>CAJGYO010000007.1:96130156-96730156 GCA_904845875.1 Miscanthus lutarioriparius | reverse complement strand
GTATATTGGGGGTGGTACCTTGACTTAGCTTGGAAAATACTAACCGGAACGAAACAAATTATTTCCTTGTGAATCTCTGTGGCGGCTGACAGCTGAACGAACTCCTTGGGATGCCTGCAGTGCCTGGATCTCACGCAATCAGGGCACCATGCTCGAGCAATTTGCTGTCTGCTTGAACAGCAGCTCTTACTTATTCTTATGAAAACGAGTGCCTTAATACTTTAGCCTATTTAGGGCACGCGTAACGGAGGCATACACCCGCATAATGTGTTAAGCCTTGTACCAAAGTAAGCTCCACGTCTGCAAAAAAAAAAAAAAGAAACCAAGATCACCGCCTATTTATCCTTGCTCTTCTCGCACTGATGTTGCAGAAAAAAGCGCATGCATGCCACAGTGTTTGGCAACTTTTTCTTCCCTCTTTTCTTCTCTCCAAACACTGACCATGCACAGGCAGCTTTTCTTCTCTCCTTTTCTGTGGGGCATTCCTGGACATTAGTTTATGCTCTTTGTCAGATGCGGCCAATAGTTTCCAAGCTACGTGACCATCTGCAAGACCATCAAACTATGGTCTTGTTTGGATACTATGAATCGTGAAAGCTAGCTTTGAAAGCTAAATTGCTAAAAGCTAGATTATAGAAACTGAATTTGTAGGTTATTTGGATCCATAGCTTGTAAAAGTTGACATAGCACGTGGTGAGAGAAATAGCGAGGGGCAGAATTGTCTTTTTGATGCCTAGAGGTCGAAAAAAAAAGCTAGGTCGGGTCAGTTTCTCAACATAGCACTCCTGATAGATTTTAGAAGCTAGCTTTCTATAATCCACCAGAATCCAAACAAACCCTATATGACATGGAATCTTGATGTACGGTCAAAGGCCGGGAGCACGTCTACACAGAGTTGGGGAAGCCCTTAGGGCGTTCTCGATGATTTTCAAATAGCTAGTCTACGAAAAATTCTATTAAGTACAGTACCATTGCCAGTATCAAATAGCTAACAATTTTCTAATAGCTAATCTAGCCCAATCTCTAGCCGCTCACGTAACCTTTCATTACCGTGTTAAATTTTTATTATATGCTTGCAAGTTACCGTTGCGGACGTCCTAGAATCGAGTTGTAAAGGTGACGCGCGTGGGCCCTGTCGTCTGGTGTGAAACTTGCACTTTCGGCTACCAGCATGCAGCGTGAGTACAGTACCAGAGCGAAGTGATGCTGAATAATAAATAAGGGGGTGCTAGTAGGCACAAGTCTGAGAAAAAGCTGATTGAAAGATTTTTTATTTTTTTTGTACTGCCATTGCCAGCATGCAGCGTGAGTACAGTACCAGAGCGAAGTGATGCGCGGTTTAATTGTCAGCAACTTTTTACGGTAGCAAATTTGACCATCTATTTTTTTTCTAAAAAATCTTAGATACTTTAATATATATAACATTAATGAAGTATGTTCAATAAAAAATCATATATGTGAAAACTTGATGTATCTAAAATTCTTTTGCAGAAAAAAACGTATGGTCAAAATTGCTACAGTAAAAATCCGGTGACAAGTAAACGAAAACGGATGTAAGTAATAAATAAGGGGGTGTTCGGTGGTCCCGCTGTCCATCGAATGTTCGACTCATGTATAGAATATTAAATATAGATTAATTACGAAACTAATTACATAGTTTGCGACTAATTTGTGAGATGAATCTTTTAAGACTAATTAGTTCATAATCTGACATTGGTTTGCTACAGTAAATATGTGCTAATGATGGATTAATTAGATTTAAAAAATTCATCTCGTGGAGTACTGACGGATTATATAATTTATTTTTTATCAGTATCCAAACACCATATACAATATCCTCCTGACACTTCTTCTAAATTTTAGTAGCTAAATCAAACACCTCCTAGATTGGTAGGCGTTGGAGTAATAAGTTAGCGTCACGTGACATGCTCATCCGTGTCCGTGGCTCTTTCTTTCTCGTCAAAATCAAAACAAACACTCCGTCACGGCTCACGTGGCTAGCCCGCCCGTGGCCTGCTTGGGTGAGGGCGTGAGAGGCCGAGCGACGAGGGGTTAGGTTTGGTTCGTGGCCGTCCGTGGCTTCCTGCCTTGCGTGGGTGCCACTGCCTCCCCTTCCTTCTGTACCGTCGGTGGGTCCCATGCACAGGTACTCCGTCGGTGGAGTAGAGCTTAGAGATAAGCTAGCTCTAGCTGCTGCTTGCACACACACGTACACGGACAAGACGACGACGGTGTGGCGTGGGAGCACCTGGCCTGACGGCTGGGCTGTGGCTGTGATCCAACGACTCTATTAATTTTGTCCCTTGTGCACCACTTGTACCGGGCGATCGAGGCCCCTGATTTGGGCACGCGCGCACGCGGCTCACCGTGAAATAAACACGCACACAGACAGTGCAGTACTGCAGTACAGCAAGCGAGCAGCTGGGGTTTTACCACTTTAACAGTAGTGTACAGCCACTCAAATCTGCAGTTTTTTAATTACGGTAATGCTACCATTAATACGTCCGGAAGGTCCAATGCATCGCTCCACCCACCGCCGCATGCGCTACTTGCCTAAAAAGAAAATCGTGCGGCCGTCCGACCGTCCCAATCCGCCGTGCCGCCGCCATCCCCCGCGACGCCCCCCATCCCCGCGGCACCTCCGTCTCCCGTGGAGACAAGGAATCCTCCGCTTGAGGTACGCTGCCAGCCACCCCACCGACTGCAGCTGCCACGCGCTGGACCCGGTCACCGGCGCCTCGCCCTCCGCCTCCAAGCTCCATGCGCATGCTCGGCGAGTGCTGTGGCGCCTCCGTCCCACGCCGCGCCGTCGTGCTCCGTCCTTCGCCATGCTCGGGCTAGGCGGCCAGGAGAGGGGGGCATCGCTGGCCAGGGCCAGTGCAAGCGCAACTAGCTGTTGTTAGGCCGCGCCACCATCCTCGGCTGCCGGCTGGCCAGAATCGGCCGTCCCCCGCTCTACGCTGCGTCGTACGAAAGGAGGGTGAAAAATGCATGTTGTAAGCGTCTGTTTCAAGTGTTTCAAATATTTCAGACGTATGTTGCAAGTGCTTCATACGGATGTTGCAAAAAGTAGATCAGGATGTTGCACATGTTGTAATGGTTGTACACGTATGTTGCAAGCTTCTGTTCTCAATGTTTCGTCTGTTTTTTCGATATATGTTGCAATTGTGTTAAATTGGATGTTGCATATGCTTTCACACATATCATGCAAGTGTTTTATCTGGATATTACGTATGTTTACAATGGTTTCAAGTGTTTTCAGGTGTTTTAGCAAGTGTTTTGGACACATGTTTCATTTGTTTTTAGACGTATGTTGTAATTGTTGCATATAAATGTTTCAAAACTAGATCGAGTGTTGCATCTCCCACCTCACCTTTCTGCTATCTCGTCTCGGTGTTAGGCACGGAAAGACGGAGGCGGTCCCCACTGGCGCGGGAGGCCCACGTGCTTGCGAGCGGACGCAGCAGGCATGATGTGGGTTGGGAGGCACGGGGCTCGAGACGGGGAGGGGGAGGAGGCAACTACGCGGGAGTCCGGACGGGGACCCTTTTAATTACTACTTCTATATGATTATATACCTTTTTACGACTTTAATCAAGAGGTTTAAGTATTTTTACGTTTACTAATTTTTTATTTTATGATTACGACCTCAACGGATCGATTCTTCGGAACGTACGACGACGTTGGCAGCAAGCTCACTCTGTCTCTGATGCATCCTGTCCCAGGTAAGTTTGGCCAGCTCCCATCCAAACGGGCTGTGCCTGTGCGTGCGTTCCTGGACGGCTGGACCTGGTCCCTGGCTTGGCGCGGCGGCCCCATTCCATGGAGGCGCGCGGCAGCGGCACTTGTCCGCCCCTCCTCCAGCCGATCGTCGTCGGCGTCGACGACGCTGCAGCTGAGAGCGAGCTGCAGGCGCCCATGGCCAGTCACTCACCACTCACCATCCGGACCGAGCGGAGAGACGCGAAGGTGCGTACAGCGGCGATGCAGAAACAACCACCGCCGCAGTTATTATTACAAGGAATTAATACGAGCGGGAGCTGCGGGCGCCACGCGGGTGTCGGCACCAGCCGCCACGGATGATCCAACGGGCCGGCCGGCAAACGAGCAAGAATTCAAGGACGGAATTGCGACGGGCCGACGGCAATCCACCACCACACCACGCGATGCACGCACACGGCGCTCATGCATGACGCAGATTAGTTGGCGCTAAACAAGCACTGCCATTATTCAATTCGTCGCTTGTTTGTTAGTGATAACCGCGTCACCTCGCTAAGATCATGTTTTCATCACCTCAGATTCTGCTAGTACTCACTGTCTCACTCATCCATCCGTCCTGATGATGAAATAATGATGCAATTCTAGTATACTCACTCGTCCCGTGCTGTCCTCATGAAATAATTAATTATGCAAATGCAATTCTAGTGCAGTGCAAAGTCAGACTATATATATATTAAGCGTGATGTCGATGATGGATGTTGTCCACATGATCAATCCATCATCCCACGGTAAAGAGTTAGTCTCCTTGAACTTGGTCAGTCCGGCCCACAGCTCTCCCCAAAATCGTGTCGCTACAGGGTTTAATTATATCAATCCTACTTAAAAAACAACAAAAATTTGTTGAAACTTTGGCGATAATTAAATAGATAATTATTATAAAATACAATGCTAAGATTTACAAACTCGAAGATTTATTCGATGATCACGCCATTTCTTCCGGATACGTCTTGGAAAGTTGGAATTGCACTCCATATATACCGTACTTGTGGACCACATCTCAGATTCGGAATTCGTACTGTCGCCGGATCATAGATGCTCGTAAGTCTAACTTGGATGAGCACAAATAGTTAGCCTAGGTCACATATATGACAGTGAGTCTAGGTCACATATGACAGGGTATAGGCGTAAGTAAGAGCATAGTGGAAAGAAAACAAATGGTTAGGAAAATACACTTTTGACTTTAATACTAGATGTAGATATAGAAATAGATTTAAAACATACCGTCATAAACGTGCTAGAACTGTTCCAATCGTACCTATAGAATTCAAGTCGAATAAGCTGAAAGTAATAAATCCAGATATATACATGGGATCATTACTGTCTTTCTCAGGATAGCATAATAATAAGCTGTCAGTTAGTAGTATAACGTCGGGCTTCACCTACTAAGTGGGCCCGCTCGTTTGGTTGAATTTAGCTGAAAAACACTGTTCCGGCTGAATTGTTATGAAAAAAAAAAATTGTTCTGGCTAAAAAAAGAAGCCAAATAAACCGGATTATAAAGTAAGCCGAACGGACCTATCAGAGCGTCTGCCATACAGTGCTACACTGCTACTACACATACATCTGCCATATATACAGTCTTTAGACGACTAAGTACACCACCAAACACGTCGATGGCCGCGAACAGATGATCAGAAACCACAATAAATAAATGCATGCGTTCTCACGTACTAGTACAACCAGAATAGAAGCTTATCAGTTGTACTCCCTCTGTCCAATCTTGTTTTTTCAAATCAAATTCTTTTATTTTTATAATATACTTAAAAATATTTTTTAAGCTTTAAAAAAATCCATAAGTTATTAATTTTAAATCAGAAGAATATATAACTAGTACCAATTTCTCTAAATTATTATCTAGCTTTTGTTCTCTATATAGTTTATGTTAATGGCATGATCCTGTCTCGTTTGAAACCTACCACCTAATCAAAGATATAGTCCTACTTATGTACTGATGGTAGAAGACTAGAAGTATGACATCTGTGACTTGTCAATTGTCTTATTCTAGTTTTTCATAATTCCTAATTGAATGAAACAAATTAAACAAGGCCGACTCGGACGTGTAGCTAGGAAATTAAACAGCAGCAACATCAGAAGGGAAGGAAAGGAAGTAGTACTTCAAAAATTCAGAACAGGTCGTTACAGAACACAACAAACTGAAAATATGGCCGAGCAGATGGTAACTTTCAGCAGAGCGAATTCAGGTGTTTAGGCACGCAGCGCAGCACATGGGCTCATAATAAGCCATTAATGTGCCTTCACCAAATAATGGACGACGTTGATGCATACTGTAATACTCAGACTGACAGGCCAGCTCAATCCTACTCATGTTCGATCCGCTCCAGCTGATCACTTAAACTCGCGACTTTATGATGACAATTATAATGTGTATGCTAACGTAACGTCTAAAAATAAATCATAAAACAAAAAATCATCTGTGAAAGAAAACACCAACTCAAACAAATGTTCTAGGTATTAGAATATTTTCCTAATACAAACATGATCCATCAGAACTCAGAAGCTACTGTTATTACACTGAACGACCTTTCGAAGCCGAAGCTGCAACCTGCACCTGCACCTCAATTAAAGACAGGAGGAATTAGTAGGACACTGCTTGAAACCAAAGGTAAAAAACGAAAATATCCACTTTTCATGATAGAAACCATATTATGAGAAACAAGAATATCAACCGACATTAGTTGAACCAGTAATACTCGAATCACCGAGAGTGTCTATACTACTTCCTCCGTCCTAAATTATAAGACGTTTGACTTTTTTGACATCAAATTTGACCACTCGTCTTATTCAAAAATTTGTGCAAAATATCACTTCTTTTGTTGTGGCTTGCTTTATTAATAAAAGTTCTTCAAGAATGACTTAAATTTGACTATGTTTGCATAATTTTTTTAATAAGATGAGTGGTCAAACTTGAGGTAAAAAAAGTCAAACATCTTATAATTTGGGATGGAGGAAGTACGATCTTTTTATCTTGTACATATGCCATATTTTTCTAAACATAAGAATGCATAGCCATTTTTCTGAACACAATGGTAAGAATACAAAACTTGTATAGCGCCGTGCTAACGCTACGACTGCATATAACCAGACAAATCAAATAACTAAAAGGCATACTTTTAATAGTTTCATAATGTTTTTGACAAACTGAGCGAATAAAGCTTAATATGTTTTCAAAAATTTTAAATAATATACATGTTCTCTCCATTTTGGAAGCCTTAACTTTAGCTCATAACTTCACACAAGAATTTTATTGATATTATTGGGGGTATAACCCTAGGTACTCACGACAAATGATATGGGCCACACGATCAGGGACGGTCCAGCTCACAAGATTTGCGGCGCACGACACTGCTCGACGTACACTGCAAGACATCTAGAAGATTTGATCAGATACTACAGATATTGTAATCTAATACTTGTCATGTAATCGACTAGGATACTTTTCTAGTAACCCTACCCATCTAGAGTATATAAGGAGGGACAGGGGTCCCCTAGTTGGCATGCCCCATCCCACATCCAATCATACACGCAATATCATACGATAGCCAATACAAACCAACAGACCACAGGAGTAGGATATTACGTAGTGCTGACGGCCCGAACCTGTCTAACTTTTGTGTCTCTGTTGCCTTCTTGTTCTTGATTACACGGACCTTCGCCGATCAATCTACCTTCGTGGGATACCCCTCGGAGGACTGCCGACGATATTCTGTCGACAGTTGGCGCGCCAGGTAGGGGTGTGCATGCTGTTTCCATGACGAACAAGATGGTACACTTTTCAAGATCTTCGTCCTCTCCAGAGCCCGGCCAGATTTTTACAGTCAGATCGATCTCTTGGGTCATCAATGCTGACGGAGATAGAGAGATCTTCAAGCCGGTGTAGATCGATTCTGCGCCGACCACACCAACGCCTACGACAGCAGATCCGATCTCGGAACCGCCTCCGAGGTCGTCTTCACCAACAACTCACCGCCTGCTGCCCCGCTACTCGAGGAAGCAGGTCGACAACGATGATCTGATCGCATCCATCGATCAGGTCGGCCAAAAGCTCGCCGACTACCTCTCCCTCACGGAATCGGCTCTGACCACTCCGGTTTGGCGCCGACCACCTTTCGGTTCCAATCTATCGGAAGCCGATCGGGAAACTCTAGGGGATACGACCACCATCCATCAGGATGCCCTAAGGGACAAATTCTCCGACCAGATTGGAGACATCTATCGTCTCGCCGACCCGATCGCCGACCAGCTCTCGCCGACTATCAATATGCTGCAAATCGCCAACGTCCCGAAGAATCCCTCCACACCATCCTAGAGGAAAATTCAGACTCTGAGTCCTAGGGCTCTATAGAGATTATCGTCGAAACCGCTCCCATCAACCTCATTTTCTACCCTTCCGAGGAGGCAGGATTTTTAATGTTAGCATTGACAGCCCTCCACGGGATGGAGAAACCGATGAGGACCGCACAGCTCGCGTCAACAGAAACGCCAACCGTGCGCAGCGCCGAGTGAATGAGGCCATCGTTGTTTTAGCCGAGGCTATTCACAACGAAGAACAACTCGACTCGCAAGGGAGGCCACGCCCACTCCGCCGCAACCTCGACGATGAATTCATCCATGTTGCGCCACGATGTCTACAAGACGCCAAGCGCCAACTTGGCCATGGCCGCTAACGAGCTTGCTTGGATCGAACAAACGCCAGAGGTCGCCAAGGTCATCGTAATGCTTAAAGCTACGCACTGCCAGGTCAACGAGATCCGCCAGGATTAGAGACCTTCCTACTGCTCCTACACCATCGCCAATCACGAGGCACTAAGCGAACCGCCTGAGCCATCAAGCTAGCCGATAAGTGAGCCGCCCGAGCCATCAATCAAGCCGTCCATGCAACATTCACCTACTCGGACATCGTTACACGCCGACTGCTCCGCTCAACCGTCTATCAAAGCGCCATACAGTATCGCTTCTTTGACCAGATCGAATGCGGCTACATCAACAATCTCCCCGAAACTGATCTGCTAAGGCTAACCAGCACCATAAGGCCGCCACCGCCTGGACTACTCATTCCGACACCAGCTGCATCGCAATGATGATCACCGCATAGAACTATGCTATGGCGACCACGATCACCGCCATGACGACAGGCCGAAGAGCTCCAAACCCGACCTTATAACGTCATACATCGCCGATCAGACGTTCTCACTAAAGATAAGTACCCTTCCTATATCTAAATTTAATACAATTTTCTCCAAATTTCACCATGTTTTCTCCTATTGTTATTTCTCCAATATGTCTCCATGATTAATGTCTCCAATAATCTCCATTTGTTCTCCATGCGAATTATCTTTAAGATATTTTCCACTCGACTCGCCGACCAGCCACATTCTTACTCGCGGCACCTAGAAACGGCCCTGACCTCGACTTCACTCCTACACGTGCACGAGCCACACTCTGCGTTATGGACAGTCAACATTGGCCCCTTGGCGACACTCTCTCTCTCTTACGTGTACACGGGTGCCGGCCACTCTGCTGCTATAGAGCTTGGGCTAGTTAGGGCTGGTGACGCGATATAGAACCAACTGGAAGGAAGTTACTTATATTTAAAATATGATCACTTCAAACAAACATAATGTTTATCTACTCCACTCTGTTTTCTTTATCGTCGAGTTCATATATTTTATTTTTACATCATGTACTACCTGTTCTATATATTTGTATTGCAGGATCATCGTCTAGGTGGTCGGACCACCTGGTACTCGAACTTCTCCGCCGATCAACTGGTTGGACCGCTAGGTTTATGGACTTCATTGTCAACCAGTTGATCGAACTGTTCGCCGGTCACTTCTACTCAATGCTCACTTTGCCACCGACCAATTGGCCGGACTGTTCGTCGCTCGCGCTTCATCATCAGCTACGCTGGGGCTTACCAGCTAAGCTGGGGACTCCTCAGCGTTCAGATTCTTCGTGCAAGAGTTGTCAGCTAAGGCTGGGGGCTCCCTTGACGGTCGAATCTTGCTACGTCTCATCGGGGTGCTATCAAGCTGCTCCATATTGTTCGAATCAGGGTGCTGATCTTAGGCAGCATGTCTAGGTCTTGATATGCGCATGTCAGATGACGTCGGCAAGCTTTCAGACTTCTTTTCTTTGACCCTGCTATAAGATTTATTTCTTCATCTTCCAGCAGGCTCGGGGACTAAGTGGCTACACTGCACCTGGCGGTGAATGTAGTGCTTATTTCTTGATTTACCCTCCTTATTGATGGAGTCTAAGTGGCTACACTTCTCCTAAGGGGAAGAATTTTCAAATTTTATCTTGAGCCCCATACATCCTTCTAGCAAACCTTACTTGGCTAAGTCCGAGATCTCCTAACCAGTTAAACTGGTTGGTATTGACTTTCACCACCCAGGTCAGCAGTTAAACTTGTCGGCTTTGATTTTCACCGCCTAGGTCACCAGTTAAACTGGTCGGTGCCCTGAGCCCACGCGTCAGTGACCCAGCGTCAAGCGGTGGCTCGACCCATTCTGCCCATGTGATGGCGGGTTTCTTCCCTTTTTTCATCCTTACTCTCTTGCGGTTAGGGTTAGGGTTTCGTGTTGAGTTAGGGTTTCGATCCGATTGGTAGATCGAGTCCCCTCCTTCTCTTTCTTGTTCTAATCTACCCCAAGAGCTTGGGTAGGTCCTCCCTTCTTCATCCTTTCCCCTTCTAGGGTTAGGGTTAGGGTTAGGTTAGACTATTTCTCCTCGCGCCCGCGGTGGCTCGGGGTGACTTCCCGAGCGGCGTCGAGGCAACAACCGACGGTGGTGATCTATCGTTAGGGTTTCAATCCGATTCGAAAAACGAATCCCTCCTTCTACTTTCTTTTCACTTTTCTACCCCGATCTAGATCTACACACTAGAAAACCCACTGGTACCATTGATAGAAATTTCTAGAACCTCTAGGTGCAGATTAGTGGGTAAATTGCTTAACTTATATAGGTGACCTGGTGATGTACCTCGCCATGGCATGGTGTGACGCGCCTCTAGTGTCAGAGTAGAGGTAGCATCGTAGTGGTGGCGCGGTCCAGTGATGGCGGTGAAGGCTAGTGGAGCTTCCCATCGCTCACAGCGCTTCCTCTAGATCGGACTAGGGTTAGACTCAGTGGGGAACTGGCGGCTGCAGTGAACGTCGTGCATCGAGCCCCGGCTCCCACCTTCTTTACATAGCTCTGTGCGACAGGGGCCCACTAGCCGGGAGAGCGGCTGGGTGCCCCCGATCAGGGTGCGAGTCAAGGGCCCAATTGGCCGTTGGGCCAAATTGGTGGAGATCAACCTAACAGATTCTACACAAATTTCATTAAATCCAAACTAATAAGATTAGTTTCCTGACGACACTGAGAAGCAGTACAACAAAGATCATTGTCTTCCTAATGGCACTTAGGAAGCACAACAAATAAAGATTATTAAATTTTAAAAGCTAGAATCACCCAATAAATAGCTACATGGAGTCTTTTTCCATTCCATGAGTTTCCTCTTTGAAGTTACAGGCATAGAGTAGATTGTTTTACTTTCAGCAATGAAGAAAGCGACGGGGGATCATGCACAAATGGACGTAAAGCAATCCAAACTCAGTGATCCTAATAATAGTCTTTTAGATATTTACCTGCTCGGCCGCCGGCTGATATCCACCGAACGCTGCGTCGTCGTGGCTAGATATGCACCTGCTCGGTGATGAGAGCGCCGGGGAGAACGACGATAGCGCGGTAATTGCATTGCTATCTCTGTTCAGATCTATTATTCATATAATATCATTAAAATTCAGAGAAGCACGGTAATTGCATTGCTATCTCTGTGCAGCTACAAATCACGAACCATATCCAAATTGCTATCTTCTCTATCCAGTTACATGTATGAATTAAGGATGAAATTATATATGCTAACCTACGAGTGTTTAGGGTTTAGGGTCGTCCGCTGCGCTGCCTCTGTCGCGGCCGGACGCTCGCCGCCAACGTCCTCCGGTCCTGGCCGCTCGCCGCCAACATCCCGGCCGGTCCGCCGCCAACGTCCTCCGGCCGTGGTGCCGTCTTGGCCGATGTCCTCCGGTCCCGTCCGCTCACCGCCAACGTCCTCCGGCCGCGATGCCGTCGAGCTCAATCCTACTCATGTTCGATCCACTCCAGCTAATCACTTAAAGTCACGACTTTATGATGATATGTTGACAACCTTATTCAGCCTGTTCGGTAGGCCTGAACTGGCTGGCTGGTGTTGGGGCTAGACCAGCCAGCTAATTCCAGCCTCCAACCAACAACTGGTTTTTAAAAAATGGCGCCAACAACAATAGGTGGTTTCTAGCCAATTCTAGCTCATGCTGATTTCAAAATTTCAAATTCAAACTACCAGCCAATTGTAGCTCATGCTGATTTCAAATTTCCACCCAACAACAACAGGTTCAACCAACAATTTTATAGTCAATTTGTTCCATCCATACAACATTTGTTCCATCCATAGCGTTTTGTTCCCCTATGGCCTCAGGTTTCTACAGGCTCTCCTTCCCATCAATAGCCTGATTTTCAGCAGGGTGGCTGCCAACTTTCTATTCATGACCTGCAGGGTGAAAATGGCGGTTGAAATAGTTTCTCAACATCCAAATAAGGGTAAACACTACTGATGGATACCATGAAACTGGCTGAATAGTTGGTACATAAGGATATATGTACGATGCAAAACAAGAAGAAATAACATATATTCACAGCAATGCAAACCACCCTTAGGCTGCAAGACAAAAAAATGTGGCTGACAGCAACCAATGTTTATTAGGATCCATATTAAAATTCTACTTACATACGCAACATTCAAATAACTAGTTAGCAAAATAGATATACCATAGTTTAGAGTAAATCCTTCTAGTCTTGAATAGAGTAATTATGTTCATAACATGCATTAATTCTACCAAGCTTGTTAAAGCATAGTACTCAAAAGTTCCAAAACTTCAGTGTCATAACTAACAAACAATAAGCAAATACCTTTGTGCAAGCCATGTCATGGAAGGAGAAGATGCAATAGACAATTATTGATGACATCAATGGCCAATTCCTGAATAGGCTCTTCTTAGTATCTAAACTACCACTTTCTTCAAGCTTTTCTTTTCAATCAATCAGATGGGCCTCCAAAGCTTCAATGTTCTGACTTCTATTTTCATGAACTTTGTGCTTGTGCAAAGTCTCCTAAAATACATTGTGAGATGCTTTAAGATGGGCAGGGGAGGAATCAAAATTTGCTTCAAAAGGTATGGAAATGGTTAATGAATAAACAATCCCACACACCAGCATCCATATGCAGCTTATGAGAACAACAGCAGCAAAGATTGATGTGCATAAGCATGGTAAGAAATATGGGAACCTGACAAGTTTCAATATAAAATAAGTACTCTGTAAGTGAATTATTTGAGATTATCAAGTTTTGCTATGTGAAAAGATACCTTCCAAAGATTGAGTCAGTTGCAAAGATAGTTGGCAAATTTTCTGTAGGCTGCCACATAGTTAACCAGATTAGGATCGACAATTAGATATAATTTAAGATTGTTAAAGAAGAGCATTTTTTGGAATTGAAGAAAAAAAATATAAGAAGTACCTGTGCAAGATAACCTCCAAGAGCAGGACCAATAATGAGACCTATTCCCCATGCTGTGCTGACCTAAAATTACAAGAAGGTGAATTTCAAAATCATTGAAATAAGAAAAATACATAGTAGCAAACCAATATAAAATTTGTATATTACAAGTGATAGTGCTAACGCTTCATGTTCAGGTTGGCAAACTTTAATGGCATAAGCCAAACCAACAAACTATCCGCTGGTGTTAACCTGGAAAATCGAGGAAGACAAGTAACATCAACATCCAACATTACACACAGGCTCCCAGAAGGGAAAAAAGGCTCTTTAATAGAGGATAAGGATCAGACTTACAGAAAACAACAGGATCATAGGACAACTGCTTGATTTTTCGTTAGCCTCTTGATAAGCAGCATCCAGATTCAGCAGCAATATGCCTAGAGCAAGTCAACAGGCACAAAAGATCCCCAGACCACGAAATCTGCACATCAACCTGCATGACCGTTAATTTTTCAGCATGGTGCTACCCATTCACATATCTCAAAAACACATAGCACTCCAGATCCTACCATTGCAATTCTACCAGCAATGATAGGTTCACATGATTGAGGTGTAATCAACTATGCAAAGAAAAACTTAGTACACTACCAGTTATCTAATTTTAATTTTGAGGTGCTAATGTTTGAGGAGTAATTGACTACCACAATTCAGTACTACAAACAACAGGCAGATATATAGAAAGTAGCTGCATTACCTCAACTTTCCTATATCAAACACCACTCTACACAACCATAGATATTAACTCCCTAACTCCAGAGGTTGGGGTTCCCTGATTTAGCTCAATCCACTCCGACAGCTCATACGAAGGTGGATCAGCTCCGTACTTACGCATCCACAAATAATTTTCTAAAGCAAAGCATGAAATGAGTATCATAGCCTGCTTCATCCTCTTGTAGTATGGCACCCCTGTTCAGAATATGCCAATGTTCTTTCAACCCCCCAAAACCCCCTTTCAATGACATTTCACAACTTCACATGAATGTAGTTGAACTTTTCCTCCCTCTGCAGCTAATGCAACTCTACACCCCTAAAATCGTTGATATGATACCTTGTGTTTCTGAAGGGGGTCATGTAACCTGGCATGTCCGTGTAACCCGCTGTAAGGTCCTAATGGCTAGAGGGGGGTGAATAACATATTAAAAATTTCTACAACAACACTTAACAAACCGGTTAGACAATTATAAGGCAAAGCAAGTGTTGCGCTAGCCTACTAAAATTGTAAGCCACCTACCACAATTCTAGTTTATATAGTTCCTATCCACACAATAGCTATGTCACTACACTAAATTAGTGTGCTCTCAAAGGCTAACTAAAGCGCCACACTAACCAAACTAACAAGCTCTCACAACTAGCTACACTAAAGAGCTTGACAACTAGTTTACGGTAATGTAAAGAGAGAGAGCAAGATAGTTATACCACCATGTCGAGGAGTGAACCAATCAATCACAAGGATGAATACCAATGAAAACCAATCACCTCGGACTCAAATGATAAACACAATGATTTTTACCGAGGTTCACTTGCTTACCGGCAAGCTACTCCTCGTTGTGGCGATTCACTCACTTAGAGGTTCATGCGCTAATTGGCATCACACGCCAAACCCTCAATAGGGTGCCGCACAACCAACACAAGATGAGGATCACACAAGCCACGAGCAATCCACTAGAGTATCTTTTGGCTCTCCACCGGGGAAAGGTCAAGAACCCCTCACAATCACAACGATCAGAGCCGGAGACAATCACCAACCTCCGCTCAACAATCCTCGCTGCTCCAAGCCGTCTAGGTGGCAACAACCACCAAGAGTAACAAGTGAATCCCACAGTGAAACACGAACACCAAGTGCCTCTAGATGCAAACACTCAAGCAATGAACTTGGATTCTCTACCAATCTCACAAAGATGATGAATCAATGATGGAGATGAGTGGGAGGGCTTTGGCTAAGCTCACAAGGTTGCTATGTCAATGCAAATTGCCAAGAGAGTGAGCTTGAGCCAGCCATGGGGCTTAAATAGAAGGCCCCACGAAATAGAGCCATTATACCCCTTCACTAGGCACAACACGGGGTGACCGGACGCTCCAGTCATATTGACCGGACGTTGGACCTCGAGCGTCCGGTCATGCGATGCGTGCCACGTGTCCCCTCTCTTCAAATGTCGATCACCCGATCTCAATGGTCAAGTGATGACCGGACGCAGCAGCTCAAAGTGGCCGGACGCTGAACCCCAGCGTCCGATCGTTTCTAGTAAGCATCCACAGATGACTTTTCACGACCGGACGCGTCCGGTCATGCTCGACCGGACTCACTCAGCGTCCGATCACACGGTGACTCTTATGTGTGCTGCCACATCAGCAGGACCGGACGCACCCCTCCAGCATTCGGTCACTAAGTGACCCAACATCCGGTCAGAGACCGACGCCAGCGTCATTGTAGCTTCTACTGACCGGACGTGCTAGTCCAACCGAGGCCAGCGTCCGGTCACTTACAGTGACCTCCGTCTTTTCTATCTAGGGCGCCGGTGGCACGGACACTCCACCGGTGAAGTTCCTAACCCTTGCTTAAATTTGCCAACCACCAAGTGTATCACCTTGTGCACATGTGTTAGCATATTTTCACAAACATTTTCAAGGGTGTTAGCACTCTACTAGATCCTAAATGCATATGCAATGAGTTAGAGCATCTAGTGGCACTTTTATAACCGCATTCCGATATGAGTTTCACCCCTCTTAATAGTACGGCTATCGATCCTAAATGTGATCACACTCACTAAGTGTCTCGATCACCAAAACAAAATGACTCCTACCATTTATACCTTTGCCTTGAGCCTTTTGTTTTTCTCTTTCTTCTTTTCAAGTCCAAGCACTTGATCATCACCATGGCATCGCCATCATCATGTCATGATCTTTATTTGCTTCACCACTTGGAATGTGCTACCTATTTCATGATCGCTTGATAAACTAGGTTAGCACTTAGGGTTTCATCAATTCACCAAAACCAAACTAGAGCTTTCACCCGCGCTGCCAGGTAGTATCGGCCTACAAGAAATGACATAGAGAACACAAATGTCAACAAATCACTTACTAGGTAGAGTCATGACAATCTCATCATTTGCAATCCTGAACTTAATTAATGTGACATAGAGAACACAAATGTATCAGCATTGCTGTATTGAGAATTCATATATTAGCATTGTCATAATGAGAAATCAAATTGCAAATTGTTTAATAAGGATACAATATATAGGCATCAACTGCCATAACAAATTACATCAAAGGTGCAGCAGAATTTGGGTAAGGCATAGACAACAGAAATATATCAGTACTACTGTATTGAGAATTCATATATGTTGTATTATCATATTGAGAAATCAAATTGCAAATTGTTTAAGGAGACAATATATAGGCATCAGCTTCCTTAACAAATTACATTAAAGGCATCACAATATATAGTCATCAGCGCCATAGCAAATTGAGTAGAAGTATGCATTAATACATCTAGTACAAGTAAACAATTACGGAATGTGAACATCAAGGCATCATGAACCTGCTGGGGGATGTGGGAACAAACCGTCGCCCTGACAGTCTTTCAATACCGCCATGTCATGACATGCCCCGCCTTCCCGGCCCCCACGTATGTGAAACGGCCATCCATATCCATGATGGCACAAACATTAATTGTTGTTTCGCCTTTCCTATTGAAGAAATTAGCCTTTGCTTCACGGTTAACCTCAACCTTTATGTGCGTGCCATCTATAGCACATATGCATCCATCAAACCATGGTGCATATGTAGCAAGTTTGTGGCTTACGTGTGCGTAGTTCCTATCTACGGGCACTAGGACAGTATTTGCCCACCTATACATGACCTCTGCAACTGTTGTTATCTTTCTGCTAACTGTATCTGTAACACCCCAGGTGTTTGTCACCAGTTAAGCAATGGGTTTAAGCTCAACCTTGACATGTTAAGTGGTGATGGTGATGTTAGGTCAAACATGTGAAAATGAGCCACCACTTAAACTTGGACCATGCACCATTGCTTACAATGTTGCCCTTTCCAAAAAGTATGCTTGAGTAATGTTGGATGCACTTCTTTCATGTGTCTCACATCAATATCCATCTATATTGATCACTGGAAAAGTTTCATGAAGTTTGGAATCAAAAAGTCACATGAAATGATAAGTTATATCCTTGTTGGAATGGCTTTATTAAGTGTTGGAATTGCACCCTTAATTGAATGGAATTATAGATCATCAACCAAACCTTGCAACTTTGCCCAACTAGCTCTAGATGAACTCTACAACAAAAGTCATGAAAGGTCCATGCTGAGAAAATGCCCTGAAAATGCTCCAATAGGGCACAAAGACCATTTAAGCTTTAGCGTGATACTACTTTGGTCAAAGCAGAACTATAGGTTTTGTGCATGTTTTGGAGTTTGACCTTTAATAAAAGTTGTAGCTCAGTTTGAGTAGAACAAACTTTGTTTAAAGGTCAAGACCAAGTTCAGTCTCTAACTTAGTCCAACCGAGCCCTCAAATTGGAATCCATTACTACTTTGGAGCTCGAAAAATTTGCTAAGTCCTCAATGGACTGAATGACTGTTTTCAGGTTTCATGTCTCTACATTGAGGAACTAATATCTTGCAAACCGATCCGATCCAGACCATGATCCTTTAAGAAAATTTGTAGTACTCATGTAGCTATAACACATGGTGCAATCAGTTGAACGAATAACGAATCGGTTTAGGAGATATAGGATGGGAAAGATGACATTTCAGTCCAATGTTTGAGGTGGTATTAGAAATTTGAATCCACAATGAGCAGCGAGGAATGGCCGACCGTGTACTGGCGCTCAATGCCCCGTGGCCACTCATGCTCGCATGCATGCGTGCCGCGTCGCCCAGCTTGTCGATTTGGAGACCCGAGCACTCGCCCCTCTCCCATTCTTCCTCTCGCTCTCTGTCTCCTCTCTCATTCTCTGCTGGCGCCTAAGCGCGTCATCACCATATAGCAAACGAAAGCGGAGCTCCCCACCGCTTCTTCTTTCTCTTCCTCCACCTCGACTCGCCATCCTCTCGCTACCCCTAAGCCCGGCGCCTCCATCGCCTCCTCCTTGCCGTCTTTGCCACTAGACAATCATGTCCGCCATGGACGCCACCAAGCCGAAGCTCGGGCACCGCAGACGAAAGCACGCAGCATCGCCGCCGCGCTTCGCCATGGCGCGAAGCGAGCCCAGCAAGGGAGCATAGGCACCAGTTTCATGGCTGTTCGCCGCCTGTCATACCTACAAATCGCCGCCGTCGTCGGACTACACGCAGCCGAGCCGCATGCACACGTGGCCACCCTCCACACTCCTCCTCGGGCGAGCCGAGGGCACCATCGGTGCGCGACGGGACCGTACTTCCTCCCCGCCACTGTCGCCATCATTGCCGCCTCTCCGCGGATTCGGCGAAGTCCAGTGCCTCCTCTGCTCCAACCGTGACCAGGGATTTCAAAACAATTAGGAGAAAGGAGGGTCCTATCTGCAATGTTATAGACTCATATGAATAGTGCTCCTAGGGACCTATTTGTTTTAAATAGGCTGAAAGTTTGGAAAATCATAATAAATCATAGGAAATTCGTAAAATAGCAAATAAGGACTTTTTGGAATCCTTGTGAAATTTTCCATGCAGTAGATCTATAATATTTCAGGTTTTAGTTTAAAGTTTTAGCTGTGAAAATGGATTTATGCATCTAGGTTTTCAATTCTAGTTGTATTTGTCTTTTTCATAACTGCAGTTGTAGGGCTCCAAATGAAGTGAAATTTTTGTGGCATGCTACTCATGTGATGTTTGATATGTGGTCAAAATTTCATGGTCATTGGTTGCTGTATGAGTGAGTTATTAGTTTATCTTGCACTCACATGATTTCTTGCTTTAGCATTTTTTATTTTCCATAGAGGTTTCTATACATATTCTAATGGAGTGAAATTTGTACAGTAGACTATTGAGAGGATATGTGAGCCACTGTAATTTTTGTAAAATTTATTGTATACTTTTGGTATATGTTCATTAAGTCACCTTGTTATCTAAAATAAATTAAGAAATGCATTAAAAGAATTTATTTGGTCATGAACACTAGGTTTTCTGGTGTTCTTTAGTCATGTGTGACATGTTGGTGAAGTTGGTTTTGCCTAATTATGTGTTTGCAACATAAATTAATATTTATTTTCTTGCAAATGTGGTTTATGGACAGATCTGGGAACTTGGCAAAGTTCTTCAGGATAAGGTGCTTTGTTGTGAAACTTGTTTATACAAAAGTTGTAGATAATTTATGTATCTAGCTGCTGTTAAAATTTGGTATCATTTGGCTGAGTAGTGTTTGAGTTACAACTGTTTAAAGTTAGAATACAGGATTTGTTGCTCTCTGTTTTGTATGGATCAGTTTCTGTAAATGTATAATTTCGACCTACTTAACTTGTGAATCATGCTATGATGGTTATAGATGAAATGTAGATAATTTCATAAGCTTTCCAAAATGTCTTCTTGCAAGTCATTTGGATTTGTATAACTCCAGTTATAGCTAAATCTTGTAGCTGCTGTTTGCATGTCTAGAAATTGGCAGATTCCAATTATAGTGTTTGCTTGTATATTGTTAAGTGTGACTTATGCCTTGAATGATGACTGAGTTAGAGCACCTGAGATCTTGGAAAACTTGTGTCATGCTTGGTGTTGTCGTCTTCTTTGCTATCGTGGGATGATAAATTGTGTGATATTTAAAGTAGGCAATGCGAAGTGCTTGTGCATGTTAATGTAACATTGTGCTTGTCTTACTTACTGCATGCAATGCATTGTCTATTGCACTTCCATGTATTCATACACTTGCATATTGCATCTCATCTAGGTGCGCTAGATGCACCACGTGAAGGACGTGATGTTGGAGCCAAACCCGAAGACAGTGTTTGATGGATCTATCCCGAAGATGGAAGGACTAAGCAAGTGCCATGACCGAAGGTGTCACCAAGACGGTGCAAGCTAACTGAACTGACTTGTGTCGGATCCAAGGCAAGCCCCGGAGCATATTAAGCCTCCCATGTTTTTACAAATACTTTGAGTACCTTTTATTGTTGATGATGCATTAAGTATAGGAATTGGTTGGAACCAATTGCATTATATATCCTTCCTTGTTCGGATATCACATCTCCTATTTAAGTTCAGAACGGGTTAAATGCTTAGCCATGCTTAGTGCGGTAGAAGTCGGATTTCTGTCACCACGAGCTTTAGGATGAGGTGGATCACGGTTGACTATATTTGCTATCGTGGAAAAGAACCATGTGAATAATGAATTAAGACCGGCGAGGGTCTTGTGTAGGTTTGAACATAGTGACTCTATCTGAGTCGTTTAAGGACCGATACGCTCTATGTCCTCATGTCATGTTGAACGCAGCCTAACACTTAGCTGGCCAGATAAGTCGTTCCAACCGCGAAGCCTAGTAGCTCGACTCGGTAGGGGCCTTGGCGATGGCGGCATTCTCAGTAGGTAGTAAGGATGTGCGGAGAGCCATTGGCATAAGTCCAAATGGGTTAGAGTCCCGAACAACCTTGGCAGAGTGGTTCTCTCGAGAATGTCGATCCGATCGGACTCATGACTCTGAATCGTACCAAAGGTGACTTGTTTGCGACTCCGACCAGGGGGCGGGGGTTTGTGTTTAGGAATACCCTCTAGCTGGATAGGAATCGATTCGAATCGCCGTCTCTCCCGGATAGTGAGAACTTGGCTGAGCAACGGCAACGTAGATTCAATTAATTTAACGATATGGTTAAATGGATGATGATGATAAGGTTGTCACAATGAATACATGATATGGTTATTAATGTTTGCACCCTAATAAAATGATTGCTTAGTACAAGTGCTAATATAGACGACAGGTTAATGGCTAAAAAGTCACTGCTAGTTCAGGCTAAGAGTTGATCATTATTACTTATGCTTTTCTGCAAAAAGAATGTGTCAGCCAGATCCACTACATTAAGCTATGCATAATCCTTGGTGTCATTTATTTTGGTTTTCGACGGGTAAGTCTAGTAGTACATTCCCATACTCGGGGTTTATTCCTCTTGTTGCGAGATGACCTTCTATATCGGGATTCTGTAAGTATTGTCTCCACCCGGCGGGTGATGAAGACTAGATCATGGGCATGATCTCTGTTCTCTTATCTGAATGCTTTTGCGGGCTGTGATCAGCGAACCAGTATGTGTATTTGAACTCGGGTGTGTAAGTTAAACTATTTGCTTCCGCATGTTTTACAAGACTTGTTTTGTAATAACGATGACTCTGTGATGATGTAATCTATTTGCGAATGTCTGCGAAATGTTGTAACGTATGATATGTTATGTTGAATTACTGTGATCTTGGTTGTATGCAAGTTGGTTTGAAATCCTTCGAGATTTCAGTTGACTACCGGGTTTATATGGGCTCAAGTTCGAGAATTTGATCGTTTCGGTGATTGTTTTTGTACTTGTGCTCTTATAAATTGGTCGGTTCTGTGACATGCTCTTAGTTCTTCTCAAAGGTCTTTGATAAAACAAACAAAACGAACATAACGAAACAACGAACAGAATCAACTCAACATGCACATGGTGGAAAATAGAAAATAGTAGAAAAAACCATAGTACGAACAATAGTGCTGATCACTGGGACTTTGTGGAGCACACGAAGCCCCACATCACATTGATCTAGTTCAGCCGGCCCTCTTTAGTTTTCATATTAAGAAAAGCCCAATGACGGAGCCTGTTGTTGCAAAGGTTTAGGGCTTGCACGAATACTACATCAGTCTCACTGATACCATCTTGCAACATAATCTCATGGACTTGGGCCAACTCCTCAGCATCTGTGCCTTGACGGGCCTTCTGGGACCTAGCCTCCCTGATAATGTGGCCAAGGTCTTCAAGGCAATCTTCTACAGATGGAGTCTAGCCACTCTTCTTACTGTGAGGACTGTTAACAAAATATTCCCTATGGACTCTCTTCGAGGGCTGAGCACCACTACGCGGTTGGACCAGCTCGTCCGACAAGGTCGGAGGAGTGCGAGGGCTTCCACTACTGGGTGACTTGTTAGGTTGATGGCCCCACCGATACCAACTCGCCCCTGTCACGTGGGGTGCGCCCCAAAATCATGATCAGTTGCTCACAGCATTGGGGGCGTCTGAACTTGTCACGAGCGGGTTGGCTACTTTCCTGCACGTGTTCCAGTGATGACGAAGTTAGTACTGAGTTAGTGGGAACCTAACTGCTAAAAAACGTCAAGGAAATGCATGTAGTTAGTACCCCGGGGCTAGCGCCGTACCACTCGGGGTCAGCTGTAACCTCTCCGGTAAGTGGGTCATGGCCTAGCCCAGTATGGGTCTGTCTGTCACGCCAATTGAAATACAAACGTTTCAGCTCGTTGTACTTGTTCTGGCACTTTTTCTTGTTGTACCCGAGCCTCGTGACTTCGTTGAAGCCACGAACGACATTGGTCTACCCTAGTGAGGTTGGCGAAGTGACGTTCTAGTGACAGAGATCTTTCTACTTGATGATTAGGTCAAGAAGCAGAGAGCAGGTTCTATCATCCCAGATAGCATGTTCCTGGCTCATCTGATGCAAGGATCGACATTTGAAGGGATTATGTACATGGATGCATATCTTATGTCATATGGAGGGTAGTTCCAGTATGCAAAGATGAGAGTGGGCAATGGAAAAGAGAACTTGCCTTTTCGAACCGTTTGTGGCGTTTGGAGCGGAGGTTGTAATGCCTGGCAGCAGGTGGAGAGCAAGACGAAGTCGACGACGCTGCCAGTTTGGGCAGCGTTGGTCAGCAGCGGATAAAACGTCCCTGAAATGTCTACAGTGCAAACATAGAGCATACTTGTAAGATGTTCAATTAAGCAGCGTTGATAAAAATATAATGCATGCATATGGCAGAGAAACCAATAGCCCCCGGCCAATAGTGCAAGAAGGGTCAAAATGAATAACTGCGATAACATATAACGTCTCATATTGCATACTGTGAGCGTGCATTTGCAGGCATACAAACATGTGATATTACCAGGAGTACATGCATGTATTCATGTGAAACCCCTAGATCCAACAAATCGAGAGGTAATGGACAAATCTTGTGAGATCCAACAAATCGACAGAGAGCAAATCCTGATTACAAACATAAGGAAGTGACAACATGTATAAATCTCTTACGGGCAAGCACAAATGGATTTTTATGCACCACTCTGCATAAAGATTCAGCTGAAATGGATGTGGCAGCCTACCAACACTATTTCTCAATTAATCATCCACCCTGATGGTAGCCACAATTCAAACAGGGTTCAGTAGTTTACCGCATTATTTTCTACAGCCATTTAGTAGTTGGCTCACTAATTTAAGAATACAATAAACAGGGTTGAGCGGATCTGCAGGTAGAGCATATCTGTAAAATAGAAAGAAAAAAATAACAGTGTAAATTTATTACACAGCCGGAATTCCTTTCAGTTATTTGCAAATCTGTAAAAAAATTCAACTTGATACAAGTTGATCTAACACATATCAGAAACTTCCTCAAATACACGTACATTCAATCTCACAAGATTTGGGGATTTCTATCCTACTCATACAGGAAAAGACATGAATACATGTTGTATGTCAGATCTGGCCGGGTGAAACTGCAGCGGCGTCGGGTTGCGGGGGCTTACCGTGCTGGAGAGAGTCGCCGTCGATGGAGGCGGGGTCGGGGAGGGAGGCGGAGAGCACTGTCACCGAGACCCGATGAGAGTGCGGGAAAACCCTAGCCGCGCGGGGGTCAACCTACAAGACGAAGAGCTGGGGCTCAGAGGCGGCCGAGTTAGAGGACGGCGGCGTGGGGTTACCTTGCTGGGCGAAGGCGCGATCGATGGAGGCGGGCTCGGGGAAGGAGGCGGATGTCACTGGGACCGCAGGCTCGGCGAGGAGGAGGCGTAGAGAGGCGGGCGCGGACGGATCCGGTGGCCACCGACGGGCCCCGGCGACGCGGCGCAGACCACGGTCGAGCAACGCACGGAGAGACGGCGACGAGTGGCGCTTGTGCGAGGAACCCTAGCCACCAACGAGAAAGGGGAGAAAATGAGGGACGACGCGATTTGGAGGGACGACCGGTGGCTTATAACCAGCCGAACGGCTGAGGCTGGGCTGATAAGCCCAGCACCAGCCAGTCCAGCCAGCCTACCGAACAGGCTGATTATTACTAGATCCGAAATTCCGGATTCTATGTTACGATCAGGAGCGGCGCTACTTTAGCGAACGAACAGTATTTTCCTCTCTAAAAAATTAGCATAAGCCAAATTTCAGCGAAACCAACAGGGCCATAAGCATTTCCTTTCTCTTCTTTTTTTTTTGAACAGAATTAGTATAAGCATTTCCAAATTAAAAACCCCGGACCCTCTGGTACGATTAGATCCAGAATTTCGGATCCTTTGGAACACTACGTAAAACATACTCCGTACAATCGTACATATGAGTGTATGACCACCTATCAGAGGTTTCGGTGTAAAAGGTTTACGTGTGCAAACAGAAGATGATTCAGAAGAAAATCTTGCGGGTCAGCATCGGTAGATGGGCCGGCTCGCGGAAATACGTATAAATTTTGTGGGCCCTGCTCGCGTCAAGCCTGATCAACTTTGTTCTGCTTCTAGTACGAGTTGCTTTCTACTTCTACCAGACACGGGCAAGCAACCTAAGGCGCACGATTTCGTGGGCCTGGGGTCACGAACTCACGATCGTTGCCTGGACGAACAGGGCTGCCTGGCAGCCTGGCTGGCACGATTCAAACACGCCGCTGCTGCTGCATGGTTCCATCTTGCTGGGCCAGGTCCAGGTATAGCCCAACTGCTACAAGTCCGGGCCTTTTCCAGCCCAGATCATTCAAACAAGACAATATGAGTTGGAAAAATGGGACTCGAAACATCGGTCGTTTACAGATTTGACACTGGACCCACATTCATAGACATAGATGGATCCACTTGTCATCCACCCGAGTGTCATCATAATCAAGGAGTCAATCTTTCGAGTGTCATTTTTGCAATTTTTTCGAGTTGGAATTGTTTCCTCAGGGCGTGCCTCTTAGTACGTCTTGTTCGGTTTCCTCCATCAAGGTATCGACCTCAAACGTACCTCCTCACTTGCCCTTCTTCACACCGCCCTATTAAGCTTGGTCCATCAGCATGAACATTGTTTGACCTTGACACACAAGCTCTACTCGCAAACAACACACTGTCGACAACTTGAAACCTCTCTTCGACAACAATGTCAATCATTCCCTCACGATGGGGAGGACCTGACATCTCTGCACTTTCGGGAATCCGCCGCTCACCCTTCGACGGAGGAACTTCTCAAAAATCGTGAGGAGCTCATACGACTCCGTGACGAATGGCGTAAGGCCAACCTTGGTGATCGTGGTGGCGGAGATAAGACGGTGAGTCCTCCTATTGCGTCCACACCTTCCTCCCGTTCTCTGCTCCGTTCATCGTCTTCAATCGCCGACGTCACTCCCTCTATATCCGACAACGCCCCCTCTATCGATCCTAACCGAAAGCCCGAGGGATTGAAGGAGGAGATCATTGACATCATTAACTATAGCGATGCTTGGCGTTCACAAAACATTCAGAAGGGGCGGCGAAGGTTGGTGGGGAACTTTGGTTGCGGAATGAGGAAGTCTTCCCGTCGTTGTCGCAGAGTCGACGGCGACGAGAACGGGCGAGAGGTTTTGGTGTTCCCATGGATGTCAAGTCATGGGGATTCCAGTATGCGGCGGAGAAGAATACCCTACCCTTCGAGGAAATCAAACAAAATACGGTGAAGATCAAATCTATTCCAATCAAGCTTCAATGGGTACGGTATGGTGATACGGCGTCGCCGGTGAACAATAAGGCGACGGGCAAAGCACATTCAAAAGTCCAGGGAGTGGAGCCAACCAGTCAGAGACGGTGGTTCCGCTCAGCACCTACGGTGCAGGAGGTAACGGTGATCCTAGGGCATGGACCCTTCAATGAGACATGCGGTGGCAATCTGGATAAGGGTGAGCGAGAGGTTCGTGACAACTCCGAGTCAGAGCACCGCACTACCTCTTCGTTTACCCATCCTCAGGAGTCGATCCCGTGCAAGTCTCTCCCCTAATTCACAAACCCTAAACAAAATACATCCCCAATCACCCTCCACAAATTCGTTGGGCATCTCTAGCGAGGTACTCCGAAGAGATCATTTGCTGCTGCCATTCGAGCCAAGTCGGCTCCTACGGTCGCGGTCAGGACGAATCGGGGTGGCGACCATAGTGGAAACTTTGGTGCAGCGCGTGTGAGATTTGGTGCCAGGAGATAGGGGAGAGGGGGTGGCCGTACCACTGGCCGTAACCTCACCTAGGAGCGTACCAACAAGAATCCACCAGCATGGGAAGAAGCAGTACAAGAGGAGCCCAAGGAACAGCCCGCGGATGCGCAATGGGAGGGGAAGAAGGATCCACAGAAGCAAATAGAAGAGCAGTGGGGGAAACAGAAAGGGGATCATGACATTCCTAAATCTTCCCAAGGTAACAAAGCCACCAAAAGCCATGATGTTCAGTCTGGTCCTAGTACAAATTAGCCTAGGGTTGCATGTGAAATTTGTGGATTGTTCAACCATCTTACTAAGGACTGTAGAAGATTTAACTATGAAATTTGTGGAGTTCATGGGCATATGGCATATGACTATAAGAAGTGCATCCCTTGGAATTATGGGCCTAAACTGTGTGCAACTCAAGTTGAGGATCAAAGCTTCTTTTTCATCGAGGAAGATATAGATCCTAGGATGGCTAGGGAAAAAGCGTGCACTACTATCATTACTATTACTACTGGGCAAGCAACTAATAAGGATGTTGATAAACAGTTTGTCAACACTCATGGAACTGAGACTTGGAGATGGACAGCCAGACCAATCGGTGAAAACATAGTTTGTCATGAGGTTTCCTAATGCAAAGATGGTCAAGGAATGGAGTTTTTCCCACACATTGCTATGGGATATGTGAATGCCTAGATGAAGCTTGATTCATACTCTAGTAGCTTTGGTGAAGGGGAACTACAACAGTCATGGTTTAGGGTTTGGGATATTCCGACTGACCAGAGATCTATCAGAACCTGTGCCAAAGTGGGAGGCCTAGTTGGTAAAGTGTTAGAGATAGATGAGAAAACCAGACTAAGGCATGACTATGTCAGAATGAAGATTGCTTGCCGTGACATCAATAAAGTCCCAAGAACCGCTGAAAGTACTTTGGGTCTTTTTATCAAAGATTTTCATTTTGAAAGAGAAGCTGAAGTTGATGGTTCTGAGAGGACTCTTCATTGTGGCATCAGAGTGACTGAAGGTGAGCAGCCTCCACCTTCAAAGAAGTATAAAGCTGATAACACCAGTGATAAGGGCTTTCTTCCAAACAGTGGTGAGCAACTTAGTGAGAAATACATCACTATGGGGTCTGATAAGGGAGGTGGTAAGCAGCAAGCTAGCAATATCACAATGTCTGCACCTCCCAAGATGGGGAGCAGTAACGTTGCTGAAGGAAAGAAAGCTATTCAGAAGCAAGGTGAGGATGAAGATGATGGGGGAAAGGTTCATATACCTGAGACTTTTGATGAATCTGACTCTGATAGTGACTTGGGGGACAGAATTCGAAGGCTTGAAGGATTTGGGGACATTGGGCAAGTGAGTTCCAAAACCAATGATGGTGGTGATACTCAGCAGATCTGGTATATGGAGGATAGACCACTAGTTGTTGATATGAATCAGTTCACCTGCAATATAGAGAAACTTTAGAACAAGGAGACTATGCAAGATAAGGGACAATTGTAGGTTGTTATTCCTATGGAAGAACCTATCAAGCCTACCAAATTGGATCTCTATGAGGAAGCTATTGTACATACTCAGGAAAGTATTATTGCAGAAGAGGAGCAAGTTGACCAGGATGAGCAACCCCAAATCCAAGAACTTGGTGAAGGCACATAAGCTAATATTGGAAACAATCTAAAGACTCAGGGAATAAGGCGGAGTGATAGACTCAAGAAAGACATTGTTGTTACAATTCAAGAAAAGAATGAAAGGATGGCAAGGAAAAGGAACTTGGAAGGTAATCATTTAATGTTGTTATGTTTTCTGATCTTCCAATTGAGAATATTAAGAATCTATTTAGTAACATTGGCATTGATGCTCATCAAATTAGTTTTGGCACCTTTGATATGCTTAGAGATTTAGAGATTGCTCGAAAAAATTTACATACCAAAACACATGAAGTATCTGTTGAGGACCAACAGAAGGGTGAGAATTTAGAGGGTGATATAAGTGATAGACTGTGACAGAACCGCCTAAAATAACACGCTTTTGGAGGGGCTCGTCTTCCACTAGACACTAAGCACTATGAAAGTTAGCTACATCGGATAGTTTCGTCGAGCACACCCCAAGGGAGAACTCGAAACAATCCATGTTTTACATCTAGAATCCAATAATGAGTACGAGTTTACAATATTTAGTCCATTTCATACAACAAGAGTTCTTGGAAATTATTTATTACAATACCAGAGTTCAGAGTGCGATAATTAAACAGTGGAATTAAAATAAATGTCTAACGGAAATGATACAAGGATCCATCTGTGCCCACCAGAAGAATCCTCCACACAAGAGCTACTCCTCAAGCTGCACCTACAACGGGATAAATAAACCCTGAGTACACAATGTACTCACAAGACTTACTCGACTAGTGGGAATAGTTTCTCTAATTCTAAGGGTATGATAGGCAGTAAGGTTTGTTGTTTTCTTTTTGTTTACGGAAAGCATTACTAATAGTTCATTCTTACCATCAAGTTTTATTAGCAGTCATGATTACTTCATTAGCTAACCATTCTAGGTAAGCGCATGTTCTACTTTCAAGCAAGGGTTAAAAATTAGAACCATTTTATCATCATTCATCTTCTAGTTCTTACTAGGGTGCTAGACCATAGCCAAGTTGTATTGTCTCATGGAAACGGTGATTCACGAACCAA
Organism: Miscanthus lutarioriparius; assembly: GCA_904845875.1. Lineage (NCBI taxonomy): Eukaryota > Viridiplantae > Streptophyta > Magnoliopsida > Poales > Poaceae > Miscanthus > Miscanthus lutarioriparius. Next base: position 96,700,689 of record CAJGYO010000007.1, on the reverse strand, counting down.
TATATCCTAGCTGGATACCTCAAAACACACGCCCTGTTTGTACCCCTGGCACAAACAAGACCAACCCATTCCACTCCTGTCATGGGGTCCAGGTCCCCGTCCAAACTTGAACTCCAAGCCCCCACACTTGAGACCCGGTCTCAATATGGTGCTTAGACCTCCACCTTTCCCCACCTCCAATCAGTCGGTCTGGAAAGAGCCAGAACCCACGATAAGAGCGTAATGAGCCTTCCTGCTTCCATAAGCAAGTATGTGCTCAGGATAATAAGTCTGTGACCTGACTACCATCCACATCAACAGACGATCCTCAATCAACACGGATAGGGAAAATAGTGTAACCAAGCTAATCTCGTGGCCGCGGGACACAACTCATCACACCCACCATAACTCATACCATATCCCTGCCTAGTCTCCATTTTTCTTTCATTATTTTTATCATGAGAGTAATTATAATAGTCATCTATTGTGAGTAACGGCAGGTTACTCGCGCTACCGAAAACCTAAGCATAGCAGCTACTCAAACCTGTACAGTAGGACTCATAGGACAGTTATATCTATGTAGGTGGTTTTCATAAGATTCCTGTAATGTAAATACACATAACATATATATACATTGATTATAAAAAATAAAGAGTTATGCACCGGGGCTTGCCTTGGGCAGGCGTGGTGTCAACTGAGTCAGTCGATGGTGGCTCTGTGACCTCCTCCTGCACGAGAATCTCCTTCTCGTACTCCTTGATGATCTCCTCGAACTCATGCTCACCGGTAGTCATGATCTCCGCCGACTTGTTCTCTATATGCATGCGATGACGATGATACAATTAATTAGTATTTAGGCAACAACAACTCTTAAAATAGGAATACGCATATAAAGCTACTAAGTTAACTCTAATAACTAAGATACTAAGCTAATAATTATCTTTACCAAGCAAAGTGTTGGGTTCAACTAACAAACACCTAGCTTTACAAATTAAGGATATATCTTTATTTCTACTATTGATTCAATGTATATTGAAACAAAGAGCATTTAACTACCCTAATGTCTGGTCTATTCTAAGGCTACAAAAATTATAGTGAGCACATAATAATACAATGATGGTACCATAAAAATTTTAAGACTAAAGCTATCACCAATTTACCACAAAAATTGCTACAATATTTAACCTAATAATATTAAGCACTCTCAAATGATTTACTAGCCCCTAGTATCAACATGTATATGTATACATTAATTACACTAACAGATAGATCATAATTTTAGGAACCTAACAAAATTTGTTTCATAATTTTTGGGCATCTACAAGATTTTATATTAATTAAAAAAAACTGGCTCTCGAATAAAAATATAAAGCTATTTCTAATTCTTTACGAAAAAGAGAAATCGAACTGGCCCAGCGCGGCCCACGACGGGGAGCCCCCACGCGCGCTGGCGTTTTAGCAGAAAAGCCACCGCGCTTTCTGCTATTAACGCGACCACTATGCGCCCTATTCCTTTAGTCAGCGATTATGCGTGAAGGCCCCCAAAAAGACTCATCTTCACATCGGGGAGGTCCTCGAAGCCCTCGCGCTCGCCGGTGCGGCGTTGGCCGACATGGAGCCGCTACACCGGCCAAGTGGGACCCGCGCAGACCTAGCTAGGGGGTCAATGCTCACCTATGGACCGACACGCAATGTTGGGCAGCAGTTAGAAGACCTAAGACGAAGTAGGGCGACTTCTCCACGTCGGTGGGCAACCTGCGGTGGCGACAACAATGTTTCGATGAGCCACGGCACTAAGGGAGCAATAGAGGTAGCGGGTGAGCATTAGCGACTCACCAAGGATCTAGCCGAGGCGATGGTTTGGCCAGAGACACCCAGAGCAAGGCTAGCCACGTACGTGCGGTGAGCTCGACGACGAGCCACGGCGGACACGACCGCGTTTGCAGTGTTGGGACAGCGGTAGGGGTACGGCTTAGGTGCGCATGGCGAGGAGGGGTTCGAGGCGAGTCTAGCAGTGCAACCAATTTGGCTCGAGGTGGTCAGATGGGAGTTGCCCTCGGTGATGGGCGGACTTGGCCTTATCGGCATGGTGGTGGGGAAAAGCTCCAAAATTGAAGCTCGGACGGGCACCATTCAAGGAGGGGTGGGAATGGTCGGCTAGGTAGTTTGATGGAGGCGCCAGAGACACAATGAAATGACCTGAGGTGACCTCTCCTGCTGAATTTAATTTCGTAGCTCAGTCGGCCATGATGGGAGAGAGAAGAGGGGAAAACTGGAGCTCCACGCGACCTCGTCTTGGCGGGACGTGGCCGCCGCGACTAGGGCGACTTGTGCGCTGATGCTATGGACAACACACATGCGTCTTCGACCGAGCACTGCCTGCGTGGCCGTAGCGCCATAAATGGCAATGTGATGGTGCGTGCAGCAGGGGAGGGGGGCAAGCCCTTGTGCGCATAGCGAGAAGACGAGCAACAACACGGCACAATACCAGCAGCGGCGGCATCGCAGCAGAGTGGCAGGGCGGGTAGGCCGGCAGCGGCGGCTAGGGCATAGGGCCCGCGATGGCAGTAGCACCGCACATCAATGGCAGGCGGCCAATTGTGGCCAACCACGCCTAGCCATGGCCAAGCCAGGAGCAGGCCCGGTCGGCATGGCCTGGGCAACACGCGCGATGCCGAGCTATGGGAAAGGTGGTGATCGCAGCCCGTGGCTAGACAGCCCGAGGCCGTTCACATGCACAAATTTTAAAGCATCAACCACGACTAAACCAACTCGATTGAATCACAAGCACCTAGACCATACCAAAGAGGGTACATTGGACTACCATTAGGAGCAATAACATAGCACTGGCCTTTAGCTACATTTTTCTGAATTAATTCCCCAACATGGCAAATTTGCTAAGTCTAGGGCTGATTTTTATCTCAACTTAAATTTCCAAGCTACTAAAAATACTATCCAACAATTTTATTTTTCTACAGCAAGAGTTGCATTGTTATCTACAAAGTTTGTACTTTAAACTTTATTTAAGTGACACAAGTATGTTTTATAACGTTTTTACCCAATAAAAATCGGTTTTGAACCTTACTTGATACAACATGAACTATTGGATCAACTTTCATTTAACACTTTTATCAACCATTTTAGGTTACAAGCAATTCATCTACACTCTTTATCACATGCAATGTCACATAAACATGATGCCCATGACATGATTTAGTGGTTTGTTTAGGGTGTAACACCAAGGGTGTTACATAGACTCATTGAATGGTTGCAGGATGATCTCTCTGAGACAGAGAGTGATATCCTTGCACATTCCAAAAAGAGAGGGAAGTTATCTAAGAGAAAGTTAAAAATATCTCCAATTAACAAGAAATCCAATCAAGTTCATGAAGTTTCTAGCTTGAGACAGAGGGGTAATGGTGGTAAAGTTGGCCTCCAAACCCCGAGACAGAAAAAGAAAAAGGTTAAAAATTGACAATACAAGGCTTAATATGGAATTGTAGAGGGCTTAAAAAAAGGGTCTCTACCTATCTCAAAAATCTTATTTCTCAGTATGGGTTTGATTTTATTGGTTTGCAGGAAACCATGATTGAAAACTGTGAAACCTCTCTGTTTAGAAATTTGATACTCACCAGGACTACCTTTGGGAATGGATCCCTTCCAAAGGTTGGTCTGGTGGGATCTTGGTTGGTATTAACATGCACAAGTATGATGTGGGGTCTTTCAAAAAAAGGGGATTACATAATTCAATTGAATCTCTGGGACAAGGAAAACAAATTTAAATGGAACATCTTGGTAGTATATGGGCTGCCCAAGAGGAGCACAAGTGTGAGTTTTTGTGTGAATTATCTAGATTATGTGATTCTAATGTTGATCCCATCCTAATTGGGGGGATTTTAACATAATTCGATATGCAAATGAAAAAACTCCAAATAGGGGAGTGCATCGATATTCGAGTATTTTCAATTCTATCAATCATTTCTTTGAATTAAGAGAGTTAGTCATGAATGGCGGTTTATATACTTGGTCTAATAATCAGGAACCCCCTACATTAGAAAAAACTTGATTGTATTCTGGTGTCAAAAGATTGGGAAGATGCCTTTCCTCTTGCTGTAGTGCAGAAACTACCTAGGGAGGTATCTGACCACAACCCCCTAATTATCTCTACTAGGTTACCAAGGAATACTACTAATATTCAGTTCAAATTTGACTTGAATTGGCTAAATAGCCCTGAATTCCTTCCTCTAGTTGAGAAAATTTGGCACAAACCCTGTAGAGCTAAATCTGTCCTGGATAGGGTCCAACAAAAGTTGAAATTATTCAAGCAATATTTCAAAGGTTGGGGATTTAATCAGCAAGGGGAATTTAGGAAGTTAAGAAAAGAACTTCAAACAGAGCTAATTGAGTTAGAAGAATAAGAAGAGAAAGAAGAACTTTCTAGGGATCAGATCCTGAGAAAACATTGGATCCTAAGTGAGAATTTCAAATTATTAGAAGAAGAAGAAATCTACTGGTTCCAACGAAGCCATGAGACATGGCTTTTGAAAGGGGATTGTAACACTGAATATTTTCATAGATGTGCAAATGGTAGAAAAAGGAAAAACACTATAATATCTCTTGAAAAGGATGGTATATGTATTGAGGGTGATGAAAATCTCCTTAAGTATGCTTCTGAGTACTATTCTGAATGTTTTGGACCAGTGCCTCAATATGATATTCATCTAGACCCCTCCATCTGGAATAATTCTCTTAAATTATTTGAAACAGATAATGAAACGCTTTGCCAACCTTTTTCTGAGTCAAAAATTAAGGTGGCTTTATTCCAGATGGAGAAGAACAAAGCGTCTGGGCCTGATAAAATTCCAATTGAATTTTTTTCAGAAATGCTGGCACATTGTTAAATCTGATATAATTCAGCTCTTTGAAGATTTCCACAATGATAAAGCTAATATAAGTAGGTTGAACTATAGGATCATTACACTTCTTCCAAAAATTAAAGAAGCCAATAGAATCCAGCAGTACAGGCCAATTTGCATGTTGAACTATTTATATAAGTTGATTACTAAGGTGTTGACCATTAGGGTGGAACCATTTGCTGATAAGTTGATCAATAGATCTCAAAGTGTTTTTTTGAAAGGAAGAAATATCTTGACTGGGATTATGTCCTGGCACGAGATTATTCATGAAACCAAGAAGAGAAAAGAGGTGGGGGTCATTTTGAAACTTGATTTTGGGAAGGCCTACGACAAAGTGAATTGGAAATTTCTATTTGATTATATGCAAATGAGAGGTTTTAATGATAAATGGAGAAACTGGATAGCTCAAGTGATTACTGGGGGTACTGTTAGCATTAAAGTGAATGAAAAAACTGGAACATACATTAAGAGTTATAAGGGGGTCAGACAAGGGGATCCTTTGTCACCCATTTTGTTCAATTTTGTTGCTGACAATCTAACCCAGATGGTACAAAATGCTCAGGGAAATAATCTTTTTACTGGGCTGGTGGATCACATTATTCCTAGAGGTGTGGCTATTCTGCAATATGCAGATGACACCATCATCTTTCTTAAACATGATATAGAAGGTGCTAGAAATATGAAACTACTTCTGTATATGTATGAAATGATGGCAGGATTGAAAATTAATTTCAATAAGAGTGAAGTTATTATGATTAATGATGATGGTAATTGGGGCTTTGTATATGCAGATATTTTTAATTATCAAATTGGCATGTTTCCCATCAAATACCTAGGTGTCCCTGTAAGTCCTAGCATACTTCATTTGGGTGATGGGTCACCTTTGATAGACAAGAGTTACAAAAGATTAGATGTGTGGAAGGGGAGTTCAATGTCTATTGCTGCTAAATCCACCTTGATAAGTTCATGCTTGAATAATTCCCCAATATATCAAATGTCTGTCTACCTGATGCCAAAGACAATCTCTGGAAAAATTGATAAGATTAGGAGAACATTCTTTTGGCAAGGTAGTGGGACAAAAAAGAAGTATCACTTGGTAAAATGGATTAAGATTTGTAAGAGTAAAAATAAAGGTGGTCTTGGCATCAAAGATTTAAGAGTAATGAACATGAGTCTACTTGCTAAATGGTGGTGGAAATTAGAACAAGAACAAGGTTTGTGGCAAGAGCTAATTCATAAAAAATACTTGGTAAATAAGTCATTTTTTTCTGTGACTCACAAATTAATCTTCGGACTCTCCCATCTGGTCTGACCTTCTTAAAATTAAAGAGGTGTATCTACAGGGCAGGGGGATTGAGATTAGAAATGGATTGAAAACCAAATTTTGGCTTGTATATGATAGTCCAATCTGTTGTATTGCTCCAGTTTTGTATGTTCTATGTGACCAAAAAGATGTTTGTGTGGTGATGTTAAAAGTGGTAGAATTCAGATCACTTTTAGAAGGTGGCTTACTGGTGAATTACAATCCTGTTGGGACCTAATTTGGGCTGATACAACCAGATTTCAGCTTCTGGAAGCTGAGGACGTTGTTGTTTGGAAGAATGGTAAATCTAAAAAGTTTTATGTGAAGTCCATGTACAATTCATTAACAAAGAATGATGCTGGACCAGCCCATAAGAAAATATGGAAAGGTAGAGTTCCCCCAAAGATAAAGATCTTCATTTGGCTTATGACTAATGAAGGACAATATGATTCGAAGAAAGTGGTCTGGGAATCCTAAGTGTTATTTCTGTGATCATGATGAAACTATTAATCACCTTTTTTTCACCTGCTCCATTGCTAAAGTTGTGTGGGGGGTGATTGCTAAGTTGCTTGGTGCCAATAATATCCCCACTTCCCTGGAACATTGCTGGGAGTGGTGCGAACACTGGCTTCCAGCTGGTGGGAAATTTCATTTATGGGGTATATCTGCTTTGTGTTGGGCAATATGGAAGGCTCGTAATAGAGCATGCTTTGAAAGGAAGTTTATAAAGAACCCAATAGAGATTTTATGTCATGCAGGAGCTCTAATGCAATATTGGACAGGTCTTTATACTGAAGTGGAAAGGAAGATGCTCAGCAATGGCGTCAATACTATGCTGAAGGTGGCAACCGACCTGCTTCTACAGAAGAAGTCGAGTGGCGACAAGAACAAGCGCTTGAAGTATGGTGATCATCGCGATGACGGAGCGCAGGATATCTGAAGGGCGCGTGGTATGGCGAAAGTGATCTGAGAAATGCAATCTTATGCATATGGGTGGTACTGGATGCCTTTTGGTTTAGATGCTTGTGGTTTCTGTTATTCGAGCTGGCTGTAATAACTGAACTTTGTCTATGGGCCTTTGGGGGGTAGTATAGCTCCTTGAACTCAAGTAGTATCTCTGGCAGTTTTCTAGCTCTGAGACAGAGCGTAGAGCTGTTTAGAACTGTGATCTCCTTTATCTCCCCCCTCTCTAACTCTATATCATGTATTTCCGTTTAATCATGAATGGAAATGGGGTTCGACCTCGCGTTGAAAAAAAAAACAATGTCAATCATTCATCGTACATACATATATAGCAGAAAAATTCGGTCTCTCTCCAACGAAGGCGGGCGGCAAGAACGTAACTATAGAAGGAAGTATCTCTGGTTCTGCCCAGTTTGAGCCTCCAAACGAGCATGGGATAGGAATTAATAGCACGTGCTTTTGATCGGGCCCAATGTAACGGGCGTGATGCATGCATTCCTTTTGCTCACAGTTGCGGGGTCAGCACGTACGGTTCACACGCACGCGGCGAGACGCAGTCTTCCCTTGGTGGATCCATGAGAAGTTACCGCGCGTCGTCCTGGCTTGCCGTTGTCAAAATATGACGAACAACAAACGACGTTCCCAGCTCTATCTCTTTCTTTTTTTTACTCTGTTTGGTTGACGAGCTAGGAAAAATCCCAGCTCTTAGCCTTAGATGTATACATACAAAAACCAAGAAAAAAAAACAAGCGCACGTGTGAAAAATCTTTTTGACCGCTGTTGTCGGCCTGATCGGACCGGCGACGTGGCGGACCGCGACGTCGTCGCCTTCCAACGGAACCTAGCGACTAGGCCGGGATATGCATGCATCATGCATGTATGGTCGATGGTTTTTAATTTACTTTTACCTCGTCGTGGTCAGACCGTGGACGGGCGGCGGCTAGCCGAGCGCACGTGACCGTCGACGTCGAGATTATCGACCACGTTTGTTGGGCCGGCACGGTTGACCCGGTTGGTGGTGCTGGATCGTAGATATGCATGCACATTCAGGCACGCCGGCCCGGGTACTGCTCGATCGATCAGGTGCAAGTTGGGATATACTGTATGGAAACTTCTTCGATTTATAACCACACCTGCCTGTCACGACTAGAACTAGTTGCAACCAGTCGCCACGGTTCCAGATGACTTAATTCCTAGATCTAGATGCATGCATGCGCGCGTTTGTCTTCACATTGCAATTTGGCACAAGTGGTAGTACGTACTCAGACGAGTATACTAGTGGTAACGTAGTAATGTATGTATGTATGCCTTACCGCGTACGACTTGACTGAGGCTACATGCGCGGCACGGCAGACTACGTCAACGACGTTGCTCTTCATCGTCAGCCAGTGAGTAGTTGGTTCGCATGATCAAAGTATACATGTAGATGCGCGCGCGGGGACCGCTGCATGAAAGCTCGCGAATTCGCCACGGAACGTATACGTATAATACTAATACTAATACTAATTACGATATGTGCGTGGGCTGCAAGTTTTGATACTAGTATATAGAAGTATCAAGTAGGGCAACTAGTCAAGAGATCTATCCACCCTCGTCTAGTGGACTAGGTTCAAAGTTAGAGCATCTCTAACAGGTTACTTATCACATTTCTAATACTAAAAAGCTGCCACATAGTTGGTCGAGAAGGTTCCAACAGATACCTAATTTTTCTTTACTACGTACTAAAAAATCATTCCTCTCTCTCAAATCCACGTGATGCACCCCTCTCCCATGCCCCACACAGGAAGACATTTCACGAGCGCGAGAGAGAGACGAAGACGGTTCGATGATAACCTAGGCCTCACCACGATGGCGGGGGTGGACGCGGTGGCGACCTCGAGCGACCAAGGAGGGGGCCGTGGTCGGGTGACGATTAAGTAGCGGAGGGAGGCGAGGCCGGGATGGATCGAGCGACGGAGGAGTAGGCTGCGGTGGGGTGGAAGCAGCTCGGGCAATGAATGAGGAGGTCACAGCCGATTCACGACCAAGTGGCAGAAGGAGCCGCGGCTGCGGGTGGCTTGGGCGGCAGATGGAGGCACGGCACGGGTGGGGGTGGCTCGTGCGTCCACGGTTACTTAAAGCATGGAGCTATTTCTTACTAATAATTCTCAAAAAATTGAACACCTGTGCATATAATCAACCGAGAGAAGGTTGTTCCTGTTCGAGTCTATATTTTCCTTGACTCTGTGTGACATTATAAAGTATGAAAGGTAGTGAAATTAGGATGTGATATGTCATTAGAAAATTATATGTTACTGGCTTCACTTACTTATTTAGCACGTCGAGTAGGTCATTGATCTGATCTAGTGGCCTTCTCTTCGAGTCCCACACCTCGATACGTGAGGATGCCAATTTGATATCTAGGAGGACGTAATAAAACATGCACTCATAAATGTCCAATGCAAATCAATCCTAGTTAATTAATAACCTTAAAAAAAAGATAAGAAGCACCAAGTTAGGATGGAGAACACGTACTGGCAGTTGTAGGCCAGAAGAATGTTCCCTTTACGTTTGATTCGAGTGAAGGTTTAGGTCAATCGTTGAATCAGATCGACCAAGTCATAGTTTATGTCTCTGCATGTATTCTTGTGTATACTTGGACGGGTCCTAAAGGCTATATGATCTAGGCCTTTCAATATGCAATGTTTTGCCTCCACCTTGCATAAGCAAGGGATATTATGTTCAAATGCTGAAGACGTAGTTGAGACAATGTCGTGCGGGTAGAGCACTTACTTAGTTGATAGTCCACAGGCTCATTATTTGAACGTTGACTTCTAATATAGCTGAAACAAGGCCTCAAATTCTACTCAGCCAATCTCTTCTTGAACTTCATGAAAAATGATGTCCGGAACAAGGACACCAAAACTTCCTTAACCCGTTTTTGTAGTAGAGATCTTGTAATACTCATGCAGTTGACACCTACTTGTTGGCAAATCTTTGACCTCTCTTTTCGTGGCCAGCAGATCATCGTCTTCTTTAATCTCCAAATAGGCCCTTAGATCCGCACCCGTAATAACTACGCTTGTCATGACCAGACTGGTTAGGTTGTATAAGAGCAAGTATAATAACAGGCTGTAAGCTGGCTAAATGCTGAGGTGGAGGAGAGAGGAGATGAGAGAGAGGAGAAGCGGATTGTAAGCTTACAGCTGACTTGGGCACAAGAGCAAAAAAAATCCGTGAGATAGATAAGTGGGCCATATATTAATGGTGAAGAGCTAACTACTATATGGACAGATTGTGAGAAAGCTGCAAAGAACTTTACCGCCAGTAAGCCGGCTGTATCATTAGTCTCGCTCTAAGTTGTAATCAGACACAACTACTACATCTAGATTTCATGGTACTTAGTTGCAACTAGTCGTGGCCCTGTCCCAATCATCAGACCCTAGTCAGAAGTCACAATCAGAGACCTAGTTGCAACCTAGGAGGACCGGTTCTACACACAACTAGATTCGATCGTGCTGCAACTGGTAGCTGGGGGATAGGTTGTTGCAACTCAGCCAAATACTATACGGCTCTGAGTTCTGACCATGCGTATGTGACTCAGTTGAAACCGATCAGAATTACTCGGTTGCAATTGCAACCCTTCTCTCATCGGTTGTGCCATGGTTGTAACCATTCGGGACTCGGTCGCAATGTAACCGGTCTAGTCGATTGTGTGCACGGCGTACCGGATGGATCGATCGGACTCCACATTCTTTACATTCTGGATGGAAGCACATAATTAATAGATCTGGAAGCATGAATTATGCTTTCTTTGCTTGTAGTATAAACATCCCATACGTATGTATACCAATACCGCACCGCATCGGATACGACTTTGACCGAGGCTATATATACCTATATATACGTACGTACCCGTCAGTGTAATATACTCCAAGAAAGATGAATTAATTCCTAGCTACATCTAGATGCGTGCGCGCTTGTGCGCGTTCACAGTGCAATGCAATTTGGCACTGGTGCTACGCGGTAGTACTCAGATCAGATAAGTATATAGGTATATATACTAGTGGTAACGTAGAATTGTACGGAGTATATATGCCTTGTAAATGAGATATAAATACCGCGTATGTACAAGGTATGACTTGAGCAAGGCTGCGCGGCAGAATAGTATATATACGTCGTACGTGCTCTTCGTCGTCGGTCAGTGAGAAAGAAAGAAAGGTCAATTGGTTCAGGCATCTAGGACTAGTAGCAGTAATGAAGATGCGCGCGGCGGGGACCGGCATGAAACGCGTGAATTCACGCGGAACGTAATTATGAATTTATTATGACGATGATATATTCCATCTGTGCGTGGGCCGTAAGTTTTATATAATATCGACGTCTAATCTGAGACGTAGTATCCGACGGTGCCTGCACAACGATCGAGCGAGTGCGCCAGCAAAGTCGGACTTGCGAGCGAGCCCTCCAGCAGCGGGCCCGCGCCACCTAACCGCGCGCGAGGATCGCTCGCGCCCCCTTTCGCTTTCCACACGTATTCCATATGCAGCACCTCATCTACTTTTTAAACATTTAAATACAACACTTGCAATGTACAAAAGAAGATAGATGCAACACTTAACATGTGTCTGAAACACTTGCAAAAACACCTAAAAATAGTTGAAAACAATTGCAAACACACGTAATATCTAGATAAAACACTTACAATATATGTATAAAACATATGCAACACCCAGATGAACACACTCGCAACATACGTCTAAAAAATAGATGAAATATTGGGAACAGACGCTTGCAATATACGTGTACAACTATTGCAACATCCGTATAAAACATTTGAAATATACATCTGAAATAATTAAAAACACTTGAAATATAGGCTTGCAACATGTCCGAAAGTGCCTGATACATTTGAAACACAGCGGCGGCGGCGGCCACTGCCTACCTATGTGGGGAACTACGGTGGCGCAGTCCTCCGAGCCCCTTCCTGCCGACGACGTGAGGTGAATGGGGTGTAAGCGCAGGCCTCCCCGACCAGACGCAGATGCAAGCCTCCACTGCGTCCCCTTCTGCGATGGGCGAGGTGGATGGTGGCGTGGCGTGGGCGCACGGAGCAGTGCCGGTGCGGTGCCGCCGTGTTGGCGGGCAGCCCCTACGATGGAGAAGGTAAGCGATACTATTTTGGGGGGGGGGGGCAAGCCATGCAACGGCGACGGCCATGGGCAGCAGCCCATAATTTGTGTTCCTCCTCTGAAAGACGACTAAGAAAGTTCGCTCTTGCGTTCGTGCTCTGGAAGACGGAGGGGAAAGAAGAGATGAGAGGATGATATGCGGGTCCCGCACATGAGATGAATTGAGTGGATATATAAGAATGGACGGGGTGGTGTCACTTGGATAGGAGCACACGAGAATTAAGGTCTGTGTGTCCGTCTGAAACTCTATAAAAGCATGGGACGCTCAGCAAAGCATTTCCGTAATATTATTACTCCCTTTGTTTCAAATTAGGGGCACCCGCAATGGTTAGAGCTAATTACTAGGCCTAAGCCTTCTCCAATAGTGCTAACTTTTGGCACATAACTTTTAACATGAATAGCCCCACATGACACTCTCATATAACCTTGAGATGTGTGCAAGAGCTTAGCTCTTGATTAAGAGCTAGCTTTTCTCTGTTCTATTAAAATATGATAAAAATGCTTAGATCTAGCTTAAAAGTCGATTATTGGAGCTACCCTTATAAGATGTTTTGATTTTTTCTATATTCATAGTTTTTATTATGCCCATAGATGTATGTTATGTCTGGATATATAATAATATATATGAATCTAGACAAGCTAAAACGTTTTATACTTGAGGGTAGGAGGAGGAAGTAGTTTGAAATAAAATATGTACTTGTCAACAGATCTTTGCTTGTCAACGGTTGTCTCTCTTCTATTATAATTGAGGGTGGCCTCCTTCCCCCACCCCCCCCCCACCAGCCATGGCCATGGCCATGGCCCCCCCGCCTTCAACCTGGTCCGGCCACCTCCTGCGCCTGCCTTCCTCGCCCGACCCCCTTCTAAGGCCGCCAGAGGTGGAGAAGAAGAGGGGCCCATCATCATGGCGGCCGTAGTCACACGCCGACAAGGTAGCATGACCGGTCGCCTAATATATATATATATATATATATATATATATATATATATATATATATATATATACTACTACTATGAGTGGGCTACAAAATAACTTATTTTGTAGTCACTTTGAGTTACGATAATTACTATGTTAATTTACGAGATTATAGTAACTCCTTACTAAGTGGTTTACTATAACATTATGGTAAATATCCACATATGTTATAGTAACCCAACTATCGTAAATATGTATTGACATTATCGTAAATTAGTATATAAAATTATCGTAAATAGAGGTGGCTACAGAATAACTTATTTTGTAGCTGGCTACTGAATATACTATATATATATATATATATATTGTCTCTCTTCTATTATAATTGAGGGTGGCCTCCTTCCCCCACCACTGCCATGGCCATGGGCGGCCCCGCCCCCAACCTGGTCCGGCCACCTCCTGCGCCTGCCTTCCTCGCCCGACCCCCTTCTAAGGCCGCCAGAGGTGGAGAAGAAGAGGGGCCCATCATCATGGCGGCCGCAGTCACACGCCGACAAGGTAGCATGACCGGTCGCCTAATATATATATATATACTCTGTAGCTGGCTACAAAATAATTTGTAGCCACTTTGAGTTACGATAATTACTATGTTAATTTACGAGATTATAGTAACTCATTACTAAGTGGTTTACTATAACATTATGGTAAATATCCGCATATGTTATAGTAACCCAACTATCGTAAATATGTATTGACATTATCGTAAATTAGTATATAAAATTATCGTAAATAGAGGTGGCTACAGAATAACTTATTTTGTAGCTGGCTACTGAATATATATATATATATATATATATATATATATATATATATATATATATATATATATATATATATATATATATATATTGGGTCTTCCAATTTTGTAAGGATAGCATTGGATTTGTCGTAGAACACATTAGAAACAAGAAAACAATTTAACGCTAGACAGTTGGTCTGACTCTGCGATTCGCACCCTGTCGGCCAGAGTTCGAACCCCCTCGGGGGCGGATTTATTGGCTGGAGGAGGCGCAGTTTATCTGCGTGTTGAAAAAAATCCCCTCGTCTGCCCCACGCTAAAGCACAGGTCTAAGGCCAGCCCAGTCTCACGGGAGCTACGGTGCCGCTGTGTATAGGTGCGGCAGAGGTTCGGAGGTTTTCTCGACCTGCGTGAGAATGTCTTCTTCTTAAGCACAATGCTCGGTGCTATCTTACTCCCCATGTTCGAGTTTTTTTTATAGCCCCTCGTTGCAAATTCAAGGCAGTCAAACTCATATACTTTAATTTGAACAAGTTTTTAGAGAAGAATATATTATCATCCATATGTTTATTTATATTTATTTCAAAATTAAAGTATGACTGGGGACAAAAACTAAAGTGGCGTATAATTTAAGGAGCAACACAGTAGAAAAGAACACGAGAAAAGTAGAAAAATACAATTCTCCATAGGTTTCGAGGTGCAGTGAGTTATTTATATTATCAATATTTTTGTATATCTGATCAAAGATTTATAGTACGCATGAGGTATAGTATATATTCTTCTACAAGAAAAAGTATATTAAATAAAATACTTTTGAACTCTTAACTTTTCTTATGCTATAAATATCCTCTTAAAGCAACTTCAATACAGATATATATAGTTGCAAAATACTAGATGAGCAATTATACTCTCCTGACTCCTCAATGGCCACTCACGAGGAGGATTTCAATTTTCACAACAATACATTTGACAAATTCTTGGTTAAGCATATAGTATATTTTGACTTTTATCTAGGTACAACACGCCTTGCCTTACATCAATGGTTCAATCTGAGGGAGTACCGTTGTACTGTAAACTAAGGACCTCTTTGGCACGGCTTATGTCGGCTTCGGCTTCATCTATTTTGCGCAAATCTAGCCACTGTAGCGTGAAGCCGTTTTGTAAGCCGGGGTTAAAATAAATTAGAAGCCGGAAAAAACCAGTTTTTCTAGCTTCACCGGTGAAGCCGTTTTGGATGAGCCGTGCCAAAAGAGGCTTAAGTTTATCAAATCTTGATAAACTAACTTCCCACATGTTGAATGGATTGATTCTCAAAGTCAGACTCATCAGACCAATAACAAGCAAACCTGTTTATTAGTATTAGGCACCCAATAAATGATCTATATCCGTGCCACAACTTTTCCTACAATCTTAAGGCAAAACGACGTTCTCGTCAGCCATATCCACAGCACAGCTTTCAAACAAAATCTAGGTCAGATCCGACGACGGCCCCCTCGTCTCCGCCGTGAGCGAAGAAGCTGCCCACGTCCTCCCCATCCAGCTCTCACATGCATATATATGGCGGGCATCCACACGCCATTAAAGAGCACTAAGCTATAGAAGAAGCACACACGCAAGCCCAAAGCTTCGCCCTTCGATCCTTTGACTTCACGTCTCGCCGCGTATTATATAAACACCCTGCAGCTGCAGCATGGCTCTGCATCTCAAGCCATTACGCAGCAACGCCCATAGCTGTTTCAGCAGCTGTAGCAGAGCAACACCAGGACGAGGTCAAGCTGGGCCTCTCTTCTTCCCCCTCGCCTCCTCCTCTCCCTCCTCGCTGAGACGCCCGTCGTCGGTGGTCCAGCTCCGCCGGTCGCGGGACAGAGGGAAGAACAAGAGGAAGACGACCATAGGGTGCGTGGCGGCGTCGTCATCGTCGGAGGCGCCGAGCAGCAGCAGTAGCGCGAGCGCTGCAGCGTCGTCGGTCATGGCGGCAGCGCCGGTGCGGGTGACGGCGGTGGCGACGATCAAGGTCACCGTCGGTGGGTTCCTGAACAGTTTGAGGCCGTCCAGGGCCATCGACGACGTCAAGGACCTCATCGGCAGGTCGCTCTACCTCGAGCTCGTCAGCTCCCAGCTCGACGCAAGTACGTGATCGGGCACGCTACTCTCTCTATTATCTCGCTCGATCGCTCGCTCTCTAGCTACTACTCCAATCCTATTGTTTTTTTTAATTCATGTTATATATTCTATTATTTCCATATCGATATATCGGGTTGGAAATGAAATCACTCGACGGCCAATCATGAGCGAGCATACATGCACATGTAGTATTTATTTTATGCACATGTACTAGTTACTACTACTCAACTAGCAATAAATCAACAACCTAAGATTGGAAGTCATTAATATTTAATTTCTCAAAGCTGCCTTTTTTTACAAATATATATAGGACGAATCTAGCTAGCAAGAGAAGACTTAGGCAAATCATAATCAATAAAGAATAATGACTCCTAATTAATGAACGTGTTAATTAGTTCTTCTAGTAGTATATATATAGCTTAATTAGAGAGTGTATGCATAAATAAAACAATATTAATTGACCCTTTACATACATGGTCCTACTACTAGTTGTACCTCATCGTCGTCGGTCAAAGATAGATTTGACACACATCGCCGCATGTCGCTATTTTAGTACCCATGTCATTTCATTTTCACTTTGAAAAGTTTTGATGAGAAAAGGGGAATTTGACGAGGAAAAAAAAAGAGAACCACGCACTTGCTTGTTGGAAAGTTACCAAGCATTGCGTTAGCAAGTGCGTACTTTGAACTGGTCCATTCCATGGCGAGGAAAAACTTGGCGCTGCCCGCTGCAACGACGAAAAACGGATCCATTAATTCCAATTTCCTGGAACTGACCGACGAACCACTGCTCTATGCAACTGCCTGCTTCATCACATATGCAACTGCCATAGCTTATCAGCCAAGCGAACAGGTTGTCTGAATCGCACACACATATATGGCGGCCGGCGGCCAAAGCTTAGCTCGTTGTAGGATGCCAGATCAGATACCACACATGTGCATATAATTCGTGTAGCACGTTTGCAGTGTCGCTTCCGGTCCAACAGTACGAGAGTTGAACAGGGCGTTCAAACTTTTTGATACCTACTGCACAAGTCGTTCTTATCTACGACGTGCGTGATACGTCGTATACGGTGTGTGTGGATGTTAAGACACAACGTCGATCCGGCTACATTTTAATTGCTACTCGATCAAGTTGAGCTACTTTATTTCCTAAACTGCTTTCAATTTGAGATGCTGCCGTGTGTAAAACTACATTTTATGATTTATGTACTAATATATATATATATGCTATAGGTTTAAGCACGTGCTATATATGTGTGCACAAGGAAGTGATGTGGCGTGCATGCATGCCTCGCTGTCAACCGAATCCTACATTTATAAATAGCGTTCATAAAAATCGCCGGCTAGTGTGGTTGCAAACTGTCAAAACAAATTAAATACCTGTTATTAGCTTTTTCCATGTTCATCATCCACACCAAAGTAAGCAACGTACGTGCTCCTGCATGCTATATACGTACAATACTAGCAGCTGTAAACTAAACTAATATCATCTGCTATTATCGTGAAACAATAAGCTAGCAGTAATATTAACCGCTGCTTAATTTCTCTTGAAAATGATGGAATAAGCAGAGACGGGGCAGGAGAAACCCAGGCTCCAGAGCTACGCCCACAAGGTGGCGGATAACGACGCCGACGTGGTGACCTACGAGGCCGACTTCGACGTGCCGCCGGGCTTCGGCGACGTCGGCGCCGTGCTGGTCACCAACGAGAACCACACCGAGATGTTCCTCGAGGACGTAAACCTCTACTCCTCGGTAGCGGCGGCCGGCTCCGGCTCCGACTCCGACAGCAACGACGCCGACGACGACGGTGCCCGCGCCGCGCCGCTCCTGGCCATCCGGTGCAAGTCGTGGGTGGAGCCCAAGTCCGCCGACGCCAACGGGAACGGGAAGCGCGTCTTCTTCGCTAACAAGGTACTGTGATCGGTCGTCCGGGATTAATTACCAAATAATTAAACTGTGTACTTTACCCGTACTCCAACGACTTAAATCACATGAGCTTGACAAGTAGGTTTAGGCTATTCAGCCATGTGACCATCAAACCATCTCGTTCAAACTATAGACCGTCATCTGCATCACAAGTCAAGCTTTCTAAATAGTGCATGCATGGTCTCTAGATCTCTTGTGTTATTTTTTTATCAATATAAAATTGGCACACGGTGTCCATTCGTCAAGAAACGACCGCTAGTTTTAGGGTGGAGTATAAGCTAGCTAGTATTAATTAATCCGGGATTGAGGGGGTTCGATGTCAATGACTCAATTCGCATTTATCAGCACAGCAATCTAAATTTTAAAACGATGAGTAGTCAGTCTATTCGGCAGGGTTTGATAACTATTACTCCCTCCGTCCTATAATTAATGTCATTATCGCTTCATAAGAAGTCAAATGTTTTAAACTTTGACCTAATATATATAAAAAACTATTGATATTTATGATATATAATTAGCATCATTAGATGAATCACATAATATATTTTCATAATATAATTATTTAGAAATATATATATTGCTAATATTTTCTAAAAATTTAGTCAAATTTAATAAAATCTGACCGACATGAATCCCATAACGTCATTTTTTTTTGGACAGAGGGAGTATGTAATTTAAGTATTCCATCATCAAGTTAAATAACAAGATTTGTTTAATTTTAAATAAAAAACTAAAAGCGTCAATAACTTTGAAATCATACCGTTTGTAAACATATACTTGTACTCCCTCTATCTCAAAAAGAGATTTCCTAGAGTTTGTGATGGTCAAATTTTCTTAAATTTAACTAGATTTGTAGAAAATATTAGTAATATTTGTATCTTCAAATAAATTTATTATAAAATATATTTAGTGGTTTATCTAATAATACTAATTATGTATCATAAATAATAATATTTTTTATTCTTTTGAGAAAAATTAATATTTTCTTATGGACGGAGGGACGGAAAGAATATTATGAGACAATGGATGGGCCAACTAGCCTTTTTTTTTGAGGAGGATGGGTGAACTAGTTGAAAACTCGTCAACTGCACATGGTCCAAAACAACAGCAACGATGGCCGATCCAAGTACCACGGCCCAACAAGAGCGATGATTTTGCATTATTATATCAGCACCGAAAATTTCTTGGCCTCCACTGAACTGAAAATTTCTTGGCGTGCAGCCTTACCTGCCGGGGCAGACGCCGGCTGGGCTCCGGAGCTACCGGAAGAAGGACCTGGAGCAGAAGCGCGGCGACGGTCACGGCGAGAGGAAGCCCACCGACCGCATCTACGATTACGACACGTACAACGACCTGGGCGACCCCGACAGCGACGCCGGCAAGAAGGCGCGCCCCGTCCTCGGCGGCAGCGCGCAGTTCCCCTACCCGCGGCGGTGCCGCACGGGCCGGCCGATGTCGGCCACGGACCCCAAGACGGAGACGAGGAGCGGCGACAACTACGTGCCCAGGGACGAGGCGTTCTCGGAGGTGAAGAACCTGCAGTTCTCGATAACCACGCTGCGGTCCGTGCTCCACGCCGCCGTGCCGGCCGTGCAGTCCACGCTCATCGACCCCGACCTCGGATTCCCGTCCTTCTTCGTCATCGACAAGCTGTTCGAGGACGGCGTCGAGCTGCCCAAGGCCGAGCAGCTGGGCTTCCTCCGCAGCGCCGTGCCGCGCCTGCTCCAGATCCTCCGCGACGGCCCCGGCGACCAAGTCCTCCTCTTCGACACGCCCGCCAATGTCCAGAGTACGCATACACCTCGCCGCTCTAGCCTTTTCAATTTCATTCACTCAGCACATAAGAATTCTATGAAAGATTCAGCAGTTCACATTTGTTTGCAACATGAAAATTCAAATTCATTGATCACCGACTGCTTGTTGCATGCAGAGGACAAGTTTGCATGGCTGAGGGACGAGGAGTTCGCGAGGGAGACGCTTGCCGGGATGAACCCGTACGCGATCGAGCTCGTCAGAGTAAGTCGATCTCCATGTCCAAGACAACTTTTTTTTATTTTGATGATGATCCGTGTCTGATGCCTGCACAATGCCGAAAATACGAATGTTGCAGGAGTTCCCTCTGAAGAGCAAGCTGGACCCGGCGGTGTACGGGCCGGCGGAGTCGGCGATCACGGCGGAGGTACTGGAGCGGAAGATGGGGCCGATGATGACGGTGGCGGAGGCGGTGTCGCAGAAGCGGCTCTTCATGCTGGACTACCACGACCTGTTCCTGCCGTACGTGCACAAGATCCGTGCCCAGGCGAACACCACCATGTACGGCTCGCGCACCGTCTTCTTCCTCTGCGACGACGGCACGCTGCGGCTGCTGGCCATCGAGCTGACGCGGCCGGCGTCGCCGACGCAGCCGCAATGGCGCCGCGTCTTCACCTCGTCCACGGACACCACCGAGTCGTGGCTGTGGCGGATGGCCAAGTCGCACGTGCGCGCACACGACTCGGGCCACCACGAGCTCGTCTCCCACTGGCTGCGCACGCACTGCGCCGTGGAGCCCTACATCATCGCGGCCAACCGGCAGCTGAGCGAGATGCACCCGGTGTACCAGCTGCTGCACCCGCACTTCCGCTACACCATGCGGATCAACGCGCTGGCGCGGTCGGCTCTCATCAACGCCGGCGGCATCATCGAGCTCTCCTTCTCGCCGCAGAGGTACGCCATGGAGCTCAGCTCCGTCGCGTACGACAAGCTCTGGCGCTTCGACACGGAGGCGCTCCCTGCCGACCTCGTCCGCAGGGGGATGGCCGTGGAGGACCCCAGCGCGGAGCACGGGCTCAGGCTCACGGTCCCGGACTACCCGTTCGCCAACGACGGCCTGCTCGTCTGGGACGCCATTAAGGGCTGGGTGACGGCGTACGTCGCCAGGTTCTACCCCGACGCCGGCACCATCGCCGGCGACGCGGAGCTGCAGGCGTTCTGGACGGACGTGCGCACCGTGGGGCACGGCGACAAGAAGGACGCGCCAGGGTGGCCGGCGCTGGACTCGCCGGCGAGCCTGGCGCACGCGCTGACCACCATCATCTGGGTCGCCTCGGCGCACCACGCCGCCGTCAACTTCGGGCAGTACGACTTCGCCGGCTACTTCCCCAACCGGCCGTCCATCGCGCGCACCAACATGCCGGTGGAGGAGCCCGTCGACGCCGCCGCGCTCGCGGCGTTCCTGGACAACCCGGACCAGGCGCTCCGGGAGTGCTTCCCGTCGCAGGTGCAGGCGACGCTGGTGATGGCCGTGTTGGACCTGCTGTCCACGCACTCCCCCGACGAGGAGTACCTCGGCGGGATGGAGACCGCGCCGTGGAACGACGACGCCACGGTGCAGGCGGCGTACGGGAAGTTCAACGCGCGGCTCAAGGAGATCGAGGACATCATCGACGGGAGGAACAAGGACCGGAGGCTCAAGAACCGGTGCGGCGCCGGCATTGTGCCGTACCAGCTCATGAAGCCCTTCTCTCAGCCCGGTGTCACAGGGATGGGCATCCCTAACAGCACGTCCATCTGATAATCCTTGACTTTATTTTACCTCGGTACGGTGTCTAGTGGAATTAATTCTTCGTCATTGTCATTGTAATTGTAATAACAGGGATGCAAACTTATTTACTTCAGTCGGTTGTATATGTATTTATTTATTTATCCACTTTATTTTTTACATTTCTATTAAACATTCTAATATTTTATAAACCCCTTAAAACAAGAGTCTGTCTACTCTTGCTCGAGTGTTCCCACACTCGATTTCTTTGCTTCACTATTCATCTTCCTCCTCACCCCCGCCGCCGCGGCCGCGCTAGGCCGTGGAGCTCCGGTGAAACCCTAGCACGGCCGCGGCGAGCTCCGGCCATGGCACCCCCGCCCAGTCGCATCCATCGCTGCCAGGGCTCCTAACCGCCCAACCGCTGTTCCCATCGCTTGGCCAACCTACCTCCCCCCGAACCCCGTTTTGTGCCCACCGGATTTAGAGAAGAAGAGGGGGGGAGAACGAATTTGGAGAAAAATGAGGGAGAGAGATCAAGTGTTGAGAGGGAAAAAAACACTCGAGCACCATACATATTTACTATAAAACTATCACAATATCGGGGAGAACGAATTTGGAGAAAAATGAGAGGGAGAGAGATCAAGTGTTGAGAGGGAAAAAAAACACTCGAGCACCATACATATTTACAATAAAACTATCACAATATCTTAGGATACAGTTGTATCCGTGCTACCGGATGATGAACTCACTATGCTTATATCTTAGGAGTTAGGATACAGTAGAATTCGGTCACAACGTTGTCCACAACTCCACATATTTGACGCGTCCCTCGTTTTGGATGCCTGACTAAAACCTTTTGAACAATGATAGGTAAACCATTGGTATTGTAAAAAAAATCTTCAAACATCATTGGTCCTGTTTAGTACAGCTTATATGGGAAACGCTTCCCAGATAAGCTGCACAAATAGAGTAAAAGCGGCGGTCAAAATAAGCTGGTCTGATCCGGCTTCTGCTTTTTAGTACAAATAGGAGCTGTGGGAGTAAGCGTGCCAGAATAAGCTGCTGAAAAGCGTAGCGTTTGGCTATTGATTTTAGCTTATTTTGGCCATAAGCAAGTTATAAGTTGTACCAAACATGCTCATTGTCAATAACGACCAGTCATTGATATTGTAAAAATTCTGTGGGTAAAGCTTAAACCTTCATTGCCAGAAAGAGAGCAGGATGTAACAGAACCGACCAATTATACGAAATTAAGTAAGAAAATCATTCGCCAGAGCAGACAATTTAGCAAACTTAAGCCCGTATAACCCGGTAGTTCATGAAATCACGAAGGATTTCAAACCAACTCACATCCCAGCCAAGATCATAATAAGTTTAGCGGTCACCATCACATATTACATAAAAGTTTGCATCTCAGATACATCAGAGTTTAAACATAGTTATTACAAAACGAGTTCGAATAAAAGTAGCGGAAGCCATTTGTTCAAAACCACACACACTCACACGGAGTTCAAATACAGTGCCAGCTAATGATCATCTCCAACAAAAGCATCAGACGAGACGTAAGGAATGACCATGCCCATAGTCCTAAGCATCACCCATCGCAGGATAAAGACAGTTGATACAGTAGCCGTAATACATCTGCCCATCTGCAACAAGTGGGAATAAAACCCTGAGTACGAGAAGGTACTCAGCTAGACTTACCCGACATGACCGAAAATAAGTGACACCAAGGAATATGAAGGGCTTTATAGTAGGGTAGCTGACTCATTTGCAAAAAGAAGCATTTTTATCATTTCAAGAACCTTTCCAAAAGCATTATTGTCAAGTTAATTATTATTAACCTGTCGACTACATTTGCACCTATACTAGAGTAAACATGAGATTAAGCAAATAATGATAACCTATGATCATTAATCAACTTCCATAATGTCATATTCATTATAACTGTCCAAGTGTTCCATCAACATTACTACGATGAAGTAACTCAAGTCAAGTGCTCACTATCCAGGAGCGATGGCGATTCGAATCGATTCCTAAACAGCTGGTGATTTATTCCTTACACAAACCTCACTCACCCGCTAAAGTGAGGTATCGGTCACCGAGTCAACTATACAGGAAGCTCGAGTTTGCCAGGAACCACATGTACCCGGGGGCCGACCGACTGCACTTTGGTCTTATCATCTCGCCCCCGTGTCCTACCACACCTGCTCCGGCATAGTGCGCTGCGGGTAATCTACTCGGCCCAAATAATCTCCCAGTTTCGCGGTCGAAAGGTACTTTATTCGGCCAGCTAAATGTAAGGCATGCGTTCAACATGACTCGAGGCCCAACAACGGTCGGTCCTTAATCGACACAGACGGAAAGCACTACAGTCCAAAACTCTGTAAGTCTCCGTCCGGTCTCAACTTTATTTAACACTTAGTTATACCATGACTACATAGTCATCCAAGCAGATCTAGGTAACCACCTATAGCTCGCAGGTGACAGAAAATCACCCTACTTCTACCGGTCTAAGCCAGCTAAGCATTGACTCGACTGCGGATACCAGGGTAACAAGGATATGGTATAACAAAGGTAGACAAGGTATAATGCAGCAACGGTTGCAAACAACTTCTGAACGTAATGCATCAATTAAAGTAAAGCAGTTAATTAATAATTGCAAACCGGGGAGAAAATGCTCCGGGGCTTTCCTCTCTCGAAGGAGCTCGGGCGGTGATCCGGGCACTCTGGAAGTTCCTCAACGTCCTCCTCGTCGGCTTCGGGCACTTCCTGCGGCTGCACCTCGAGCTGCTCCTCGGGCTCCTCGGGTATGACGACTGGGTTCTCGAATTATGATCCTGTATGATGCAATGTGCGTAAGTGCTTATGCAATCAGTGCATCGAATGAGATGAATACAATGGATGTGCTTGAATGCAAGGCAGTCAAAATCCAAAAACATATACTACAAGCACATGTCATCTACTGCATTCTCTTCTACTACTAATATGTTAAGTCAACACCTCTCATTAAATGCTTCAAAGATACACCAAAGCTTCACTAATTTCTTAATCACACATAAAGCAACACTTGATTAAACCCTAATTAATAATAGGTTTGAATAGCAACATCTATTTTTATTGCTTAGAAAAATCTTAGAAAATTACCATATCACAGTACTACCCTAAGTAGTCTACCATCAGATTTTCATGGTATTTGAATGAGTGGATTAGCCTACACAAAAATAACAAGCTATGGCATGATTATGAACCTGAAAATACTTTGTACTGTGAAGAGTGTCAAACAACAGAGGAAATGTTTTTCCTATGTTCTACACAGCAAATAATCACTGTACAAAAATTATCACATGCATGTTTTATACAAATTTTGCTCTCTAGCAAAAATAACAAAAACCAGCCATTAAAGGCACTTGAACTACACCACATAATTTTTCTACAGTACATGCATGACACATATTTTTCCTAGGAAGTACATTACATAAGAAGATTAACAAACTTAGAATCATATTTTTCTGAAGCCTATAGGTTTTTCTACACATTTTTTAAGTTATCAGCAATATCAAGGATTAAATAAAGCTCTACAAAAAAGTATCTCAAAAATGACATGCAATAATTTTATCATGTAGATCTGGTGACAAGGAACCTAGCAAAATTTGTTTCAACAAATTTGGAGCCAAAATGGGTACACAAACATTTTCCAAAGCATTTAAGTAGAAATCTGAAAATTCATTTTTGAAATCTTTTTAAACTCTAGCTGACGAAATTGTTGGGTGCACCCGGTGCTCTGCACCCAGAGGGGCTGCCAGGCGGGACCCAGCGGGTCAACCGGCCCACTGGCCAGTCACCCGGGGCCTTCGCCAGCCACTGCGGCTGGGCCCTGCGGGTCAGCGACACGAGGGCAGGGGAGGGGCTCCGCCGGTCGGTGCTCACCGGCGGCGAGCCCTTCCGGTGCCACGGGTGGTGCCAGCGTGCACGCCACGCCGAGCCGCACCGGTTGGGATGGTGGAGGTGGCCCGGCGGCGTGACGAACCACCTGGCCGCGGCAGCGCGCTCACCGGAGAGGAAGGAGGTCGCCGAGCTTGGTCCTTACCTCGACGACGGCGGCCGCAAGCGAGCGCAAGCGAGGCAGGGATGCTAGGCGGAGCTTCAGGCGGCGGGAATCGAGGAATGGAGGTGTGGGAGGGGATATGCCACCGGCGGGGCAGTGGCGGCGTCGGTGGCGAGCTCGTGGCGCGCGCGGGAGCTGCTGGCGCTGCGTCTGAGAGAGCAGGAGGAGGAATGAGGAGGAGGCAGCGTGGTCGGGCAGAAGAAGGCGCGCGCGTGGAGGGTGAGGCAGGCCGTGGCTGCCACGCGGCGGGCGTCGTCGGCGCATGGTCGCCACGCAGCGGTCGCGCTCTGACGCGGTCGGGACGCGACGCGCGGGAACGGCGCGGCGCAGCGCAGCGCAGGCCAGACGCGGCGCTGGGCGGGGCCGAACACGGGGCGTGCGAGCGGGGGGGGGCGCGGCGACAGGCCGGGCCGGCTTCGGCCATGGGCCGAGAAGGGAGGCGACGGCCCGCGAAAGGAGAAAACATTTTTCTCAATTTCTATTTTTAAGAAATTTTCAAATACCAGTTTTCAAATATCATTTTGAGCAAGAAAATGACATCTTTTGAAAATGTCCCAAAAATAAAAATTGCTTAGAATTTAATCCTCTACAACTTTGCTTTTATGACCAAAGTCCAATTCTTGTTAGATTTTGAATTATAAAATAAAAGTCAATTTTAACTCAAAACCCTAATTTTGGAGAGTTATTTTTAAAGCAAAATTTGGCAATAACTTGAATACAAAATTTGCTCCAAAAATTACGCTAAATAATCCTAGGTGATTTACAATCATAGCCAAACATGTTTTACTAACCTAGCAAGCATAATTTGGGCAAACACAACTCTAAACAAGTGTATGCAACATTCATGTTTCACGAGCATGTTTCAAAAGTTTCGAAGCAGGGTTTCAGTTATTATTTACATGATTAGGCATGTATGATTAGGATGCTTGATGATGTATAATATGCATGATTTGCAGTGCCTAAATGCTGGTCATAACACCAGGGTGTTATAGCCCCCCCTTATATAAAAAATCTCGTCCCAAGATTTGGGTTACGAACCATTTGTTATAAAAATCTTCATAAACTTTTTGTAGATATTCTCCCATTTCCCAAGTTGCATCTCCCTCATCATGATGATTCCACTGTATCTTGTATGTTTTCACCACACTATTCTAAATAGGACGTTCTTTAGTGTCTAACACATGGACTGGTTGCTCACGATACAGCAAATCTGATTTGAGTTTGATGCCCCGAGGTTCTATTCTTTCCTCCGGAACACGCAAACACTTCTTGAGATGTGATACATGGAAAACTGGGAAGACGGTACTCATTGTCTCAGGTAACTCTAACTTGTAAGCTACTGGACCTCTTCTTTCCAAGATCTTGTATGGTCCTACGAATCTAGCGGCAAGTTTTCTCCGGACTCCAAACCGTTTCTTCTTCATTGGCGTGACCTTCAGATAAACATAGTCACCAACTTCAAACATAAGAGGTCTCCCTCTTTTATCTGCATAATTTTTTGACGTGATTGGGCCGCCTTCATATTTTGTTGAATAATATAAACTTTCTTCTCGGCCCTTCTACAAAGTCAATGCCATAATACCTTCTATCTCCTAGCTCGACCCAATTTAATGGTGTTCTACATTTTCTGCCATACAAAGCTTCGAATGGAACCATCTTGATGCTTTTTTGATAACTATTATTGTAAGCAAACTCAGCTAATGGTAACCATGACTCCCATGATCCCTTAGAAAACAATACACAGACTCTTAACATATCCTCCAAAACAGCATTCACTCATTCAGTCTGACCATCTGTCTGAGGATGATAAGCGGTACTACGAATCAAACTAGTTCCTAAGCCTTTGTGTAAATGTTTCCAAAAGTGAGCCGTGAACTGGGGCCCTCTATTAGATACTAGTCTTTGGTATACCATGCAACCTCACAATTTCTGTAATATACTTTTCGGCATATTGAGGTGGTCGATATTCTGTCTTGACAGGCAAGAAATGAGCAGTCTTGGTAAGACGATCCACAATCACCCAAATCGAATCATGTCCCTTTTGAGTAGTGGGCAAACTCGAGATAAAATCCATACTTATATCATCCCACTTCCAACTAGGGATGGACAAAGGTTGCAATAAACCGGCAGGTTTCATATGAATAGCTTTCACTCTACAACACGTGTCACATCTGGCAACATATGCTGTAATTTCTTTCTTCATTTTGGTCCACCAATAACGAGGTCTTAGTTCTTGATACATCTTACTACTTACTGGATGGATAGATAGCTTAGAAAGGTGAGCTTCATCCATGAGTTTATTTCTAAGCTCTCGATCCTTGGGAACCACAAGACGGTCGTCAAACCACAACACACCTTGTTCATCCACTTTAAAGTGCTTAGACGGCTTTTCTTTTAGTTTCTCTTTGATGTAGAATATCCCCTTGTCTATTTTTTGGCCTTCTATTATCTTACTCTCCAATGAGCAACTAATCTAAATACTATGTAACACAGTAGGATGCATCATATTGAACCCATCTTCAAGTAATGGCTGCACATTCAAGCAATGTGACTTTCTACTCAAAGCATCTACCACTACATTGGCCTTTCCAGGATGATATTGTACATTCAAGTTGTAATCCTTGATCAATTCCAACCATCTGCGCTGCCTCATGTTCAGCTCTGGTTGGGTAAAGATATACTTGAGACTCTTGTGATCTGTGAAAATATTGCACACATTACCAAGTAGATAATGTCTCCAAATTTTTAGGGCATGCACAACTGCAGCAAGTTCAAGATCATTTGTTGGATAGTTGACCTCGTGCTTTCTCAATTGACGTGAGGCATAAGCAATGACTCTCCCTTCTTGCATAAGGACACAGCCCAATCTAGTTTTTGATGCGTCGCAAAACACATCAAATGGTTTCTCAATGTCTGGTTGTGTGAGAACAGGAGCAGTGGTCAACAGCTTTCGCAAGGTGTGGAAAGCTGCTTCGCACTCCTCTGTCCACACGAACTTGTGATCCTTCTGTAGCAGACTTGTCATAGGTTTGGCAATCTTCGAGAAGTCTGGTATAAAATGACGGTAGTAACTGGCTAGTCCTAAGAAACTTCTAATCTCAGGAACTGTGGCCGGTGCCTTCCAATCCATAACCTCTTGCACCTTACTCGGATCGACTGAAACTCCATTTTCTGACAGAATGTGACCAAGGAAAGGAACTTTCTTCAACCAGAATTCACATTTGCTAAACTTAGCATACAACTTATGATCTCTAAGTCTGGTCAAGACAATTCTCAGATGTTCATCATGATCCTTCTCATTCTCGGAGTACACCAGAATGTCATCGATGAACACAACCACGAACTTATCCAATTATGGCATGAAAACTGTATTCATCAAAAACATAAAGTATGCAGGAGCATTTGTCAAGCCAAAGGACATGACAAGATACTCATACAACCCATATCTGGTGAAAAATGCAGTTTTCGGTATATCTTGTGGCCTAATCTTGATCTGATGATAACCGGATCTCAAATCTATTTTTGAGAACACCTTAGCCTTGGCTAACTGGTCAAACAGAACATCAATATGAGGCAAGGGATACTTATTCTTGATGGTTACAACATTAAGTGACCTGTAATCTACGCACATTCTAAACGTGCCCTCTTTCTTCTTATTCACAAACAAGGCGGGACATCTCCATTCAGACTTGCTTGGCTGGATAAACCCCTTTTTTGATAACTCTTCTAGTTGCTTCTTTAGCTCAACTAATTCATTGGGAGGCATCCGATAGGGTCTCCTTGAAATCGGAGCTGTCCCGGGGATTAACTCAATTCCAAACTCAATATCCCTATCTGGCGGAAGATCAGGTAGCTCATCCGGGAATACATCCGGAAACCCACACACTACCGAAATTTGATAAATAGGAATAACTTCTATAGCGCATGTCACACTTATAAGGTCTGTTCTCTAGAGCAATGGTACTTGGAAAGTACTCTCACCCAGGGGATCCTTAAGGGTAAGTACCCGACTTTCGGTATCTATGACTGCTCTCCAATCCTTCATCCAATTCATCCCTATAATGACATCCAGAACTAGTCCAGGCATAACTATCAAGTTCACTCCAAACTTCCTGCTACCTAATTCAAGGGTTGCCCCTCGAACCATCTGATTGGTCAAAACATCAGCCCTTGCTAAACTTATACGGTAACCATAACCCAATTCTGTGCATAGTTGTTCATGTTTCTGTGTAAATGCTTGACTCATAAAAGAATGCGATGATCCAGAATCAAATAGAACAATTGCAGGGTTTTCGTTGACAGGAAACTTACCAGCGGTTACGGGCTCTCCCTCAGGAATTTCATCCACAGTCGTACTATGCACCCTAGCATTATAAGTCTGTTGCTTATTCTTGGGCGGATAAGGACAGAACCTTGAGAAATGGCTGGGTTGGTCACAATTATAGTAGGGTCCCCTCACTGTACCAACAGATCCCAAAGCTCCCTTGGAGCTGCCCTGTACCGTAGTTGTGGCTGCCTTGTTAGACTGTACTACCATCTTGTAAGGCTTCTGTGGTCCACGGAAATTTTGACTTCTCTGCTGAGGTGGCCTGAATCTAGCGCCAGGTGCAGATGGACGATAGGGAGGACGACCTCCCGCAGGTGCTCTTGCTTGAGACGGACCACCTTCTAGGGCTCTCTTGTGAGTCTTGGCTGCGGTGCTGGCGTTGTTGTTCTTTTCCTGCTTTAGGCAATCACTGATGAAGTCATTGAATCTGATGCGGTTGTTGGTACCCACATGCTTCATCATCTTTGTATTGAGTCCTCTCTTGAAACTGGCGATTCTCTTAGCATCAGTGTCAACCATGTCGGGAGCATAACGGCACAAGTTATTGAAAGCATGCAAATATTGCGTCACGGTCTTGGTGCCCTGATTCAACGCCAAGAACTCTCCCAACTTCATCTCGGTCAGCCCGGGTGGAATATAAACTCCACGGAAGGCCTCAGCAAACTCTCTCCATGTAATCTGAGCATTTGGAGGGAAGGTGGTGTGATGGTGCTTCCACCACATTCCCACTGGTCCTTGCAACTGAAGTGCAGCATACTCAGTTTTCAATACCTCAGTCATCCTCAACACACGGAATTTATCTTCCATAGTGTTGATCTATTCTTCCGCATCAAGTGGTTCTGTTGCTTCCTTGAATATCGGTGGCCTGGTGTCCATAAAATCTTTGAAGCTGCTGTGCTGATTCACCCCAATGCCACCACCCTGATTGTTACCGCGCTGAACGTTATTGGCGATGGTACGCAAAAAATCCTTCATGTTCTTCTAGGACTGTTTCGTGTTGCGCTGACTTCCGAGCAACTGTGCGAAGAACACCTCTGGGGTAAACGGGGGAGGAGGTGGCAAATGCGGTTCATGGGGAGGCTCATTGTTGTTGCCGTGGTTTCCACCACCACCACCGGTCCCCGCACCATTAGCACCGGACTCAGCGGCCTCATACGTGGTACGTCGAGTATTTGTCATCTGCATATTTCAGCAACAAGTAATGATTGAGTGAAGCTGTAATAATTGTGAGTGAAGGAAAAATTATGCCGTACTGAATTTACTGGAGAGAATAAATTCATACAATAAAACAGAGGCACAATAATCGCATCCCAATTAAAACAACATCACTAATTAAATTACTTCAAAGGCAACATCGCGTCCAATACAACCAAATTGCTAGCATACATACACTGGACTTTTATGCGTTCAGATATCGCATTCCTAGCCAAGTTCCAATCACATGCCAGTCTCATAAGTTCGAAGCAAGATACATTAGGTTACATGCCAACAAAAGAAAGGTCATTGCGACAGGACCTAGATACTAGCGCAAGGCAACTAGCCTACTCCTTGGGGCCATCGTCGGGGTCGGAGATGTCACCATCGCCCCCAGGTGAAACTACAGGCTCATCCTCGTCGTCGTCGATGTCCATGCCAGCGGCGTCTGGTGGAGCATATGGGCCAACCCCATTGTAGAGCGCATGAAACTCCTCGTGCAGGTTGACGTTGTACTCCTCTAGCTCATCGACCCTCTGCAGCAGAAGGTCCCTCTCGTCCCAGGCTTCATTCCTTTCCTGAACCAACTGTCCAATCATGTGGTCTGCATTGTTGTTGGCTTGAGTCAACGTATGCACCCACTGCATAGCTCTATCACCTCTCTCAACCGTCTGGTCTCGCTGTAAGTTCATATCAGCCAACTGCTCATGCAAACTAGCTATAGCACGTGCCTGTCTCTTCTTCTGCTTTCTCCCCTTAAGCTTATCCTGACCACGTAAGCCAGTCAAAGTCCAGTAGGTACTCTCGAGACCCTCATACGCTCTAATGGCGGCGAACATAGCACTCATAGCCTGGTTGTCGCTAGCCTGTCCCTCAGCTGGACCTCTGACCAAAGCACTTCCCTGAGGCTGAACCCAAATAGCATCATGAGGATCATCCCTAGGAAAAGTGCCAGCTAGAGCTGCTGCAAGCTCACTGGGAAATCTGCTCATGATGTCCCTGATGACACGGAAAGCTGCTCCCTCTGCACCCTCAGCAGGAGTGTGACCCTCAAACTCAAAGTGCCAACCATCCCAATCTAGAGCATCACCGAGAGCAGGAACCGTGATCTCTACCACTACAAGTCCATCCTCTGCTAACTGGCTCTCATTCCAGGAGTATACCGGCTCTTGACCCTCTAGGTACCCCACATCATGGAGCACTCTCCAAAGCAAGGTTGGCATGCCAAACTCGCTCAAGAAGGTGTCCATGGTGCGGTGCTCCCTCAGGGCCAACAGACGTCGAGGTGCTCTTCCTCCGGTGGACTTACGGGCGGTCTGCTTCGTGCGGGCCATCTGTAGCAAAAGTTCTTTTATTACCCCGTGGAAACATATTTTAGGTGATACAACTTTTATCAAAATGAGATAATCAATTTATAAGGGGAGGAATGCATGACATGAATGAAATGCACAAGTAATATGATGTATGTACGTGCCGTACGTTCTCACAAACTTATGAAATAAACAATTTCTAGCGACGAATTCGGTGGCATACAAACGATCTCTCAAATACGTAGCTAATACGTTCTACACGATAGCGTGGTTATGTACCTGCAGAAGATTCATTTCAGCCCAATTCCCAATGAATGCATGAAAGCAGTAAATGTACACGAATCCCCAGATACGTGTACAACGGTAGTAACTACCTGAACCATCGTCCTATTGACGGCATCGCCTCAACAGACGAAATACCCACACATGAGATACCTTTGTAAAACATGCGTAGAACATGTAATTACTCCAGCATCATATAAGCATTCACCCTAGATCGACGGTGTATCCGATCATAATCACAACTCACACTTACCGAGGCGTAGAGGCAAATGATCTATACATTACCACTCAAACAAGTAGCACTCATACAATAGCACACCATATGAGCAATGAAAAAGAAATATGATGCAAGAACCCCAAGTCAGTACTTTATTAAGCCACCTAGAGTCCTTAACTGGGCATAAAGGATATGACCGCTGGCACACTTTTTAGTTTAGAAATCACGTTTTTTCAAATGCCTTTTTGTTTTAAATACACTTGTGAACAGTAACATGCTAAACCATACTCTGATGCCAGTTGTAACAGAACCGACCAATTATACGAAATTAAGTAAGAAAATCATCCGCCAGAGCAGACGATTTAGCAAACTTAAGCCCGTATAACCCGGTAGTTCATGAAATCACGAAGGATTTCAAACCAACTCACATCCCAGCCAAGATCATAATAAGTTTAGCGGTCACCATCACATATTACATAAAAGTTTGCATCTCAGATACATCAGAGTTTAAACATAGTTATTACAAAATGAGTTCGAATAAAAGTAGCGGAAGCCATTTGTTCAAAACCACACACACTCACACGGAGTTCAAATACAGTGCCAGCTAATGATCATCTCCAACAAAAAGCATCAGACGAGACGTAAGGAATGACCATGCCCATGGTCCTAAGCATCACCCATCGTAGGATAAAGACAGTTGATACAGTAGCCGTAATACATCTGCCTATCTGCAACAAGTGGGAATAAAACCCTGAGTACGAGAAGGTACTCAGCTAGACTTACCCGACATGACCGAAAATAAGTGACACCAAGGAATATGAAGGGCTTTATAGTAGGGTAGCTGACTCATTTGCAAAAAGAAGCATTTTTAGCATTTCAAGAACCTTTCCAAAAGCATTATTGTCAAGTTAATTATTATTAACCTCTCGACTACATTTGCACCTATACTAGAGTAAACATGAGATTAAGCAAATAATGATAACCCATGATCATTAATCAACTTCCATAATGTCATATTCATTATAACTGTCCAAGTGTTCCATCAACATTACTACGATGAAGTAACTCAAGTCAAGTGCTCACTATCCAGGAGCGATGGCGATTCGAATCGATTCCTAAACAGCTGGTGATTTATTCCTTACACAAACCTCACTCACCCGCTAAACTGAGGTATCGGTCACTGAGTCAACTATCCAGGAAGCTCGAGTTTGCTAGGAACCACATGTACCCGGGGGCCGACCGACTGCACTTTGGTCTTATCATCTCGCCCCCGTGTCCTACCACACCTGCTCCGGCATAGTGCGCTACGGGCAATCTACTCAGCCCGAATAATCTCCCAGCTTCGTGGTCGAAAGGTACTTTATTCGGCCAGCTAAATGTAAGGCATGCGTTCAACATGACTCGAGGCCCAACAACGGTCGGTCCTTAATCGACACAGACAGAAAGCACTACAGTCCAAAACTCTGTAAGTCTCCGTCCGGTCTCAACTTCATTTAACACTTAGTTATACCATGACTACATAGTCATCCAAGCAGATCTAGGTAACCACCTATAGCTCGCAGGTGACAGAAAATCACCCGACTTCTACCGGTCTAAGCCAGCTAAGCATTGACTCGACTGCGGATACCAGAGTAACAAGGATATGGTATAACAAAGGTAGACAAGGTATAATGCAGTAACGGTTGCAAACAACTCCTGAACGTAATGCATCAATTAAAGTAAAGCAGTTAATTAATAATTGCAAACCGAGGAGAAAATGCTCCGGGGCTTGCCTCTCTCGAAGGAGTTCGGGCGGTGATCGGGGCACTCCGGAAGTTCCTCAACGTCCTCCTCGTCGGCTTCGGGCACTTCCTGCGGCTGCACCTCGAGCTGCTCCTCGGGCTCCTCGGGTATGAAGACTGGGTTCTCGGTTTGTGATCCTGTATGATGTAATGTGCGTAGGTGCTTATGCAATCAGTGCATCGGATGAGATGAATACATTGGATATGCTTGAATGCAAGGTAGTCAACATTATCCAAAATCATATACTACAAGCACATGTCATCTACTGCATTCTCTTCTACTACTAATATGTTAAGTCAACACCTCTCATTAAATGCTTCAAAGATACACCAAAGCTTCACTAATTTCT
The DNA here is from genome assembly GCA_904845875.1 of Miscanthus lutarioriparius. Classification (NCBI taxonomy): domain Eukaryota; kingdom Viridiplantae; phylum Streptophyta; class Magnoliopsida; order Poales; family Poaceae; genus Miscanthus; species Miscanthus lutarioriparius. Next base: position 96,665,495 of record CAJGYO010000007.1, on the reverse strand, counting down.
TAATCACACATAAAGCAACACTTGATTAAACCCTAATTAATAATAGGTTTGAATAGCAACATCTATTTTTATTGCTTAGAAAAATCTTAGAAAATTACCATATCACAGTACTACCCTAAGTAGTCTACCATCAGATTTTCATGGTATTTGAATGAGTGGATTAGCCTACACAAAAATAACAAGCTATGGCATGATTATGAACCTAAAAATACTTTGTACTGTGAAGAGTGTCAAACAACAGAGGAAATGTTTTTCCTATGTTGTACACAGCAAATAATCACTGTACAAAAATTATCACATGCATGTTTTATACAAATTTTGCTCTCTAGCAAAAATAACAAAAACCAGCCATTAAAGGCACTTGAACTACACCTCATAATTTTTCTACAGTACATGCATGACACATATTTTTCCTAGGAAGTACATTACATAAGAAGATTAACAAACTTGGAATCATATTTTTCTGAAGCCTATAGGTTTTTCTACACATTTTTCAAGTTATCAGCAATATCAAGGATTAAATAAAGCTCTACAGAAAATTATCTCAAAAATGACATGCAATAATTTTATCATGTAGATCTGGTGGCAAGGAACCTAGCAAAATTTGTTTCAACAAATTTGGAGCCAAAATAAGTACACAAACATTTTCCAAAGCATTTAAGTAGAAATCTGAAAATTCATTTTTGAAATCCTTTTTAAACTCGAGCTGACGAAATTGTTGGGTGCACACGGTGCTATGCACCCAGAGGGGCTGCCAGGCGGGACCCAGCGGGTCAACCGGCCCACTGGCCAGTCACCCGGGGCCTTCGCCAGCCACTGCGGCTGGGCCCTGCGGGTCAGCGACCCGGGGGCAGGGGAGGGGCTCCGCCGGCCGGTGCTCACAGGCGACGAGCCCTTCCGGTGGCGCGGGTGGTGCCAGCGTGCACGCCACGCGCGAGCCACATCGGCTGGGATGGTGGAGGTGGCCCGGCGGCGTGACGAACCACCTGGCCGCGGCAGCGCGCTCGCCGGAGCGGAAGGAGGCGGCCGAGCTTGGTCCTTACCTCGACGACGGCGGCCGCAAGCGAGCGCAAGCGAGGCAGGGATGCTAGGCGGAGCTTCAGGCGACGGGAATAGAGGAATGGAGGCGTGGGAGGGGGTATCACCGCCGGCGGCGATGCGCGCGCGGTGGGCGAGCTTGGCGTGGCGCTTGCCGCCGCTTTCTTGCCAAGGTCTCGAGAGAAGCGGGAGGAGGAATGAGGAGGAGGCAAGATGGTTTGGCGGAAGAAGGCGCGCGTGGAGGGCGAGGCAGGTCAGGGTGGCTGCATGCGTGGCGTTGTTGCCGCATGATGGTCGCCACGCATGGCGGTGGCCAGCAGGCTCGACAGAGGTCGGACGCTGACGCATGGAAGCAATTGCCTTAACAACGCACGAAAGCGAGAGCCAGAATAGTTGGGCAGCAGAAGCAGCAACGCAATTTGGTCAATGAACGCGGGCGCGATGAAAAGGTGGGCGGCAGCAAAGTCGGGCTTGGCTTTCACCGTGGGCGAGAAGGAGGCGACGACCATGAAAGGAGAAAACATTTTTCTCAATTTCTATTTTTAAGAAATTTTCAAATACCGGTTTTCAAATATTATTTTGAGCAAGAAAATGACATCTTTTGAAAATGTCCCAAAAATAAAAATTGCTTAGAATTTAATCATCTACAACTTTGCTTTTATGACCAAAGTCCAATTCTTGCTAGATTTTGAATTATAAAATAAAAGTCAATTTTAACTCAAAACCCTAATTTTGGAGAGTTATTTTTAAAGCAAAATTTGGCAATAACTTGAATACAAAATTTGCTTCAAAAATTGCGCTAAATAATTCTAGGTGATTTACAATCATAGCCAAACATGTTTTACTAACCTAGCAAGCATAATTTGGGCAAACATAACTCTAAACAAGTGTATGCAACATTCATGTTTCATGTGCATGTTTCAAATGTTTCGAAGCAGGGTTTCAGTTATTATTTACATGATTAGGCATGTATGATTAGGATGCTTGATGAAGCATAATATGCATGATTTGCAGTGCCTAAATGCTGGTCATAACACCGGGGTGTTACACAGGAGATGCACAACTCCTTTGATATTAATTTTTTCATAATACTCTGACAAGTAAAGAACTACATATATGTGAGGTAAAAAAACGCATTCCCGCTCACATTCAAATTTCCTTTCGTTGGCACTGCTAGTGAAGCGCTAAAATTGGCAAGAACACTCGGTGTGTTCCAAAGGCCCAATAAAAACTAAAGCCCAGCCCATTACTCTGTGAAACCGACTTGACCAAAGCCCCGCTACCCCTCGTCGGCGACCAACCTCCACACACGGTTTCCACGGCCCGTCTCCCTCCTCTCCGACCCCGACCACTGACGCTCGGCGCGCGCCATGGAGCCGGACGCCGACGAGGACTACATGGGCGACCTCTCCCGCTTCCTTCCGCCGAGTCCGTCCTCCTCTTCCCCGCCGAAGAATCTCGGGCGCCGGAAGCAGCCATCCACGCAGGCGCAGGCGAAGCGCGGGAAGGGTGTGCCGTGGCAGGAGCGGCGGCGGCAGGAGCGCGAGCGGAAGCAGCGGGAAGAGGACGCCCGCACGATGGCGGGGCTCGCGGAAGCCATCCCGGAGAGCAACGTAGGGTTTAGGATGCTGAAGCAGATGGGGTACGATCCCGAGTCCCGCGGCGCCGCCGCCGAGCCGGTCGGCATCGAGATCCGCCGCTCGCGGGCGGGGCTCGGGGCGGAGGAGCCCGCGTTGGCGCCGGCGCCGGCGCTTGCGCCGGTGGAGAAGTCGCGGGAGGTGGTGGAGCGGGAGCGGAGGCAGCAGGAGGAGATGGCGGTAGAGCTAAGGGCGCGGAAGAGCACGCAGTGGAAGGGCAGGAGGGTGGTTTGGGACTACCGCAAGGCCGAGAGGGCGCTCGCGCAGCTGGAGAACCGGGAGGTGGAGCCACCGGCACCGGAGGGGGTGGAGAAGGAGAAAGGGGCAGAGGAGGAAGAGGAGGTGATCACTGAAGAGGTAGTCAATTTTACACTTTTCCTTGTTATATGTTGGTCACATTATTTAGGATCACAGGCCCAATGTGACTGTGCTATGCATTATGATTTACAGAACTCGATCTTAGTGAAGTCTGTAAAATTTTTATGGGATTCCCGGGAATGTAGTGGAGTTAACACAAAACTGATCATGGTATTAAATCAGGTATATGACTGTTTAGCCATTTTGTCACCACTGTCGTCAACTCGTCAAAACCATGTTTCGGATACAAAAAATAATAATAATTCGACCTTGTTTTTTCTTTTCTTTTTTTGGCTTCAAAAAGACCAAGCATAAATGCTTATGGGTGCCTGATAATAGTATGCCTGCCTTTTCATATCCATGTGGTGTGAAGGCAGTGAGGAGTAGCATGGATATGGATTGTGAATTCTGAACTTTACTAACTGTGCTGGTGTTGCCAAAGAGGAAGAGATTAACATGCCATGTTTTGTGTTGTAGGATTTGCAGAACATACTGTCTAAGTTGCGTGACCAGTACCAGTATTGCCTTTATTGTGGATGCAAGGTGAGCTCTGTTCGGGAAACTCAGTAAACTTTTTTTGATACAGCATCTTCCATACCTTTTAAACTGGATGCCTTTTCCTCCTTTGTTCAGTATGAATCACCAGAAGCGCTGGCAAAGGAATGCCCCGGCCCTGATGAGGATGACCATTGATTTGTTGTGTGAAGGTGACAAAGAATTGTCTTTGATACAAACAGGTGATGGTTCTATATTCACTGCAATGATGTTCGGTCATGATTGGTGTACATTGGATTCGCAATACATTGGAGCATCACAAGCTTTGTGCTCTTGTCCTTATCATACAGACACAATAAGCACTAGAATAGCTTGTTTTTCTGGCCGTATTGGCTACTTTTATACTTCTAATTAAATAGTTTCTTGCTATTTTATATCGGAGTGATGAGACCTTAAGTTGACACAAAACAGAATTGTTGCCCTGAAAGTGCTGGAAGGCATATCCTCTAGAGTGATGCCATGCAATTCACTATTAATTGCTACTTGTGCAATATCTCAATATTTTTTCTCGAGTAAAACAGGAGAGCTGTGTGTCATTTTATTTAGAGAGGAAAAAAGTACAGAGGAGGAGGCCAATTGGCTAAAACGGCAACCCATCTAGCAAACAGGGTTATAAAAGCATCACAATACAAAGGTCTTCCAAGTCTCCCTGCCATAACATGTCGATTCGCATGCGTTGTCCAATAAACATTTGGCCTCGGTGCTGAAGGGCGTCTGGGAAACGCACGTCTAACACATGCTGTTTCGCAGGCTTTTCGCATCTCCTTGTGGATACACAGCTTGTACATGGAACTAAACTGGCCAAAACGATCAGAAAACGCCATCCACCACAAGGGCACATGGATGGCAGTCTAGTCTACAAATCGAGTACTATTAGTGTATCTAAATGTAAACTTTTTAAATCTTTTTGTGATACTATGTGTATCCTGGAGTGTTTGAAGCTCGTTATATCAACTCGATGTAACGATCTTGAAATTAATAAAGCTTCTGTTGTTGAAAAAAGAAAACACCATCCACCACCCGATTAAGTGTCAGGTGTGAGCGAGCTAAGGAGGAGTTCATGGAGTGTGGAAGCACCAACCAAGCACCACAAACTGTACTCGTTGACTAGGTTTACAACAGAGTGTCTGAATAATTGGCATGGCTCCCTCAAACATGCAGGTGTTTTGGTGCTTCTAGACTTCTCAAGTCACTAGGATGATTAGGGCATTGGGACTTCTCCAAAAAAACAAAGGTATTGGGACCCTTTCGCATTTCCTTAGGGACATTTCTGTTGGTGCTGCCCCACCGGCTTGTTGCAGTGATAAATATCTCAATATGAAAACTGAAGTGTATTTTTTCTTCGTCAGTCTGGAAAGATGGGAGTGGAATGGAAAGCCACAAGGAGCGTCTGCATATGATATGCTATGCAGCAAAACTGGAGCGTAGCTACATCTTCGGAGTCCCTCATCAAGGCACAAAGGCACTTAAGAGCCAGAAGAGAAATGTTGCCAGTGGTCAACAAGCAAACTGTGATTTTGACCTGTGATAAGCGGATGCCATTTTTGTATCTGCTTTCCAACTGAGTGAGAGAGGGGGCTATATTTGTGGACATCTGCTCGATTTTGTAGTCGGAAAAGTCGAAGTCTATTTTATGAAACTTCCACCGTGCAATGCTGGAATGGAATATCTGTACATTGCTGTCAGTATCGTGTCGTCTAAGGATCCATCATTGCTGAAGAAATGCCTGGAAAGGGCCATGATCACTGTTGAACATCATAGAAGGTACCATAATACCATATGCTGCAGCATTATTTAGCATGACGCCGGTTCTTATTTCCTATTGTCCCTAACTTCATCATTGTACTCTTTGGACCCTGGCAATTCAATTGGCCTTCTTTGATGTAGGTTCCTCATCTGTTTGCTCTTTGAATTAGACAGTTCTCCAACAGCAACATTTTCAACTTGTACCGTCTTTGGAAATAAAAGAGAAGGAATGCCATGAAAAATAGTGATTGGACCTAAAAGGAGATACATGCATCAAATTTTCCAAGACATTCTCTTTCGTGCAATTCCAAGTCTTGATGCTTTATGTAGAAAATAAAACAGTTACACTAATAGCTGGATTTCAGTCTCAAGGATGTTTGCAGTTATTTGCTTGCTTGTGTTCTTGCTTGTTATTCGTTGTTTTGTGTGTTTGATTTGGCTAAGTGTGAAAGGGCCTCTAGCTGAGTTGGTAGGTAAGTAAGTTGATTCAACCATGGTCGTCGTTGTTCTCTCATGGGCTACAGTGCGTTGTGTATGGGTGGGGCAGGGGTTGAGGGGTCTTCTGGACCTGCGTGAGGTCTTCTTAATGCAATATGCCCAGGGCTGTCTTACCCTCACAGGTCGAGTTGTTTTGTTTTTTGTTTTTTTTTTATTTGGCTAAGTAGACAACGATATCGATTTTTTATATTCTTTTGTGGTCAATGGTTTACATAACTGAACATTGTTCCTAAATCCTCACTGTTTTTCCTGCTCCATAATGTTTTACTGTCAGCAAATTCAATGTTCCAGTCTGTAAAATTGGGTATTTTTCTTCAACCTCAGCTGTTGTATTTAATAATAAGAAAATTAACTTTGGCTGGATTCTTCAATGGAGACATTTTACGCTCCTCGACTTAGAACTTTTTCGGTATATATTTCAACTTATCTCAATTTGTTTACCTAGAGTTGTTGACTAATTGTTTCCCGATAGAAAAGCATATAACATTACCTTGGCAAATAAGCACTGACAATCTGCGACGCTATTCAAATTTATGTCTTTAATACCAGTGTCCTCTCATCTGGTAGAATCATACCAGCGCTGCCTTGACCAAAACACCTGCATGTTGTGTGCATTAAAACTTAAAGAATACTTGCATGTGTGCAGTCAGTTTGTTGAGTAGAAATTGCAGCTCTGATGTTCTAACAGTTAATTTTCTAATCTGCAGGGCATAATGAAGCATCAGCTTTCCAACAGAGCAAGGGGCTATATTTTTGGACATCTGCTCGAGTTTGTAGTTGAGACTCGTGAATGCCCAGCCCTACTTTCTCGAGCATCTCTGTACTGTATGTCGTCTAAGGATCCATGATCACCGATGGTAAGCCTGGAATGATCGCTGTTCATTGTCGCAGGAGCTACATAGTCCTATATGGCTACAGGCTACCGCATTTGAGGTTGATGCGGTTTCATTGGTTTTCTTTTTAGTGTGGGTTCCTCGGCCTGTTTGGACCCTGAATTACGCTGTATACCGGCAGCTACAGTTCCAACCTGTACAACAGATCCAAAACACTCACTGTCACTGGAAAGAAATCGGTACACCTGCTCAACAAACAGTGATTGAACAAAAGAGTGAAAGAAATTGAAACAATTACACAACAAACTGTGATTGGACAAATGGAAATAAATTTGCCAAAAAAAAATCTCTTTCACAGCAAAGAAGAGGCTGTTCTGTGTGGAATATACCACTGTTCTCCACTGAGAATTTTTTGTAGATTTGAAAGAAGCTGCTGCATGGATCTCATTCTGACCTCTGTCAGTCTATCAACACCACACCACTGGTGCTAAGAGTATGCTGCAAAGCCACGCTGTGCCTGTGGTCTCGCTTTACATAGACAACACTCCCCTGGAACCGATTCTTGGCAATGCCAGGCAACATTGGAGGGTACAGCGGAAAGAGGCATGTAAGTTCTGAAGCCTCAAGTACAATATTCAGTAGAAATGATGCATGGAGGCATGGTTGCTTTTTCTCCAGGTCATTCTCCTGAAAGATGCACCTGCTCTGGATCACAGGATGTAAAGACCACAGTACCAGCAGCATGGACGGACCATCAAACAAGCAGAATATTTTCAAGAATCACCCAAAAACTGAACAGAGCAAATTTCAGGATGAACATGAGATTAATACATCGAGCAAAGTCCCCGACAAGCGTACTGATAACTTCAAATCATGGAGGTCTACATAGACGCGACTGATGAGTTCATGGACAACCACAAAAGAAATTAGTCTCCTGACATTGCATTAGTTCATCACTGGATGCTCTAAGCTAGCAAACAGCGTGCAGCATCAGGCTTTCAGTTCCATCTCTCTGTGCGGCTATGATCTGCTGCACTTTATTTGGCCTCCTAGAGCGACCAGTCCATTGTGTTGCCGGCCTGGTCGAACGTGCCCGTGGAGCCCTGATCATTGCGCAGCGCTGGCGCTGACCCTGGCGCTGGCCTGTTTCCCTGCAGGGCAAGCTCGAGCTCACCTGAGAACTGGCCGTGATGGCTGCTTGAGCCAGAGTGCACCTCGCTGAGGGGGACGTGAGGTGGCAACTGAGGCACGTTCCGCCCGCCTTCATGGCCCCGGGAGTCAGTCCAGGGGCTTGGCGCAATATAGCTACTCGCCATGAGGGAGGGTGCCACAGGGTTGCCGTCAAAACCTGCTGTTGCAGGCATTGATCCAGCATGGCTGTGGCCGGCGCTGTGGGTAGTATCCCATGGCTGAGTTGACAGAAGAGAGAGAGCACAGCTAGAGTCTGAGGGGACTCCTGCAAGACATCCACCTGGGGGGAGCTCCGGACCAGGGAACACCGGTGGCCTTGACGACGACGAGCTACCCTGGCTCCCATATGAGTGGGCACCGTATCCTGCGACTTCGCTTTGATGATGATGAGGATCTAAGCTCGCTTGCCACTGGATACTACCAGGCACCCTTTCGCCAGGTCGAACTGCCGGAAACCCATCCCTCATGGTGCCTGGAACCCTTGGGTATGAGAAATCCAACATAAAGCTTCGGAACCTGCCGGGCTCTTCTGGATCAAGCATAGGAAAATTAGCAGTTACAAAAACTGAAACTTTGGTCACTCACATCACAAAGTAGAAATAAATAAAGCAACTTTGTTACCACCGAATGATGCAGCAAGGCGACCATATCGTGATGCAAGAGGTCCAGGAGGTGGCCTCCTCCGGCGTTCATTGTGGCCTGCAAGACGTCTGCGGCAGCTTTTCTTTAGTTGGTCAAATTCAGGCAGCTGGTGGAACCTGTGATTTATGTGAACAGAGATGTGTTCATTCAAGTGTCCTTGATTCAACTTACAGGTGAGGCACAGTAACAGAATTTTATAAGGAATACAAGTTGCATTCTCTAAATCCACATATATTGTTGTAGATTGATAGTTTCTGTGTAGAAAGCAAAAGAAGCCAGCAGTAAAAAATTCATGGAACAAGCATAAACCATAATAACTCTTACAGTAGAGTAAAATGCAAGTTGAATGATGGGATAATAGTAAGTTCAAAGTACTTGTTTATCTTATTAGCAGCATGTGAACACTTATCTTAGTAGGAACATGCATAGCGCGACATAGATATAGGAAACCACACTTTAGGTCAAAGCCAGTGGGAATGGTAGCACATTCAAGAGTAACATTTCTCTTCCTCCTAGGCTAGGGTTGTACTGCACATCCATTAAAGATTAACCTCTGTGTTATGCCATTCATAATTACACCTGCACATCCATACTAAGAAAGCAAAGAGAAATTTTATGTAATCATTCATAGAGATGTGAGATGTCGGGCTTAACACAACAATACACATCCACCAATGAGGCTTCCATTAATGCCGAGGCAGGTGTCCTTAACAGCAAAGTGGTGGAGGGTCCAACTTAGCTTATCTAATGATGCGTTGTTGCTATAAGTGGCTATGTGTTGTGGCTTAGGACAGCCCAAATCCAGAACTGTGGCACCTTTTCTTTTGCTGGGGACGTGAGGACACCCCTGTAGCCTAGTCCTAAAGCACAAAAGTTGTGGTCGCTAGGGTGATGTGCCCTGGTCCTACTCATATCAGCGCTTAATACATGTAGTTCCACCATCATGTTTAGTTTTTTTTTCTGTTGTAACTTGATCGACAAAGAAAACCAAAAGCTTGAACTTAACGAAGTTGAAAATAGCATCGCTACAGGTGACCAACAAAAATTGAAATTATTAAAAAAATGATACAGCAAAATTAATTAAACACTGCCTTAATCCTACCATCTACCATTGTCAAATTAGAGAACTGAATTACTGAAATACCTATCCGTAGGACCGTAGCTACATTCTACTTTTTTCTTTCTTTCCCTCCATAGCATTGTTCTGGTATTAAGCCACAAGACAGCTCGATCTTTCCATACGCTTACTATCCTTAGGCATCAGTAGCAAATTTATGAACGAATATATGCTAGAGTGCATCCTAAAGGAAACAAGTTATTCCAGAAACAACCTAGTTTGGTGTAGCACCTTAAGGGACTAGAATTTTTTGCAGATCTTGAAACGAATGAATTTAATTTAGTTTGACAAGTACTTGTAGTAGTCAAAATAGTGGAGCATGTTTTTTTAGGCACTAAACATTGAATAGAGTAGTATAGTACAACCTGTAAAGTTCCTAGAATAACACAGTGGCAAAGGTTAGCTTGTTCTTCCTTGGGCGACCACTGAGGGCCAACTGATCATGCCTAATGTAGGGGTTCTTTTTTGGCGAAGGATGCCCAATGTAGTTTGGTTAGTACAGGGGACAAAAAATGTCTAGTGCTATTTTTGAGGCAGACTAAACAATGGATACTATCAACTTGTACAGTTGGAACTCTAAATTAATACTCTGGACATCGGCAAAGACTTGTTTGAAATTCCTCAGTGTTGTTCCTTTGGGGACCACGCACAACCACAATCCGATTAAGCTCAACGCAAATTGCATATAGTAATGGCTTGTTAACTGACAGGCATCAGTGAGATACTAAGCTAACACACTGGAATCTAATGCAAAGCAAACTGACAGACAGGCAGGCAGGCTGAGTCACATCACTCATCATATTTAGGACTAGGAGCATCCATCAAACCTACCGACTTTAAAGTTCTCATGAGCACCATTCAAACGAAACATTAAAGTACTCTAATAATAATACCAAAGCAAGTTTTCATCTTTTTTTTTTGTTTATCCTTCATTCTTCAGAAAGAGAAGATGTCAGGGGAAAAAAACAATTGGTATAGATGAAATCGAAGCTCCATCAAACTGAGCGTTTGCAATGTTTAGCGCATCTAGTTTTGTAATGTGTCCATGATATTTAAACCTAAAATTGTTTGATTTTTCGTCTAGTCTCCATAAACCCTAGACAGTAAGTAAAACAAGTGGAATGAAAACACAGCGAATGCAACCAACTGTCACTGAAAACAAGCAATTGAATGGAAGCAGGCAGCAGCAAGTGGAGGGGAGTGCAGCAATGGTGGGGTGGCGACCTGCTGCACTGCTGGCAGAAGCGCTGCTCGAGGCCGTTGACGACGACGCGGGGCTCCTTGGAGTGCATTTTGCAGACCTTGTGGCGGCAGTAGTAGGGCTTGACGTCGGTGAGGTCAACGTTGCAGCCGTCGACCTGGCAGCGCGCGGGCGCGGGCACCGGGGAGGGGCCTGCGCCGCCGGCTGCGGCCCTGCCCCTCCTGCCGCCGCCGGCCGCCCTAGGCGAAGCGGTCGGTGGCGACGGCTGCTGCGTGGCTGGAGGCGCGGCCGCGCTGGCACTGCCACTGCCACCGCCACCGCCGCCGCCGCTTCTGCCACTGCTGGAGCCGGCGGCGGCGTCCTCGAAGTAGATCTTCTTGCCGAACTTGAGGCCGTGCAGCTGGTCATCCCCGCCGCCGCCGCTGCCACTGGCGCCGCCGCCAGACTCCATTGCGGCGGCGACGAGACTTGTCAACGTACGTACGGCGAGGGGGTGTTGTTGGGTTTGGGCTGGGTCTCCCCCTCTTCTCTCTCCTCCTCCAAGAGGGAGGAAAGAGAGGGGAGGGAGGAGGCGGCGAAGGAGAGGGACAGCGGGGCTCGCTGTTGCCTTAAAAATAAGGGACTCCCCTGTGCTCTCTCTCCTTCCACTCCCTCCACCTCCACTGTGGGCGTGTGACTGTGTGTGTGATGCGAACTGCTGCTGCGTCTCCTGCCGCTCGCCTCTGGCTCTGAGCACGGTCTCTCACGCGCGTGCACGAGCCGGCCTAGCTAGCCGCGCCACCGCTACCTTTCGCTTCCATCGGCTGCTTGACGGGCGCGCGTCGCCACCGCCCCGTGACAACGCCTCCTGCTCCCGGGGGCTTTTTGTAGACACGACGCGAGGGAGAGGGAAGGCTGCTCCTGCGCTTGTGGCAGCGAGCTGAGCGAGGCGGCCGCTCAGCCGCATCCGCAAGCCATCTTTGTGCTTGTTGTCAAAAAGTTTTCCAAAAAATACTACAATATCCATCGTATCGAATCTTACGATACATATATAGAGCATTAAATGTAGATGAAAAAAAAACTAGTTACATAATTTGGTTAAAAATTACGAGATAAACATTTTAAGCCTAATTAGTCTATAATTAAACATTAATTATCAAATAAAAACAAAAGTGCTACAATAGCCAAATTCTCAAAATTCACCGACCAAACACGCACATCGGCGCACCGCACAGTGGCAGCAGCCCGGGCGGCCGCCTGTCCCCAGTTATCAAATCGCTCAGAGTATCAGACAGACTGAAAAAAATAAAGCCTTTTTTCTCCTCCTCAGACTATTTCCGACGGCACCCAAAATACAACAGCCATTCAACATTTGGGTAAAGGTACAGTCAAAATGTTCAATACGACATTCTTTTCAACAATAAAAAAAATCTTTTCTACAAATAGGTTTTTAGAAAAAAGAATATTTATATTTAGGTTGTCTTTCTCAGACAATTTAAAATAGATCTCCCGTGGACTAAGTTTAGATCTTGTGCTACCTAAATCACCGAGACAGTCTCAGCGACGACAGACGACACGCACGCACTGCGAGGGCCGAGAGGAGAAGAGTGAGAGGCAGCAGCGAGCTCCGAGCTGAGAGAGATGCCGCCGAGCTGAGATCGAAGAGGAGAATAGAGAGACGAGAGGGCTAAGGCTATTTCTAACAATAATATCTAAAATATAAGACTTATTTATTTTTTAATAGCGCTACAAACATAAGGTTCAATATATATTCGGTATATTCTTTAATAATAAGACTCAAAAGAGAATCTTTTCTATAAATAGATTTTTAGGAGAGAGGATGCCCATATTTGAATTGTGCATCTCAGACAATCCAAAATATATCTCTCGTATAGATATTCTGTTGGAAACTAATTTTAGATCTTTTACTACCTATTTTAAGTTAAGATACCCATATAGTTTCTTATAGGAGACCGTCTAAAAGATAGCAGTAGCAGGCCATGAATGAACAGAACAGCTCGGCTGTCAGTCTGTTCGTTTGCTCGTATATGATCGTAGATTATAAGTCAGAATAGTATTTTTTCTCACACCAAATCAGCCAGCAGTAAATAATTCACGATCATTTACGGCGTGCCGAACAGAACTGTGTGTTGGCAGCTGCGTCTGCGACGGGGCTGGCTGCTGCCTTGCACAGAAGATGTTTCCCCCTGGCCGCTGGGCCCTCCACCCACACCCCACCAGTCCAGAGCCTTGTCACCCTCCTGGCCTCCTCTCTCTACAGTCTCTCTCCCCGCTGCCAAAGACAGTCACACAGAGCAGCACAGGGAGGCCGGGGGTATTTCTATATATCAAAGCAGGTTGGTTTAGCCACCTCTCAGGGTGGCCACGTCAGCCGCAATTCCCTCGTCCGTCGGATCTTCCATCGGATGGCCACCGTTGCTTGAAACGGATTTTGCCAGGAGCGGATTCTGGGCCTGCTTCTTCTCTTTTTCGTGCTTCCCATTGTTGTTGTCCGGCTTTTACTTCGGAGCCAGCCCACCAAATATATACAGCGACTTCCAATCCTCCTTCCCGACTTCTCCCCCTTTCTTCCTCTCTCTTCGTCGCTCCCTCTCGCTCTCGTCCGCTCCCCCTCTCCGTCCCGGTCCGCTGCGACGGCCATGCGGGCCGCCATGCCAACTACGCCTACGCCGCCCGTGAGTCTCCCGCAAATGGATCCGGCTCAAGACGGGCCACCGCCACGCCACGGGGGGGCTGCCTGCCACCATCATGGACCCATTGCTGCGGCCAACCAAACCCTAACTCCGTCGCTTTGGGTGGCCTGCCGCTCGTTGTCCGCTTTCTCACTGCGCTTGGCCTCCGTTTCATGCTTACGCTCCTCCGCGGCCTTGCACGGGAAGGAGCCCCCGCCAATCTCGGCCTTGGTGACTCCGCTCTCTCAAAGGGGCCCGTCCACTGCGTCTTTGGGGGCTCAAGGCTGCTCCGTCGTCTGCGACCTCTGGGCGGCTGCACGACTGCGGTGCTGCGTCCTCTCCGGAAGGTTCCAGGGCCCGTCCTTGTTCTTCCCTGCTGATCCTCTTTCCCGTCCCTGGTAATTTCCACACTCGCGACGTTTCGTTTTACCTTTAGTGCGAGCCGAGGGCGGCCTCGACGCGGCGCCGCGCCAGCATAGGCGGGACCCGGCGGCTGCCGGTGGCCGTTGGTGCGGTGCGAGCGTGGCACACCCGCGCGGGTGGGGCCCGACGTTGGGCGTGGGTGCAGGGCGAACACCCACTCCACACGCATTTATCTATTTATTTATCTATGTGTGTGTGTCTGTGTATCATCTGCTCCTCATCCACCACTTAGGTGGCTGAGCAGGCTCCGGAAAATACGTCTGTACATGCAGAAGTTATGAAGGCTACCCCAAATTAGAAGAATGCCCTGCCAAAATTCATAGCTTATTTATCGAGTTTTTTAACACTATTTTTTTAAGGTCGATTCTTTATCACTAAAGGAAAAGTTGTTCTTGTTATAAAGCACTGCATTGCAACCTAGGCTGCTTGTGATGTGGTCAGCATCATGTTAATTATTTCGCTTTAGCTTAACTGATATTTGAGTTACAAACATGCAGACATTTTGTCCTTGCTACATAAATTACTTTTGTCATGTATCTACTATCTATGTATCTAAAAAGCCAAAACGTCATACAATTTACAATGGAGACAGTAGCTTACAAGGTGGATACGCTGATTTCTAAATCATTTTTACATATCTCTCTATTTAAATCAGCATGCCTGATCACTTAGAATAGGACATGGCTATTATCCTATTGATGATTTCCTATTTATGATACGTACAGTTCTGCTTGCAGGTGTATGGTGAGGCTAAAGGTATGCTAATTATTGTGCTCCAATCTTTTGTTTTTTGTGCCTGACATATCTACATTAAATTTTTAATATTGTTTCTATACAAATATAATTTTTTTTTCTGTACTTTAACCAGGTGATTTGTGGACGTGGGCTAGTCCGGTATCAAATCCAAGGGGCATGTCATGGCACTGCTCATGCCAGGCCGGCTCGTTGACGCGCGTCAGCCTGTGTCTGTGTGGTGGGCAGCAATGATAGGTGAGTATTCATGGTGGTGGCTGTGTATTTTTGTTTTCCCGCTGACAGACACAGACAGATACAGTGCGACGAGCAGCCGGGCCGGGCCGGGGCGGCTGGGGGATGCTGCGGTGACTGGTGACTGGTGACTTGTCACTGGTGTGATTCGTGCTGCCCAGGAGTTACCATGCCGCAGGGGTAAAAGTAGGCCGGGAAAGTACTGTAGCGTGTGGGCTGGGTTCCCCTTTTCATTGCCCTCTTTGTGGTAAGGGGCGATCACCAATCAGGGCTTCCAAACGCCTTTTCACACGTTCCGGGGGGTGTGGATGGAGGTTTGGGCGTGCCAGGCTCAGGCTGCGTAGCGTAGTTCTACTGTTCCAGCCCCTCTACCAACTCCCCCATGCTGTGCTCTGTGGAAGAATGGTTGAACCCGTGGCCACCGGTGCTAAGGAGGAGAGGCCCCATCCCTTGTTTACAGTTGAGCAGTTCTTTAGATTTAGGCCCCCTTTGGTGCAGATCCGGGCGGCTCCGGCTCCGGCTCTCTCTGCTGCGCACTGTTCACGTCCTGGGACACTGTTCATCGGTTTTCTCTCTCTTCGTTTCCTCTCTCACAGAGCAGTTCTGAGAGGGAGAAGCTCGTTTTTTGGCTCCTCCGGCTACAGTGTAGGAGCGGGAGCCCAGCCAAACGGGGCCTTAGTTTGCTTATGTTTAGTCCAAATAATTTTACCAGCAAATCATCATTGATGTTCTGCCGGGAGCTTGTTACCTATGATGACTTCAACAATGGCCATTGCGGGAGTCGACTCCATCAGCTGGAATTTGGCTTGTGGTTACTATCTGCAAGGACGGGCATTCCCATGGGATTATTATTAACTCTGGGTTGTTGACCTTATCATCATTTGTCGCGGAGAGAAAACCAAACGTCCAACTTGATGGATCAAGGGTTGGAGGTACAAAATTTGTTCGCCTAAACAATAATTAAACGGTAAACGATAGTCAACCATGTTGTTTAGGCACTAAACAGTAAATTAATGGTGGGACTGTTTAAACTCATCTAAACCGTTAAAACACAATCAAATTAAACATGATTAAATGGGCTAAATGGATATTTTAGTGTTAATACATAAAACTGTTTAAGTCGTTCAACTCTGTTTAAACATCATCTAAACAGCCTAAACAGTTTAGCATTTAGAATAACAATGGTGTTGTACGACAATTCAACCACCCATGTTCTTCCATCGATTCAGATACCTTTCAGTCTGGTTCTTGAACATGGGATCTTGCAGCATTAACTTGTTGCATCTAAGTCCTTACAGCCATACTTTGATTTTGCTACATTTTCGGTCTGGTTATATTTCAGAAGTGTCACGTGTCTGATTTCATGCAACGATCTACTTGAGGATTGCCCCTTTCTCCTCATGGACCTTGATTTTTGTCCTTACCTCACTTTGTCCATGTATAAAAATTATCTGAAGGCTTACCTATTTAAGCGGTCTCCATTATTTGAGTGGCAGTAGGGGGCCTAAGCCCCCCTCCCTCCCAACACACACACAACACATGTTGCAGTTTTCCATGATAGTTTGCGTTTTTCTATATAATTTGAAAGCCCCCTCCCTTACGGTCCGCACCTCTTGAGAGAACACGCTGCCCCCAACTCCCGGTCCTTTTCATGTCCTTGATGCGCTGCTGCATGCAGGTCCTGCCACGTCCTGTCCCTTTCATCACCCCTCTCGTAGAAACCTCTGTGAATTCCATCCCTAGACCATATCGTCGATCGGATACGTCAAATAAAAGGGGAGTAAAGATTAAGGAAGCAGGGCCAGTAACACACCGCATGATCGAATCCCAAGCAACGCTGATCCTAGTGTGGCCGAGACTCTTCATCTCCTCGTAGTGAGCGGCGTAGAGAACCACCAAGACATGGTTTTCCTGATTGGAAAAGCGCCTCTTCCCCTAAATCACACCAACTCCCGTAGGCACCAGTACCAGTATGACCGACGCCCCAACACCGACAACGATTGAGCCATCGCCACTGGCCGCGATCACCTTATCACCACCGACAATGATCGCCCCAGCACTGGCCATGGTCACCCTAGCATTGGCTGCGCTCCCCTCTTGGCCTGTCACCACACCGCTGGACTGTACCAGCACCGGCACCACTGCGTCGTCCATCCTCAGATGTTGGGAGGGGATTGTCTGTTCAGGAGAGCAAACTCAAGCAGCAAAGTGGTTTCATGTGAGATCAAGTTTTCTTAACCAAAACTTGATCGTCACATGAAGTCTTAACTGAAACAAACCAAAACAAGACTATTACATCAAGTCTTCCAAAACATTAACTTGTTGGAATCTAAGTCCTTACTACAAGACTTTGGTTTTGCCACATTTCAGCCTTGCTACATTTCGGCCTCTATTAGGTTTCATGTGACGATCTAGTTTCCTTGAGGATATCTCTTTCTCTTGATCTACCTCAATTTTTATACTTACCTTGCTTAAGGGGGTCTCTATTTCGAGTGGCAGTAGGGGGCCAAAGCCCCTAACCTCCCTCCCTCCCAACATGCGCGCACATACACGCAGAACACATGTTGCGCGTGTCCCCATGACAATTTAAGTGTTTCTATATCATTTGAAAGTAAATGAAGACATGAGATATGTACAAGAGCAAGATGAGTTAGCACAGAGAATATACAAATCAATGATAACATGATGAAGGAAATGACTTAATATGCTAGGGACATGCAAGATAACCACCTCATTGGTAAGTTATTCGAAGAGTAAATGGCATTCAATGATGGAGCTAGAATGTTTTCGTCAAAGAGGTCAAATGACATATCTAAACAATGACAATGCAAAGTAGTGGTATTTTCTATTTCTACTATGATTTTGTGTAGCCTTTTTTTAGGGTGCGCAATGGCTCTTCCCGGTCCCCCAACTGCCTCTTGTTTCCTCTCAATCTCTCGGACTACCGCCTATTTCCATAGATCCATAGTACACTAGTGAAGATTTCCTAAACAGCTTTGTGTAAGATTGTCATTATTTTGGCAAATTAATAGAGTACACGTGATCTCGTTTATAAAATTATTAAGAATCTTGTTGCCTTATCTTCAGCCTATAGAGCTTGTTTGGTTCCTGGCTTCCCAGTCAGTAATCCTGTGTCGACAGTCTAAGAATGTTGCCTGGTAGGCAGCCGAGAAACCAAACATGTCCATAGACATGAAGTTTTTTTTTGGTTATTGCTAGTAACTTTTGTAGCCAGTTATTTTTTTCCTGGCACTATTGAACTGAACATTTAGAAGAGCGAGTTTGCATGCATGGTTGAAGGTTTGCCGGCCTACGTTCGGAGAGTCCAACTTTTGGATGTGAAAATTTGGAATATTTTTTGAAATTGTCTGCTAGCTCAATTACCCTTAATCCATCGAAACGTGAGAGAGGTTTAATCAACGGTATCTCTGACATTGTATAATGTTCTATCTATGTGTCTAGTATTTAATCCTCTACACGGTGCCTGCTGTCGATGCTTTGGATCGGTAGATTCTTTGTATTGGCTGTTAATCTTTTGGAGCGTCAATTTAGCCCAATCCCCGTCCCCTTAATAGGGGAATTTCCCCCGGGGAATCGGGGATCGTGGCTCCCTTGCCATCCCTACTCAACGTCCTCTTCAAAATGCCAACTGATGATTGGCAATTTGGCATGGGGTTTGGAGCTAGCTAGCTTCCATGTTCTCACTCATTCACTGGTACACGGTACTGTTAGCTGCTTCCATTTGCCCATTGGAATCTGCCGTGAAACGTACGCCTCGGTACAACCAACCGCATGTTCGGGAGGTCGTATCGTATCGTGGATTATTTACTGCTGGCTGGTTTGGTGTGAGAGAAAAACACTGTTTTCGGCTGAAAATTTACGATCGTTTACGAGCAAGCGAACAGGCTGCAAGAACAAACCCTAGCTTTGGAATAAAGCAGAACTAGGAAGCCAAAAAAAGAAAAGAGAGAGAGAGAGAAAAGGCTGGACGGACATGCACAGAAATATTTCACGGCAACATATCATGTGGAAATTAACCTGTGTAAACTTGAAAACTATCAATCAGGACCAGTAGATGCTGATCCAATAGATGGTGTGATGAGACTTAAGCGCAAAAAAAAGGCCGGCGGGTGGAGGGCTTAAGCGCAAAAAAAATCTCACCTCTCACCCCATCCATTGGATCAATATCTAGTGATCCTGATTGGTAGTTTTTAAGTTTGCACAAGTTGATCGGTTTGCAGCTGATACGTGGCCATATTTCACGCCCAGAACGGACACCCAGATCTCGATCTCTTCTTCTTTTGGGGTTTTCACAGCATGCAATGCCATTTTCAGTATGGCTGGCCACCATATTCAGGTGTAAGAAAATAATAATATAATAAAAGAACATTGATCTATGGGAAAGCAGCAAAACTATTATTCTCGTCAAGGGGAACATCTGTCTATCTACCATTCTATCTTGACAATGCATGCAGATCCAACAACAACAGAAAAAGAAAGGGTAAGTACGTACTCGTACTACGTAGCGATAGCTTATGCGTACGGAAGCCTGGCCAATTGCCCAAAGCAGATTACTACAAGTAGAGCGACAAATCATCGAATTTCCTTGAATAAAAATGTACTCCGTACTGTGCTTTTCTACCACTACGAGCGTTCGTGTGCTCATGCTCCTCGAAGCGCAATATAGCATGATTCCATTTTGGAACCAGCACAACGTACTATATATAGTTTATAATGCTTTGGCCTAAAAAAAAGATATTACGTGTACAATAGACCAACATGGCATAATTTGGAGTAGGACGACCTCTAAACTATGGGCCTGGTGGGTACGCCTTATTGTGGCCCTGACTCTTTCTACACCGACACTATAGCAACACTGTTTATATAAAGCCATTTTTCTCTCTCTTCACAAAATAAACTTGAACCGAGAGAAGTCACGATTTATGGCTAGCTCTTCTGGCTTCGGCTCCTCTGATACTGTAGCAAGTAGCGGAGCCCGATCAAATAGAGGCTATATATGCTTTGATCATTTATTTATTTATTTTGTATTGTTTATGATTATTGGATACTACATCCATTCCAAGTTATTAGTCATTTTAGTTTTTGTTAAGTACATAATTTTTGCTAGGCACCTAAATTTATCCTAGATACTTAATAATTTATACTACAAGAGCTAAAGTTGGTAACTAAATTATTTATCAAAGATTATAAAGTTTAAATCTTGGAGGATAGGCAGTATATATTGTATATATATAATATATCCAGGACCATGCGAAGCAGCAGAACTGAAGAAGAATGGAACGGACGGTGCTCAGCTCATCAGCGCCCAGGAGGATTTTTTTTTAATATTAATACTTTTTGTAAACTAATTTTAAATTTAACATTGTTTTTTTTTCAAAACTAACACTTTTGGCCGCGCCTATTGCTATGGCGCGGCGAAAAGCCTACGCCGCGCCATGCATGGTGGCGCGGCGGGTGGATGACGTGGCCACGACCGAAAATACTGACCGGTGACGTGGCAGGGCCTGCCGCGCCACCGATCTTGGCGCGGCAGTGACGCGTCCTGATCGGTGGCGCGGCATAGCCGAATAAAAGCGCCGCGGCCCAGTCCCGCCTGTCCGAGCACGCCCGCCTGCCCGCCCGCCTGTCCACCGCGCCTTCGCGCCCGCCTGCCACTCCCAAGTGCTATCTCCCTCCCTCCCTTCCCTTTCATTCCCCGGCTGCCTCTCTCCCTTCTCGGCCTCGTTCAAGGTAATGACGTACTTTTTATTTTTGTTTGAATGGTGGATTGGAATATTATGAATGGAAGTTAATGTTAGGAGGAAAATTATGTTTGGGAACTATGGGCTACGGTTTGGAGAAAGATATTAGTTTGATTTTGTCAATGTTAAGGTTAATTATTTAGTTAGAAGTATGTTTACCATGTATATTTTTGTTGCTATAAGTGTTGGTTATATTATTTTAGTTGCAATGCAAATGATTATATTTTACATTAATTTGCGTTGTTTTGATTGATGTTTAATTTGAACCGTTTTATTAGATGGAATACACGTTTCGGGAGCAGTTGTGGCGAAAACGGGGTCGTCCTAGAGAATTGTACCTCGACGAGTCTAGCAAAGATGCCCCGTCCCTCCTAACCTCCCTGTCCCTAACTGTGACTATGGTCATCCGGCCGACGTGTTTCAATCGAGACATCCAGACACAGCGGCTCGTTGTTTCTACACATGCAGTCGTTTTAATGTAAGTAATTATTTTCGTATGTTTTTTTCTTCATTTGTATTACTAGGTTTCTAATATTTTGTTGGAATTTTATTGCGTAGGCCTATGAGAGGTGTTTTTTCTTTCAGTGGATCGACGTTGCAGACAAGTTTGACCCCAGGTACCTCCTTTTCGACAATTGGTGGAGAGGGCGATATCCACGAGAGCACTTCGAGCGGTGGGTTCCACCTCCCCCTAACCCCCTTCCAATGACGGCTAAGGACTTCTCCTTAGCCGCGGTTAGACGACTCGAGGAACCTCCTTTGTACGATTGCGGAGATCGAGCTGTGATAAACACTGAGAATACGTTAGAGTTTGTGTGTCCAAACAAGCATGAAGTAAGTGCAAAGTGTATGTGTTGAAATATTGAGCTATATGTGTTCATGTACTAATGTCACCTTATTTAGGTATTTTCAATGGCGAAATGTCGTTTCAAGGAGTGGTTGTATGGTCCTAAGAACCAATAGCTAGAAGAACCTCCAAAGACAAAGCAAAAGAAGAAAGAAAGGTTAATTTACAAAGCACCTCCAGTCAAGTGCGAATGTGGTGTTAAATCCAACTACGGTCTAGTCCATTCAGAGCTTGGAATAGGCCATTATTGTGGTCATATGGTTGACTATGATGAGGTTGGTTATTTTTTTGGTAACCATGAAATCGTATTTTGTTTCTTTTGCTAAGACATATGATATAATTTTTCGTTTGAACAGAGCACTAGGAAATGCATGTGGGAATGTTATGATGGTCAAGCTAAATTCTTGGATGAACTGAAGGGGAAGCAAGTAATTGCACGAAAGAGGGGATATGGACCTGACTACATCAACCTATTCGTTAAACATCACAAAGACAAGATGCGTGAGTTTGCTAGAAAGCGCGGTATTTGTAACCCGATCGATGTTGGGCTTGACAAATGGGGATTGAAGAGACGGATGACGTTAGAGGAGGAGAGGGCAAGGAAGGAGGCAAGGGAGAAGACAAGAGTACAGATGCAGGTCTTGAACGAGCATGTTGTTGCATTATGTGCCAGTGAGTGCTGGAAAGCTTTTTTTCGTTGGATGATTTTAAATGTAATATCATTGCGTTGCTAACTGATTGCATTTTATACATGAAGGGATTGGATGCAGCGACGAACATGCTGTAGAGGTGGCTCGTGCAAGGTATGAGGAAAAGAAGTTAGATGAGCACAGAAAGCGAGCTGGTCGCACCGTTGAATCACCGATTATGTTGTCTGATGAGGGGGGCGAGGATGAGGACGACACTGCCAGACTCAGCGAGCTCATCGCTCTAGCAGAGGCGGGCTTGCAGGCGGAGGAGGCTGAGGACGACACTAGCAGACTGAGCGAGCTCATCGCTCTAGCAGAGGCGGGCTTGCAGGTGGAGGAGGCTGAGGACGACACTAGCAGACTGAGCGAGCTCATCGCTCTAGCAGAGGCAGGCTTACAGGCGGAGGAGGATGATAGCGCGTTCTTCACTCAGGCCGCAGAGGAAGCGGAGGCCGCTTATGACAGGCGACACGGAGGTTAGAGCAATGCAGGTTGAAAGGATCAAGATGCCCAAGAGGGGGAATGAATTGGGCTAATTCTAAAATTCTTTGTAATAATTAAACCCTACACTTAGGCCACTTCACCCCTTGTGCCTAGAATGTGATTCTATTGATCTATCGCATAAAAGTTTAGCACCCTAAGTTCCAATCCTACTCTAGCATGGCAATTCTAAGAATGTAAAGACAAGAATTGAATTACTCAAAAGTAAATTCTCAAAGTAAAGAGAGGAGAAGGAACGCGATGATGTTTTGCTGAGGTATCGAAGAGTCGCCACTCCCCACTAGTCCTTGTTGGAGCACCCGTGCAAGGGTGTAGTGCCCCCTTGATCCGCGTAAGGATCAAGTGCTCTCTACGGGTTGATTCTTCGATACTCCGTTGCGGTGAATCACCCACAACCGCTCACAACTTGAGTTGGGTCATCCACAAGCTCCGCCGGATGATCACCAAACTCCCAATCACCACCAAGCCGTCTAGGTGATGGCGATCACCAAGAGTAACAAGCAAGAACTCTCACTTGACCACAACAAGCCTAATGAGAAGGGTGGATGCACACTTGCTACTCTCTTTTCACTAATGAGGCCTTAATCTTGGATTCTTGAATCTCAATCACCTCACTAGGCTCTTGCTCTCCTAAGTACTCTCAAGGGTGTTTCTCAGCTGTTGAAATAGGCAAGAGTACTTCCTTGAATGAATAGAGGAAGTATTTATACCCCCTCATTCAAAACGAACCGTTATGTGCCTGAGTCAGCACTCTACGGGGTGACCGGATGCTCCGCCAGTTCTTCCTGCCATAGAGCCGTTAAGTTGTGACCGGACTTTGACCTGCGTCCGGTCAGCACTGATCGGACGTGTCCGGTCACGAAAACTGCTCTCTAGACCCTTACTGATGTTGACCAGACGCTGGCACCCAGCGTTCGGTCACTTTGCTACTCAGCGTCCGGTCAGTAGCTAGAGCCTGACTAGCGTCCGGTCAGCACTGACCGGACGCGTCTGATCATGGTTCTCCCTCTCTGGAACCTTACTAGAGTTGACCAGACTCTGGCACCTAGCGTCCGGTCACTTTTCACTCAGCATCCCGTCGCATCCATATGACTTCACTTGATCAAATGAACTGACCGCACTCTACTGCCAGCGTTCGGTCACAACAGAACCAGCGTCCGGTCAACATTTGACCCTCCATTCACTTCTAACTCGAAATCATATGTGAATGAAGTTCGCTACAATTGATCTTAGGGCTACTTAGGAGCTACCTAGTGCTAGATTTGACAAGTGTGCACCACACCTAACCCACTAGACTCACCTAGGTCAAGCTACTAGTTCATACCCCCCCTTTATAGTACGTCCAAAGGAAAAATAAAGTCCTAAACTACTCTAAGTGTCTCTTCAACACCAAATGACACTTAGAACTAGTCCATCCTTAACCTTGTCGTCCATTCTTTGAAAACCAAAATGATTTCCATCGTAGGGGCATGACTACCATGATTGCCCAATCAATTATCATTACCATGACCTAACTTAATTGCCTCTGCAAAACACATGTTAGTTATAGTAATCTCGTATTGTCATTAATCACCGAAACCCAACTAAGGGCCTAGATGCTTTCAATCTCTTCCTTTTTAGTGATTGATGATAATACAACCTCGAGTATGTAAAAGAGATGAGGTTTTCAACATGCTTGGTTCATATAAGCTTTTGACAATAAGAACGAAGAGGTTAGACAAGCTTATATGACTCAAGCCAACATGGTGTACTCAATAGATATGAAATAAGCATGAGTACAAGAAATAAAGCTCATTTGCATCGGAGTAAAATGCGGAAGCAAAGCAAATGAGCATAACCAAGTGACATGACATATAAATAATTCAAACTAGAGAGCACACATGTCACATATCACATAAATATCACGATCACACTTATGTAGTTCAATGCATGAAAGTAAACATGAATGCATAATAACGTATCACGCAAAAAAGCCAAATGTAATAGATAAGATCCCCCTAGATATATTGCTCCCCCTATGTCTATCATACTCGATCCCTCTCCCCCTTTGGCATCAAGCACCAAAACCTAAGGGTCTGTCGGCGGGGCAGGAGCAGACGAGTCGTGCGCTAAAGTACAATGAGCGATCTGAAACTGGGTAACATTATCCTCTGATCCCAAGCTCTGAGCTGTCTGACCCTCTATCGCTGAAAGTGACACTGAAGCAGTCTAGGTCAGATCTGGGACTGGTGTGGCCTGTGACTCTATAGGAATGACTGTAGCATGTGGCTCTGATGATGCAACTGATGAAGGGAGCGTCTCTGTAGTCCCAGTGACTGGAGGAACGGTGGAATGTCTAGGGACACATAGCTTTGGTGGTGTAGGCTGCCCTGTCAACTCACTGAATGTAGCACCGAGGCTCTTGGATACTGGGGTGTCTATCACAAGCAACGACGAACTCTGAGCCGGTGTGAAGCCCGTAACAAGAGGTGTGAAGGAAGGACCCTGGGCTGGCATTGGTGAAGCAAACCACTGGGACACCTGCTTTGTAGGAGAAGTGAACATGGTAGCTGGCTGTCCCTGACTCTGAAGTCCACTGGGCTGAAAACCTAGAGTCACTGTAGTGGTGGCAGGCTGACATGCTGAGGTGTGAGCTATGGCGGTGGAGCTCCAATAGCAGTAACAATATGCTGCATAAATCCAAGTAACTGCCGCTGCTGCATGGCCTGCTGCTGCTGCTATATAGCATGCTGCTGTCGCTGGAACTCGTCCTATCTGGCCTAAATTTGTGCAAGGGCAGCTGCTGTCTCCTGGGCCTGGCGAGCCTGATCATGCCTCATTCGCTCAAGAATAGCAAGTAGAGCGGGGTTTGTCTGTGGTGCCTGTGGAGCTGAGCTAGAGCCACTGGCCTCACCGTCATGTCGTCATGGAGGCATCTGAGGAATAGCTTGATAATCATCATCTGAGCTGTCACTGGGATCACTCTCAACCATACCCTCCTGCTGTGCATCTAGCTACTCCTCCTCTGTAGTTGCTATGCCCTTGACCATCTCATCCTACTGGGTTGTAGTCTCTGGCACCTCTGGACGATGGCGCGGCTAGCTAGGTGTCATCGCTGCACTATGGCAGAGCATCTGAGTCATGCTATAAGCTAGAAACTCTATAGTAGCTCCTGAATACTCTGCCAACATCTCAGGAGACCTCACTGTGACTGCTCTGTGAATCAGAAAAGTGATCCAGTGAGCATATGACAGCTGCCTATGACCTCTGAATCCCCTCCATCTTAGAAAGAATGTGATCCCATATGTCAAATACTGTCTGGTGGATCAGGGAGTTTAGTAGCCACAACTGAATGCGAGTCAATCCCTCGCGATATCCCATCCTTGGTAGCAGGGTCCTCCTCATAATAGCATCTAGCAGTCTTGCTATAGGAGTAAGATCTCTAGGTGTCCTGCTCGACCCTTTGTCGAATGGCTCTGTGAAGCAAGGTCGGATGAGATCTATGGGAGGCACAAGACCGTCGTGAGGGTGTTTAGGAGGCTCTGTGTGTCCATAGCAAACCTCATGAAGGCGGATGGGTGACTCCTATAACCTGAGGATCTCTCTGACCCTAAAGCTCATTAGCCTGTAGTCACGACCTCTGAATGCAAAGTGTATGAATCTGTGAGCTGGGTCAATCTAAAGTGTAGCGTAGAACTCATGGACCCATGATGGAACATATCTGCCTGTCCATCCAAGTAAGTCTATCAGCCCTGGCAAGTAAGAGAGGTGATGGTGAATCTGCTCTCCAGCTGCTGCTCAATGGCCTCAATAGACCATACTGTCTAAGATCTGAAAGCCATACCACTGTTCAAATAAGCATTATAGAAATCCTCCTATAGTGGTGTATAGAAACCCTTTGAAGCACGCTCATCCCTCCTCGACGGGAACCAGTCCTCGAACTGCACAAACCTGAGCTGCTACACCTGCTTGGCCGTGGCAGCCCTCAAGTCCAGATGAGTCACTGGAGGCGGACCCTATGGTTTAGGAGACTGATGAGAACCCCTCCTCTGTGTCTCTGGCCTCGATGTCACCTTGGTACGGGTACGACTAGAGTGGTGTAACTATGGCTAAGGTGCCTGCTCTATCTCCTCTGTCTGCTCTCCCTCCTAAGTCTGCTCAGCACCCTCTGACAGCATTGGTGGCTGTGTCTGCTGCTATGGCTCCCCCTGAGGATGAGTTTCCTCCAAAACAACACGCCATCCCTCAAGCATGATAGTCCTAGTTGGACTACCGTGACGATGTTCAACCTGCTCAATGGCTGCCCTCTGTGCTGGTGAAAGCTAATCTGCAAGGACAACACCACTTCAAGCACCTCCTCTCTCTACACGCTCTATGGCGGCTGCTACTGCTGCTCTCGCTATATCAGCATCTGCAAACTTCCCCTTCTTTGATGTAGTCTTCTTTGTCTCCTTGCCTTTCACCTCAGCAGACAGGCGAGGCGAAGGCCTCGGATCCTCATCACTGAGACCACCTCTGGTGTTCTTGACACATGTCATTGCTGGAGCTGAAAAGAGCAACTGCCACTGACAAGAATCAACTGCCAACTGTCACTTCCGAGGCTTGGCCTTGATCTGTACTCGCAGGCTTGGCCCTGAGTTGACTGACGATTGCCAAAGTAACCTCAGAAACACCGACTCTCTACGCGATAGAATAGATCGGATATATGAATAATTTCAATATACATCTAGAGATACGAAACCCTAAGAAGCAAGCAATAGATATGAAATTAGAAGCGAGGGCTTGCTACCTGACGAACCGGTGAACCGAAGAGTAAGGAAAGGATCATAAAGAACCACCGGGTTGGAAATCGAACGTCTAGGGTTAGGGTTGGCAATGCGCAGCGATGACCGAGAAGATATGGAGGTAGTGGCGGTCTAGGGCACCAGCGTGGAGCAATGCGGCTCGAGCGCGGGGATGGCAGCTGGATCTCCGACGTGGAGCACGATGGCGACGGCGCTGGAGATGCAGGTGTGCGGTTACTAGCACGGCGGCGGCGCTGGAGCAGGGCACGACGGCGTGGGAGTGCTGTGGGGGAGCGGACCAGTGGCATGGGCGTGCTGTGGTGGCGCAAGCGTGGACAGTGTGGGCGTGGTGGTGCGGCAGTCGTTGAGGCGCGACTGTGCGGTGGTGGAGGCGAGCGCGGTGGCGCGAGGGTTAGGGCATGGGCGATGCGACTTGGGCACGACACGATGGTTCGAGAATCAGCGAAGTCAGCGCGGGTGGATGCAAGATTAGGTCAACGGCGCGGTTATATGGTGGCCCCCGTGACGGATTAGAAAAGGAAATGGAACAGAGACCGAAACCCACACGACTTCAACTGACCGGACGCTCCGGTGGCAATGACCAGACGCTGTCACCCAGAGTCCGGTCGACAACAGAGAGGTCCAAAACCTCCCAAGTCATGACCGGACGTGTCCGACCACTAATGACCGAACGCAGCCAAAGTCCGGTCGATCCTTAGATCTTCTTCTTCGCTTGACCGGACGCAAGGATGGCATCTGATCGAAGCAGGGAAAGAACTGTTTCAGCGTCCGGTCACTCCTTCGTGCTTCTATCCACCTCCTGTGAACTGACCGGATGCTGGACTACAGAGTCCGGTGCAGCGTCCGGTCACTCTTTTTCAGCAAACTTCAAAGTTCCTCCGCGCTGCCTATTCCCCATCAAGTCCCAACTTCAATAAGACCCAAATAAACACCAATTGGGACTGATGTGAGTGACCTCTCTCAAACCCTCAAAATTTTCAAAGTATTTTGCCTTAGGCTATAGTTCTTTTTAAGAAAATAGGCAATAAAAGGGTAATTGAAGAGAAACGACAAAACAACATACATGCATATGCAATGCAATAGTTGAAAGTAATTCTAGTTGCTTGTCAAGTTTGATCCAAGGTTAAGCTTCTTCACATGCTTTTCGATGGTTATCTTTACCATGTTAGACAAGCCCTAAATGCATTACCAAAGGTTAAACATATTGTATATTACAATGCAATGCAAGGGACAACACAAGCTCACGCCTCTTGGAAACCTCGTCGTCCGGTGGAAGAAGGGGGTCGTCGTACTCTACCTCAAGAACGGGGTACATCTGGTGCGGCATGGGAGGGGCCATCCTGTTACAAATTGATAAACAAAGGGTTAGAGTATTCAAATTAATAATATTCAAATTAACATTATGTAGCATTGCAAAATTTGAACTACTTGTTATGCAATACGAACACAATATGAAAGCACCTGCTGCCCTCGTCTTCTATGTCTGCTAGCCTTGTGACAAGATTCTTTGCAAACAGAGCAAAGATTCCTGCCACGGGTCTCGTTGAAGTCTCCCCCTCCGTACATGTCTTCGTCGTACCCTCTCATAGCATCCATGTCCCCCTTGAGTCGCTTCTTCTTCCTCCTATCCTTCCCTACCTTCATTAGATCCGGATGCGGCACGTAGTCATAACCATTATAGGTGGCCACTGTGTCGGGTCAAGGTATGGCTCGAAGCTCATCTCCCAAATACTAACGGTGTTCGAATGGAGATAAAGGGTGACATATATGGCAGATCCTCATAGTTGTACCGGCAAACCCTGCAGGCTGTGATCATATGAGAGCAAGGGGCATGCATGATATGAGGGACGTTGCAACTGCACTCTACCTTTTCAAGATCAACTCGGTAGTTTCATCCACCATAACGTTCGCCGCCCAAGCTTGTGCCACCCTTGCCCCATATGCTAAAGATATGGTGGCGGGGTCCATATGGCTCGGAGGTGTGCTGCTTGGCCAATTCCTTGGCCTCCTTCAAATGTTCAGCTCCGGCCTTTCCAAAACGCCCCTTGCTCAGCTATATTCCTCTGCGCAAGTTCCCACCTCTTGACAAAATATTCGTTGCACTTATGAAAGGAGAACTCAACAATTCCAGACACAGGCAACGATTGAACTCTGGTGAATACACGATTGAAGGACTCCAAGGAGTTAGTGGTCATGATACCATACCTGAAACCCCCTCATCATATGCTAACACCCACTAAGCCTTCTGTTCCATCACGCCTCTAACCAAGCCTTTCCTGCTTCATTTACCATCTTGTCTAGTTCTCTCTTTGTCTCCTTGAACTGGTGCTCTGTACGTACACAACATAGAGCATTTACCTTGTGTCGGTGAAGAAAGTGACCAACAAGTAAATATTTATAGTTTTGCCGTAGATTGTGATCGGAGGTGGCCTAGCACTCAATGACACAGGGTTTATACTGGTTCAGGCAACGTGCCCTACATCCAGTTTGAGTCGGTCGGTGACTTTATTCCTGAGCCCAGGTGCTCGAAGTTTGTAGTGGGGTTACAAACAAGAAGGAGAAAGATGGGAGGTACAAGAGGTTCGGTCAGACTCCGGTCGGAAGGGCCAAGAGTGATGGGAGCCCCGCTATGAGCTAAGTGTTCAAGCGTGTGTTTGAAGTTCAAACCTAGCGGTTCTGTGGTTGTGAGCTAGTGAACTTGATTGATCTAACAAATCTGGAATGACTTGGATGAACTTGAATTAATTTGCCTGTTGGGAGAGAGCGCATCCCCTTTTATAGATGAAGGGGATGGCCTTACAAGTGAGAGGGAGAGAGTATGTATGCTTCTAATCCTTGTTGCCCATGCCGGCGGGTACAGGATGATGGTAGGTGCCCACAACACTGTTGGATGTCAGATGCATGTGGGAGGTTGTGTTGTCTTCTTCGGGTATGGCAGACGTCGGTGCCTGCCACACTGTTGAGACCTGGAGGCATGCAAAGGGTTTTTACCATGTTCGTCCAGTACGGTAAAAGTCGGCACCCACAACACTGTCGATGCCCAGAGGTATGTGGGGGGCCTTACCGTATGGGAGTTAATGGCGCCCACAATACTGTAGGGGAAAATATCAGCGCCTACAACACTGCTTGGGTCACTATTGTGCCAGGGAGGTTGCAGAGTACTATTTCTGCAGGTGTACAGTGTATGGTCCCTGGTATCATGGTTTGACTTGTGCACCCTGCCTTGCTTTCTCCGTCTGTTTCCTGGTCCTTACCGAGCGGACGTCCCCTGTCGGTTGGTCCTAGTCGGCTCTGATTGCGCTAGTCGGAGAAGAGCAGTGAGCAGGGGTTTGCTGTACCCCCGGTCGGAGACACAGGTCAGAGTCGGAAGTAGTGCTTTGGCCGGGTCTTCCGGTCGGAGAGGCCGTTCAGAGGCGGAACGAAGACCGATGTGGGCGCTCCGGTCAGATAGGTGGGCCGGAGTCAGAAGTGGGCGTCATTCATCCTCGGCCAGGCCTTCTGGTCGGTGATTGGATCGCCCTTCTGGCCTGTCGTTTAGGTACTTGGGCCGGCCCATGAGTTGCGCGTTGTCTGTTTGGGCCGAGCCTCTGTTGGGAAGCCGGTCCGCGAGGGACCCCAGGTTTATGAACCCGACAGGAGCCCCTGAGCCCTCGGGCGATTCGGGTAGAATCGTCTGGGGGATTTTTTGTCTTGACGGCGGGTGCACGCGTGCGCACCCGCGGGTGTAGCCCCTGAGCCCTCGGACGATTCGGACAGAATCGTCTGGGGTTTTTTTCGATGGGCGTGTGTGCTTGTTTTTTAGTCGAGATGGAGTCATCAACTGAGGCATTGTTGCGCAGCCGAGGCGTTTTAGTATTAGCATCGGGCGAGATAGAGCTCGTGGATCCTGGCGTCGGTGCGCGTCGTGGGATCGGGCGAGGTAGTTAGTTTTAGGGATCGGACTTGACGGAGCTCACGGATCCTAGCGTCGGTGCGGGCCATGGGATCGAGTGAGGCAGTTAGTTTTAGGGATTGGACGAGACGAATCTCGTGGATCCTGGCGTCGGTGCGCGCCGTGGGATCAGGCGAGTCAGAGTCGTGGATCCTGGCCTCGGTGCAGCCTGCGCAGCCGAGGCAGTTAGTTAGTTAGTGTTAGGGATCGAATGAGGCGTAGCTCACGGTCGAGTTCGGGGTCGCAGACCTAGGTAGTTTTAGAGTGCAGGCATAGTAGGATGGGGCGAGTTCGTGGTCACAGACCCGGGTGTTTTGGACTACAGGTGTAGCCTGATGGGGTGAGTTTGGGGTCGTAGACCCGGGTATTTTGGAGTGTAGGCGTAGCCGGATGGGGCGAGTTCGGGGTCGCAGACCCGGGTGTTTTTGAGTGCAGGCGTAGCCGGATGGGGCGAGTTTGGGGTCACAGACCCGGGTGTTTTGGAGTGCAGGCGTAGTCGGATGGGGCGAGTTTGGGGTTACAAACCCAGGCATTTTGGTGTCTTGAGCCCCCGAGCCCCGTTGGGCCTTGGTAGGGGGTTGGTTTTGAGTTTGTGTGCGTTACCCCATCCTCAGTTTCTCACAACCGTAGGGGCTGAGTTTTGTCCCTTGTCCCGATCGCTCGGGCTCGAGTGACGCGCTCGGTGAGCTCGCTAACGGGTATGATCGAGTGGAATCCGGGTCCGTCGTTCGTGACGGGGTCGGCATAGCCCTCTTATGACATTCCACTACTCCCTTACCTGCAACCCGACTGATGCCTAGGTTGTTCCGGAGATCGACCCGAGTGGCCTAGTGGCCTCCCCTCGATGGAGATTCTGTGGGCTTGGCAGAGGCTTAGGATCGAACGAGAAGGTTGAGATGACCATGTCTGCCAGACTAGGTGAGGGCCGCATGGGGCTCATCTACGATTTTCTCCCCTGGCTCTGTTTGACGGGGGCGGCCTCAAGCCCTTAGTGGGCCGGCCTTCGAACCTCGGTCAGTCATTGTTCATGTCGAATGAGGCAACTGTCGCTTCGTGACACAACATGGAGCGTTGTTGTGCTTTTCACTACACGTGCGATGCTTAGTTCCCGAGCCCCCGAGCGGTTCAGGGCCTAAATCGTCCGGGGGCACGGGCGTATGGAATGAATGCGTGTATGGATGTATGAATGATTTATATATTAAGAAATAGTGGGGGTCGGTAGTGTTGCCTGGATGACTCGAGTGATGGGGTTTGAAGAGCTCCAGTCGGAAATGTCCGACCGGGACCCATGCTCGTCGTTCATGATGGAGTCAGCATGGCCTACATGGGGCATCCCTTTGCTCCTTACCTGTCCCTCGGTGTGTTTTTCTGAGCCATTCGATCGGCTTTAGGAAGCCCGATGGTCTCTCCTGGCGGAGATCCCGTCGTTTGGGTTTTTCCAAGTCCCGCCTGGGGAGGCGGAGAGCCGCCTGCGCGTGGTGGCGCTTTGGTTTTTGCGCCCAGCATGCGGTAGTGGTGGGCCATACCCAGGCCATGTCCCGTCTGACTAGGCGTCGTTCCATCTGACCAGGTGTCGTTCCGTAGGTCAGTGTGCGTCCCAGCGGTCAGGGTGTGTCCCATCGTTTCCCATCCGCATTGAATGGGGGAAGGGAGAGAGTTTTTTGCTCTGATCTTTTGCCCCTCTTCAGCTATCACGTTTCCTCCTTAAATAGAGGGAGGGAGAGGGCTTCTCGTCGTAGTCCTTTGCCTATTCTCCAACTATTGTCTCTCCTCCTTCTTCCTCACCGAGAGTGCCTGTATGCCGCGGTGGTTCCAAAGTGAGAGAGAGGGTAAGCGAGGGGGGGATGTAACACCCTAGGTGTTTGTCACCAGTTAAGCAATAGGTTTGAACTCAAACATGGCATGTTAAGTGATGATGAAGGTGTCAAGATCAAATCTACAAGAGTGAACTCCAAGTTAAACTCGGGCAACACACCTTTGCTTGCATATTGGCCCTTTTCGGATATTTACCTAAGTAATGTTGAAGGTGCTTATTTCATGTGTCTCGCATCAATATCCATCTATATTGATCCATGGAAAAGTTTCATGAAGTTTGGAATCAAGAAGTCCCATGAAATGATAAGTTATATCTTTGTTGGATTGCTTTATAAAGTGAATGGAATTATGGATCAACAACCAAACCTTGATACTTTGCCCAAGTGACTCTAATCGAACTCTACAACAAAAGTCATGAAGGGTTCGTGTTGAGCAGAGATTAAGAAAATACCTCAATCGGTCTAAAACTCGGATTTAAGCTTTACCGTGATGCTACTTTGACCTATGTTGACCTATCACTTATATTGCTTGCATGGAGTTGCACCTTAAATAAACATTGCAGTTTAAGTGGAGTAGAACAAAATTTGTTTTTGGACCAAGAGCCAGATCAGCTTGGAAATAAGTCAAACAGAGGCTCGAAGATTGAATCATCAGCTGTTTTCGGTACTTAGAATTTTTCTAAGTCTGGAATTCATCGTCGTCGACGTTGGCATGTCGCGTTCTCGTGTTTTCATTAAGCAACTTGACTTGACCCCAAAATAGAAGTTGGAGCTAATTCATTGGAGAAGATCATACAAAAGGTTGGGATCAGTTTGACCATGTTTGGACCAAGTAGTTCGACTTCAAGCAGAGCGACACTTAACCCTTGTTAAGTCACTGACAATGTCAACTTGAGGCTTGATTAGCTACTAATCCGAGAGTTTAATGTCTATGCACCCTTAATAAAAGTTGGAGAGCAGCTTGTGCATAACAACTTTGCTACAGGCACCCAGGTCGGAATCCAAGCCGAATATGCCGTTTTGGACTGCGAAGTCGGGAACTCTCTCGCGTACCAGGTTTTCGACGGTGGGCCCCAAAAGGGGACACGTGGTCGCCATGCTCCTCGCCTCTGCTCCACGCGTTGAGGGCGCCCCGCCTAAGCCGCCTGCCCCTGCCTGCGTAAATGGGGAGCACCAGAGCGCCCTCACTCGCCTCTCTGCCGCCTCGCTCTCTCCTCCTCCTCTCCAAGACACGCACGCTGCAGCAGCCAGCGCGATCCGCCATGGACAAGCCGAGCGGAGCTCCTCACCGCTGCTACTGCCTCCACTCCATCCCTTCTTCGTTCGAACCAAGCGTGGCATCACATTCGCCGTCATTTGCCGCCCCTCCTGCGCCCCTTTTCCTGTCGCCACGGCCGCCATAGTGCCGTCGCCGCCGGAGCAGCCGCCGGCGTCTCGCCTGCTCGCGCGGCCA
Source organism: Miscanthus lutarioriparius (assembly GCA_904845875.1). NCBI lineage: Eukaryota > Viridiplantae > Streptophyta > Magnoliopsida > Poales > Poaceae > Miscanthus > Miscanthus lutarioriparius. The sequence continues at coordinate 96,630,817 of CAJGYO010000007.1, read as the reverse complement.
ACAGGCCGCAGGCCACCTCCGGCCGTGCCGAGGACACCCACGGGCGCGCGTGAGCCAGTCACAGCCGCAGCACCCCTCCTTCGCCGCCGACGAGCACCGCAGTGGCTGGAATCGCGAGCTTCGGCGAGCTCCTCTGCTCTGCTCGGCCAGAGAAGGAGAGGAGGACCTCGCGCGAGAAGAGAAACAAGTCCAGGGGGTTTTCTGCAGAACCGTAGACTGAGATGAATAGTGACGATAAGGACCTATGTGCTGGAAATCGGCTGGAACTTTGGAAATTCATAGTAAATAGTAGAAGAATCCAAAAATAGTAAATGAGAACTTTTTGGAATCCTTGTGAAATTATCTATGCAGTAGATCTATAATATGACATGTTTTAGTTTGCAGTTTTAGCTAAAAAAATGGATTTGTGCAGTTAGGGTTTTAATGCTAGTTGAATTTGTTATTTTCCATAACTGCAGATCTTGGGCTCCAAATGAAGTGAATTTTTTGTGGCATGCTACTCATGTGATGTTTGATGTGTGGTAAAAATTTCATGGTCATTGGTTGCTGGATGAGTGAGTTATTGGTTTATCTTGCTCTCACATGATTTCTTGCTTTAGCAACTTGTTCTTTTCATAGAGGTTACTATACATATTCAAATGGAGTAAAATTTGTACATTAGACTATTGAGAGTATATGTGAGCCACTGTATTTTTTATAGAAGTTATTGTGCACTTTTGGTATATGTTCATTAAGTCACCTTGTTATCTAAAATAAATTAAGGAATGCATTAAACGAATTTATTTGGTCATGGACACTAGGTTTTCTGGTGTTTTTTAGTCATGTGTGAAATGTTGGTAAAATTAGTTTTGCCCAATTATGTGTTTGCAACATAAGTTAATAATTATTTTCTTGCCGATGTGGTTTATGGATAGATCTGAGAACTTATCAAAGTTCTTCATGATAATGTGCTTTGTTGTGAAACTTGTTTATACAAAAGTTGTAGATAATTCATGTATCTAGCTTATGTTAAAATTTGGTGTAATTTGGCCAAATAGTTTAAGAGTTACAGCTGTTTAAAGTTGGGTTACAGAATTGATTGCTCTCTGTCTTGTTTAGACCAGTTTCTGTAAATATATAATTTTGACCCACTTAACTTGTGAATCATGCTGTGATGGTTATATATGAAATGTAGAGAATTTCATAAGCTTTCCAGAATGTCTTGTTGCATGGCTATTGGATTTGTATAGCTCTAGTTATGATCCAAATATGAAGCTGTTGTTTCCAGTCCAGAAATAGACATATGCTAGTTGTGGTTGTTTACTCCATGTGTTGCTAAGTGTGGCTTATGCCCTTATTGATGGTCAAGTTATGATACTTATGACCTTGTTAAACTTGTGTCATGATTGATGTGCTTGCTCTCTATAGTTAGTTGTGTGATGTTAGTTAAATAGCTATTGGTGTCTATGTCTTGCATAATCTTGTGTTACCATTCATCACATTCATACACATGCACCTTGCATCTCATTTAGGTACGCTAGATGAACCACGTGAAGGAGGTGATGTAGAGCCGAACTCGAAGTTTGGGTTTGGTGGATCTATCCCGAAGATGGAAGGACTAAGCAAGTGCTAGGACCGGAGATGTCACCAAGACGGTGCAAGCTAACTGAACTGACTTGTGTCGGATCCCAGGCAAGCCCCGGAGCATTATAAGTCTCCTACTTTATAAAAGCAATTCTTTCTATATATATGAGTTTATATATTGTTGCATTAAGTTGTAGGAGTTGATTGAAACCGTTGATGCATTTATTACTATCCTTGCCTACCTTATTACCTTTTACCCTGTTAGGTCAGGATCGAATAACTGCTTAGCCTTGCTTAGACCGGTAGCGATCGGTGATATCCGGTCACATACATTATAGGTAGTTACTGGAAGAAATTGGCTATGGAAAGAATGATATCCTGGAATTAACCATATGTGATGGAAAATTGGAGACTGGACGGAAAAGTTGGAGGCAACCAGACAGGGTTTTGGGGTGCTGTTAGTTTCCGTCTGTGTCGATTAAGGACCGATCGTTGCTCGTCCCTCTTGTCATGTTGAACGCATGCCTCACATTTAGCTGGCCAAATAAAGTACCTTTCGACCACAAAGCTAGTGGCACTATTCGGGCCGGGATCTACACGAGTGCGCGTATTGGTGCTGATGGGGGTATGACAGGGGCACAAAGAGTGAGCCCAAGAGCAGGTGCGACCTGATTCCTGGCAGTCGGGCGGTCCCTGGGTACTGCGGCTCCAGATTGTCCCATGGCTACCTGAAAAGTGTCATTGGTGATCTGTAGCTCACTTGATCGGTGAGTGTGGTTTGTGTGAGGAATAAATCACCAGCTGGTTAGGAATTGATTCGAATCGCCATCCCTCCTGGATAGTGAGCACTTGACTTGAGCTACGGCATCGTAGTAATTATTATGGAACAATGATGGTTATCTGGATGGTATGGGATATGCTAAATCTAAATTAGTAATTGGATGTTATTGGTTAATCAAATGATTGCTATAGTATAGGTGCTTACCTAGATGGATAGGTCATAATAAAGATGATGCAAAGTATTTAAAATGGTTTCTTCATGATAGCTTATACTTTTCACAAACAAGTCAGCTAGCCCACTAAAGAAAGCCATGCATAATCCTTGGTGTCGTTTTATTTCTGGTTTATGATGGATAAGTCTAGCTGAGTACATTCGAATACTCAGGGTTTATCCCACCATGTTGCAGGTGAAGTTCTTGTCCTGCGGAAGATGGTGGCTAACCGCCGGTGGGGTTAGTGATTCTATAGTTACTTCTCATCTATATGCTTTTGTCTGAGGATGTCACTTATGCTAACAATGTATTTGGAACTTATATTAATGTAATCATTTGAAAGCTATGTTGTTTTCTCTAATCGGTTTTAAAACCCAAACTTATACTATTATTTGTGAACCCATTTGTAATATTATTTCTGCTGCAACTCTGCGTATGTGATGTGTATTTGCTTAATCACATGATCTTGGTTGTGATGTTGATTTACTGAGGTCTTTCGAGACACTCGGCGGACTACCGGGTTTATATAAGTGAAAGTATGTGTGTGTCAACGTGTTAGCGGGGACAGCCGTACTTGATCTTGTATAAATTGGGCGGTTCTGTCATAGCGGACTTACAGATCCTTTCTGAATCTAGAGCATGATGTCAAGCCAGAGGCTGCCCGGGGCGGTGCTGGCCTTCTTTGCCTGCGAAGGGGTAGCTTCCGCCGAAGGAGGTGGCGCGCCGGATTCATCTGCGAAGCCTTTTTCGGGGTGGAGCCGTGTGTGGATTTTCTCTGGTGGATCTTCACCGGGTGAGCCTTGTCGAAGGGGAAGTTGCCCAGGATCGTGCCGGTGGAGGGTTCCGTGCCTGCAGGTGCTCGGGTTGGCCAGTTAATAAAGTTTGATGAGATTTCTTCTAGCCATGGTGTCCATACCACGGTGGCCGTGTCCCTGCCCAGGAGCTGCCTCAACTGCATGAGAAGGTCAGGAGCTCCATGCTCTTCTGCTGAGCATCTATGAGTGTGACGCCCTTGAGGTATCCATTGCGCTCGCCGAAGTCGAGGGAGCGGAACCGGGCGGGTCCCTTGCGGTACCCGTTGCGGTCGCCGAAGTCGAGGGAGCGAAACCGGGCGGGTCCCTTGTGGCGGTGGTTATATCCGGCGGCGTGTGCCGTGGCCTCTCCTTTGGCGTCAGGCGATGTCGTCGAGCGGCCGCAGTAGTATTTGGATTAGAAGTGGTTAGAAAATATAATAGTTGAGTTTGTGGGTGAGTCCCCATGTGAATAGTTTTTTGTATCAATGAATACATCAGTTTTGTTTTTGTGATAGAATTGCTATCCGTTCCCTATTTTTATCCTAGCATAGCCTTTGTTTTTATCCTTTCTTTTTTGCACCTACCCGTTACTTCTGTAGGTTGCAGCTTTTAAGAACCTGGGCATGGCCCGTGGGGCTCGGCTGCTTGTAACCGTAGGTCATGGCGGGGTGCATTCAGTTAGGTGTAAGAACAAAGTTACATAGGGCAATCATAGGAATGGAATGTGCTTCCGTTCGGGGATAAGGTTGTTTACCATGTGGTAGTAAAAAAGAGAGGTAATTCTTAGTATTGTGCCTTCATGGAGCCCCCGAGCGACCCGGGCTGAAAGTGTTCGGGCTAGGATGCTTTACAGGAGCAAGTGTTTGACTAAAAAGCGGTAAGACCAAATTTAAGGGAAAAACGACGTAGCTGTTCAATGTTCTAAGTGTTGGTAAGAACATTGCCGTTGTCGTCCTCCAGTCGGTAGGTGCCTGGTCGGATCACTTCAGTCACCGTATAGGGTCCTTCCCATGGTGGAGAGACTTTGTGTTTTTCCTTCGTTGATTGGGTCCTTCGGAGTATGAGATCGCCGACTTCGAGTATCCTCCCCCTGATCTTCCTTTCATGGTACCTGCGGAGAGTTTGCTGCTAGCGAGAGGAGCGGATGACGGTCGTCTCGCGGGCCTCCTCGAGCAGGTCGACTGTGTCTTCCTGAGCCTCCTTGGCTTAGTCGCGGTCGAAAGCCTTCACTCTTGGGGCACCGTGGTCGAGGTCGGAGGGCAGTACTGCTTCAGCTCTGTAGGCCAGGAAGAAGGTCTGAACCCTGTGGATCGGTTCATGGTCATTCTCAGGCTCCAGAGGATCGCTGGGACCTCTGTAACCCATCACCCGGTGTACTTGTTGAGTCGGTCGAAGATGCATGACTTGAGTCCTTGGAGGACTATGCCATTGGCACGCTCGACCTGATCGTTAGTACGTGGGTGTCCGACCGAGGCCCAGTCGATTCTGATGCCGTATCCATCACTGAAGTCTAGGAACTTCTTCTCGGTGAAGTTAGTCCCGTGGTCAGTAATGATGCAGTTAGGAACAATGAACCGGTAGATGATGTCAAGGAAGATTTTGACCGCCTCTTCCGAGCGGATGTTGGTGATGGGCTTGGCCTCTGTCCATTTGGTGAATTTATCGACTACTATGAGTAGGTGAGTGAAACCGCCTAGGCCCTTTTTGAGGGGTCCCACCATGTCGAGGCCTCAGACCATGAATGACCAGGTGATGGGGATGGTTTGGAGCTCCTGTGCCGACAAATGGGTTTGCCGAGCATAGAACTGGCATCCTTCACACGTACGGAGGACCTCCTCTACATCTCGTAGCGCGGTGGGCCAGTAAAAACCTTATCAAAAGGCTTTTTCGACCAGCGACCTTGGGGTCGCGTGATGTCCACAAATTCTGACATGGACCTCAAGGAGGAGCTGCTTCCCCTGGTTGGTGGGGATGCACTTCATGAGTACCCCTGATGGACTCCATTTGTAGAGTTCATCACCGAGCGCGACGAAGGTCTTGGTGCGTCGAGCGATCCTTTGGGCTTTAGTCCTTTCAGGTGGGAGAACCTCCTGGAGGAGGTAGGCGAGTAGTGGCGCTCACCAGTCGGTTTGATCGAGGGCCAATACGGCGACGTTGGCGGGTGACATCATCATGGAGGTACTGGGATCGGAGCCCCCGGGCGCTGGCTTGGCGTCGAGGTTGGAGCCCCCAGGCGCCGGCTAGGTGTTGGGGTGTGTCTGGACTGGACCTTCCAGGATGTGGGCGGATGGTTCGTGGATGTCATTGATGAAGACCCCAGCTGGGGATGGATCCCGCCTGACGACCAATTTTACAAGAAAATGGGTGGCATCGTTGTCCTGTCGTGGGATGTGATGCAACTCTATCCCCTAGAATTTATCCTCGAGCTTGTGCACCTCTTGGCAGTATGCTATCATGAGGGGGCTTTTGTTGGAGGACTCCTTCATGACCTGATCAACGACCAGCTCTAAGTCACCACGAACGTAGAGTCACGTAGCACCAAGCTCCATGGCAATGCGTTGTCCGTTGATGAGGGCCTCGTACTCTGCGGCGCTGTTTGAGGCTAAAAAGTGGAGGCGGATGGCGTAGCGGAGCCTACTCCCGTCCAGGGAGATCAGAACCACTCTAGCTCCTGAGCCGAGCACCATTATGGACCCGTCGAAGTACATTGTCCAGTACTCGTGGGTGACGTCCGGGGTCGGTAGCTGCACCTCTGTCCATTCGACGACAAAATCCATGAGAGCCTGAGACTTAATGGCGGTACGAGGGATGTACCTCATGTTGTGGCCCATGAGTTCGAGAGCCCACTTGGAGATCCATCCCGCGGTGTCGCGGTTGCAGATGATGTCTCCGAGCGAGTATTATGAAGTGACGACCGTGACTTCGTGGTTGGTGAAGTAGTGCAGGAGCTTCTAGGTCACCATCAGAACGGCGTATAGGAGTTTCTGCACCTGGGGGTACTTAACCTTGGGGTCGGTGAGTACTTCTCTGACGAAGTATACGGGCCGCTGGACCTTAAGGTGGTGTCCTGGTTCCTCTCTCTAGATGACCAAGGCGGCGCTTACCACATGGTTGCTGGCTTCAATGTAGAGGAGGAGGGGTTCGCCTCGTTCGGGAGCGACGAGGATTGGGGCCAATGTCAGGGATGCTTTGAGGCTCTCCAGAGCCTGCTGAGCTTCCTCGGTCCAGATAAAGGCGTCCGTCTTTTTGAGGAGATTGTAGAGTGGCATCCCTCGTTCGCCGAGCCGAGAGATGAACCGACTCAGAGTAGCCAGACAGCCGGTGAGCCTTTGCACGCCCTTGACATTGCGTATGGGACACATGCTAGAGATGGCCATGATCTTTTCGGGGTTGGCCTCGATGCCGCGCTTGGATACAATGTATCCTAACAGCTTCCCCTTTGGAACCCCGAAAACACATTTTTCAGGATTCAGCTTAATGTTGAACTCTGCGGAGGTTCACGAATGTTGTGGCTAAATTTGCGATTAGGTCGCAAGCTTGAGTCGTTTTGACCACTATGTCATCAACATAGACGGCAATTGTTGGTTTCGGCCGCTCGGCCTGATCGGGTTGATCGAGCGGGTTGATTTGGTTGGTGAAGCATTGCTGCATGCACCTCTGGTAGGTGGCGCTAGCGTTCTTCAGGCCAAAAGGCATGGTTACATAGCAGTACGAACCATATAGGGTAATGAACGAGGTTGCGAGCAGATCTGTCTCTTTCATCACGATCTGGTGATAGCCCGAGTAGGCATCTAGAAAGGAGAGGATCTCGCAACCCGAGGTGGAGTCAACTATCTGGTCTATGCGCGGCAAAGGGAAGTGATCCTTTGGACATGCTTTGCTGAGGCCAGTATAATCAACGCACATTCTCCACTTCCCGGTCTTCTTTTTAACAACAACGGGATTGGCAAGCCAGTCGAAGTGGAATACCTCTCTGATGAATCCGTCCGCCAGGAGTTTGGCGATCTCTTCGCCTATGGCCCTACGTCTCTCATCGTCAAAGTGACGCAGGTGCTGCTTGGTGGGCTTTGAGCCCGGGATGAGACGCAGTGCATGCTCGGCGACTTCCCGCGGTATGCCCGACATGTCAGAAGGCGCACAGGAAGTTGACGAGCTCGCATTCCTATTTGGCTAGGAGCTGGGTCCCAATCCACACCATCTTGGTAGGGTCGGTGGGGTCGATTCCCACCGCCTTGGTTTCCTTGAGTGGGCGGAAGGCCGTCGAGGAGGTTGGGGAGTCTCGCCGAAGTTGGACAAGATGGCGGCGGGCGAGCTCGCCGGAGTTGGAGAAGATGGCGGCGGTGGGGAGGGGGGGAAGGGGAAGAGGGAGGCCGCCGCGGGTGCTAGGGTCCGACGAACCCTAGCGCCCGTGGCAGGGAGGTGGTCGGCGGCAGGGGCGAGGACAAGCAGGAACGACGGCGGGCCTGGAGGAGGAAGAAGAACAGTGTGAAGAAAAAAAATCGAGTGTGGGCTGGGAGGGAAACACATGGATGGCAGATAGCTAAATACAGATGGCTAGGAGTGAGCAATAACTTTGATTACAAATCTAATGATATCAAATTTATACTACAAGAGCTAAAGTTGCTGACTAAATTATTGATCAAACATGGTAAAGTTTGAATCTTGGGTCATAGGGAGTATATAGTATATATAATATATCCAGGACCATGCGACCGGACCACAGCAGCAGAAGAACTGAAGAATGGAACGGACGGTGCTCAGGCTCATCCTCAGCAGCCAGCAGCAGCTTAAAAGGAAATCAGAAAAAGGAAGGAGAGGACCAGCAGTAATAAACTAGGACTGGTGCTGTACCTGTGTCAATCGGCATGCAGATCTAGTAGCTATTTTGAGCAACCCCGCCCGGCCGGCCGGGCTACTTTTAGCAACCTTCCTGTTAGGGCGCGCGTGAACCAGCACATCGGGCGTGCATGCAAGGGCTCCGGATTTTGTTACAGCGAGGGCCCTTAGTGGCTTAGTCAATCAACAGAGCACTTGGTTTCTTTTCTTTTTTTTTAAAAAAAGAGATAATGTTCTTTAATTTAGTATGGGAAAAGAAAATTGACACCTGGTTGATGAACGATGATGGCAAGACCACCATACATGGATATATGGGTATTTACCACCACCCGTGGAGCTCAAAGAAAAATATTATTTTATGGCTGATAAGTTAAGCGGAGAGAAAAATACTATTTCAGTAGCCTATGTTTTTCTTTGTCAGACACTCAGACTACTGTTGCGACATAAACATAACCGGTCGATCGATTCGAGAGAGCATGTGACCGATGAACAGGAGCCGTAGTAGAACCCCACCATTAGAGCAGCAGGCAGCAGCTGTCATGGCTTGCAGATGCAGCTGACAGAAGTACAGCAATAAATGTGTAGTGTCTTTGCCACCCTTAGATGGCACAAGGACGGCGATCGCCATTATTTTTGCCCCGGCCGGCCGGGGACCGGATTTTATCAAGTGCTTTACACAGTCCACTGCATGCATAGCCTTCCGTGGATCCACCGGTGGATACATAGATGCTCGGTCAGTATCAGTATCGTGCCTGCACGGGCCATGTGCACACTGTTTTTACTTCTTCGATTCCATCACGAATATCAAATCGATGTGTAAATATATGTAAAACGTACTTCTAACGTATTGCTCCCTCTAATTCATAATTCATTCATGTTACTTTGGATGAAGTTAAAGTTCATATTTTTTTTAAGTAAAGGATATATAAGGTTTTAGAGTTACACATACATCTACAACTTCGACTATCAAGAATCTTTAAAATATTTAGCTTTCGCTAAAAAGCCAGGTTGAAAAGTACTGTTCGTTGATTTGGTGTGAGAGAAAAACATTGTACCATGGCTGATAAGTTGAAGCGAACAGGTTTGGACACATAAATTAAAGAAAAGTGAAAAGGTGTAGTACACAAAAATCAAGAAGGAGAGAGATAGAGAGAAATAGAGATAAAGATGTATTGTGGAAATAATGTATTAGTAGAAGAGAAAATTGCATTGGAAAATAAGGGTGTCAAGTATTTCAGAATAAAATTCAAATTCTACAAGGTCAAATATTTTATGACGGAGGAAGTAGTTATCATTTGCCAATGGTTAGATCCGAAAACAAGAGGACACTTTGGCCCTCCCTCCCATTGCATATTTCTTTCCTTTCTAGGTTGCTTGATGATGAGATGTTTGAAAGCTGAACACGCTGATTTTTTTCTACTTGAAAAAGACACGAGGCTCCATTCTATTATGAACCAAACCATGCATGGACGTGTGTTCCGTTTCTACGTGAAAAATGTCTAATAATAATTGATGTCGATAAGACACTAAGCATCATCATCGTTGAGGGTGAGTTTTATAGACGTTACTGTGTCCTATCCAGAATCTAATCTCCGGATGGATCCAGCAACAATGAGTGTACAGTGAGCAATTTTTTCAAACTCGACGCCCCAAATTAAATGCAGCGACGAAAATTCGTGCGCGCGGGAACAAATTACAGCTGCGAGTCGATCGGGAGATCCGGCCGTGGGCTAGGCCTAGGAGGACCTCCAGCTCCAACGCGGGACGGAACTCCTGTTGCTGATAGCGTATGGGAGGCAGGACCGCGCGTACGCGTGCGTGGCGTGGGCCGGCCGGCCAGCCGGGGCAGCAGGCGGTGGCCGGGCCGGCACACGGCGTACGAGATCATCTGCATGCATGCCTCCGGTTCCGTGCAGCTGGCAGGCCGATAGATCGAGGACGACGACGAGGTCACCGTCGTGCTTCGGCCGTGTGGTGTCGGCGTGCGGCGGAGACTGATCGAGCCGGGCCGGGATTCCTCACCGCGTGCCTGCCATGCCTGCCTGGCTGCATGGGCAAGGCACGACCGGGTGGCACCCGGGCAGTCCACGCACGCACTAGTCGCATCGCATCGATGTTGCATTGCCCGAATTTTTTATTCTTTTTAGCTCTTTTTTTGATTTTTTTTCATAAATATGCTCCTGGAGGTATGATTTCAAAATCTAGACCCTTAGCTCGGCGCCATCGTTGCTGGCGTCGAGGTCGGGGCCACGTTGACGGCGTGGACGCTGACATGGCAGCCAGCTCGGCGCCGTGAATCTTGGCGCCGAGCTTGGCGCCGTGGATCTTAGCGCCGAGCTCGGCGGCAACAATACTGCCGCCAAGCCCCCTCTTACGTATGGGCCCTCCCTTCCTTTCTCTCTCTTCCTCTCTCTTTCTCTCTACTGAGCCGTCGTCACCGCTGCCCTCGCCCCCGCGCCCGCGCCCACGCCCTCGGCGGTCATCCCCACCAGCGCCGGCCCTGCGCCCGCGCCCTCGGCGGCTGTCCCCGGCCGCGCCCGCGCCCTCGGCCGCGTCGTCCCCGGGCCTTGCAGCGCCCAGCCATGCTAGATAAAAATTGTGAATATACAATGTTGGTACTTAGTTAGCTTTGATTGTAATGTAGTAGTTCGATTATTTGTTATTTACTAGTTAATGTGATGATTCAGGTAGTTGATTTAGTTAGTGATCTAGTGAGATAGATATGTAGATAGATAGAAACATAGATAAATAGGTACATAGATATAGTTAGATATGTAGATAGATAGAAACATAGATACATAAGTACATAGACATAGCTATTTTGTGAGTACACTGTATATATATACGTAGTTATTATCTTATTTACTTAGTTTGTAGTTAGAAAGTACTTGTTAGGTACTATTCTTTCAGTTAACATAATTTTGTATAACAGAGACTGTCATATCGGCTACGCCATGCGGCTGCTCGTTGTGGCTACAGGACAGACACGATGCAAGACGTGTACGTTCCTTCTGCAGACAGAGAAGGCTTAGGTTCCTCTAGCCAAGCACCTACAAGGGACGAGGACGAGGACGAGGACGACGTGGACCAGAGGCACGAGGAGCTTGGCCCCTCTCAGCTCCAGGATGCTCCCTCGACTCAGCCTACACAGCCTTTAGGCACTAGGCGACGCCGTCCACCTGACCCTTACACTTCAGGTACCAGCGCTCTTGGTCACAAGAGTAAGGGTAAGACTTGGAGGTAGTGAGGGTTTGTGGTAGATGTTAGTATGTACTATTATGGATTTTATAGTTATTTTTTTATAACTATTTGAGACTGTATGGATATTGTGGATTATTTGGACTATGCAGAAAATGTTATGTTGATTGTGATGTTTGATGTGGTTGTGTTGTGCTCTTTGGACGATTAAATGTTTGGAATATTTAATGATATATCTGTTTATAACTATGGATGCTCCTGAAACAAGGGAAACTCTTGTGAATTTTTTCTATGAATTATTAATTATACTACACTGCTAAAAAGCTACAAATATAGTACACAGATTAAATGTAAATTCATTAGAACGTGTATAGTCCAATCATATCGTACAGACGCTTTGTAGATGAATCTAGGCTTTCCAGTAACAGTGAATGAATCTAGACTTTTCAGACAATGAAAATATACTTTTCAGTTACAAGGACGAGGAGTACGATGACAACAACGATTTATCACTTCACTTACATAGTACACCTATAACATCTAGGCTTTTCAGTAACAACGAACGAATCTAGGCTTTTCAGATAATGAAAATAGAGTTTTCAGGAGTACGATGACAGCAGCGATTTATCACTTCACTTATATAGTACACCTATAACATCTAGGCTTTTTAGTGATTTATCATGTCAACGACGAATAGACTTTTCAGGAAACGAATTTAGGCTTTTCAGTGTTTGAAATAAGCTATTTAGTGAAACTAATTAGGCTTCTTGTGACTAATTATAACACATTGAAACAACAACTAAATCTGTCTCTACCTATATATACGCAATGCTGGATGCATGGCTATTTACTTCCCAACTAGTATTTTCTTTCATTGTAGTACCAATGTCTGGAGGGTCGTCCAGAGGGAGAGGAAAGGGGAAAGGGAACTACCATTGTATGGGAGGGTTCTCTTGGTCCCGATTTCTTTGAAAAACTCTTTATGAGAGGTTCCTAGTTAAGAGCAAAAGTGATTTCACCAAAGAGGCACCACTGAGAGGATACGATGAACGGAAAGAAGAGTGGCAAAAATACATGCATGGTGAGGACTACCTAATGCAGATGTTCACCGAGAAAATAGATGGAGGTCGTCGTTTCTTCAAATGCCCACGAGCATAGGTAATTGCTATTACTATTTGTTTCTTCAATATGTTTCTCTTCTATACAACTTACATGACATACTTATTGCAGTCTTTCTTGGCCGAAGAAAACTATGGGTTCACTAGGTGGGTCGATCCTCGACCTATTTATCTGCATGTGGAGTACATCTACTACCTATAGAACCGTATCTTCGATCTAGAAAGGAAAGTTAGCAGTGGTTACAAGGACGACGAACAGAACGACAACAACAATGGTGCTGATTCACAGGAGGCACTCTACAATGATCCATATTACACCTGCCCCACCACAAGAACAAGGGGCCTTCGCCGTCACCCTCGCCACCACCACCAACAACAATGGGAGGCTACTGTGGAGAAGGTGCAATACAATTTGCTATGTGGCCACACTACTAGGACGACCCTATCTTATTCACATGATACATCCATGTGTTTGTTGTTTGGTTTATTTACCTAAGGCATATTAGGTTTAGTAGAAGGAACTCTGTACCCTAATTCGGTACATGTTCTCACATGTCATTTCATGTGTTTTGTGTGTTGAATTATATAATGCCCTACTTCGTTATGTTTTGTTTGCAGCACATTATCACATTTCACTACGTCCGTAATATTATACTGAATATTATGACCATAAATAATAAAAACAACTACATAATGAAAAGTTCAATACTATGCCATATTAAATAACACAAAATATTTGGTGTGGACAAAGTCTTCCATCAACTCAAGACCGTGAAGGTGCTGACGTGGACTATACCAGGAGCCTCTATTATTATGATCCGATGTGGACTATACCAGGAGCCTTTATTATTATGATCCGATGTGGACAGAGCCTTTACTTTGAGTTTGTAATAGGCTGAGCAACTTGTTTTGTAGAGTGGCACTATGGTTCTAATTACATGTGATGTGAAAATATATAAGATATATGCTATGTATATGCAGACGACGTGGAGACGAACACAATTTGGATGTTTCTTTAATAAGATACGCCCTCCGAATTCTCAATCTGCCTTTTGGCTTTCTTAAGTTAAAACCCAACCAAAGAGCACCTACTGGATTAACTTTTGTTTTTGTCAAAAACAGCTTTTGCATACTCCGTCTCAATTTAAATGCACGTTTAGGATTTAAATGGGTAAAATACTGTAGCTGGCAAATTACAATTCTAACCCTAAAAAGTGCAGCTGTTGTCACTGAAACGATGTTGATTGACGCAACAAGATATTAAAGCCAACAACAATATACAGTAGAAATGTGTGGCCACAATTTCACCGGCACATCAACAGACAAAAAAGCAACCGTGGATAGACTGAATGTGTGGAGAAGACTACGCTGCACTTCCTGCGTTTCTTTTTGTTAATCAAACTTTTATTCCCTGGACGAAGTCAATACCAGTACACTGCTACGCTTCGGATGCATGGTGTCCATTTATTTTGGGAAATTTTTTGAACTGTAGACGTGCAGTTATTACGGGACGGAGGGAGGGAGTAGCTCATTACCCACCTACCACTTGTTTGCATACCAGTTTGTTCTTTCCTCCCGATTCCTCTTCCCCGCCGTGAGAACAGGCGAGCGGATGCTCTATGCGCTTGGGGGAAAAAGTCGTGCTCCTGTGCGCCGGTGACGGTGCAGCTCCTAGCCAGCCGTCGCTCCCCGGTGAGCACCTTCCTCGGCTCCGCGCTTAGCGCTCCGCCTTCCTTCACGCTCCGCCGCCCCTTGCAGGCCGGACAGCCGGCGTCCTCTCTTGTCGATCTGCAGGTCAAACTCCACGTGCTCCGCCAACCCCTGCAAGCCGAGTAGCCGGCGCCATCTCCTCTGTCTCCCATGCACACCATAGGTGGGCGGCTCCCCTTCGTCGATCTATAGGTCAGAGGCCGGCTCCCCTTCGTCGTTCTGTGCAAGGGCGCCGCGAGCTCGTCGCCGCCCCTTGCCGGCGGCTTGGAGGTCCGCGATGCCGCCCCTTCCCAGCCTCCTTTGCTTCATCCTGAGGAAGAAACGCGCAGGAAAAAAAAGCAAAGAAATATGTAGTTGGTCGTTGAGATGTGGGGTCACGGATACAAGTGGGACTCGTTGTCTTTTGTGTGCCTTTTTTTATACCACCATTTTTTTTTTGTTGCGTGGTGTCAACGAGGGAACCTGTGGTCGTGGAGGCGAAACGCATCTACAAGGTAACGGGGAAAAACGATCGAAACCGCAAATAATTATACATCTCAGTGCAAAATATATCTTGGTGTTGCTTTCCGTTGATGCCATATGCTGTTTTCAGCAATAGTGAAACTCTTTTTCGAGATGCGCGTTTTTGAACAGCAATAGTGAAACTGATTTGCAGTATCTCTCATCCCAGGAGCTGATTGTGACTACAACTTACTTGATCCGTTCTGCTTTGCATCTCAGCTTCGTACTACCGATGGCAATTGGTGCCGGACTTGAGAAGACATTCTACCTCAAATCGGAAAAACTTTACACGAGCAACCGCTGTCGGGCTGAGCGCGCATCCATTCGATCCATACGGCGCTTGGATCATGCAAGCTTCTCGGGGCCCTGCTGCAACTGCAATTAAGCTAGGCCTAGAAAATTTTCAAGGTTATGCGTGTGCCGGCCTCGAAAGCTTCGAGCAAAGTGAGAGGCCAGTCTCCTGCCGCCGA
Organism: Miscanthus lutarioriparius; assembly: GCA_904845875.1. Lineage (NCBI taxonomy): Eukaryota > Viridiplantae > Streptophyta > Magnoliopsida > Poales > Poaceae > Miscanthus > Miscanthus lutarioriparius. The sequence continues at coordinate 96,615,635 of CAJGYO010000007.1, read as the reverse complement.
GGGGACACATATGGATACACAACCTCACAGAAACAAGGGTAAAAAAAAATCTAATCTTGAATTGTGTGTAACAAAGTTGACATAGTCCCTGTACAAAAACTCTGGATCGCTGAACATGGCCGAGCTTCGACATAATCTCTATCAGGCTATGGAAGGCACGTATGCTGTAGACATGCATAGCATCCACAAAGGTTATTGCCGCTCCATCAATCTTGCCATGAAAAACTCTACCAAATAAACCACTGTTATCAATAAGGAGTGACTTATCAAAGTTGTTTGTCACGGCCTCCATCTCTGCAAGACAGAACTACTGGCGGCACAGACGAGACGGCAAAATCTTGGCACCTTCGCTTGCACCTGCACTCTCCTGTAACTTAAGGGCATGGTCCGGGTCTAAAACTACATCCCTTCGCTTGCATCTGCACTCTCCTGCAAGGCTGCAACTTATTAAGGGCATGCTCTAGGTCTGAAACCACATCTCTCATCGACGGACGATCAATTAATGCCTTCAGGAGCAACACATTTGAAAGCAATTTTGGCCAATTTGTTCAGAGACAACAAGTTCTGTTCTTGTTCTTCTCGACTACTGAAACCATAAGGCCTCGTTCAGCAGCTGGGGATCCAATCCAGGCCTGGAATTAGTTGATCCACTTGCTGTCACTCATTCCATGCCTAGGTTTCATTCCCCAACAGAACCAACCCAGGAGGCTCCTATTTGTTGTTCGGTTTGGGCAGGGATGAATCCAGGGCTGCTGATAGCATGTTCACATATCTAGGCATTTAACTAACACAACAGAATATGATCAAGCTCGAAACAATTCAAATTACCATGCAAAGCAAAACCCAACAGCAATTTCATGACCTGACAAACAGATGTAAGTGCTTGTCATCAACAAAAATTGAGATTAATGTGCAGTACCAAAACTACAGCAGGGTATCGAAGACTTGAATCCAAAACAAACATGAAGGCTGTTGAACTTGAACATAAATAATAAGCTGTAAATCCCATTTAACCATGGTATATTGGTGCCCATGGCATAAGATAAGCTCCCACTTTAACCATGGTATATTGGTGCCCAACTACCGAACTACTACTAATCTACGAGAAACAGGAAGCAACTTCACACCGGTCACTCTTCTAGTGATAAACTTTTATAACTCCCACTTGCTCCAGTAATTCAGTTCCAAATGGTGTTGAAGGGATCTACAAGTAACAAGAAAAGGTATTTGTTAAGAAAAAGTATTGCTAGACAAATAGTAACAAGTGGAATAGTTCATTGCATTGCACAGCTAAATTTGGACCTGCAACTTTATTAATAATACTGACAAAGTCCTACAAGAGCAAGAGTGGACAGCTAGACTACGCCTACTTGCAAGGTCCAACTTCAGTCATCATTTACACATACTTACTCCCAGAGATAGTGTACATAGGCATGCTCATGAGATAATTTGTGGCAACTTTTGGCATGCACAGCATGATCATGTACTGTACTGAACTGCTCCAGAATTCAGAAACTCACTTTGTGACCAACCACATCGCAAAATTCAGAAACAAACTGAAGTACTGAACTGCTCCAGAATCAAAATAGAGAGATAAAAAACAACAAATATACTATATCAAAATAACATGAATAACTGACGGGAACTAGCCTTGCTCTGAACTACCTTAGCTGAGGGTGAGATACTGGACCATTCACTTCACCGGTTTGATTTGTAAAAACTCTACTGGTCGGCCTATTAGTTTGGTTGACATGCCCTCAAATAATCCTAGCACTAGTAGGCACACAGCTGCATATAACTTCTGCTCCTGTTATATTCATGCAACCGGCTATAGAGGTGATAATTGAGTATTTGAAATAACTTTACTACTGCAGTCATATAGAAGCTTCTAGAGTACCTTCTGGAGTTGGTACGGGATCCAAGAAGGCGGAGGTTCACCTTCCTCAACTTTAAATGGTGTTGGAGAGATCTACAAGTAACAAGAAACTATTTGGCAAGTACGTGCCGAGAGTAGACAACATTGTTCATGAATAAACCATAGAACTAGTAAGTCATGGAGACTACTGAGTGCAACGAGGCCACTTTTCCTTCCTCAGGGCATCGGGATTCTCCTCCATCGCTGCTTTCGCTCGGCGTGCACGCTCAAGCTTCTTCTCCCTCTCCTCCCTGTACGCAGCAACACGCCTCCTTTCCTCCTCTTCCTTATGCTCCTTTTTTGCAGCCTCCTCTCCTCGTCTCTTCTCCATCATCTCCTTGTCCTCTGCCTCCCACCGCAACAGTTCTGCATCTATTTCTTGTCTTCAGACTTGATCTCAGTGTCGATCCACTACTCAAAATCATAGAGCGGTGGAGGGGTTTGCAAAAAATGCATTTGTTACAAAACAAAAAAAATCATGCAAGATGTCATATGACACAAACATCAATTCCTCACCATCTTGTTAATGCGGCGCTGACGAAGTGTAGGCTCAAACGTAAAATTGGAACACATCCAATACCTCTGCCTATACGTGTCCTCTTCATCGGACTTGGCTACCTTGCAAGGATCGCCGCAAAAGCACATGGACACTGGAACACCACTAGGCAGAGGCAATGGGTCGAAGGCATTTCCAGTCATCCAGCCATAACTACAATTCAACCAATTTCGTTCTAAGAACCGAAAGCAATTAACATTAAACCCTAAACCTAGGGTTTACCGTTTGATGCACAACAATGAACCCATAATATAACAACATGCGCTGAGGTTACCTTGGTTTGCTAGCCTTTCCACGCCTTGGCATCCTACAGTTGTATAATATAAATATTAAAAATTGCATGAAACCCTAAGTAATGACGATTCTTAGGTTGGAAAATCCGACTAATATATACCGAATCGATGCGAAAAAAACTAGGAGGGGAGCGAGGATACCTTGCTCTTGAAGATCTACGAATCAAATCAGAGTTTCCAAGGTTCAATATGCCGATTTGTGAGGTAGGGCGAAGTGAGGAGAGAAAAAACCCGAGAGGGAGGAGAAAGAAGAGGAAAAAGGCTTCGTGTAACAATTCTGGTGTTACGAGCTCGTTTAGCACCGAGGTTTAGACCTAAGAGGATTTACCGAAACAATTTTCTCAGATTTTAAAATTTAACTTATGTTTAAAAGTTTTGATTTTGGCGAATTATATTGAACAACGGGTTAATTAGTTCTTAAATGTTTTGTTTCTACGAGTTAGTATGACGTGTGGACTAGTACATGAAATGCATAGGTGGTGGAAAATAATTCGGTTTAGGCATGTTAAAAATTACGGCAGCAGACACGCACGCCGCGCACGTACACAACACACTCGTGGACGTCTATGTGCACGCCTAGCTTTGTCGCTGCCTTGCTGCGCGCTGGCCTCGTTGCTAGTCTCGCCTCTACGGCCGCGTTGCCGACGCCGCTTCTCGGCGGGCTGTCCCGCTGCCGCTATTGCGTCATAATCTCATGCTGGTTAGCCGCGTTGGGACATGGGATGCGCACAGGGCCTTGTCGCCGCTGTGACGTCGCCGTTGGTGATTGTGGCGCATTCCTCGCCTCTTGATCCATCTACCCCATCGTACATTCGTGCCGTTTCGCAGTCGTCGCTTATTGGCCATCGGTCCTGGCTTCTGGGGTCACAAGGCACCTCACAGCCATCCTGATCGCTAGGCGACGTTTTGCGTCCCCCGTTCGGAGTCAATCATCCATTTTATTTGCGTCGCGTCGCGTTATCGAGTCATCGTTTGCTCTTTCTTTTTTCTGCTTGCCTGCATCTGCTTGTCCCTTCTCTGCTGGATACTGCTGCTGTACTGGACGAGCGTAGTAGCCATGTGCGCTTGCTTTCTCGCGGCCATGCTTGGGAAGATTGCCGAGTCGCTCATTGCTTTCCCTCCCTCACTGCTTGTCTCATCGTTTGCTGCTGTTTTTCACGCTGCCGCACGTGGTCCTGCTCCCGCCTAGCTCAGTGCCTTTACGTCGACATGACCGTGCCATGCAGGCCGGTCCCCCTCCAAGCTGCTGCTACTGCCTCCTACCTCTGCTTCTTGAGGATGCCAAGCCGCTGCTCGCCTTGTTCACCCTCTCTCTCGGTCTCTCCCTCCCGGTGCTCCGTGCTCCTTGCCTTACGCGAGCACCCACCCAGGGCCATGACCGCCGACGCCGCTGCCGGCCATCGGTTCACATTGGACCGCTGCTCTGCCCCATGGTGCCGCCTCTCCCAGGTGCCTCCTCCACCTAGGTCCGTGGCGTGGCCAGGCAGGCTGGTCGTGGCCGCGCATCTCCAGGCCCGCCGGTGCCCATCCTTCCCCGAGCGTGAGCCCCCGGTCCGCTACAGACCGCTGACCTCCCGTGCGCCCGTGCCCACGGCGCTGCCTTGCTGCTCCACGGCACCTCGCCCGCCGTCGCCCTACCTCCCTCGCGAGCACGCGCCGCGCCCCTTGGCCCCGCGCTGAACCCGTTGCTCCGGGTGACCTCCTGCTGGCTTGCTAGCCACTCTAGTCGCCGGCCATCGCACGCGCAGGTGCGCCGGGTCCCACGCCGTGTCCCCACTCCGGACCGCGGCCCCGCAGCGGCCCCACCGTCGTTCGCTTCCACCGCCACCACCGCGCGCACGAGCACGCCATGCCACCCGGTGTCGAGGAGCTTGCTGCGCCGTGGCCGCTACCGACCTGCCGCGCACTCCTCCCCTCACGCGCGCGCCCTGTTGCGCTGCCACCACGCCTGGATGCGCCGTTCCCATCGCCGGCCGGTGCTCCCTGTCTATGCTCGGCTTTTGAGGATGAAGAGGAGGGTAAGGAACGAAGTAGAAATTTTATACAGGGTTCTTATTGCAAAGTACTTGACTTGTACGAATAGTACATGTTGGACTGCGGGTTAGTTTCAAGAAAACATAGGGTCCTTTTAAATAAATCGCTAGGCCAGTTTGGGGCAGGCCGCGCGTGGGCCGGCTTGCTGGACTGCTTGCATCCGCGCATTGGGCCGACCGGTCACCGTTGGCCGCGCGCCCCACCTGGGCCTCTAGCCGGTCTACTCTCGTGGGCTAGACGCTCCGCCTGGGCTGTCGCGTCCTTTACCGGGCTGTGCCTGGCTAGCAGGCCACGCACGCAGCTGCTGGGCCGCCATGCCACGTTGGGCCACGCGCGCGCCTGCGGGCCGAGATTGACCGCCCCGGCCCTTTTCCTGTTGCGTTGTTTTGTTTTGTTAAATTAGTGCTCTTCGAAAATTGAAAATAAAGTGTAAAAAAATCATAAAAATGCCAAACAAGTTTTGTCGAGTTCTAAAAATCCCGATCTACCTACTAGTATATTTGTTTACATAGTTTGACAATATTTTTTGGAAGCTATATAATTAATTTGAGATACTTGATATGGTAAAAATATAAACTTGTAGGATCTAAAATTTTTACAGTAGGTTCCTAGCCATATTATGTACTCATTGTAATTGTTGTAACTCCAGAATAATTAGTTTGCTAGGTAGATAATAATGCCCTATTTCGAATAATGATTAAATTAATAGAATGAAATAAAGAAACAACTTGGGTTTGCATAACTAAAACGTTTGTTGGGAAATAACGCCTTATTCGACAACGTGGATAAGTAGCCTAAGTACGGTCATCGTTAGAACTAGCTCGTTAACTAGAGAGGCGTAAATCATATTTTACGAGTCATGATTGCAGTTGATTAATTATGTCTTTGCATCGCATATCATAATAGGGACGTCGATGGATCGCGGAATCATCGAGAGTTGCTAGAGAAATAGTACTTTTGGAGATCGTGTCGCCATAATGGAAAGCTAACTTCTGATTAAATCTTACCCAGGCAAGCCCCGGTGCATAACACATACTTTTCTGCACTTTAAATTACATTTGTGCATTAAGTTGTAAGGAGTTGAATGAAACCCACTTACATATATATCTTTATCCTATGAGTCTTACTAGTATGACAGGACCATGAAGATTGTTATGCTACAGAACTCCGGTAGAAGTCGAGTGATTGCCTGTCACTCGTGAGATATAGGAAACATATTACTGTATTATTATCACTTAGAAAATATAAATGGTGGAAAGGAAAAATAGAGACCGGGAAGGGATATGGTTTGGTATTGGTGGGTGTAAGTGGTTGTGTCCTGCGACCGCGAGGCATAGCTTGGTTACACTGCTTTCACTATCTGTGTCGGTTAATGACCGGCCGTTGCATTGGGCTCTAGGTAAGTCACAAATCTATTATCCCGAGCACATACTTGGGTATGGGCACAGGGAAGACTTGTTGCTCTCTTGTCATGGGTTCCGGCTCTTTTTGGACCGACTGATTGGAGGCGGGGATGATGGAGGTCCTTGCACCGCACTAAGTCCGGGACTTAGAAGTGGGGGCTTGGAGTCCAAGTTTGGACGGGGACCTGGACCCCATGACAGGAGGGTGATGGGTTGGTCCGGCTTGTACCTAGGGTACAAGCGGGGTATGTGTTTTTGGGGTACCCAGCTAGGGGCATTGATTCACGAATCGTCGGTGTTCCGGTACGGCTTGTCGACGGTCTAGCACCGTAGTAAGAACTGAAAGATCAAAGATGGAAAAAGGAAATTCTGTTTGCTTACCACCTGCTTGAAAGTAGCACAGGTGCTTACATAGAATGGTTAGATAATGAACTAATGCACTGCTAATAAAAATCATATATAAGGACGCACTTTTAGTAATGCTTCCTGCAGATGCAATAAACCCACCAGCCAGATAGCCTTGCATATCTTTGGAGTCTTTTCTTTTCTACTATCAGGTAAGTCTTGCTGAATACAATTGTGTACTCAGAGTTTTATTTCCCCCTGTTGCAGGTGACAGGTGGATGCTAGAGCTGACTCTTGTGTGTGGATTCCTCCTGGTGGGCTAAGAGAGGATTTCCTTTACGCTGCTGCGATCATAGTTTTTATTTATAACTCTCACCAAATCTTTTATTAAATGAAAGTTTTATAATTTGTTGTCATAGTTTATATATCAATGCTTCATTATGTCATGAATAGATATTTATTTCCGTTGTAATTCTAATAACCTGTTTATATTCCGCTGTTCAATTAAATTATTCATAACTCTAATAATATGATTTCATTCCACTGTTATAACGATAAATATTATACTCTGATGTTGTATTAAAAGTGATATAAGAAATGGTTAAGAATGATGTAAGCTTTATTCTCTCATTTGTGATCCTGATGAAAAAATGTAGATTTTCGGGTTCTCCCTCGGGGGTGTGTCCGACGGAACTGCGTAATTTGATGTCCTCCCTTGAGTGCTTAGGATCTAATGGAAGACAAGCACTCCTGGAAGGCCTTAGATTAGGCGGTTCTGCCACAGGTGGTATCAGAGCATTAATGAGGAAATAAAGCTCCGAAAACCTTTTCAAAAATAAAATTTGACAACAAATTCTTTTCAAAAGAATAGGGCATTTGTATGGAAAGTTATATAAGTAGCCCTATTACTTTGGTTATGTATCCAATATAGATGGCACTCTGCTGACTTAGGTAGGCTTAATCAATTTTTCTACAGGTACACTGACCCGAGCATAGTCTGGTAGTATCGACTAGCTACAGGGAGAGAACGATGTGCCAAAAATTTTAGAACAGTTGCCCTATATGTTGGCAACAGTGGAAGGACGTATAGGACATGCATTCATGCATATCCTGTTTGTGCATTGTAGCGCTCGTATTGCTTGCAGACACACCATCCATAGGTGCCACATGTGTCGTATTGTGCACGACTGTCTCGTTCCTATTCTGGAGTTATTTCTGCACTGTGGCTTCGTGCTCCGCGTTCACCGTGGTTCACGCCTGTCGTGACCCATGTCTCCCCGTACTCCTTTTTTACGCTCTTGTCGGACCCTTGCCCTACAGTCGTACAAGTCAGTAATGGTCTCGGACATCGCTCGCCTCGAACGCATGGAATTTTGGCCGATTCATTCATAGTAATCCCGCGCAGGAACTCTGGTGGACCGCGTCAGGACCACTGCCGCTCTGCCTTTATAAGCAGGGCCTAGCTTAGCCATTGGTACCACCACTCGGCGCACTTTAGCTCGTCTAGCTTTTCCTTTGAGCAAGCTTTTTCGCTCAGCCTTCCTTGCAACCACCGTTAGAGATGGCAGAAGCCTAGGTTAGTAGTTACTGCCTGAACGTTGAGGGTTTTCCTAGAATCCTGCATGCCACCTTGCAAAAGCTCGGAGTCAAAGATCATCCCGAGTATGAGGGCCGTGAGTATGAGAAGCATGGCACCGAGCAGTGTGAGGTTACCGTCTACATCGGGAAGAATGAAGAGTTCACCGGCCTCACTGAGGCCTGGAATGTGATCGCAACCAGGTTTCGCTTCGTCAACACCTACTTGGTTGTGGCCCGCAAAGCCTTGTGGTACCTTTGCCAGATGTATGAAGAGCCCATTGTCCGTAACCCCCATGAGGTTCTTTCCACCTTTGGACAAGAATCGGCGGGCATGGAGAGCTCGCATGGAGGCTTTGCAAGGGCGGGATGCGAAAGAAGACAGTCCAACTATAGTGCACTTGACCGCATACCTGCTTGCTCTGGATGAGCAGTATGACCGGCAAGCCTTGGAGCTGAGGACGTGCCTCCGGTGAGCCGAGGAAGCCGAGATCTTCTCTAGGATGCTCTAGGTGCAGCTGGCCAAAGCGCATGCCAGTGCGGTAGGTGCTGAGAGACAGGAGACTACCATGTCAGAAGCTCTGAAGGAGACTAAAGATCAGTATGTCCATCAGCTGGGTGAGGCCTATCTTTTCACCAGGGCCAAGTGGAGGACGCTGGCTGCTGAAGGACAGGATTCCTCGATCTTGGAGGGAATCCCTATCCAGCCGCTAGAAAGAAGGAGAACATGTGTTGCAGTATCGCCAGCACCTCTGCCCTCAAAAGTGTTAGAAGTAGAACTCTTGATTCCTCTCACTCAGCCGTTGCCAAGAGAAGAGACAGATCCATAGCCTGGGCGGTAGAAGAATCCGCCGAGCCCAGGAATGAAGATGCGTGGTCCAGAGTAGATCAGTTGCCTTGGGATGCTGTATCCGTAGTAGTAGTGCTTTTCGTCACTGTTCTTCAGTATTGTACTCTTGCCATTGTTTTCGTCCGTAGTTGTTGAGATCGTCCGCCGTAGGGAGGGTGAATGATGTGTCGTGAATGGGAGACTGAATGCCTGTATGTTGTACCCATATAAGACCGTTCGGAATATGCATTTTGTTTATTTCGCTGTGTTTATTGCGTCCATCTACTTTAAGTCCCATTAGATGTGCTTAGGGTTTTCAAGGGCGATGTTAGGTGGGTTACAAGAGAAGTTGCCATTCAGATATCAGCAGACCAGCCGCGATTGGATGACATAGGACACTGTATCGACTAATTATGGATGTCCTAGCAGAACACTTGAATCTCTTTAAATCAAATCCGCTGTTGGATTTGAATTCCTTGTCCCTTGTTGTGAAGAGAACCCTTGTTGTTTGAATCTTCCCTTGCAATGCTCCCCTTACTCTGTGGTCTATGACCCCACCGCCTTCATGGCGTGTAAGTTTGGTAATAGTTGCCTGGTTAATAGCTTATGGTGCCGCGACGAAACCGAGGGCTCTCTGTGGGACAGCTGTCACATGGTGACGCTGCTCGGCACATGCTGGTATCGAGGTTGTTGACCAAGTACCTTTACCAAGTTACACCGCTATACCGCTTTTGCTATAAAATATTCTCCTTGAAAATGTTCAGGTGTTCAAACGAGAAATCCACAACGGGTTGATGAAAAAGTGTTCTCTCCAGTACACAAGAGAAGGTGGTTTTGGAGGAAGAACGTATGACATGGTCTTAGTCTACATGATAGACGAATATGGTCGAGTAAGGGAAAGAAAAAGAAGAGTAGTAAGGAAAATTAGTCGTGGATAGTCGGGAGCGATTGTAAAAGCCTGAGTGGACGTTATGTCCCAAGTTCTATGTTTAGTTGACCGCGCTACGCATGCCGGGTTATATCGCTGCGTGCCCTGCGGACGTCGTCTGTGTCGGTTCCTTTAGCTCCCCGTTTTCGCGTGGCCGCGACATCGTGCCGCACTCGTCGTCCTTATGCACTGTGCGCTTTTCCTTTTCCTGGCATCCGGTCGGCTCTCGACCTCCACGCCCTCGTTCCCGTACCGGACCCCCCCTTTCCCCTCCTTTCTCTCTTCTTTTGGGGACACGACCGTCCGCACGCCTCCCTCGTCGAGCGCACCCTCTTATCTCCTCTCCTTTATTTCCCCATCCGCTCGCTTATGCAGGGAGCGCACCATGGCCGTGTTTATCCCCACAGCATGAACCGTCTTTGTATCCCATTCGCGTCGCCTCCACTTCCGGTGTGTTGCGCCCCACCTCCATTAGCCACTATAAGATATCTTTGGTCCGTGCTCTTCTTCTTCATCCCCAGTCCCCTCGTACTCGGAGTAGAGCTACGAAATTCAGTCGTCATTGTGGAGCTAGGTTCGTCAGTCTGAGGTGATGGTGTGATCTAAGAAGAAGAAATGGATCTAGTTTTCGAAGAAGTTCAAGTCTACCGTGGGTTAGTTCGGTCTTAGGATTCACGATGTTTAACTTCTCAGTCGACTGTTTCTAGATCTCTTGGTCATACGCCATGTTTTAGATTGAGACATTGGCTCGGCAAAGACGCTCTGGAAGGCGTCGAAAGCCTCAAGGTTAAGCTGCTGCTGCGTGTTCTATGGTCAAGGCCTCATGACCACCATATTCAATAATAATAATAATAATAATAATAATAATAATAATAATAATAATAATAATAATAATAATAATAATAATAATAATAATAATAATAATAATAATAATAATAATAATAATAATAATAATAATAATAATAATAATAATAATAATAATAATAATAATAATAATAATAATAATAATAAAAGAACATTGATGTATGGGAAAGCAGCAAAACTATTCTCGTCAAGGAACATCTGCTGTCTATCTACCATTCTTATATCTTTGACAACGCATGCAGATCCAACAACAACAGAAAAAAGAAAGGGTACGTACGTACTCGAGCTACGTTGCGACAGCTTATGCGTACGGAAGCCTAAAGTGGAGTACTATAAGTAGAAGTGTTCTTTAGAGAGCCAAATCATCGATTTTCCATGAATTAAATGTACTCCGTACTACTGTGCTTTTCTACCACTACGAGCGTTCGTGTGCTCATGCTCCTATATAACATTTATATGATTCCATTTTGGAACCAGCACAACGTACAATAGTTTATACTGCTTTGGACTCCAAGTATAAGTACGCATAAAATAGATCAACATGGCACGACCTCCTAAGCTATGGGCCTATTTGACACACGTTTTTTTTTTGCTCCAGCTCTTTCTACACCAGCAACTGTAGTAGACTGTTCACATGAGCCATTTTTAGGGCATGTTTGGATCACCGGACTAAATTGTAGTTCGTCCTATGATAATATGCTCAATGTGGATTAATTAAAATTTTCTTTTTTCTAATAAGTTCTACTCATCAATTAGCATCTATTAGTTTTTGTTGGACCATAAGTAGTTAATGCTTAGACCTATTTGGCATCCAAAAGACGGGCTAAACTCCAAACAAACCCTTATTTCTCTTCATGAGATGAACGTAGGGCCGGAAGAAGCCACGATTTGTGGCTAGCTCCTCCGGCACTATAGTAGTGAGTAGCAGGAGCTCGGGCCAACCAAGGCCTATATATATATATGTTTTGATCATTTATTTATTTTAGATTTTGTTATTTATGATTACTGGATACTACATTAATTCTCTAAATTATAAGTCGTTTTAGCTTTTTTAAGTCCATTGCTTTTGCTAGACACTTAAATTTATACTAGTTACATAGTAAAAGATATGTATCTAGAAGAGCCCGAACACAACTTACAATTTGAAACGAGAAAAGCTATAGAACAACCGAGTGTTCTAGGAGCTCCCCACACGCGATTTCTAGAGCCTTGGATCCGCGCGGGACGGGATGGAGGCCGTTCGATCCCGCGCTCAGCTGAGCTCGCGGCTCTTTCCTCCCTCCCCTCCGGCGGCGGCCGAGCTCGTGGGCGCCGACAAGGTAGGCATCCGATCCTCCTCCTCCTCCACCGAAGACAAAGACAATGACGGCGGTGCCTAGGGTTCTGGCGAGCTCTCCCCCTCTTTCTTCTCCGACTCCGGTGGGTATAGATGGGGCCGGTCGGGGAGAGGCGGGCAGGCCAGGCGGTGGGGATGGTGGCGGGACGGTTTAGGGGAGCTGGCGGTGGTAGGAGCGCGGCGGCCAGTCGGGGTGGGGAGTCTCTCACGAAGTTGGAGAAGATGGCGGTGGGGGGGGGGGGGGGCTCACGGAGTTGGAGAAGATGGCGGCGGGGGTGGGGAGGGGAAGAGGGAGGCCGCCGCAGACGCTAGGGTTCGTCGAACCCTAGCGTCCGTGGCGGGGAGGTGGTCGGCGGCAGGGGCGAGGACGAGCAAATAACTTTGATGGCTTGGAGGGAAACACATGGATGGCAGATAGCTAAACACAGATGGCTAGGAGGGAGCAATAACTTTGATTACAAATCTAATGATATCAAATTTATACTACAAGAGCTAAAGTTGCTGACTAAATTATTGATCAAAGATGGTAAAGTTTGAATCTTGGACCATAGGGAGTATATAGTATATATAATATATCCAGGACCATGCGACCGGACCACAGCAGCAGAAGAACTGAAGAATGGAACGGACGGTGCTCAGGCTCATCCTCAGCAGCCAGCAGCAGCTTAAAAGGAAATCAGAAAAAGGAAGGAGAGGAGCAGCAGTAATAAACTAGGACTGGTGCTGTACCTGTGCCAATCGGCATGCAGATCTAGTAGCTAGATAAATACAGGTACTTGGATTGGATTTGAGCAACCACGCCCGGCCGGCCGGGCTACTTTTAGCAACCTTCCTGTTAGGGCGCGCGTGAACCAGCACATCGGGCGTGCATGCAAGGGCTCCGGATTTTGTTACAGCGAGGGCCCTTAGTGGCTTAGTCAACCAAGAGAGCACTTGGTTTCTTTTCTTTTTTTTTTAAAAGAGATAATGTCCTTTAATTTAGTATGGGAAAAGAAAATTGACACATGGTTGATGAACAATGACGGCAAGGCCACCATACATGGATATATGGATATTTACCACCACCCGTGGAGCTCAAAGCTCGTCCTTTGTAAGGGAAGGAGTATAACGGTGGAGTGAAGGGACTAGCAGCGATGTGAAACAACCTTGTATGATCGATTGGAATTGGAATGGAACCGGTCGAACCCCCATCCATTATTGGATGGAGCATGCATTTTTCGGAGGCGTTGTTTGAAAGTTCAAAAGTAAGGAACAACTACTAGCTTTGCAGTAACTAATTAATTAATAATAAATAAAACTAAGATGTTCCCCTGATGGTTTCTACGGCTAATAAGCCGACTGAAGCTGATTTATTGTGAGAGAAAAATATTGTTTTATGGCTGATAAGTTAGGTTGAGAGAAAAATACTATTCCAGTAGCAGCCTGTTCGCTCGGTCGTGTTTGACTTATTAAGCCATGGCTTATCAGCCAACGAACAGTATTTTTGTCTCACACCAAATCAGTCAACGGTACTTTCAGCCATGGCTTATAAGCCAAATAAGACCAAACAAACATACGTCTGTTTTTCTTTGTCAGACACTCAGATTACTGTTGCGACATAAACATAACCGGTCGATCGATTCGAGAGAGCATGTGACCGATGAACAGGACCCGTAGTAGAACCCCACCATTAGCAGCAGCTGGCAGCAGCTGTCATGGCTTGCAGATGCAGCTGACAGAAGTGCAGCAAGAAATGTCTGGTGTCTTTGCCACCCTTAGATGGCACAAGGACGGCGATCGCCATTATTTTTGCCCCGGCCGGCCGGGGACCGGATTTTATCAGTGCTTTACACAGGCCGCTGCATGCATAGCCTTCCGTGGATCCACCGGTGGATACATAGATGCTCGGTCAGTATCAGTATCGTGCCTGCACGGGCCATGTGCATACTGTTTTTACTTCTTCGATTCCATCACGAATATCAAATCGATGTGTAAATATATGTAAAACGTACTTCTAATGTATTGCTCCCTCTAATTCATAATTCATTCATGTTACTTTGGATGAAGTTGAAGTTCATATTTTTTTTTAACTAAAGGATATATAAGGTTTTAGAGTTACACATACATCTACAACTTCGACTATCAAGAATCTTTAAAATATTTAGCTTTCGCTCAAAACCCAGGCTGAAAAGTACTGTTCGCTGATTTGCTGTGAGAGAAAAACATTGTACCATTGCTGATAAGCCAAGCTGATAAGTTCAAGCAAACAGGTTTGGATACATAAATTAAAGAAAAGTGAAAAGGTGTAGTACACAAAAATCAAGAAGGAGAGAGATAGAGAGAAATAGAGATAAAGATGTATTGTGGAAAAAATGTATTAGTAGAAGAGAAAATTGCATTGGAAAATAAGGGTGTCAAGTATTTCAGAATAAAATTCAAATTCTATAAGGTCAAATTTTTTATGACGGAGGAAGTAGTTATCATTTGTCAACGGTTAGATCCGAAAACAAGAGGACACTTTGGCCCTCCTTCCCATTGCATATTTGTTTCCTTTTTAGCTCGCTTGATGATGAGATGTTTGAAAGCTGAACACGCTGATTTTTCTGCTTGAAGAAGACACTAGGCTCCATTCTATTATTAACCAAACCATGCATGGACGTGTGTTCCGTTTATACGTGAAAAATGTCTAATAATAATTGATGTCGATAAGACACTAAGCATCATCATCGTTGAGGGACTGTGTCCTGTCCGGAAATGTCCGGATGGATCCAGCAACAGTGAGTGTACAATGAGCAATTTTTTCAAACTCGACGCCCCAAATTAAATGCAGCGACGAAAAATCGCGCGCGCTGGAACAAATTACAGCTGCGAATCGATCGGGAGATCCGGCCGTGGGCTAGGCCTACGAGGACCCCTCCAGCTCCAGCGCGGGACGGAACACGGAACTCCTGTTGCTCATGGCGTACGGGAGGCAGGACCGCGCGTACGCGTGCGTGGCGTGGGCCGGCCGGCCAGCCGGGGTAGCAGGCTGTGGCCGGGCCGGCACACGGCGTACGAGATCATGTGCATGCATGCCTCCGGTTCCGTGCAGCTGGCAGGCCGATAGATCGAGGACGACGACGACAGCTCCACGGGCGCGAGTACCATGCACGGCGTGGTTGGCGCAGCGCAGCACTAGCTAGCTAGCCGCCTAGTGCAGCGCGCGGTGCCGGCACCCGGCGGTCCGTCTCCGCCCTAGCTCGCCGATGATTCCCCCTGGCCGACCAGCCGGAGCGCGCATGCATGCGTGCCTGCCTCGCACGCGCATCGACCGGTCACCGTCCCGCTTCGGCCGTGTGGTGTCGGCGTGCGGCGGAGACCGACCGAGCCGGGCCGGGATGCCTCACCGCGCGCCTGCCATGCCTGCCTGGCTGCACGGGCAAGGCACGACCGGGCGGCACCCGGGCAGGCGACGCACGCACTAGTCGCATCGCATCGATGTTGCATTGCAAGCTGCAGGGTGCAGGCAGCCCTGCCCGGCCGGCCGGACGACGGACCCTCGGCGCTGGGGCCGACGATCCCCGTCGCCGCGTGTCCGCCGCCGGCCGGCGCCCGTGCCGTGCCGTCATTAGGTAGGTAGCGTGCGCGCGCCAAAAGCTGTCCGCCCGCCCTCTGCCCCCTGCGCGCAGTCCATTCTCGTCAGTCGTTTTATTTAACCCACAGTAAAAAACCCCACACGGCCGCACCGTACATACTCCTACACGTACGTGCATACGTACAGCTGGATCGATGACGAACAGTGCTCACTGTTCACGGGCCCTTCAGGGGGGCTGCTGCTCCTGCGGCGCGTGCATGGGCTGGCTGCCGATCCCATGAGGGCCCAGCTAGCGGCGCGACGGCCCCCGACGAGGGACCCGACGTCCCGGGCGTCGTCGTCGTCTTCCTCTTCTCGTCATGCTCGCTCGCCAAAAGGATCGGAATCGTAGAGGCTGTTCGGCTGGCTGGCTGGGCCGGTGCTGGTCAGTCCACTCATACGGCACTGTTCACATCAACAGTGTTTTCAGATAGAACGATATTTTTCTCTCGTAATAATCAGTTGAAACAGCATTTTGACTTATATTTCAGGCCAGCCGAACAGCCTCTTAGGCCGTGCGCGTCGCGTCGCGCGGCCTTTCCTAGCTGCGTTGCGTACGCCGACTGGACGTCACCAGCATGCATGCAAAAGGAGATTTTGTACCCCGGTCGCTAGATCTCCTCCTCGTTAGTAGAGGTTATATATATGCTTTGATCATTTATTTATTTATTTTGTATTGTTTATGATTATTGGATACTACATCCTTTCCAAGTTATTAGTCATTTTAGTTTTTTTTTAAGTACATAGCTTTTGCTACGCACCTAAATTTATTTATACTAGATACGTAGTAATTTATACTACAAGAGCTAAAGTTGCTAACTAAATTATTCATCAAAGATTGTAAAGTTTAAATCTTGGAGGATAGGCAGTATATATAGTATATATATAATATATCCAGGACCATGCGAAGCAGCAGAACTGAAGAAGAATGGAACGGACGGTGCTCAGCTCATCAGCGCCCAGCAGCAGCTTAAAAGGAAAGCAAGAAAAGGAAGGAGCGGCAGTAATAAACTAGGACTGGTGCTGTACTTGTGCCAATCGGCATGCAGATCTAGCTGGATAAATACAGGTACTTGTTGGATTGGAGCAACCACACCCGGCCGCCTGGGCTACTTTTAGCAACCTTCCTGTTAGGGCGTGAACCACATGCGAAGGGCTCCAGATTTTGTTTAGAGCGAGGTAACTTTTGCAGTGCGTACTCGTGCCCAATTCGCAGTACGTTTCTTCTTTAGATACTCATGTCTGGTACTTCCTCCCTAGCTTCCTGCAGCAATGTCTGCAGTCGGATTGTAATGATTTTTTCTGAGTAATGAAACGTTTGTCCAAAAAAAATCAGTAGAGCACTTGGTTTCTTTTCTTTTAGAAAAAATGTTCTTTAATATGGAAAAATAAAATTGACAGCTGGTTCACGAACGATGATGGCAAGATCACCATGCATGGATGTATGGATATTTACCAGCACCCGTGGAGCTCAAAGCTCGTCCTGTGAAGGGAAGGATTATAACGGTGGAGTGAAGGGACTAGCAGCGATGTGAAACAACCTTGTATTGAGTGACCTTCTCCCACCGATCTTTAGTGCAACTTTCAAGAAAAGCTTTCAGAACAGCATTGAATTTAGCCTCCACTTGTTGCTTCAGCTCCTCGGGAAACTCCTCAACGGACATGGGGTGGTTGATGTTGGCTTGGTTGACGTCTTGTCACCATCCACACCTTGACTATCCATGTCGCTAGTAGATTGAATCTTGCTTCGCTTCTTCTCCAGCAAAATCGTCAAAAAGTGTGTTGAAGCTGGAGGGTGTCTGGATCACACACCAGCAGGGCTAGCACACCCAAGAGGTTTCATACTACCTACAAAGCAGTAAGAACGCAGTGTGGCCGACGAAACCGATCTAGAGACCGCTTAGGCCGATATTGAGCCCGTTCTTGGCTTGATAGACTCCTAAACTTCTCACGGAAGACCCATCGGGGAGGATCATGAGGAGGGTGCCCTAGGACCAGCAAGGCCGCCTAGAACGCCGTCGAATCTCGCCGGGAGATGCGACGAACAGCAAGAGGGGTTGGGAAAGAGGTAAATGGTGTAGTAAATGTGTTTTTTGACGATTGGATGGATGGGGTCTCAATCGGCTATGATCCTCTCATATATATAGAGAGGGTTGGTCTTATCCCAGTACAAAACAAATCCAAAACGTGTTCTCCAAGTTTCTCACATAAAAAATATACCAAAAACCGATTTGGAAATCAAATTAGTTCGTAATACAGCAGGAGTCAGCTTAGCCAACTTTTGCGTGTCCAGGCAAATCCCTTGCTGGACTAAAAGGGGAAAGTCGGTTAATCGGCCAGCCAGAAGCCGATGTCGACTTAGCCGGCTTGCGAGCCCAGGGAGATGCCCCATCGGTTGAAAGGGAAAAGTCGGCCAATTGGCCGGCTAAAAGCCGATAGATACCTAATCGGCAGACGGCCGATAGGCCCCAACCGACGTTTGGAGAGCCGACATGTAGCCTTGATGTTTTGTGACGCAACTTGGCCACCAACACGTATATGATATATATAACTTGCTGGAGATACCTATAATCCATCATGGGACATTTTTGGGTGTCAACAGCAGGCCAAAAGGGTGTCAACACCCTGGGACATTTTTGAGTCTGTAAACAGCTGGCCACCATTTTAGGGTTCCTCAAAGCCCTTCCTGCAGTATAGTAAGAACGCAATGTGGCCGACGAAACCGATCTAGAGACCGGTTAGGCCGATATTGAGCCCGTTCTTGGCTTGATAGACTCCTGAACTTCTCACGGGAAGACCCGTTGTAACACCCTCGGTGTTACACTGCAAGTTTTCTACTAATAACACTTCATGAGCATCGTGATTATGTGTTAGTGCATGTGAGAATGAGCAAAGATAAATTTTTTGGCATGAAAAATGATTAACATAAATGATACATAAAGAGAATTCAATAGGCATGTTATATCACTTAAGGTTGGAAACCAATTTTTATTAAGCAAAAGTGCTATAAAACATATATGTGACACCTTAATAAAGTTTGAAGTACACATTTTGTAGAAGATAGTGCAACTTTTGTTTTAACAAGATAGTAACGCTAGATAGCATTTCTAATAGCTTGGAAATCGAATTTGAAACAAATCCAACTCAAGACAGTCAATTTCTTAAGTCTGAAAACATATTGACAAAGCTATGTTTGGTAATTTTTGTAGAGAAATTGGGTTATGGAGTGGTGTTGTATTATGGCTTGTTTTAGTAGCCTAATATACCCTCTAAGGTATAGCAGTGGTGGTTTGGGAATTGGATCAACGGTTTAGGTTTCTCGAGCGCTTTAAAATCCGTGATTGGCATGTTCTCAGGCTGTTTTCTCGGTTGAGCGCGATCACCAGCATCGGGGGCACGACGCCACCGCGTCGGGCGTTCTGCGCGCGCGCGTTGGTGCGCTCGAGTGTCCACCGCGGGCCGGTCGGCCTGGCTACGCGGTGCTGCTGCCACAATGGCCCGGCGTCCTAGCCACCGTTGCTGCCCTACCGCGCGGACGTCCCATTCTGTTGCTGCGCTACTGCTCTGGTCGTATCACTGGCCGCCTCGGGCTACCGCCGCGTGGAGCCGTGGCTGCCCGACTCGTCCCGTCGCGCTGGCCCACGGCCTGCTGCCGTTGCGCGCGTTGCTGCTGCTCGCACACCCGAGCGTCGCGGGCACCTATCCCACGTGCTGCTCCCACCGCACGTCACGACGCTGCCGCTGTCGTCGCGTGACCGTCTCGCTCTCACCTACCACGGCACCGCGCTGCGCCGCTGGTCCGCCTAGGCGCTGTGCGCACGGGGCTAGACCACCGTCGCCAAGACATTTTTGGCACTACGGCGCGCGGGCCACGCCGATCTCGAGCGCGTGCCGTCGGCTAGTGCCGGCCATGGGCCGTACTGGTTGCGCCAGCCACATCGCACCAATGTGCACTCATCACCTACTGACCGCGTCCTCACCGCCTCCCGCCCTCTCGTTTCTCCCCTGCCCGCCTCTATGCGCCCGATCGCCTCTGTTTCCGCCGCCACGTCGCGGCCACGATGAGCCAGGGTGCAGGCACTTGCCTTCAATTTTTGCGTGCCTGTGTTTGCGCATTGATGTTCGCGTGCCAACCTTCCCCACCTCGCCTTGAATCGAGCCACAACGAACACCAATTTGGATGTCCTCCCCCGCCATGCCATTAAGGCCGGGACCGGCCTTGGCCGAGGGCATCCACCCACCGCTCCACCCCTCGTCAATCTATCTACATCACAAATTCTGTCTCCACCTCCACTTCACCTGCGCACCTCACTTGCACCTCTACCGCCTCGCCGTAGCCACTGACGTGGCCGCGCCGTCTCGGAGCGCCGCTGCATCCCACCACCTGCACATGGCCAGCCCTGTTCGAGGAACCTCCGACCAAACCACCACCGTAGCCGCAACCAGGGTAAGATAGTGATGATATAGCGCTAGCTAGTTCACCCCACGGTGGCTTAGGGTGGCCGGCATGGCCTCACGCTCTGGTTACCACTTCCGCGAGCTCCGCCGCTCCAGTAACCTAGGCTAGTGTAGGAGCTAGGGTTGTAGACGGGGGTCGGCCCGTTAGTGGAGCCAGCGTGGGTCCTAGCTGGCCGGCATGACCGTCCAATGCCATCGCCGCTGCACCGCCGCGTGCGTAGGTGGCCGATGACCATGCCGTTGTAAAGGAGAGAGTTTTCGAGGGTTTCGTTGCATAGTTGCTCTCTCGAGGAATAGTGACATGGACTGCGGGTTAGTTTCCCTAGAGTTTAGGGGTGTTTTTGCAATAGTACCAGCCTGTGCTTCTTCCCTGAAGTAGCCGCCTCACGTGGCACGGGCGGCGCTGCTGCTGGGCAGCATGTGTGGTCATGGATGGGATGGGCTTTGTCTTGATTTGGTTTTCCTTTTCTCAGCGAGTTAGCAAATGTTTTTCTAATTTAGTTTTGAGTTGATCTTTGGAAAATTATAGCAAATTCTGTAGATGTCCAAAAATTGCGAACCTAATTTTGTTAGGTTCCTAAAATTGTGCTATATCCAGTAGTGTATGTAGTTCATATATATATTTGTTGATACCAGCGGCTATTAAATCATTTGCGAGTCCTTAGTATTATTTATGTTAGTATTTGTAGGAATTTTTGTGGCAAATTGGTAATAGCTTTGAAAATGAATTTTTTACAGTAGATTCATTGTATTATTATATGCTTACGACAATTTTGGTAGCCTTAGAATAAGTTGAGAAATATGATAGCTAAGTACTCCTTGTTGTAGTATATAGGAAATTGTTAATATGAGTAAGAATATATTTTAGTTGCTAAATAGCACTTGTAGGTGAAACCCTGCTGGATGGATGGGAATGATAATTAGCTCGGTATCTTAGTCATTAGAGCTTGTTTAGTGGTTTAGTAGATGTATTCTTATTTTAAGAACTGTTGTTGCCTTAATATTGAGTGTTGCGTCGTCATTGCATGCATGTAGAGAACGAGTTGGTGGAGTTCATAACCGCGGACGAGCAGGAGTATGAGAAGGTGATTGAAGAGTACGAGGAGGAGATCTTCATGCAGGAGGAGGTCCTAGAGCCGTCACTGACTGACTGAGCTGACACCGCACCTGCCCAAGGCAAGCCCCGATGCATAACCCTTATTTTGAATAATCACTGGATATATATATGTGATGTGCATTTACGTTACAGGCATTTTATGGAAACCACCTGCATAAATATATTTGTCCTATGAGTCCTACTAGTACATGTGCGAGTAGCTGCTATGCTTAGGATTTTTGGTAGCATAAGTAACCTGCCGTTACTCACAATAGATGATTATTATTATCACCCTTATGATAAAATGGTGAAAGAAAAATGGAGACCGGGTAGGGATGTGGTATGGGTATTGGTGGGTGTAAGAGGTTGTGTCCCACAGCCAACGGGGCATAGCTTGCTTACACTGTTTTCCCTGTCCATGTCGGTTAAGCACCGGCTGTTGCATTGGATTCTAGTCAAGTCATAGACTTATTATCCTGAGCACATACTTGTTTATGGGAGAAGGGAAGGCTCGTTGCTATCTTATCGTGGGTTCTCGATCTTTTCGGACCGACTGATTGGAGGCGGGGATGGTGGAGGCCTAAGCACCACACTGAGTCTGGGACTCAGGTGTGGGGGCTTGGAGTCCAAGTTTGGACGGGGACCTGGACCCCTTGATAAAAGAGTGATGGGTTGGTCCTGCTTGTGCTTAGAGTACAAGTAGGGCATATGTTTCGGAGTACCCAGCTGGGCATATTGATTCACGAATCACCGGGTAATCCGGTATGGCTTGTCTATGATCTAGCACCGTAGTAAGAACTGGAAGATCAAAGGTGGTGAAATGGATCTGATTGCTCAACTCTTGTTCGAAAGTTGAACAGGTGCTTACATAGAGTGGTTAGATAATGAACTAATCATGACTGCTAATAAAACACAT
The DNA here is from genome assembly GCA_904845875.1 of Miscanthus lutarioriparius. Taxonomy (NCBI): domain Eukaryota; kingdom Viridiplantae; phylum Streptophyta; class Magnoliopsida; order Poales; family Poaceae; genus Miscanthus; species Miscanthus lutarioriparius. Next base: position 96,593,495 of record CAJGYO010000007.1, on the reverse strand, counting down.
ACATAAGGATTCACTATTAGTATTGCTTTTTGCAAAAAGGAAACCCAGCAAACCATAAAGCTTATCATATCCTTTGGAGTCGGGAAAATTATTCCCACTAGTCGGGTAAGTCTTGCGAGTACCTTGTGTACTCAGGGTTTATTTACCCCTGTTGTAGGTGCAACTTTAGGAGTAGTTGTTGTGTGGAGGATTCTTCTGGTGGACACAGATAGATCCTTGTATCTTATCGTTAGAAGTTTATTTCAATTCCGCTGTTTAAATTCCGCACTCTGAACTTGGTATTGTAATAATGTATTTCTGAGAACTCTTGATGTATGAAATGGACTAAGTATTGTAAACTCGTTCTCATTATTGGATCCTAGAGGAAAAACATGGACTGTTCGAGTTCTCCCTTGGGGTGTGCTCAACGGAACCGTCCGATGTAGCTTATTTTCAGGGTGCTTAGTGTCTGGTCGAAGACGGGAGCCTCCGGAAGCATGCTATTTCGGGTAGTTCTACCACACCCGTCGGGGAGGATCACGAGGAGGGTGCCCAAGGACCAGCAAGGCCGCCTAGAACGCCATCGAATCTCGTCGGGAGATGTGACGAACAGCAAGAGGGGGTGGGAAAGAGGTAAATGGTGTAGTAAATGTGTTTTTTGATGATTGGATGGATGGGGTCTCAATCGGCTATGATCCTCTCATATATATAGAGAGGGTTGGTCTTATCCCAGTACAAAACAAATCCAAAACGTGTTCTCCAAGTTTCTCACATCGAAAATATACCAAAAACAGATTTGAAAATCAAATTAGTTCGTAATACACCAGGAGTTGGCTTAGCCAACTTTTGCGTGCCCAGGCAAATCCCTTGATGGACTAAAAGGGGAAAGTTGTTGAATTGGTCGGCCAGAAGCCGATGTCGACTTAGCTGGCTTGCGAGCCCAGGGAGATGCCCCATCGGTTGAAAGGGAAAAGTCGGCCAATTGGCCGGCTAAAAGCCGATAGATACCTAATCGGCAGATGGCCGATAGGCCCCAACCGGTGTTTGGAGAGCCGACATGTAGCCTTGATGTTTTGTCACACAACTTGGCCACCAACATGTATATGATATATATAACTTGCTGGAGATACCTATAATGAATCATGGGATATTTTTGGGTGTCAACAGCGGGTCAAAAGGGTGTCAACACCCTAGGACTTTTTTGAGTCCGTAAACACCTGGCCACCATTTTAGGGTTCCTCATAGCTCTCCCTGCAGTACAGTAAGAATGCAGCTTGGCCGACGAAACCGATCTAGAGACCGGTTAGGCCGATATTAAGCCCGTTCTTGGCTTGATATACTCCTGAACTTCTCACGGGAAGACCCATTGGGGAGGATCACGCTGAGGGTGCCCTAGGACCAGCAAGGCCGCCTAGAACACCGTCGAATCTCGCCGGGAGATGCGACGAACAACAAGAGGGGTTGGGAAAGAGGTTAATGGTGTAGTAAATGTGTTTTTTGACGATTGGATAGATGGGGTCTCAATCGGCCATGATCCTCTCATATATAGAGAGAGGGTTGGTCTTATCCCAGTACAAAACAAATCCAAAATGTGTTCTCCAAGTTTCTCACACCGAAAATATACCAAAATCCGATTTGGAAATCAAATTAGTTCGTAATACAGCAGGAGTCGGCTTAGCCAACTTTTGTGTGCCCAGGCAAATCCCCTGATGGACTAAAAGGGGAAAGTTGGTTAATCGGCCTGCCAGAAGCCGATGTCGACTTAGCCGGCTTGCGAGCCCAGGGAGATGCCCCATCGGTTGAAAGAGAATAGTCGGCCAAGTGGCCGGCTAAAAGCCGATAGATACCTAATCGGCAGACGGCCGATAGGCCCCAACATGTAGCCTTGATGTTTTGTCACGCAACTTGGCCACCAACACGTATATATATATATATAACTTGCTGGAGATACCTATAATCCATCGTGGGACATTTTTGGGTGTCAACAACGGGCCAAATGGGTGTTAACACCTTGGGACATTTTTAGTCAGTAAACAGCTGGCCACCATTTTAGGGTTCCTCATAGCTCTTCCTGCAGTACAGTAAGAACACAGCGTGGCCGACGAAACCGATCTAGAGACAGATTAGGCCGATATTGAGCCCGTTCTTGGCTTGATAGACTCCTGAACTTCTCACGGGAAGACCCGTCGGGGAGGATCACAAGGAGGGTGCCCTAGTACCAGCAAGGCCGCCTAGAATGCCATCGAATCTCACCGGGAGATGCGACGAACAGCAAGAGGGGTTGGGAAAGAGGTAAATGGTGTAGTAAATGTGTTTTTTGACGATTGGATGGATAGGGTCTCAATCGGCCATGATCCTCTCATATATATAGAGAGGTTTGGTCTTATCCCTGTACAAAACAAATCCAAAACGTGTTCTCCAAGTTTCTCACATCGAAAATATACCAAAAACCGATTTGGAAATCAAATTAGTTCGTAATACAGCAGGAGTCAGCTTAGGCAACTTTTGTGTGCCCAGGCAAATCCCCTGATGGACTAAAAGGGGAAAGTTGGTTAATCGGCCGGCCAGAAGCCGATGTCGACTTAGCCGGCTTGCGAGCCTAGGGAGATGCCCCATCGGTTGAAAGGGAAAAGTTGGCCAATTGGCCGGCTAAAGGCGATAGATACCTAATCGGCAGACGGCCGATAGGCCCCAACCGGCGTTTGGAGAGCCGACTTGTAGCCATGATGTTTTGTCATGCAACTTGGCCACCAACACGTATATGATATATATAACTTGCTGGAGATACCTATAATCCATCGTGGGACATTTTTGGTGTCAACAGCGGGCCAAAAGGGTGTCAACACCATTCATTTTTTAGTCTGTAAACAGCTGGCCACCATTTTAGGGTTCCTCATAGCTCTTCCTGCAGTACAGACTTTAACAGAGCTGTGAGTGTGACCAAAGAGGCACGCACAACCACACAGACAAAGATGACGTAAGCAAGAAAAGAACACACCTACAGGAAAGTTTTTTTTAGGGGTGGCTACAGATCCCCGATTTATAGGGGCGGCCAAAGATTTATAGGGTTGTCTCTATATTTAGTCGTCTCTACAAATCAATTTTCAGAAATCATACGATTCCGAGCACAGAAAATAGCGAAAAAATAGCAAAAAATTTTTAACCCGGGGAGGCCCCCACCGGTCAGTAAGTCGCGGCATTTTTCGCACGAAAATCGCGTGCTTCGTGGCCAGCGGGATTCAAACCCACGACCTCCCCCTCGCGTGTACCCTCCTCTACCACTGCACCTCACACTCGCTTATGTCCATATTGCATTTTGGCTCCCCACATATTATACTAAATCGAACATAAATTGATTGTTTAAGGCCCTAAACGAATTAAAATGAAAAAGTTGTCAACTACAAAGTTTTATAACTTTTCGAGATATACAACTTTATTTTGATAGTTTCTTCATCTGAGGTTGTTTACAAAATTTGAATTTCAAATTTGAGAAATTCAAACGTAATTTTCCATGACAAGATGAATTCAAATCAAAAAGTTGTCAACTACAAAGTTTCATAACTTTCATTTTGGTTGTATCTCCATCCGAAGTTGTTTATAAAATTCAATTTTTAAATTTTTAAAAATTCAAACGTAGTTTTCGTTGACAAGATGATTTCAAATAAAAAAGTTGTTAACTATCAAGTTTCATAACTTTTCAAGATCTACAACTTTTATTTTGGTCATTTGTTCATCCAACATAGTGGTAGTAACATTGATCACAAATTTTACATATCCCTCTTATAGTTTATGGAACTATAAGAGTGATATGTAAATTTTGTGAGCAATGTTACTACCACTTTATCGGAAGAAGAAATGATTAAAATAAAAGTTGTTGATCTTAATGAGTTCTACAACTTTTATATTCATGACTTTTTCAGCTGAAATAATTTAATGTTTCAAAATAACGTTTGAAGTTGCCAGTTTTTGAAATTCAAAATTCAAATAGATAAAACACAGTCACATAAAAAGATGGATAAAATAATAGATGTAAGAACACAATAATTTGATAGTGCATGATTTTAGAAATTTTTAGAAAAAAAATCATCAAATTTAAAGTTAGTACGAGGGAGAAAGATTAGTTACAAGTTTTAGCCAGAGATTTAAAAGAGAAATTAGAGTTCTTAAATAATTTCAAAATTAAATTTTAAATAGCATTTTTAAGCAGTAAATGATTTCAAATGAAAAAATTGTAAACAACAAAGTTCCATAACTTTTCGAGATTTACAACTTTTATTTTGATCATTTCTCCATCCAAAGTCGTTTGAAAACATTCGAATCTAAGTGCTTAGTTTTTAATATTCGGTGTTTATTTGTAGGGGCGGCTCAATATTGAGCCTCCTCTACAAATTCGATTTGTAGGGGCAGCTGGATATAGAGTTGTCTCTACGAATCGGGTCATTTGTAGTGTGGCTAACAATACTGCATTTGTAAAAAAAAAAGAATGTGTTACTACAAATAATTTTTTAGCAGTGGAAACCTCACTGGGTAACGCCGATCTAGTCGTGAAGGCTCCAGAATGATCCGACGACCCAAACGGTGTCCAACGGCAACTGACAGGCGACAAGAGAGCATTCGGTGATTCCCCATTGCAGGTACCTGTTGTTGCTCTTCTGTAGTTCAGAGCTCAGGCCCCCAAAGGCTTACTTGCCTCTGTAAACGAGGAAGACCAAGATGCATACGCAATCCTCAGGATCGCTGAGTGGTTGTTGAAATGGTGGTAAAATATCCAGATTATGGCACTAACTTCCTAAGATTTGTGTAATTGTGTTATGTAGGCTGCGGTTGGAGCATTATAATCTTTACAGGAATTTCTTGGGATACAGTTCAATCCCCGACAAGGATGCAAGATTCTGACTCTAACCAACTGGAACATACAGTAGCCTGTTAAGAGGAACAGCACACCATATAGAGATCCGACAGAACTAACGGCAGCACCGCAGCAGCCTACGTAAACCACATGTCTGCAGTACCAAATGGCGAAATGTGCATATCGGAAAGCATGACAAGATAACATGGCATGACATGCAGGTTGGAACTGTCACATTTCAGCGTCACTGACAGTGTACAAGACTTGAGCAAAACAAAAGTTCCTACTGACCAGACCAGGACTTCCCGAATTTACAAGACTTGAGCAAAACAAAACTTCCTACTGACCAGACCACGACTTCCTACTGAGCAAAAGATCAATTATCTAACTAGCAGCCAAGAACACAAGCTGCAATTCCCAGTGCAGAATGTAACACTGACAACCAAGCAAACCCACTCGTGCTTTGGATCACCGGAGAGAAGAGACGACAGCGCGTCATGCTTGGATTGAGACATTGGCTCGGCAAAGACGCTCTGGAAGGCGTGGAAAGCCTCATGGTCAAGCTGCTGCTGCGTGTTCTATGGTCAAGGCCTCACGGCCACCATATTCAGATCTAATATAACAACAACATTGATGTATGGGAAAGCAGCAAAACTATTCTCGTCAAGGGAACATCTGCTGTCTATCTACCATTCAATATCTTTGACAACGCATGCAGATCCAACAACAACAGAAAAAAAAAGAAAGGGTACGTACGTACTCGTGCTACGTTGCGACAGCTTATGCGTACGGAAGCCTAAAGTGGAGTTACTATAAGTAGAAGTGGTCTTCTTTACAGAGCCAAATCATCGATTTTCCATGAATAAAATGTACTCCGTACCACTACGAGCGTTCGTGTGCTCATGCTCCTCGAAGCCATGCTTGGCAATATAACATGATTCCATTTTGGAACCAGCACAACGTACAATAGTTTATACTGCTTTGGCCTCCAAGTATGAGTACGAAAAAATAGATCAACATGGCACAATTTGACATAGCACGACCTCCTAAACAATGGGCCTATTTGACACACGTTTTTTTTTGTTGCTCCAGCTCTTTCTACACCAGCAACTGTAGTAGACTGTTCACATGAGCCATTTTAAGGGCATGTTTGGGTCACCGGATTAAATTGTAGTTCGTCGTATGATACTATGCTAAATGTGGATTAATTAAAAAATTCTTTTTTCTAATAAGTTCTACTCATCAATTAGCATCTATTAGTTTTTGTTAGACCATAAGTTGTTAATGTTTAGACCTATTTGGCATCCAAAAGACGGACTAAACTCCAAACAAACCCTTATTTCTCTTCACGAAATGAACGTAGGGCCGGAAGAAGCCACGATTTGTGGCTAGCTCCTCCGGCACTATAGTAGCGAGTAGCAGGAGCTCGGGCCAACCAGGGCATTTATATATTTAGATTTTGTTATTTATGATTACTGGATACTACATTAATTCTCTAAATTATAAGTTATTTTAGCTTTTTTAAGTGCATTGCTTTTGCTAGACACTTAAATTTATACTAGTTAAATAATAAAAGATATGTATCTAGAAGAGCCCTAACACAACTTACAATTTGAAACGAGAAAGCTATAGAACAACCGAGTGTTCTAGGAGCTCCCCACACACGATTTCTGGAGCCTTGGATCCGCGCGGGACACGATGGAGGCCGTTCGGTCCCGCGCTCAGCTGAGCTCGTGGCTCCTTCCTCCCTCCCCTCCGGCGGCGGCCGAGCTCACGGGCGCCGACAAGGTAGGCGTCCAATCCTCCTCCTCCTCCTCCACCGAAGACGAAGACAACGGCAGGCGGTGGCTAGGGTTCTGGCGAGCTCTCCCCCTCTTTCTTCTCCAACTCCGGCGGGTATAGATGGGGCCGGCCGGGAGAGGCGGGTAGGCCAAGTGGTGGGGATGGTGGCTGGGCGGTTTAGGGGAGCTGACGGTGGTAGGGGCGGCCGGGCTAGGTCGGGGTGGGGGAGTCTCACCGGAGTTGGAGAAGATGGCGGCGGTGGGAGGGGAAGAGGGAGGCCGCCGCGGGCGCTAGGGTCCGGCGAACCCTAGCGCCCGTGGCGGGGAGGTGGTCGGCGGCAGGGGCGAGGATGAGCAGGAACGGCGGCCGGCCTGGAGGAGGAAGAAGAACGGTCTGAAGAAAAAAAATGAGTGTGGGCTGAGAGGGAAATACATGGATGGCAGATAGCTAAACACAGATGGCTAGGAGGGAGCAATAACTTTGATTACAAATATAATGATATCAAATTTATACTACAAGAGCTAAAGTTGCTGACTAAATTATTGATCAAAGATGGTAAAGTTTGAATCTTGGACCATAGGGAGTATATAGTATATATAATATATCCAGGACCATGCGACCGGACCACAGCAGCAGAAGAACTGAAGAATGGAACGGACGGTGCTCAGGCTCATCCTCAGCAGCCAGCAGCAGCTTAAAAGGAAATCAGAAAAAGGAAGGAGAGGAGCAGCAGTAATAAACTAGGACTGGTGCTGTACCTGTGCCAATCGGCATTCAGATCTAGTAGCTAGATAAATACAGGTACTTGGATTGGATTTGAGCAACCACGCCCGGCCGGCCGGGCTACTTTTAGCAACCTTCCTGTTAGGGCGCGCGTGAACCAGCACATCGGGCGTGCATCCAAGGGCTCCGGATTTTGTTACAGCGAGGGCCCTTAGTGGCTTAGTCAACAGAGCACTTGGTTTCTTTTCTTTTTTAAAAAAAAAAAGAGAGATAATGTTCTTTAATTTAGTATGGGAAAAGAAACTTGACACCTGGTTGATGAACGATGATGGCAAAACCACCATACATGGATATTTACCACCACCCATGGAGCTCAGAGCTCGTCCTTTGTAAGGGAAGGAATATAATGGTAGAGTGAATGGACTAGCGACGATGTAAAACAATCTTGTATGATTGATTGGAATTGGAATGGAACAGGACGAACCCCCATCCCTTATTGGGGAGCATACATTTTTTAGAGGCGTTGTTTGAAAGTTCAAAAGGAAGGAACATCTACTAGCTTTGCAGTAACTAATTAATTAATAATAAATAAAACTAAGATGTTCCCCTGATAGTTTCTATGGCTAATAAGCCGGCTGAAGCTGATTTGTTGTGAGAGAAAAATATTGTTTCATAACTGATAAGTCAGGCTAAGAGAAAAATACTGTTCCAGGAGCCTATGTTTTTTCTTTGTCGGACACTCAGACTACTGTTATTGCGACATAAACATAACCGGTCGATCGATTCGAGAGAGCATGTGACCGATGAACAGGAGCCGTAGTAGAACCCCACCATTAGCAGCAGCAGGCAGCAGCTGTCATGGCTTGCAGATGCAGCTGACAGAAGTGCAGCAAGAAATGTCTGTGTCTTTGCCACCCTTAGATGGCACAAGGACGGCGATCGCCATTATTTTTGCCCCGGCCGGCCGGGGACCGGATTTTATCAGTGCTTTACACAGGCCGCTGCATGCATTAGCCTTCCGTGGATCCACCGGTGGACACATAGATGCTCGGTCAGTATCAGTATCGTGCCTGCACGGGCCATGTGCACACTGTTTTTACTTCTTCGATTCCATCACGAATATCAAATCGATGTGTAAATATATGTAAAACGTACTTCTAATGTATTGCTCCCTCTAATTCATAATTCATTCATGTTACTTTGGATGAAGTTGAAGTTCATATTTTTTTTTAACTAAAGGATATATAAGGTTTTAGAGTTACACATACATCTACAACTTCGACTATCAAGAATCTTTAAAATATTTAGCTTTATTTGAAAAGCTATTTGAAAAGCCATTGATTTTGTGAGAAAAAATATCGTACTATTCTGATAAGTTGATTTATTTGGACACATAAATTAAAGATGTCGGTGCGAAAATGAGAAAAATATATGTTGTTTTGCCGTGCGTTGTACCATGGGCCTAACACTCAATGACACATAGTTTATAAGTTATGTCGAACAGATTTGGACACATAAATTAAAGATGTGCAAGAGCTCCGATCGGAAAAAGCTCCCTACGTGATCAACTAGTAAATATTCAAGCGTGTTCCGTGTCTAAAAGCTGTGTTGTTTTGCGTCGCATTGTGTTGGAGAGCGTATCCCTTTTATAGGTTAAGGGATGGCCTTACAAGCGAGAGAGAGTCGAGAAAGAGAGTGTGTGCTACCTAGTCTTGTTGCCCACGCCTAACACTCAATGACACCCATACATATGTTTATAATTTGGTTGGCGACGCGATAAGCGCCTACCATACTGTAGGACAAATGTCGCATTCGTGTTCGTCCTTATAAAGTACCCTTCCGACATGACATGTCAAGATCGTCTCAGCTTCCCGTTGACTTGAGTGCGACCATGTTCCTGGGTCCCCACCGAGCGGCGTCTCCGGTCGGTTGTTCCCAATCGGCTCCATCGCACCGTCGGAGAAGAGCCGTGAGCAGAGGTTCGGTGTATCCTCGGTCGGAGAAGCGGGTCGGAGTTAGAAGCGAGCATCGCCAGCGTTTGGTTGGAGACGCGGGTCGAAATCGGAAGCGAGGCCGCCTCCTTGGTCGAGCCTTTTCGCCGCTCTTCGGTTTGTCGTATAGGTATCTCGGGTCGGCCTCGAGTTGTGCGTCGTCGCAACGTCATCTATCGCGAGCTTTTGCTAGGGCAGCGGGCCCATTAGGGACCTCGGTTTTATGAACGAACCCCGAGCCCGGGTCATCGAACGCAGCCTGGCTGTTTTGGCCATCGTCGGATCCTGGCTGCCTCAGCCTGAGGCCGCGCGGGTCCTCGAGCAGCTCACCGGGGCTGCGCGAGCGTACCATGCCGGGCCCCTGATGATGTCCGTCGCCGCCGTGTGTCTAGCCCCTGGCCCCCCATTGGGTGAGCCCTTACGTTGGGTGAGACGCTGTGGATTCATGCGCCGCCTTGGGTGACGGAGACGGACTCATGGATCCTCTCTGTCCGAGCTCAGCGAGATTTTGAGAATGAAGAGAAGGTGAAGAAAAATGAGAATAAAAATTTAAAATATACTTGATGGTTCTTATTGAACAATTACTCGTGACTCATACAATTCTAGCCAATAGATAGTGAACTGAATATTAGTAAAAGCAACTTTTATAAATAAAATAAAAGCCAAGAATAAATAGACTATAGCCTTGGTCTAGTGACATTTTAGTTAGACTCGAGTCCCTAATAAGCGTGGGGTCCTTTTTAACCGCTTCACAAATATTGGTGTGAAACACGCCAGTCGTGAGATATTAGAAGTCTTCATTTACTTATCTCGGCGCGGCTTCAGCCACTTACTTCCTTGCTTTGCTTTTGCAATTATGCACCTCCTCATCTTTCGCTGGGCTTTCGCACCAGCCCATTTGCTCTCTCTCCTCGGCCGTCCACACCATCGCTCCCTCTCCCCTCGCTCCTTGTGCCCGCCCCTTGCCGCCTCGCTTGTCTCTGCGGTGCCGCCTCGTTGTCTCTCGCCTATTATCTTTACTTGCTGCCGTCCCGCAAGTTGAATTGTCTCGTTGCTGCGCTCCTGCAACTTGCGCCCAGTCGTCCGCTTTTGATTATCTCCCATGCTAGCGAAGTGTCTTCGCAGCCACTGCGTGCACTCTCTCCTTCGCTGCCTCACGCCGCGCTCTCGCCAGTTCTGGGCCGTTGGCTCGCCACGCCGCTACGTTGCTACTCCCCACCTAATTGTCCGCTTTGCCACCTGGAGCTTCAGCTTGGCTGCACCTCTCGCCTCACTTTGCTCGCCAGCTCGCCTCCATGGCACCCGCTGACCAGTACGTGCCTAGTCCGCACCCGCCCGCCATTGCATTGCTGAAACCACTGCAGTCGTTGCCGCGCTGCACGCATCGCGCCTCCCTCACGAGTGTCGTGGCCCCTCTCGCCACTACCAGAGATTCCGCCTCCTTTCCCCATGCACGAATCACCTATAGCCGCTGTGAGAAATGAGAATAAAGTGCATACGCCGCGGCGCTTGCGTGCGACCATGATTGGTTTTTCGAAAGCGCCATTCCTTCGTTAGCATATTCGCCAGGTTGCATTGGGGCCGGCATTGCTGGGGATGTCCGCCACCGCCTTTGAGTTTCGGAGCAATTGTTAAATTAGTTTAAAAATAAACTTATAAAATCAAAATAAAATTTTGTAGGTGTCCTAAAATAGTGAAACTAATTTTGTTGAGTTTCTAAAATCATGATCTATCTATTAGCGTAATTGGTTAATCTAGTTTTAAAATGTTTTCGGGGTTGCTCTAATTATTTTAACATGCTTAATATTATTAAAAGGGTGAACTTGTGGAAATTTCTATGATAAATCGATGATAGTGTTAACTCTAAAATTTTTAAAGTAAATTCCTAATGTTATTAGCTGCTCACTGTAATTGGCTAGATAGATAATGATGCCCTATTTCGAATAATGATTAAATCAATAGGATCGAATAAAGAAATACCCTGGAATTGTATAACTAAAACATTTGTTGGGAAATAACGCTTTATTTGACAACATGGATATGTAGCCTAAGTATGGTCATCGTTAAAAATAGCTCGTTAACTTGAGAGACGTAAATCGTATTTTACGAGTCACGGTTGCAGTCGATTAATTACGCCTTTGCATTGCATCGCATTGCATGTCATAATAGGGACGTCGATGGATCGCAGAGTCATCAGCAGTTGCTGGAGAAATGGTGCTTTTGGAGATCGTATCGCCATGATGGAAAGCTAACTTCTGATTAAATCTTACCTAGGCAAGCCCCGGTGCATAACCTCTACTTTTCTGCACTTTAAATTATATTTGTGCATTAAGTTTTAAGGAATTGAATGAAAGCCACTTGCATATATATATATATAAATATTTATCCTATGAGTCTTACTAGTATGACAGGATCGTGTAGATTGCTATGCTACAGGACTCCAATAGAAGTCGAGTGACTGTCTGTCACTCGCGAGATATAGGAAATATATTACTGAATGATTATCACTTGGAAAATATAAAATGGTGAAAAGAAAAATGTTGACCGGATAGGGATATGGTTTGGGTATTGGTGGATGTAAGAGGTTGTGTTCTGCGGCCACGGGGCATAGCTTGGTTACACTGCTTTCCCTGCCTGTGTCGGTTAAGGACCGGCCGTTGCATAAGGCTCTAGGTAAGTCACAGACTTATTATCCTGAGCACATACTTGGGTATAGGCATGGAAGACTCGTTGCTCTCTTGTCGTGGATCCAGCTCTTTTCGGACCGACTGTCAGGGTGGTTTTTGATATTGGAGGTCCTTGCACCGCACTGAGTCCGGGACTCTGGAGCGGGGGCTTGGAGTTCCAATTTAGACGGGGACCTAGACACCCAGGACAAGAGGGTAGTGGGTTGGTCCTGTTTGTGCCTTGGGTACAAGCGGGGCATGTGTTTTCGGGGTACCCAGCTGGGCGCATTGATTCACGAATCACCAGGAAATCCGGTACGACTTGTCTACGGTTTAGCATCATAGTAAGAACTGGAAGATGAAAGATGGAAAAAGAAAATCTGATTGCTTACCACCTGCTTAAAAGTAGCATAGGTGCTTACATAGAATGGTTAATTAATGAACTAATGCGGCTTACTAATAAAAGTCCAATATAAGGACGCACGCTTAGTAATGCTTCCTGCAGATACAATAAACCCATAAGCCAGATAGCCTTGCATATCCTTAGAGTCTTTTCTTTCCTCGTCGGGTAAGTCTTGCTGAGTACAATTGAGTACTCATGGTTTTATTTCCCCCTGTTGCAGATGACAGGAGGATGCTAGAGCCGACTCTTGTGTGTGGATTCCTCCTGGTGGGCTCAGCGATGATTTCTTTATGCTGCTATCGTAGTTTTTATTTATAACTCTCACTAAATATTTTTATAAATAAAAGTCTTACAATCTGTTGTCATAGTTTATATATATCAATACTTCATCATGTCATGAATAGATATTTATTTCCGCTATAATTCTGAGCACATGTTATATTCCACTGTTAATTTAAATTGTTCGTAACTCTGATAACATGATTACATTCCGCTGTTATAAATAATAAATGTTATACTCTAATGTTACATGTAAAGTGATGTAAGAAATGATTAATAATGATATAAGCTTTATTCTCTCATTTATGATCTTGATAGAAAAATGTAGATTTTCGGGTTCTCCCTTGGGGTGTGCCCGACGGAACCATGTAATTTAGTGTTATCCCTTGGGTGCTTAGTGTCTAATGGAAGACAAGCACTCCTGGGAGGCATTAGATTAGGCAGTTCTGCCACACGAGACGGACTCGCGGACCTAGGCGTCGGGCACAGCCGAGGGATCGGGCATGACAGACTCATGGACCCAGGCGTCGGGCGTAGCCAACGGATTGGGCGAGACAGACTCACGGACCCAGGCGTCGGGTGTAGCCGAGGGATCAGACGAGACAAACTCGCAGACCCAGGCATCGGGCGTGGCCGTCGGGCATGCCGAGGGGTTGGGCATCTCGAGCCCCTGAGCCCTATTGGGCTCAGTAGGGGTTGGTTGAGTTTCGTGCGTTACCCCATCCACTGTTTCTGCAACCGGACGGGTTGAGCTAACGTCGCTTGCCTCGATGGCTCGAGTGACGCGCTCGGTGAACTCACTAACAGGTATGTCCGAGTGGAATCTAGGTTCGTTGTTCATAATGGGGTCGGCATAGCCCTCATGTGGCATTCCACTGCTCCTTAACCCACCTCCCGACAGATGCCTAGGTCATTCCGGAGACCGACTCAGGTGGCCGCTGGCCTCCCCCCGTTGGAGATTCTGTGGTCATGGCTCGAGGTTAGGATCAAACGAGAAGGTCGAGATGACCCTATCTGCTTCTGAGCAGATCGGGCGAGGGCCGCTGGGGCTCATCTGCGTTTTTCTTCCCTAGCTCTAGTTGACACGAGGCGGCCTCAAGCCCTTCGTGGGCCGGCCATTAAACCCTGGTTGGTTGTCGCTCATGTCGAATGAGGCGACTACCGCTTCGTGACGCAACACGAAACATTGTGATGCAGCAATTGCCTATGCAATGCTTGGATGTATATGATGAATGTATGAATGAATGAATGATCATATAAAATAAAAGGTTTGGTAAAGTTACCTTGATGACTCGAGTGATGGGGTTTGAGGAGCTCTCATCGGATATGTCCAAATGGGATCCATGTTCATCATTTGTGACGAGTTGGCATGGCCCACATGGGGTGTCCCACTGCTCCTTACCTATCTCTCGGCTTTCACCTGAGCCGTCCGATCGACTCAGGAAGCCCGTTGGTCTCTCCTCGATGGATATCCCGTCGTTGGGCCCTACCAGGTCCTACCTAGGAAGGTGGAGGGCCACTTGCGTGTGGTTGCACCTTGTTTCCTACGCCCGGCATGCAGTAGTGGTGGGCTAGGCCCAGGCCACGTCCCGTCTAACCAGGCGCTGTCTCATCGGGCAGGGCACTTCCCATCAGTCAGGTCATGTCCCACCGTATGCCTATCTGTATTGAATGGGGGAAGAGAGAGGGTTTTTCCACCCCAACCCTTCGCCTTCCTCCAACTGCTGCCTCTCCTCCTTAAATAGGGGAATAGAGGGTTTTTGTCCCCTTCCCTTGCCTTTTTCTGCCTGCTGCCTCTCCTCCTTCTTCCTTCTTGCCAAGTTCGTTCGTGTGCCACGACGGCTCCTAGGAGAGAGGGTAAAGCGAGGGGAGGAGAACTCATAGATCCATTCGTGAATCCAGAGCATGATGTCGAGTTGGAGGCCATCCAGTGTAGATGAGGCAGCGCTGGTCGCCTTCGTCGAGAAGGGGCTGCTTCTACCGAAGGAGGTGGCGCACTGGAGGGCTCCTGTGGGGGAGGCTGTTCCGCGACTTTGGGCCGACGAGGTTGTCTCCTTCCTTGCCTTTCATGAGCACGGGCTAGGATATCCCATGTACTAGTTCTTGCGTGGGCTCCTCAATGAGTGGGGCCTAGAGCTGCAGCACCTCAATCTGACTAGGGTGCTGCACGTCGCCGACTTTGTGACCGTCTGCGAGGCCTTCCTCAAGATGGAGCCACACGTGGACTTCTTCTGGCGGATCTTCACCGAGCGAGCCTTGTCGGAGGGGAAGCCGCTGAGGACCGCGCTGGTTGGGGGCTTCACGCTGCAGAAGAAGACGAGGCCACTGGGCTCCTACCCCACGTACACCCCCTGCGACTCCAATCAGGGGTGGCAT
The DNA here is from genome assembly GCA_904845875.1 of Miscanthus lutarioriparius. Classification (NCBI taxonomy): domain Eukaryota; kingdom Viridiplantae; phylum Streptophyta; class Magnoliopsida; order Poales; family Poaceae; genus Miscanthus; species Miscanthus lutarioriparius. Next base: position 96,578,447 of record CAJGYO010000007.1, on the reverse strand, counting down.
GGAGAGTGGTTCTACATCAGGAACCTAGTGGAGGCGTTGTTCCCGCCATTCACCGGAAGGAGGCCGGAGAGGCGGGAGAGCTAGACATGGGGGCCCTCTAGTCGGTAGAATAAGCTGGAGCTCATCGAGGCAGAGCTCCAGAAGCTGGTGTAGCACGTCCTCGATGGGGTGCAGGTGTTCCACACCTCCAGAAGCTGGTGCAGCACGTCCTCAATGGAGTGCAGGTGTTCCACACCTTCTTCCACCATCGGGTCACCCCACTGGTCAAGAGGAGGTGGCCGATGTGGATGTACTTGGGCCAACAGATCCCGACCGCACATCGCTAGTGGAGTTGGTGAAGGATGAGGTCTAGAGTCGGCTCGACCGGGTGCTACAACTGAGGGCCCTAGAGACCCTCGAAGGAAAGCCTAGACCACTTCACGTCAAGAAGCTATCCAATCTGGTATGTTCCCCTCTCCTTATTATGTGTCCTTTTCCTTTTTGCTCTGCTATATTTTGACTTCGAGTCGCCCGTTTCGTAGGGGACTCGTGGGTTACAAGTCTCGGCTGCATCTCCCAAAGGGGCCGGAGGGCGTGGCTCGGCAAGCTGCCCTAAAGGAGGCGGTGGACACCGAGAACAAGAAGAGAGCTGAGAAGGCTCAGAGGAGGCATGGGAAGGAGATGGAGATCGCCCAGCGGGTGTGGGCCTGTGAAAATCTGAGCGACATGGAGGCGGAGCTCTAGTCGGAGGAGCCCACGGAGCTGGGTGGCAACGCGAGTTCCTCTGAGGACGGAGACTGGGACATTGTTAGGACCTTGGTGGAGCATTGTTAGCCTACGGTGGGTAGGACGCGGAGAGGCATGGTGACGTTCCTACGTCAAGGAAGCACGCCGTGAGCTCGGACGCCACCATCGAGCAAGAGGCAAAGCGGCTACAGTCGCTGCGCCCTTCAGAGTCGTCGCTGGCCTCGTCCCTCCTTGCTCCGAGCGCGGTGGGGTGCGCCAGCCAGTCGGAGGAGAGTGCCCGTACCCCTGCATCTTTAGGGTTGGCGCGTGCGTGCGAGCCACAACGAGGAGATGCCCCACCAGCTGCCCTGGCGGGTGCGCCATGGGCCAGCGGTCATGGCGACTCGCAGGCCAATCGGTAACTGATCGGGTCGGCTCCTCCCTCGGTCAATGTGAGGGGGCATGAGCCACGACCAATGAGCGGTCCTCGTCCGGTGAGCTTGTTGCCCATGGGTCAGGGCTTCAGGGACCTACCCCTTTCGACTAGGTATGTACCCACGTTTCTTTTGATCTCACAGTTGAGTTCTTTGAGTGCGACTGACCTGTACCCTTTTAACAATTGCTAGGTAGTGGTGGGATTGAGCATCGCCCTGCCTCCCGTGCAGGAGGAGTGGAGACCTAGCATGCAGCAAGCCGCGACGACGGCAGGGGAGAGCAGACTGGTGGTGGTGCGACCTTCCCATCTGGGGGTCGAGTTCTCCAGGCTAGTCACAAGTATGGCGGCAATGGAGGCGGCGGTGATGGCGGTGATCCTAGTGGCGACAGTGAAGGTTGGGTCAGAGGTGACCCTCATGGTCCCTCCCCCAACCATCACAACGGAAAGAGAGGAGGGAGACCGGGCTCCCTGCCTCGGCCGGTGGGAGGACGCACGGCTCACCCTCCTAGTCGGAGCTGGAGGTGCCCATACCCCACATCTTTGGGGTTGGCACATGCATGCGAGCCACAACAGGGAGATGTCCCGTCAGCTGCCCCGACGGGTGCGCCATGGGCCGGTGGTCGCGGTGACTCATGGGCCAATCGGGAACTGATCGGGTCGGCTCCTCCCTTGGTCGATGTGAGGGGGCGCAAGCCACGACCCATGAGCGGTCCTTGTCCGGCAGACTCATTGCCCGCGGGTCGAGGCTTTAGGGCCCTGCCCCTTTTGACTAGGTATGTACCCATGTTTCTTTTGATCTCACAGTTGAGTTCTTTGAGTGCGTCTGACCTATACCCTTTTGATAGCGGCCAGGTAATGGCGGGATTGAGCATCGCCCCACCTCCCGTGCGGGAGGAGTGGAGACCCAGCATGTAGCGAGCCGAGACTGGTGGTGGTGCGACCTTCCCTTCTGGGGGTCGAGCTCTCCTGGCTAGTCGTGAGTATGGCGGCAGCGGCGGCGGCAATGATGGTGGCGATCCCGGTGGCGACGGTGGAGGTTGGGTTAGAGGTGACCCTCGCGGTCCCTCTCCCAATCATCACGATGGAAGAGAGGAGGGACACCGGGCTCCCTGCCTCACCCGATGGGAGGACACACGGCTCGCCCTCCTGGTCAGAGCTAGAGGTGTTAGGGGGAGACGCAGTCAGGCCAGAGGCGGAACGTCTGCTAGCGGGCTATGAAATCGAGATAGTGGAGATCCCCTCCCCCGGCGAAGCAGGTGCCAGGGTGGAGCCGCCAGCCATCCTGCCATCGTAGGAGTTGGCGATGGTCCGGTCGTCGGCTGGGCCTTCTATTGAGTTTGGGGTGACCCGCAATCTAGTGTGGCCCTGCCCTGGCGAGCCAAGGTAAGGCTCGGTTCATCCTTTACGATGACGAGGAGGTGGTGCTCTGGCACTTCCTAGAGGAGAGGGGACTGCCAATGGAGTCCGACCTCACCCAAACCAAGGCAAAGTTTAAGGTGGCCTTGGAGTGGGTTGAGCTCGCCCATCAGGCAGTCTCAGTTGACCTACCATGCATCGCCGAGGTAAGTCTTCTGTGTTTTAGTGTTCGTCCTCAACTCTTTGGTCTTCCGCTGGTTGTGTCAGTGTGCTTGCTTCTTGCTTTGTAGGAGTTAGAGGCGAAGTCGGTCCGCAAGTCCTGTTTCCTCCGGGAGGAGCATGGCCGGATGGAGTGGGAGGCCGCAAAGTCACGACAGGTCATTGAGCTTGAGCGCCAGCTGGAGTCCGCCCGCCAGGAGTCCCAAGACCGGGCGGCCGAGGCGATGGGGGTGCGGATGGCGGGACGGCTCACGGTAGAATGGGTGATGCTCGCGGCGAAATGGGCGACTGCTGCCGGGCAGGGACTCAACGCAGCGAAGGTCCACCTGGCGAAGACCGAGGCGGCGCTCTAGAAGTCCTTGGATGCCCTAGGGATGGAGTGGAAGGCCCGGTCGGAGGTCGACCAGGAAGTGCTTGCGCTCTGAGGGCGAGTGCTTGGGACGGAGGAGTCGAACGCCTGGCTGCTCGAGCAGGTGACCCGGCAAGAGGAAGGACTCTCTAGTTTCAAGAACACCTGCCTTGGTAAGTACCTATTTTGCCTATGGTTGATGCCTTGGTTTCACATTTCCTTTGCTTCTGAACTTGTCGTCCTTTTATTGAATTGGGCGGAAAACTTGGTTCTCTAGAGCGGGAGCTAGAGACCGCCAAGGAGGCGATCGGTCAGAGCGCGGAGGCGCTGGCCAAGTCCCTCGAAGAGCGATGTGCACTCAAGGGGGAGCTCAACTAGATCTGCAATTTTGCCTAGGTCATCGTCTAGAAGGTGTTCGGGTCGGCGCCATGCACTAGTACGCCCGCCATCCAGCTAGCGAAGGTCCCAAACGAGGTTCGGGCACTCATCTCCAACGGGATGTTCTACGAGATGTCGGGGGTGCTGACTTCAGTGGCGAAGCACCACCTGGACCTGGACTTCGCCACCATCAACAGAGGTTATGCTGACGGCTGGAGCGTAGATGCCATCCATGTGCTCGGGGAGAGGTTGGTGCCATGCGCACAAATGGTTGCCGAGCAAGTCTCCACGCAGTGGGTGATGGAGGCTCACCGTGCGAGCGTGGCCGAAGGTGTGCACCAAGAAGACGTCATCCGCCTTGCGGATGGAGTGGAGGCCAGGTTAGAGTCAAAAGCGAACGTCGTCCCACCTCCGACCGAACCAAATGTTGCCCCATCGAGAGCGAGCAGCCATTATCTTCGTCGGTCGTGCCGTCAGCCGATGCCGCCGGGTCAGCCATAATAGAATTTAGGGTAGCAACAGTTAGCAAATGTAAAGGATAGGTTCATGGGGGAGCCCCCATGTAAATGTTTTTGTGTATTCATGAATACAATCAGTTTTGTTTTGTGATGGAATCACTCATAAGGGGAAGCTGGTCCCATTCGTTCTTTGTTTTTACCCTAGCATAGCTCTATTTTATCCTTTCTTTTTCGCACCTGCTCGTTCGTCCCATTGGCTGCAACCTTAAGAGCCTAGGCATGGCCCGCGAGGCTCAGCTGCTCGTAACCGTAGGTAGTGGCGGGGTGCAATCTGTTGGGACTTTAAAACGAAGTTACGTAGGGTAATTAAAGGAACTGACTACCCTTTTGTTTGGGTAAAAAAGTATTTACTATATGACAGTAAAAAAGAGATGTGGTATCGCACCCTCGTGGAGCCCCCGAGCGACTCGGGCTGAAAGTGTTTAGGTTAGGATGCTTTGTAGGAGCAAACGTTAAATGAAGGAAAGCGATAAGACATAATTTTTAAGGGAAGAAACGACGTAACCATTCGATGTTCCAAGTGTTGGCGAGAATGTTGCCATTGTCGTCCTTCAGTCGGTAGGCGCCCGGTCGGATCACCTTGGTCACCATATAGGGACCTTCCCATGGGGGGAGAGTTTGTGTTTCTCCTTGGTTGATTGGGTTCTTCGGAGTACGAGGTCTTCGACCTCGAGGATCCTCCCTCTAATTTTTCTTTCATGGTACCTACGGAGAGTTTGCTGGTAGTGAGCGGAGCGGATGATGGTCATCTCACGAGCCTCCTTGAGTAGGTCGACCACATCTTGCTGAGCCTCCATGGCTCGGTCATGATCGAAGGCCTTCACCCTTGGGGCGTCGTGGTCGAGGTCTGAGGGCAACACTGCTTTAGCTCCGTAGGCCAGGAACAAGGGTGTGAACCCTGTGGATCAGTTCGGGGTTGTTCTTAGGCTCCAGAGGATCACTGGGACCTCTACAACCCATCGCCCAGCGTACTTATTGAGTCGGTTGAAGATGCGTGGCTTAAGTCCTTAGAGGACCATGCCATTGGCGTGTTTGACCTGACCGTTAGTACGTGGATGTTCGATCGAAGCCCAGTCGATCCTAATATCGTATCCATCACAGAAGTCTAGGAACCTCTGCCCGGTGAAGTTAGTTCCATGGTCAGAGATGATACAGTTAGGAACACCAAAATGGTAGACGATGTCGAGGAAGAACTTGACCACCTCTTCCGAGCGAATGTTGGTGATGGGTTTTGCCTCTATCCACTTGGTGAATTTGTCAACCGCTACGAGTAGGTGAGTGAAGCCGCCCGGGCCTTTTTTGAGGGGTCCTACCATGTCAAGGCCCCAGACCACGAATGGCTAGGTGATGGGATGGTTTGAAGCTCCTGTGCCGGCAAATGAGTTTGCTGAGCGTAGAACTGGCATCCCACACACCTACGGATGAGCTTCTCTGCATCTCGTAGCGCGGTGGGCCAGTAAAAACCTTAGCGAAAGGCTTTTCTAACCAGTGACCTCGGGGCCACATGATGTCCATAAATTCTAGCATGGACCTCAAGGAGGAGCTGTTTTCCTTGGTTGGTAAGGATGCACTTAATGAGTATTCTTGACGGACTTCGTTTGTAAAGTTCGTTATCGAATGTGACGAATGTCTTGGCATGTCGAGCGATCCGTCATGCTTCAGTCTTTTTGGGTGGGAGAACCTCCTCGAGGAGGTAGGCGAGTAGCAGCGCTCGCCAGTCGGTTTGATCGAGTGCCACCATGGCGACGTCGGTGGGCGACATCGTCGTGGAGGCACCGAGGTTGGAGCCCCCAGGAGTCGGGTTGGTGTCGGAGCGTGTTAGGATTGGACCTTCCAGGATGCGGGTGGACGGCTCTTGAAGGTCGTCGATGAAGACCCCATCTAGAGATGGATCCCGCCTGGCAGCCAATTTTGCAAGAAAATTGGCGGCATCGTTGCTCTTTCGGGGGACATGATGCTGTTCGATCCCCTAGAATTTGTCCTCGAGCTTGCGCACCTCCTGGCAGTATGCTGCCATGAGGGGGCTTTTGCAATAGGACTCCTTCATGACTTGGTCGATGACCAACTCTGAGTCGCCGCGGCCGTAGAGCCGCATAGCGCCAAGCTTGATGGAGATACGCAGCCCGTTGATGAGGGCCTCGTATTCCACGGTGTTGTTTGAGGTCGAAAAGTGGAGGCAGATCGCATAGTGGAGCCTCCTCCGGTCCGGTGATATCAAAACCACTCTAGCCCCCGAGCTGGGTGCCATTACGGACCCATCGAAGTACATCGTCCAGTACTCATGGGTGACGTCTAGGGTTAGGAGCTAGACCTCCATCCATTCGGTGACAATGTCTGCGAGAACCTGAGATTTAATAGCAGTGCGGGGGATATACTTGATGTCATGGCCCATTAGCTCGAGTGCCCACATGGAGATTTGTCCCACGGCATCGCGGTTGCGGATGATGTCTCCCAGCAGGTATGAAGTGATGACCGAGACTTCGTGGTCGGTGAAGTAGTGTAGGAGCTTTCGGGTCGCCATTAGCACGGCATATAGAAGTTTCTGCACCTAGGGGTATCAAACCTTGGCATTGATGAGTACCTCCCCGATGAAGTATACAGGTCATTGGACCTTAAGGTGGTGTCCTGGCTCCTCCCTTTCAAAGACTAGGGCGGCGCTCACCACGTGGTTGCTCACCACAACATAGAGGAGGAGGGGTTCTCCCTGTTCGGGAGCAACGAGGATTGGGGCCAACGTCAGTGATGCTTTGAGGCTCTCCAAAGCCTGCTGTGCTTCCTCAATCTAGATAAACGCATCCATCTTTTTGAGAAGCTTGTAGAGAGGCATCCCCCGCTTGCCTAGCCGGGAGATGAACTGGCTCAGGGCGTCCAAACAGCCGATGAGCCTTTGCATGCCCTTGACGTTGCGTATAGGGCCAATGTTGGAGATGGTTGTGATCTTTTCGGGGTTGGCCTCGATATCACGTTCAGACACAATGTATCCAATCAGCTTCCCTTTCGAAACTCTGAAAACACATTTTTTGGGATTCAATTTGATGGTGAACCTTCAGAGGTTCGCGAATGTTGTGGCCAAGTTCACGATCAGGTCGCGAGCTTGAGCCGTTTTGACCACTATGTCATCAACATAGACGGCGATTGTTGGTTTTGGCCGGTCGACTTGATCAGGTTGGTCGAGCGGGTCGATTTGGTCGGCGAAGCATTGCTGCATGCATCTTTGATAGGTGGTGCCAGCATTCTTCAGACCGAAAGGCATAGTTACGTAGCAGTACGAACCATACGGGGTGATGAATGAGGTTGCGAGCTAGTCGGACTCTTTCATCATGATCTAGTGATAGCCTGAGTAGGAATCCAGAAAGGAGAGGATTTTGCATCCAGAGGTGGAGTCGACTATCTGGTCTATGCGCGGTAAAGGAAAATGGTCCTTCGGACATGCCTTGTTGAGGCCAGTGTAATCAACGCACATTCTCCATTTCTCGGTCTTCTATTTAACAAGAACAGGATTGGCAAGCCAGTCAGAGTGGTATACCTCTTTGATGAATCCAGCTGTGAGGAGTTTGGTGATATCCTCGTCTATGGCCCTATGCCTCTCGTCGTCAAAGCGATGCAGGCGCTGCTTGGCGGGTTTTGAGCCCAGGATAAGGCGTAGTGCGTGCTCGGTGACCTCCCACGGTATGCCCGGCATGTCAGAAGGTTTACATGCGAAGACATCACGATTGGTGCGTAGGAAGTCGACGAGCTCATATTCCTATTTGACCGGTTGTTGGGCCCCGATCCGCACCGTCTTTGTTGGGTCGGTGGTGTCGATCCCCACCACCTTAGTTTCCTCGGTTGGGTGGAAGGTAGTCAAGGAGGTTCATTTGTTGCAGTCCGGGACTATTGGAGTCGATGATTTTTTGAGCCGAGGGAGCTTGGCTGAGTTGATGACGGTAGTGGTGAGCTCGAAATGCTCGCAGTCGCACGTGAAGGCGTGCAAAAAGGTGCTACCCATAGTGATGACGTCGTTCGGTCCCGGCATCTTCAACTTGAGGTAGGTGTAGTTGGGGATCGCCATGAACTTGGCGTAGCATGGCCGCCCCAAGATGGCGTGGTAGGACCCTAGGAAGTCCACCACCTGGAAGGTGAGGACCTCTGAGCGGAAGTTGGCTCGATCACCAAACGTGACGGGCAGGTCGATCTGCTGAGCAGGTACGCTTGTGTCCCTAGGATCACGCCGTGGAAGGGAGAGCTCACTGGATGAAGCTCCGTTCGAGGGATGGGCATGGCGTTGAGGGTGTCGACGTAGAGTGAGGCTTATGTGGAGGCTGCTTGCCCGTGAGGTGCTTCATCAATGGGGTCGACATTGGTGGTGCGCTTGCTGCTGACACATGGGGGTCGACTCTGATCAAAAGTGATTGGAGATTTTGACTAGCTAGTGACCTGGTCCGGCGACATGGGATAATGAGGATGGTCCCTCGATCAAAAGTGATCGGAGATTTTGACTAGCTAAGGAAGGAGGGGACTTTACATTTTGTAGGCGACGCAGGCGTGGTTGGTGGCATGGGCTCTCCATGAGCTTGTTGAAGTGGTCGCAGGCCGGAGGCCTTGTTGGGGCTGCTTGCCCGATGATCACAGTGGTGACCAACGCGGAGTTGCGTTCTTCTTGCCCTTTGTGGGAGGAGCCTCGCGGCCCTCACACTGCCATGCTTGTCGATGACTAAAGATCGCTCCGATCACCTCCTCATCGGAGGCGAGATGGAGTGATCGGACTAGTGCGCCGCCTTATTCCCTGACTCATAGGGTCTTAAAGAGGCTCAGCGACATTAGGGAAGGAGTTGCGTCATGTCACATGTAATCCCATAGGGACTCGTTAGCTCTCCGCTTTGAGGAGCGGCGGTGGTTTCCACTGAAGATCCTCTTGAGATCCGCGGAGGTTCCGGTGAACCCCTTTTATTGAATGGGGGTCGTCCACTCCCGGCTCGGGAAGGCTAGAAGTCTTTGAGCCATATCGCCGCGCCCGATATACTTGGCGATGTTGGTGGGTGGTCGCCACGCCTCTAGATGCGAACTATGGGGATCGTTCCCCATCCGGCCCATCCGATCTTGCGATCTTCTAGGGCTGGACTGGTCCGACGAGTTACGCGTGCGATGGACATCATCATCATGCCGACGCGTTGTTGATGACGCCGCGCGCGCCACGCTGCCCGAGCCGTCGCGCACGAGTGGCGGTTGGCTCTGCTGCCTTTGTCGTAGTTCCTTGTCATGCTCCTATGCACGCGCGAGGGCCTCCGCACGAGGGTCTGGAGGGGTGTGAGTCTGTAGAGACTACGCTACCACCGGTGACTGTCCCGGGGCGTCCGCCATAGCGTACTCCCGGGACAGAGGGTGGCTAGGTGCCACGACGTCGCCGATGCTGGAGCCGTCGCTTTCAACCTCGTCATCTACGAGGTCGAGGAAAGAGGCGGGTGCATAGCCCGCCATTCCCACGAATTCGGATATGAGACGGGGCGACGTCAGCATCTTTCGGAGCCCCCGTGTGTACGCATCCGCGGGGGACGCGAGGCCACAGGGAAACCGGTCGTATGGTGGTTGCGGTGCGGACAACAGGGCCCCTTCGGAGAGTCGACATAAGATATTAAATAGCGAGTGAAGGACAATATGTACGTTACTTACAGTGGGGTTTGAGCCTAGTGTAGGCTCAGAGCGAAGCGTAGACGTCTCGTCATCGAGGTCGCCGGGTGGCTCGGAGCTGACGGAGGGCACTCCTCCTCCGAGGGTGCCAAGGCAAGTGCCTCCTTGTGAAGTCGAAGCACGCCGAGCTAGTCGGCGACGAAGTCCAGGCTTCCGAAGAGGAAGGTCTGGGATGGCTTGAAGACGGGAGAAACTCATATCCCAACAGGTGGGAGCGTGGGAAACTCAAGCGAGCCAAAGCGAATCGTATCGCGTGAGCCCGTCATGCCGAAGATGGCGAAAAGATGGACCATCCGATGATCAAAAGCGTGAACGTACGATGTCTTCCCCACAGACGACGCCAACTGTCGGTGCGAAATAATAATAATAATAATAATAATAATAATAATAATAATAATAATAATAAAAGAACATTGATGTATGGGAAAGCAGCAAAACTATTCTCGTATAAGGAACATCTGCTGTCTATCTACCATTCTGGCCTTATTTAGATAGCTGTTAGGAATCTAAACAAGGCCTCTATATCTTTGACAACGCACGCAGATCCAACAACAACAGAAAAAAAAGAAAGGGTACGTACGTACTCGTGCTACGTTGCGACAGCTTATGCGTACGGAAGCCTAAAGTGGAGTACTAGTAGAAGTGGTCTTCTTTAGAGAGCCAAATCATCGATTTTCCATGAATTAAATGTACTCCGTACTACTGTGCTTTTCTACCACACTACGAGCGTTCGTGTGCTCATGCTCCTCGAAGCCATGCTTGGCAATATAACATGATTCCATTTTGGAACCAGCACAACGTACAATAGTTTATACTGCTTTGGCCTCCAAGTATAAGTACGCATAAAATAGATCAACATGGCACAATTTGACATAGCACGACCTCCTAAACTATGGGCCTATTTGACACACGTTTTTTTTTTTGCTCCAGCTCTTTCTACACCAGTAACTGTAGTAGACTGTTCAATGAGCCATTTTTAGGGCATGTTTGGATTACTGGATTAAATTGTAGTTCATCGTATGATAATATGCTAAATGTGGATTAATTAAAATTTTCTTTTTTCTAATAAGTTCTACTCATCAATTAGCATCTATTAGTTTTTGTTAGACCATAAGTAGTTAATGTTTAGACCTATTTGGCATCCAAAAGACGGACTAAACTCCAAACAAACCCTTATTTCTCTTCACGAAATGAACGTAGGTCCGGAAGAAGCCACGATTTGTGGCTAGCTCTTCCGGCACTATAGTAGCGAGTAGCATGAGCTCGGGCCAACCAGGGCCTATATATATATGTTTTGATCATTTATTTATTTTAGATTTTGTTATTTATGATTACTGGATACTACATTAATTCTCTAAATTATAAGTCGTTTTAGCTTTTTTAAGTGCATTGCTTTTCCTAGACACTTAAATTTATACTAGTTACATAGTAAAAGATATGTATCTAGAAGAGCCCGAACACAACTTACAATTTGAAACGAGAAAAACTATAGAACAACTGAGTGTTCTAGGAGCTCCCCACACGCGATTTCTAGAGCCTTGGATCCGCGTGGGACGCGATGGATGCCGTTCGATCCCACGCTCAGCTGAGCTCGCGGCTCTTTCCTCCCTCCCCTCCGGCGGCGGCCGAGCTCGCGGGCGCCGACAAGGTAGGCATCCGATCCTCCTCCTCCACCACCGAAGACAAAGACAACGACAGCGGTGGCTTTTGCAAAAGCTCTCCCCTCTTTCTTCTCCAACTCCGGTGGGTATAGATGGGATTTCGGGAAAAGGCGGCCAGGTGAATGGTGGCGGGCGGTTTAGGGAGGCTGGCGGTGGTAGGGCGGCGGGCCAGGTCGAGGTGGGAAGTCTCGCCGTTGAGAAGATGGCGGCGGCGGGGGAGAGGAGAGCCGTGCTGGGACGCTGGGTTCGTCGACCCTAAGCGCCTGTGGCGGGAGGTGGTCGGCTCTTGTCTTTAGATAAATAACTTTTGATGGCTAGGAGGAAACACATGGATGGCAAATAGCTAAACACAGATGGCTAGGAGGGACAATAACTTTGATTACGAATCTAATGATATCAAATTTATACTACAAGAGCTAAAGTTGCTGACTAAATTATTGATCAAAGATGGTAATGTTTGAATCTTGGACCATAGGGAGTATATAATATATATAATATATCCAGGACCATGCGACCGGACCACAGCAGCAGAAGAACTGAAGAATGGAACGGACGGTGCTCAGGCTCATCCTCAGCAGCCAGCAGCAGCTTAAAAGGAAATCAGAAAAAGGAAGGAGAGGAGCAGCAGTAATAAACTAGGACTGGTGCTGTACCTGTGCCAATCGGCATGCAGATCTAGTAGCAAGATAAATACAGGTACTTGGATTGGATTTGAGCAACCACGCCCGGCCGGCCGGGCTACTTTTAGCAACCTTCCTGTTAGGGCGCGCGTGAACCAGCACATCGGGCGTGCATGCAAGGGCTCCGGATTTTGTTACAGCGAGGGCCCTTAGTGGCTTAGTCAACCAACAGAGCACTTGGTTTCTTTTCTTTTTTAAAAAAAAGAGATAATGTTCTTTAATTTAGTATGGGAAAAGAAAATTGACACCTGGTTGATGAACGATGACGGCAAGGCCACCGTACATGGATATATGGATATTTAGCACCACCCGTGGAGCTCAAAGCTCGTCCTTTGTAAGGGAAGGAGTATAACGGTGGAGTGAAGGGACTAGCAGCGATGTGAAACAACCTTGTATGATCGATTGGAATTGGAATGGAACCGGTCTAACCCCCATCCATTATTGGATGGAGCTTGCATTTTTCAGAGGCGTTGTTTGAAAGTTCAAAAGGAAGGAACAACTACTGGCTTTGCAGTAACTAATTAATTAATAATAAATAAAACTAAGATGTTCCGCTGATGGTTTCTACGGCTAATAAGCCGACTGAAGCTGATTTATTGTGAGAGAAAAATATTATTTTATAGCTGATAAGTTAGGTTGAGAGAAAAATACTATTCCAGTAGCAGCCTGTTTGCTTGGTCGTGTTTGACTTATAAGCCATGGCTTATCAGCCAACGAACAGTATTTTTCTCTCACACTAAATCAGCGAACAGAGCTTTCAGCCATGGCTTATAAGCAAAACAAACCAAAACGAACATGACTCTGTTTTTCTTTGTCAGACACTCAGACTACTGTTGCGACATAAACATAACCGGCCGATCGATTCAGAGAGCATGTGACCGATGAACAGGACCCGTAGTAGAACCCCACCATTAGCAGCAGCTGGCAGCAGCTGTCATGGCTTGCAGATGCAGCTGACAGAAGTGCAGCAAGAAATGTCTGGTGTCTTTGCCACCCTTAGATGGCACAAGGACGGCGACCGCCATTATTTTTGCCCCGGCCGGCCGGCGACCGGATTTTATCAGTGCTTTACACAGTCCGCTGCATGCATAGCCTTCCGTGGATCCACCGGTGGATACATAGATGCTCGGTCAGTATCAGTATCGTGCCTGCACGGGCCATGTGCACACTGTTTTTACTTCTTCGATTCCATCACGAATATCAAATCGATGTGTAAATATATGTAAAACGTACTTCTAATGTATTGCTCCCTCTAATTCATAATTCATTCATGTTACTTTGGATGAAGTTGAAGTTCATATTTTTTTTAACTAAAGGATATATAAGGTTTTAGAGTTACACATACATCTACAACTTCGACTATCAAGAATCTTTAAAATATTTAGCTTTCGCTGAAAAACCTGGCTGAAAAGTATTGTTCGCTAATTTATTGTGAGAGAAAAATATTGTACCATTACTGATAAGCAAGCTAATATGTTCAAGCGGACAGGTTTGGATATATAAAGTAAAGAAAAGTGAAAAGGTGTAGTACACAAAAATCAAGAAGGAGAGAGATAGAGAGAAAGATGTATTGTGGAAAAAATGTATTAGTAGAGGAGAAAATTGCATTGGAAAATAAGGGTATCAAGTATTTCAGAATAAAATTCAAATTCTATAAGGTCAAATATTTTATGACGGATGAAGTAGTTATCATTTGCCAATGGTTAGATCCGAAAACAAGAGGACACTTTGGCCCTCCCTCCCATTGCATATTTCTTTCCTTTTTAGCTCGCTTGATGATGAGATGTTTGAAAGCTGAACACGCTGATTTTTCTACTTGAAAAAGACACTAGGCTCCATTCTATTATTAACCAAACCATGCATGGACGTGTGTTCCGTTTATACGTGAAAAATGTCTAATAATAATTGATGTCGATAAGACACTAAGCATCATCATCGTTGAGGGACTGTGTCCTGTCCGGAATCTCCGGATGGATCCAGCAACAGTGAGTGTACAATGAGCAATTTTTTCAAACTCGACGCCCCAAATTGAACAAATTACAGCTGCGAATCGATCGGGAGATCCGGCCGTGGGCTAGGCCTACGAGGACCCCTCCAGCTCCAGCGCGGGACGGAACACGGAACTCCTGTTGCTCATGGCGTACGGGAGGCAGGACCGCGCGTACGCGTGTGTGGCGTGGGCCGGCCGGCCAGCCGGGGTAGCAGGCTGTGGGCTGTGGCCGGGCCGGCACACGGCGTACGAGGATCATGTGCATGCATGCCTCCGGTTCCGTGCAGCTGGCAGGCCGATAGATCGAGGACGACGACGACAGCTCCACGGGCGCGAGTACCATGCACGGCGTGGTTGGCGCAGCGCAGCACTAGCTAGCTAGCCGCCTAGTGCAGCGCGCGGTGCCGGCACCCGGCGGTCCGTCTCCGCCCTAGCTCGCCGATGCTTCCCCCTAGCCGACCAGCCGGAGCGCGCATGCATGCGTGCCTGCCTCGCACGCGCATCGACCGGTCACCGTTGCGCTTCTGCCGTGTGGTGTCGGCGTGCGGCGGAGACCGACCGAGCCGGGCCGGGATGCCTCACCGCGCGCCTGCCATGCCTGCCTGGCTGCACGGGCAAGGCACGACCGGGCGGCACCCGGGCAGGCGACGCACGCACTAGTCGCATCGCATCGATGTTGCATTGCAAGCTGCAGGGTGCAGGCAGCCCTGCCCGGCCGGCCGGACGACGGACCCTCGGCGCTGGGGCCGACGATCCCCGTCGCCGCGTGTCCGCCGCCGGCCGGCGCCCGTGCCGTGCCGTCATTAGGTTGGTAGCGTGCGCGCGCCAAAAGCAGTCCGCCCGCCCTCTGCCCCCTGCGCGCAGTCCATTCTCGTCAGTCGTTTTATTTACCCCACAGTAAAAAAACCCACACGGCCGCACCGTACATACTCCAACACGTACGTGCATACGTACAGCTGGCGATCGATGACGAACAGTGCTCACAATGCCCGGCGGGTTCCGTCCGTCCGTCCGAGGCGAATCGATAGGGCGGAGGAGGGCCGGGGCCCAAACGCGACCGAGCCCGCCTGGTCACTGTTCACGGGCCCTTCAGTGGGGCTGCTGCTCCTGCGGCGCGTGCATGGGCTGGCTGCCGATCCCATGAGGGCCCAGCTAGCGGCGCGACGGCCCCAGACGAGGGGCCCGCCGTCCCGGGCGTCGTCGTCGTCTTCCTCTGCTCGTCACGCTCGCTCGCCAAAAGGATCGGAATCGTTGGCCGTGCGCGTCGCGTCGGGCGGCCTTTCCTAGCTGCGTTGCGTACGCCGACTGGACGTCACCAGCATGCATGCAAAAGGAGATTTTGTTCCCCGGTCGCTAGATCTGCTCCTCCTCATCAGTAGGGGAACCGAAGGGCAGGGCACGGCCGCCTGCGACAAAAAGGAAAGGCGATCGAGCTCTCGCTACTCGCAACTCGCTTCGGCTGGCCCTGGCCGGCCCCTCGCGTGGCGTGCGCCCGTGCGGGCACCGGCACGGGCACTGCCGAAGCGGAAGCCCCGCCGTGCCTCCAGCCAGCTCCCCGTCCGTTGGAACTCCATCGCCTGCGTGGCTGCGTCACTGCATCAGCATGTATGGGATCAGGGTCAAGGTCTCGATCAGGGACGATGGCGTACGACGACGATGGTGAATTTGATGACGACGACCTGCTGCGTGCTTCCCACATCTGGGATGATGACGACCTGCCTGCACTGATATGTATGGCACCTATGCATGAATGCATGTAGGCCCCATCGGTTTTGGCTGAATCTGAGCAAAATTTGCTGAAAATGCTTTTGTCAGTCTCCCTCAAGGTTCGTCCAAGCGATTTTCTGTTTTATTCGGCCCATGTACACTCCGCGGTCCGCGCCAACGAGGGGCCAGCAGCTAGATGAGCCAGCCCAGGCCGAGGCCGATCAGCCGATGCGTGTCCTTTCCCAACCTTTTTTGGGCCTAATTACATGCCCACGAAAAGTGCAAGCGGCGTTTCTCGTTGGGCCCTCGCTTAACATGGCCCACGCTCCCAGCTGTTGTCTCAAATTCAGGCCTACTTCAACGAGACCCAAGACGAACTCGTATAGAGATACATATAACGTAACGGCTGGCCTAATAAGCCAGCTTAAGCCACGGTACAGTATTTTTCTCTCTCAAAAAACCAGCCATACAAATCAGCATCAGCGGCTTTTCGACCGGACGCTGACTCCCGCAAAGTCTAACCGGTGACGGGTCGCGCTCCGACGCGTTCGCGCGACGCCAGGCCGCAACGGGCCGGCCCAGTAGAGCCTCCCTCTCCCCACCGACGCGTTCACTCGCATGGTAGTAGGCTCGCTGGCGCCTAGTAGGAGTAGCCTAGTGGAGCCGGGCGATGCGAGCGCTAGGCCCCATATGTACGCCGCTAACATAGATAGCCTCCAACCTCCTGTTCAGTAGGCTGGGCTGGTTCGTCGCTGGTTTGTGGAGAAGTACTGCTGGCTTGTTTGTATGAGAAAAAAATACTATTCCGACTGAAAATTTACGCGTCCAGCCGAACAGGCTGCAAATCCGATGCTCATCCATATCCTTTCCCTCGTCTCCTCTTGCTAGTTTGCTGCTACAACCACTGTACGGTACTCAGGGATGGCAACGTGAGATTTTGGTTTCACATGCCACGGTTTCATGGTTCACCGGCCTGTTCGCTTAGTCGTATTTGATTTATAAGTCATGGTTTATTAGCTAATGAACAGTATTTTTCTCTTATACCAAACCAGTCAACGGTACTTTCAGACATGACTTATAAGCCAAACCAACCCAAACGAACAGAACGCACAAAGTTAGTTACTGTCACAAAATTGGTCACAAGATCCATGCATGATCCTATTACATTAGTACATGACAGAGCAGCACTGGCCGTGAGAGAAGAAAATCCTTTTTCATTGTGTTTTCTCTAGTTTTTAGTAGTTATTTGTTAAGTTTAATTTTTTTTTCTAGTTGTCAATTTTAGTTTCATTTTTTTGGTAGCTATGTTATCATTTTAGTTTTTGTTTTTCATTGTTTTTACTTCACACATAAGTTGACATAAAAGAATTTACCCCCTAGTTTTAGCTTTCAGTCAAGTTTTTTTTTCAATTTTTTTAGTTTCAGTTTTAAGTCATTTTTTAATTATTTTAGTTTAAGTTTTTAGTAAATTATTTTTTTAGTTTCATTTTTTAGTCAAGATTTTCTATTTTCAGATTCCAGTCACTCTTTTAGGTTTGAATGTCTTCTTAAATCCTTCTTAAATCCTGCATATTAGTTGCCTCACCCACGATGTATAAGTTGTTATAGAAGGGTAGCCATTGCACACATAAGTTGCCACAAAAAGAATTTGCCCCCAGTTTCAGTTTTCAGTCAAGTTTTTTTTAGTTTTTTTTAGTTTCAGTTTTCAGTCTTGTTTTTTAATGTTTATTCAGTTTCAGTTCTCAGTCACCCTTTTAGATTCGAATGTATTCCTAAATCCTACATATTAGTTGTATAATAACTTACCTTCTAAGTTGGCACCTTATGCAATGCTTATTCTAATAATTTGCCTCTCAGGGTGCAACTTATCTTATTTTGGGTTGCTACTCTTGTCATTTTTAATAAATGTCCCTTCAATTTCTAGCTAGTCATGTTTTTCAACTTAGGGTTTTATAATAACTTGCTCCTTTAGTTAACAGTTTATGCAACACTTGTTCTAATAATTTACCCCAGGTTGCAGTTTGCTTTTGTTTTGTATTGCTACCCTTTTTTTTTTTTAAATGCCCTCAGTTGGCAGCAAGTCAGGTTTCCTGGCTTTTTATAGTGTGTTTTATAATAACTTGCCCTCTAATTAGCCGCTTATGCAATGCTTATTTTTATAGTTTATCCCTCCAGGTTGCAGCTTGTCTTGGTCCGTTACTCTCTCTTTAGGGGTTAGTACCATTATGTAAATACAATATAACAAATTTATTATATTCCCATGGTAACAATCAATGTGCATACCATGTAAAAAATTTAGTTTATTTTTGGAGTAGTAAGTTTAGTGTTACATTGTAGCAACTTCTTTCATAAATATCCTAGCACATTTTTACATATATTGCTACTAAATTAAAATTTCTTTGAAACATAGTCAGGTGGGGTCTAGTTTTGTTTGCCTCGTCACATAGAACCTACCGGTGCGCAGACAGATTTGAAAACAAATACACCGTTCAAAATTTATAGCAATTAAAAGAAAATCTTTTTTTTTTGCTTTGTGTCAGCATGACATCAGGATAGCATGGCTGGTCAGGAGCATGCACTGCCACCATGTGGAAAGTGGGTCACGTGTGCAGGCTGAGTCGCTAGCGCAGGGGAGGGGTCGCGCGCTGCCCCCTAAGCGCGACGGGTCGTGCAGTAACCGCGTCCTTAGATTGATTAGGGTTTTGGCCATTTCGGTACCAAGAATGACAGTTGATTTACGCTAGCTTATTATTAAGTTTGTTTGAAGTTAAGTTTCATTTGGTTTTGGCCATTCATAAAATAAAAAATTGCGAGTAGTTTCAGTGCTGGGGGCTGTTTGGATGCTGCCTGGCAGCCAGTTGAACAACCAGGCAGCAATCCTGTCCATAGGCATACGAAAATGAACGCCAGGGATCCCTTGTCTGGACCAGGCAAGTTCTCAGACGTCAAACCAAAACAAACAGCCTCTGAAGGCCAATTGGTTGGGAGGGTTCCTGCCTCGCATGTGCAAGAATTACGTGTCGTTAAAAAAAATCCACTTTATCGGCAAAGCCAGGGCCGATGATTTTCTCGGCCCACAATGTTGACCTCTTAAGTTTATCCCACTAGCAACGCCCTTAGAGAAGCGGTAATTCTGGGTGTAGGGCGTCCGGCGGACGGACGCTCTCGATGGTGGGCTGTCCGTGCTAGCCCAAGGACCGCCTCCGACGATAATTTTTATCTGTTCATCCACTCGCTCTCGCCCCCAACCATTAAAAAACTGACCTCTGAAAGGTACTAATATGGCTAGAGGGGGGTGAATAGTCTATTTAAAATTCTATAAATCAACTAGAGCAATTTGATTAATAAGACAAATAGCGAAATGTAAACTTGCTCTAGCTCTACGAGGGTTGCAAGCCACCTATCCAATAATTCTAGTTGCAATGATTACTAGACACACAACTTGCTATGATACTACTCACTAAGAGCTCTCAATCTTGCTACACTAAAGAGCTCCACTAGATGAACTTAAATAACAAAATAAGCTCTCAATTCTAATTACACTAAAGAGCTTGCCACAACTAGTTTGCAAGAATATAGAAGAGTGAGTAGGGTGATTATACCGCCATGTAGAGGGATGAACCAATCACAAGATGAAGATGAAATCACTCAACGGGAGAATTCCAAAGGCAAGAGACAATCGATTTTCTACCGAGGTTCACGTGCTTGCCAACACGCTATGTCCCCGTTGTGTCGACCAACACTTGGTGGTTCGGCGGCTAAGAGGTGTTGAACAAACCTCGTCCACACGATTGTACACCGCAAAAACCTACCCACAGGTGAGGTAACTCAATGACACGAGCAATCCACTAAAGTTACCTTTCGGCGCTCCGCCGGGGAAGGTACAAATCTCCTCACAATCACCGGAGATGGCCACGAACAATCACCAACTCGTACCAATCCTCCACCGCTGCACAAGCCGTCTAGGTGGTGGCAACTACCAAGAGAAACAAGCAAAATCCGCAGCAAAACACGAATACCAAGTGTCTCTAGATACAATCACTCAAGTAATGCACTTGGATTCTCTCCCAATCTCACAATGATGATGGATCAATGATGGAGATGAGTGGGAGGGCTTTGGCTAAGCTTATAAGGTTGCTATGTCAATGAAAATAGCCAAGAGAGTGAGCTTGAACCGGCCATGGGGCTTAAATAGAAGCCCCCACGAAATAGAGTCGTTGGACTCTCACTGCACTGAACACGGGCTGACCGGACGCTCCGGTCATATTGACCGGACGCTGGACCTCAGCGTCCGGTCGTGCGATGTGCGCCACGTGTTATCGGCTTCAAACATCGATCGCCCGATTTCAACGGTCAAGTGATGACCGGACGCGTCAGTTAGAAAGTGACCGGACGCTGTAGCTCAGTGTCCGGTCGTTTCCAGTAAGGTTCCAAACGCGAATTTTCACGACAGGACGTGTCCGGTCAGGCCTGACCGGACTCACCCAGCGTCCGGTCACTCAACATCTCCTCTGTATGCTTCACGTCAGCGTACGTCAGCACTGACCGGACGCACCCTGCCAGCGTCCGGTCGCAGAGCAACCCAGCGTCCGATCGTTTGACCGACGCCAGCGTCTTTGCCGTTACACCTGACCGGACGTGCCGGTACAACCGAGGCCAGCGTCCGATCACTTCTAGTGACCTCTGTCTTTTCTGTCTAGGGTGCCGGTGGAGTTTCTTACCCTTGCACCCAAACTTCACCACCCTTGATCAAATGTGCCAACCACCAAGTGTATCACCTTGTGCACATGTGTTAGCATATTTTCACAAATATTTTCAAGGGTGCTAGCATTCTACTAGATCCTAAATGCATATGCAATGAGTTAGAGCATCTAGTGGCACTTTGATAACCGCATTTCGATACGAGTTTCACCCCTCTTAATAGTACGGTTATCGATCATAAATGCGATCACACTCGCTAAGTGTCTTAATCAGTAAAACAAAATAGCTCCTACAATTTTTACCTTTGCCTTGAGCCTTTTGTTTTTCTCTTTCTTCTTTTCCAAGTTTAAGCATTTGATCATCACCATGCCATCATCACCATCATGATCTTCGTCATTGCTTCATCACTTGGAGTAGTGCTACCTATCTCATAATCACTTTGATAAACTAGGTTAGCACTTAGGGTTTCATCAATTCACCAAAACCAAACTAAAGCTTTCAATCTCCCCCTTTTTGGTAATTGATGACAACCCTTTCACAAATATATGAATTGAGATTTAATTGAAATCATGTTGCTTGCCCAAGCATATTTACCATGTGTAAAGGATATGGACAAGTTTCATGAATCCCAAATGGTAGTAATTGTTCCCCCTACATATGTGCTAAGAGTTTGGATTGTAGCTTGCACATATGCTTAGATAGGAAATATATGAGATACTTTCTACCAAATGATGCTAAGGTATAAGAGATGTATATTTGAAGCGTGATACCAATCGGAGTGCACCAATATGCCATCCTTAGCATCATTAGTAACTAGACATACACAAAAACTATAATACCCCATGAGATCAACATTATAAGTAAGGGTCTAGTTTCCATAAAATAAACATGAGTCTAGTTACTTTAGCTCGATACCACTTGAAAATAAAATCACTAGATTACCAATACATGCTAGTTTTTCATTTCATCATTCAAGCATATAACTAGCATACACCACATAAGCATGGATATTTGAAATTTAAAACTTGTGCCATGCAAGCAAATATATGAAATGCACATCAAAATGCAACATACAAGTTTATGAGCTTGCTCCCCCTACTTGTGTGCATTTTTGATTGATCCCCTTACAATGTCATTTCATTTGTTTGCTCCCCCTATCTATCTTTGTGAATTTCTCTCCCCCTTTGTCAACAATTAGCATAAAAGGTGAGCTCAAATTGTGGATAGGTTGGGGTGAAACCATGTGAAGTGAGGATCATTTTCCTAAATTGATTCAATCTAGATTACTTGCAAAAAATATTTAACTCGGTTTGATCCAAGGATAAGCTTCTTCACACCTCCAAATAAGGGTTATCTTGTACCATGTTGAGTTAAACACTTATAGCTCATTTTATAGATCAAACACTAGGTTTACAAGCCCACAAACATGTCATATGCTACCACTAGATCATTCAAACATACAAGCAATAGTGGTACCATACAAGTATTAAATTCATTTGATTTTCATGAATGATCCTATTCAAATGTGAAATATGTCTAGATGCACTAATTATGTCCTTAGCAAGGATGTATGCCATGCCAATCAACTTTTTACCTTGGATTGCTCGAAGGAGAGGCATGTCATATAAATTGGGGGGTGCATCAACACATATTGGAGAAGTCAAGTATGTTCAATTTATTCCTTAGCTTGCAAAACCTCTTCTCATCAAGTGGCTTGGTGAAGATATCGGCAAGTTAATCTTCGGTGCCCACACTCTCAATGCAAATGTCCCCTTTTTGTTGGTGATCTCATATGAAATGATGGCGGATATCAATATGCTTTGTTCTTGAATGTTGAACCAGGTTGTTAGTGAGCTTTAAGACACTCTCATTGTCACATAGCAATGGCACTTGGTTGAATTTGATTCCAAAGTCACTCAAAGTAGCCTTCATCCAAAGTAATTGAGCACAACAACTACCGGCCGAAATGTACTCCGCTTCGGTGGTTAAAAGTGCTACACTATTTTGCTTCTTTGATGACCAAGACACAAGTGATCTTCCCAATAGTTGACATGTGCCCGATGTGCTATCTCTCTCAACTTTGCATCCCGCATAATCGGAGTCCGAATATCCAATCAACTCAAACCTTGCTCCTTTGGGATACCACAATCCAACATTTTGTGTATGCTTCAAGTACCTCAATATTCTCTTTGTTGCTTTCGAATGACTTTCTCTTTGTGAGGCTTAGAATCTAGCACACATGCATACACTAAACATCACATCCGACCTTGATGCGGTCACATAGAGTAGGCTTTCAATCATAGACCGATACATCTTTTGATGCACCATGTTGCCACTAGCATCACTATCCAAGCTTCCACTTGTCCCCATTGGTGTACTAATAGCTTTAGCATCATCCATTCCAAACTTCTTGAGCATGTCCTTGATATACTTGTCTTGATGCACAAATGTGCCATTCTTCATTTGCTTGATTTGGAGACCAAGGAAGTAGCTAAGCTCTCCAATCATGGACATCTCAAACTCACTTGCCATCATCTTGCCAAACTCCTCACAAAAATCTTGATTTGTTGACCCAAATATGATATCATCAACATAGATTTGCATTACGAACAAGTCATTTCCAAGCTTCTTGGTGAAGAGAGTGGTGTCAACCTTTTCCATCTTGAATCCCTTAGAGAGTAGGAAATTCCTCAATCTCTCATACCATACTCTAGGTGCTTGTTTTAATCCATACAAAGCCTTTCTCAATTTGTAAACATGGTTGGGTTTCTTTTCATCTTCAAAACCGGGAGGTTGCTCAACATACACAAGCTCATTGATGTACCCATTGAGAAATGCACTCTTCACATCCATTTGATACAACTTGATGTTGTGGGCACAAGCATAGGCTAACAAGATCCTAATTGTTTCCAATCTTGCAACCGGGGCATATGTTTCTCCACCTTCAACTTGAGTGTAACCTTGAGCCACTAATCTTGCTTTGTTCCTTATTACTATCCCATCTTGATCTTGCTTGTTCCGAAAGACCCACTTGGTTCCAATCACATTATGATCCTTAGGCCTCTCAACTAACTCCCATACTTGGTTTCTTGTAAAGTTGTTTAGCTCTTCATGCATAGCATTGACCCAATCAACATTCCTTAAAGCTTCATCTATCTTCTTAGGTTCAATGGATGACACAAAAGAGAAATGCTCACAAAATGAAGCCAATCTTGATCTAGTTTGCACACCTCTTGAAATATCACCAATGATAATGTCCAATGGATGATCTCTTACAACATTGGTTGGTTGAAGCACTTGCACTTGATTGCTTGCATTTGATTGATCACTTGGTTGAGATGATGAACTAGGCACTTGTTGTTGATCTTGCACTTTGTCATGACTAGTACTTGATTGAACTTGATCATGAGAACCACTAGCTTGCACATTTGAGTTAGAGAGCACTTGAATCTTGTCATCTTCAACATCAATCACCTCTCTAGGCCTTATATCACCAATGTCCATGTTCTTCATTGCATTGACCAATTGAGTGCCTCTAACATCATCTAGATTCTTATCTTTCTCTTGAGAACCATTTGTTTCATCAAATTCCACATCATGAACCTCCTCAAGAGTACCACTAGCCAAATTCCAAACTCTATAAGCCTTGCTAGTAGTGGAGTAACCAAGCAAGAAACCTTCATCACATTTCTTTTCAAACTTGCTCAATCTAGTGTCTTTCTTCAATATATAGCATTTGCAACCAAAAACCCGAAAGTATGCTATGTTGGGCTTTCTTCCATTCAATAGCTCATAAGGTGTCTTCTCCATCATGGGGTGACAATAGAGTCGATTGCTATAATAGCAAGCCATGTTGATTGCTTCGGCCCAAAATGAATGACTCACATTGTACTCACTCAACATTGATCTTGCCATGTCAATTAAAGTTCTATTCTTTCTTTCAACTAAGCCATTTGATTGAGGAGTGTACTTGACCGAGAATTGATGTCTAATTCCAAATTCATCACACAACTCATCAATTCTAGTGTTCTTGAATTCACTACCATTGTCACTTCTCACTTTCTTGATGGTTGTTTCAAATTCATTGTGAATGCCCTCAATCTTGCTACACTAAAGAGCTCTACTAGATGAACTTAAATAACAAAACAAGCTCTCAATTTTAATTACACTAAAGAGCTTGTCACAACTAGTTTGCAAGAATATAGAAGAGTGAGTAGAGTGATTATACCGCCGTGTAGATGGATGAACCAATCACAAGATGAAGATGAAATCAATCACCGGGAGAATTCCAAAGGCAAGAGACAACCGATTTTCTCCCGAGGTTTACGTGCTTGCCAATACGCTTATGTCCCCGTTGTGTCGACCAACACTTGGTGGTTCGGAGGCTAAGAGGTGTTGCACAAACCTCGTCCACACGATTGGACACCGCAAGAACCTACCCACAAGTGAGGTAACTCAACGACACGAGCAATCCACTAAAGTTACCTTCACAAGGCGGTGGCAACCACCAAGAGAAATAAGAAATCATGTACAAATCCCCTCACAATCACCGGAGATGGCCACAAACAATCATCAACTCGTGCCAATCCTCCACTCACAAGCTGCTATGTCGTCCAGGTGGTGGCAACCACCAAGAGAAATAAGCGAAATCATGACAAAACACGAATACCAAGTGCCTCTAGATGCAATCACTCAAGCAATGCACTTGGATTCTCTCCCAATCTCACAATGATGATGGATCAATGATGGAGATGAGTGGGAGGGCTTTGGCTAAGCTCACAAGGTTGCTATGTCAATGAAAATGGCCAAGAGAGTGAGCTTGAACCGCCATGGGGCTTAAATACAAGCCCCACGAAATAGAATAAGCCGTTGGACTCCTCAAGATTAGTTGAAACAACATTGCTTTCAAGGATTTTATTAATATGAGTTCCAAAACAAATACATTGCTACGCCTCGGTCATATTGACCGGACGCTGGACCTCACGCAACATGGTGGGATAAACCCTAGTACTCGTAGACTTCTACCGCGAACCAAATAAAATTGACTCCATGTATGCAAGTTATCATAAGTGGAGGTAGCTTGACAACATTTTGCATAAAAAGCGATTAACTCAATTATACAATCGCCCGATTTCAACGGTCCAAAAGTGATGACCGACAATAGTAACGTTAGCAGGTATAGTAATTCCATGTTCATCCTAACCAACATGACCGATGTTGGCTAGCCAAGTTTCTCACTATCCGGAGACGGTGATTCGAATCGATTTCGTCCGGTCAACCTTTGGAAGGTTCCAATGCGATGAATTTTCACGACGTGTCCGTCAAGCGACCACTCACCCAAGCGTTTGTTGTCACTCAACATCTCCTCTCAGTAGCATGCTTCCAACCGTACGTCATATCTCGCGACGTTGAAGATCCTCGACCTATACCCTTAAAGGTGTAATATCTCAAGGAATGACATCAAGTGGTTTCATTCACGCATCAATCATAAATCACGTAAGTAAACATTTGTAAATTCTTGGGAGACTTATAATGCTCCGGGCTTGCGGTCAAGTCGGTTCGAGAGCTTGACCGACTTGGTGACATCTCCGGTCCTAGCACTTGCTTAGTCCTTCCATCTTTGTCATCAAACACTGTCGCACGTGGTTCATCTAAGACCAACGCATGCGTGTGATGAAGGATAACACAACATGCATTAAGCTTTCAAGACAAACACAAGATTATGCAAGACATAGACACCAATAGCTATTTTAACTAACATCACACAACTAACTATAGAGAGCAAGCACATCAAGCATGACACAAGTTTCCATAACTTGATCATCAACAAGGGCATAAGCCACACTTAGCAATATGACCTCAGCAGCTACAAGATTTAGCTATTCATCCAAATGACTTGCAAGAAGACATTCGAATTTATCAATTCATATTTAATTCATATTTAATCACGTCTAGCATTTCTCCAATTTAACTAAGTCATCACTCAAGAGAGAGAGTAATCGATTCTGTAACCCAACTTTAAACAGGCATAACTCACAAACTACTTGGCCAAATACCACCAAATTTTAACAGACAGATACATGAATTATCTACAACTGGAGTTTCTTACCCTTGCACCCAAACTTCACCACCCTTGATCAAAAGTGCCAACCACCAAGTGTATCACCTTGTGCACATGTGTTAGCATATTTTCACAAACATTTTCAAGGGTGCTAGCATTCCACTAGATTCTAAATTCATATGCATTGAGTTAGAGCATCTAGTGGCACTTTGATAACCGCATTTCGATACGAGTTTCACCCCTCTTAATAGTACGGCTATCGATCCTAAATATGATCACACTCGCTAAGTGTTTTGATCACTGAAACAAAATGGCTTCTATAATTTTTACCTTTGCCTTGAGCCTTTTGCTTTTCTCTTTCTTCTTTTCCAAGTTTAAGCATTTGATCATCACCATGCCATCATCATCATCATGATCTTCGCCATTGCTTCATCACTTGGAGTAGTGCTACCTATCTCATAATCACTTTGATAAACTAGGTTAGCACTTAGGGTTTCATCAATTCACCAAAACCAAACTAGAGCTTTCAACCTCATAAAGTGCACTGCGAACGCCGACGCGCACTACGCCATGTCCGAACGATTCTCCACATGGACAGAGGAAAGCGCCCTCTCCACCGCTGGGACCTCTCGGAGCAAGCGAGAAGTGGAGAGGGGGATGGAGCCACCCTCCTCCTCGGCAGCTGGCGCGAGGCAGTGGAGGCGGACCACGCGGCAAGAAAGCTCGCCATGGCGGCCACGTCCTCTCGCACCTCGAGGCAAGCGGCGAATGGGGCATGGTGGGCTGCCTTCCTCCCTCTCCACCGCGCCTCTCGCACACCGTGGCCTTCTAGAGTGCGTGGACCTGCCATGGCCTTCTCCACCAGACTTGCCGCATGCTTCTCCACCGGAGCAGCGAGCTCCGCGCCACTAGCGAGCTCTACACCGATAAACTCCACGCACCGACGAGCCTCCATTCCCAAACAACGAGATATTACGCTGAAAGTGTGTGTTGTAAACATATGTTTTAAGTGTTTCAGATGTTTTAGAGGTATGCTGCAAGTGTTTTATATTGGTGTTACAAAAATAGATCAAGATGTTGCACATGCTGCAATAGCTATGCACGTATGTTTCAAATGTATGTTTCAACTGTTTCAAATATATGTTGCAATTATTTCATCTGGATATTGCAAAAATAGATCGGGATGTTGCATATATATGCATGGTTGCAAGCTTATGTTTTTAAGTGTTTTCAGTTGCTTCAAACGTATGTTTCAATTGTTTCATCTGGATGTTGCATATATTTTGCAATGGCTACATACGTGTTTTTTTGTGTTTCAGACATATGTTGCAAGTGTTTCATTTGGATGTTGCAAAAATAGTTCTGGTGTTGCACATGTTGCAATGGAACCCATTTGCCATCGTGCATGTGTGTGAGAAGCGGAGGGATGGGAAGCGGAGGGGGATGGCGACAGGGGCACGGCCGGTCCCCATCTGTGCGTGCAACAACGCACGGGCTATACCCTCTGTTACGGGTGGAACCAGCTAACTTTTACAGGCTGGCTGGGAGTTATGGGTGAAACCAGATAATTTTACAGGCTAGGTGGGAGCTACGTCCGGACGCCTCTAGGGGCTGGACGTCTGGGCGGAAGCGTCTCCCTTGGAGAAGTCATGCCCTTGATAAGTCGAGATTTTAATGTCTTGAGAAAAGTTGTGGTAACAAGATAGGTCTTGCCGGTAGTGTTGCCGGAGGAATGATGCTTTTGTGGTATGTGTGTGTTTGTTTCGTGTCACCTCCTAACCAAACTAACTTTTCTCATGGCCAAATTTTAGGCACCAAATTTGGCCTAGTTCGCTTAAACTCATCAGTCATGGTAAAATGTTTTACTCTCACAATAAATTAGCGAATAATATTTTTCAGTCTGGCTTTTCAGCGAAACGAACATGGCCTTTGTATTGGATTTATACACAGTAGAACATTGACAATCCAATGACCAAATAATCGGTAAAATTTGTCAAACTAGCTTAAGTGATTATGCTCCGTAAAAAAATTGGTATTATTTCTCACTTGTGGGAATGAAGCCAGATATTTTTTACATTTTATTAAAAAAAACACTTGAGCACTTCTATATTGTACACAATTACACCGAGTGGAGCAGCCTAGTGTCCGGATCGAAACTTCCAGTTTGACAGAAGAAGAAAAAACTTGATAGAGGAAAAAGAAATATTCGCACAAAAAAAACCATGCATCTTGTGTTCCTAAAGAAGAAACATCTTGTGAAGGACAACTCAACGGATATGTACTAGCTAGTACAGTCGGTCTTTATTCGAAATGTTTTATTTTTTGGTGCAATTTTCGGTCCTACAACCAGGCTACATTAGAGTACGGAATAACACAGATGCTCAGCATGAGCTATAATTACTCCTGCTCCTACCAATGCAGCGATTAAGAGAATTCTTAGTTCTAGCTCCTTAAATCTTTGGTAGAGTGATCATAGTTGATTCTGGTTGGAAAAGAGGGTGGGAAGCATGTAAGAATTGATTCTGGAGTGATTTTGGTGATATTCGAACAGAGAGCAACTAGAAACAGGTTCCCATCCAAATCTGTGCCAAGTTTTGCTGTTTGGATGAGAAAAGTGATTCTTTCACCGATAATCTAATAAAACAAAACGCTTGTTTGGATGAGAAGAGTGATTCTTTCACCGATAATCTAATAAAACAAAACGCTGCCAAATGACAACTAAACAACCAATCTGCTAAAAAAATGCTGCCAAATGACACCTAAAGTCCTAAACAACCAATCTACTAAAAAATCACTGCCAAATGACCCATAATAAACAACTAAACAGAAACTTCACAAAACAAAGGGTAAATAGTTCATACGGAAATGCTTGTAATTGCAACACAGACCACCGGTCACATCCATAGGTTGATGCTAACCAACGCAATATATATAGCTATAACAGGCCTTGTTTAGGTCTAGGGGCTAAAATTTAGGGATGTCATATCAGATGTCATATAGGGGTATCACAACGAAGTGTTCGAATAGTAATAATAAAATAAATTACACAAGTCCCAAGTAATCTGCGGACGAATTTATTAAGTCTAATTAACTCATCATTCGTACATATGTTACCGTAGCACCACATTATCAAATCATAGACTAATTATGCTTAAAAAATTCGCCTCACAAATTAGTCGCAATCTATACAATTAATTATTTTTAGTCTATATTTAATACTCCATGCATGTGTCGAAACATCCGATGTAATAGGGACTAAAGTTTAGGAGGAGAAATAAACGAGGACATCCACTGACCAGCACGTAATGGCATGCGGCCTGTTTGTTTGGGCTTGTTTGACTTATAAACCGTACTTTTTCAGTCAACGAACAATATTTTCCTCTCACACCAAATCAGCCATCAACACTTTCAGCCATGGCTTATCAGCCAAATAAGCCCAAATGAACAGGGCGATGATCATGATCATGCTCCTGCTCCTGCTAGAGATGCATGGAACTACCAGTCTACCACTACCACTATGGGGGGTACGACCCCGGATACCCACGGTAGACTACATGGGCTGCGCCCCCAGAGGCAGCCCACCCCACAAGACAAAGCCTTGCGGGGCTCGGCGCTGCTTGGCGTCTCCCACAAGACATCGGGAAGATATCTTGAAGATACTGTGAGATCTATTAGGATACGTATGATTTCATGATTCCTGTAATCTGTTATTACTTTCCGGTTATCTCTCAGATCTAACCGACTTGTAACCCTGCCCCCAGACTATATAAGGCGAGCAGGGACCTCCTCCAAACTCACGCAATATCATACGATAGCCAATACAAACCAATAGACCACAGGAGTAGGGTATTACGTCATACTGACGGCCTGAACCTATCTAACTCGTGTGTCTCTGTTGCCTTCTTGTTCTTGATTACACGCCTCTCTGCCGATCAATCTACCTTCGTGGGATACCCCTCGGAGGACTGCCGACGATATTCTATCGATAGTTGGTGCGCCAGGTAGGAGTGTGCGTGCATTTTCTATATCGAACAAGATGGTACGTTCCGTAGGCTCTTCGTCCTTCCCGCAGCCCGACCAGATCTTCACAGTTAGATCGATCTCATGGATCATCAACGCTGACGGAGTCGGAGAGCTCATCGAGCCGGTGCAGATCGATTCTGCGCCGATCACCCCAACACCTGTGACTACAGATCCGATCTTGGAACCGCCTCCGAGGTCGCCTTCATCAACAACTTGCCGCCCGCTTCCTCGCTACCAGAGGAGGCAGATCAACAATGATGATCTGATCGCATCCATCGATCAGGTTGGTCTGAAGCTCGCCGATTGCCTCTCCATCGCCGAATCGGCTCTGGACACTCGAGTTCAACGCCGACCACCCTTCGATCTAGATCTATCGAAGGCTGCTCGAAACTCTTGGGGTTACGGCCCTACCCTTCGGGTTCACCAACGCCGCCGCAGCTTACCAAGATGCCCTAAGGGGCAAATTCATCGACCAGGTGGGAGATGTCCATCCTCTCGCCGACCAGATCACCGACCAGTCTCCGCCGACCGTCAACATGCTGCACATCGGCCGATGCCCTAGAGCATCCCTCCAAACCATCCTGGAGGAGAATCCGGACTCCGAGTCCCAAGGCTCTATGGAGATCGTCGCCAAAACCACCACCAAACTACTTCCCCTCCCTCCTTTCTGTGGCAGTGCAATCTTCAACGTCAGCGTCGACAGCCCCCCTCGAAATGGCGAAACCGAGGAGGAACACGCCATTCGCGAGAACCGGAATGTCAACCATGCATAGCGCCGAGCAAATGAGGTTGCCCTTGTGATGGCCGAGCTGCAGATTGACTCGCAAGCAAGGCCACTCCAACGCAATCTCGACGACGAGTTTGTTCGCGTTGACGACCATGACATCTACAAGACCCCAAGCACCAATCTGGCAGTGGCCGCCAATGAGCTCGCCCGGCTCCCGTAGACACTCGAGGTCGCCAAGGTCGCTGCCATGCTTAAAGCAGTGCACTGTCAGGTCAATGAGATCCAGCAGGATCAGAGACCTTCATGCTCCACAACCTCAATTTGCCGATCAGCCACGCCAAGATACGATCGCCGCCCAAGTCGCTTCACCGAGATTGAACATCGCCGCCAACATGACCAGAAGGTCAACCAGGACGTCCGAGTGCCCCTCAACAATCTCCAAGATGCACGGCAACGTATCGACGAACGCCACTTCGGTCATCATGAAGAAGAAGTACGCCGCCGCTAGGAGAACGAGCAAGAGTACGGTAACCCAGACTCAGCTCTCGAGCTGCTCAACGTCGGCAACGCTGTAGACGACGGCGCCGACAACCCCAAAGGGCCCCCAGCATTCACGAGGGCGCTCCAAACACTTCAGTGGCCCTGTTTTTTTAAAATCACTAGGGTCGAGCCCTACGAAGGAAGGATGAACCCAACACAGTGGCTACAGGCTTACGTCACTGCTGTCCGCGTCGCCGGAGGAGACACCAGTGTCATGGCGAACTATCTTCCCATCATGCTCATGCCAACCGCCATCAACTGGTTCACAAGCCTTGCCCCAGACTCCATCAGATCCTGGGAAGAGCTAAAAAAAGTCTTCACCAACAATTATATGGCTACGTGTACTCAGCCGGGCACCAAGCATGATCTCAACCGCATCAACCAGAAGTCATCCGAGCTCCTTCGTAGCTACATCAGATGCTTTTCCGAGATGAGGAATTCTATTCCCAACATCACGGAAGCTGAGGTCATCACCGCCTTCATCCGAGGACTCCATCACCACGAGCTTCGCTCAAAGTTCAACCGCAAGCTGCCCATAGGGATTGGCGTGATGATCACGACCGCCAACCAGTATGCCAACGCCGAGGAAGCCGAGGTGCGCTTCAACAAGAATTCGGGCACTGATCACCCAACACGCCGCTACGATGACTGCCCCGACGACCGACGCCACAACGATAGCCGCTACGATGACTGCAGTTACCATCGTGACAGTGGCCGTGATCGGCCTGAAGGACCCAAGTCTAGTCAAAATCGCCGCCGCCGGCCAGACCACATCGTCGCCGTCGTTAATGAACCTCGCGCCAAGCGCAACTACGACGAGCAATACAAGAAGATCCTTGGTGGCCCGTGCCCTCTCCATAAGAATGCTTGGCATAAGATGAAGGACTGCCTCGGTTTGGCTAAGGAGTTCCAGGACAAAAAGCTGGACGACGACACCAACGACGGAGCCAGAGGCCGCCAACCACCTGGGGGCAATAACAATGCCTTCCAAGGCCACAACAAGGTGGTCGCCACCATCTTCGGGGACCTCACCTCCACCGAGAGCAGAAGAGAACGGAAGCTCGCCGCCCGACGGGTGCTCGCCGTCACTACGGAAGACACCGCCACCAACCCCAGCTATCGCCCATGGTCTGAGGTCCCCATCACCTTCAGTAGGGCCGACCAGTGGGTGGACATCCCCTACATAGGGCGTTTCTCCCTTGTCCTCGACGCAACCGTCCAGAAAGTGCTTTTCAGAAAAGTGCTCGTCGACGGTGGGAGCGCTTTGAATCTCCTCTTCGCTGGAGCCCTAAAGGAGTTGAGCCTCGGGTTAACAGATTTCACACCCTTAGACTCCTCCTTCTGGGGTGTGGTACCTAGCAGGGCATCAAAACCGCTTGGAGAGATCACCCTACCAATACAGTTTGGCACGGCAAGCAACTACCGTGTCGAGCACATCAACTTCTACGTCGCTGACTTCAACACCGCCTACCATACCATACTCGGTCTGCCAGCTCTGGCCAAGTTCATGACTGTACCGCACTATGCTTACCACGTGTTGAAGATGCCTTCGCCTACAGGAGTCCTGGCGTTGCGGGCCAACCTCTCTATCGCCTACGCCTACGAGACAGAGAGTCTCGCCCTCACCGAAGCCATCGACCTCAGCATCTAGATGGCCAGTGTGGTCACCGATGCCAAGACGGTGGCCACCGACGACCTAGAGATCTCATCGCTGGAGCCTCCTCGCGCCACTGCCAAGTCCAAGGAAACCAAAGAGGTCGGCCTCGGCCTCGATGACCCCTCCAAGACCGTGAAGATTGGGGCTCACCTTGACCCCAAATAGGAAAGCGCGCTCATCTCCTTCCTACATGCCAACGCCGACGTGTTTGCTTGGAAACCTGCAGACATGACGGGGGTACCATGGGAGAAGATCGAGCACTCCTTGAATGTCTCGCCGACCGCCAAACCAATCAAGCAGAAACTCCGCCGATTTGCGCGAGACAAGAAGGATGCTATTAGGGTAGAAATAAAATGGCTCCTAGCTACCAGATTTATAAAAGAAGTGTATCATCCTAAGTGGTTAGCAAACCCTATTCTCGTTCAAAAAAAGAATAAAGAATGGAGAATGTGTGTTGATTACACTGATCTTAACAAACACTGCCCTGAAGACCCCTTCGGTCTGCCTCGGATAGACGAGGTTGTAGACTCCACCGCCGGCTGTGAACTTTGCTCTCCTTCCTCGACTATTACTCCGGCTATCACCAGATCTCCCTCAAGGAAGAAGACTAGATCAAGATGCCGTTCATCACGCCATTTGGTGTGTACTGCTACACCACCATGTCCTTCGGCTCAAGAACACCAGGGCGACCTATCAAAGGGCCATCCAGATGTGCCTCGATCAACAGATCGGCCGCAACATCGAAGCTTACATCGATGATGTGGTCATCAAGTCTAAAACCGCTGACAATCTTTAGCCTGTTTGGTTGGCTGGTGGATCTCGTATATGATCGTAAATTTCTAGCCGAAATAGTATTTTTTCTCACACCAAACCAACCAGCAGTAATAATCCACGATCCAGCCAAGATCCTCCAGCCCAGCCGAACAGGGCGCTTATCGCTGACCTCGAGGAAACGTTCACCAACCTAAAAAAAGTACCGATGGAAGCTGAACCCTTCAAAGTGCATCTTTGGAGTTCCATCCGGTATACTCCTGGGCTACATCGTTAGCGCACGTGGCATCGAACCCAACCCCGACAAGGTCTCCGCCATCACCAACATGAAACAGCCAACATGCGTCAAGGATATACAGAAGCTTACAGGCTGCATGGCTGCTCTAAGCCGCTTCATATCACGCCTCGGCGAAAAGGGATTACCTTTCTTCAAACTCCTCAAGGCCTCCAAGCACTTTTCCTGGTTGGAGGAGGCAGATACCGCTTTCGAGCAGCTCAAGTTGTTTCTGACAAAGCCTCCGATCATGATGGCGCCTCGACCAGATGAGACTCTACTGATCTACATCGCCGATATTTCTTGTGTCATCAGCACAGCCATTGTCATTGAATGCGAGG
Organism: Miscanthus lutarioriparius; assembly: GCA_904845875.1. NCBI lineage: Eukaryota > Viridiplantae > Streptophyta > Magnoliopsida > Poales > Poaceae > Miscanthus > Miscanthus lutarioriparius. Next base: position 96,543,686 of record CAJGYO010000007.1, on the reverse strand, counting down.
AGACCGGGCACGCCTATAAGGTGCAATGTCCGGTCTGCTTCATCAGCGAGGTCCTCAATGAGCCCAAAACTCGTTATCCTTAGGTCCAAAAGCTGTTATACGCCATTTTGATTACGTCGCGTAAGCTCCGCCACTACTTTGAATATTACAAGACCACTGTGGTCACCGAGTCCCCTCTAGGGGACATTCTCCGCAACAAAGAGGCCAATGACCGCATCATCAAGTGGGTTGTCGAGCTCAACACTTATTCCATCGAATTCTGAAGCAGGCCTACCATCAAGTCTCAGGCACTCGCTGATTTCGTCGCTGAGTGGACCGAGATCCAAGAGCCCATCACCGCTACCTACCCCGAGCACTAGGTGATGTACTTCGACGATGCTCTCAACATCAATGGTGCTGGCGCTGGCATTTTATTCATCACGCCGACCAAGGATAAGCTTCGATATGTCCTTCGAATACATTTTTTGGCCTCCAACAACGCCGCCGAATACGAAGTGTGTCTCCACAGACTCCATATAGCCGTTGAGCTGGCGTCAAATGCCTCATGGTATACGAGGACTCCACGCTGGTCATCAACTAGCTCAACAAAGACTGGTCCTGTTCCAGTGACAAGATGGATGCATATTGCGCTGAAATCAGGAAGCCTGAAGGGAAATTCTACGGTATCGAGTACCACCACGTGGTACGCAATCAAAATCAGCTCACTAACCACCTATCCAAGTTAGGCTCCTCTCGCGCCGCGATCCCACCGGGGGTCTTCGTTCAAGATCTTTTGGCACCATCCATTAAGGAAGATAAGAAAGTTCAAGAAATTCCCCCCGCCGAGCAGCTGGTACTTACGGTACCTTCACCGGCCGCCGATTGGAGGGAACAGTTCGTCAAGTACCTCACCAGCATTGAAGTACCTACCGACAAGACTGAAACCGAATACCTAATTCATCGAAGCAAGCATTACGTGTTGGTGGATGGCAACTTGATGTGGAAAAGTGCTAAGGAAGGGATTCTGCAGAAATGCATCACCCAAGAAGAGGAATTGAAACTACTTCTCGAAATTCACTCTGGTACCTGCGGCAATCATGCGGCCTCGAGAAACCTATCGATAAAGCTTTCCGGGTTGGTTTTTACTGGCCCACGGCCATCTCCGATGCAGAAGACCTCATCGGATGTTGTGAAGGATGCCAATTTTTCACCAAGCAAATACACGTGCCGACACAAGAATTGCAGACCATCCCAGCTTCCTGGCCCTTCGCATGCTAGGGACTGGATATGATCGGGCCTTTCAAGCTAGCGCCTGGTGGTTTCCGGTATGTATACGTCACCATCAACAAGTTCTCCTAGTGGATCGAGTATAAACCGCTCGTCTCGGCTACTGCAAAGAAAGCAGTCGAGCTCTTCGAAGATATCATCCACAGATTCGGTCTCCCGAACAGCATTATCACCGACCTCGGAACCACATTCACTGGTCATCATTTTTTGGATTTTTACGAAGACCGATGCATCTCCATCAAATACGTCTCTATTGCCCATCCCAGAGCCAACGGCTAGGTCGAATGGGTGAACGGCATGATCCTTGATGCCCTCAAAAAGAGGCTATATTATAAAGAAGAAAAGCATCCGGGCAGATGGTTCAAAGAGCTACTAGCTGTGGTCTGGGGACTGCGCACTCAAGCTAATCGCAGGACCAGTGTGTCGCCATATTTCTTGGTCTACGGCTCAGAAGCCATACTACCAGCGGACATTGCCTTCCGAGCACCTAGAGTGGAAAATTATGATGAAGAGCAAGCCACAGCTATTTGGATAGAGGATGTCGACAGGGCCGAGGAGGAATGCCTGATCACCTATGTCTGCATAGCAAAATATCTCGAAGGCTTGTAGAGGTACTACAACCGCAACATCAAAGGTCGTTCATTTGCTGTCGGCGACCTCATTCTCTACAGAAAACAAAAAACCGAATTGATGCACAAGCTCTCCTCCCTCTGGGAAGGGCCTTACGTTGTCAAAGAGGCTACCCGACCAGGGTCTTATCGCCTATGTGACTTAGATGGAATCGATGTCCCCAATTCATGCCACATCGAGCACCTTATATGTTTCTATCCTTGAAACGCTCCAGATATGTACTCTCCACTTCATGATGAATAAAATTTTGGTCTCCATAATTTGTCTCCATTTTTTCTCCATTATGATTTAATCTCCACTTACGGTCGCCGAGCTCTAAGCTACTCCTTAACGAACTCCGGTACGAGATCGCCATAACCGCTCTGCCACATTTCTCCAAATCTCCAAAGTATTTCACCGAACAGGTTTCTCCAAATCACCGACCACGTTTCTCCAAATCTCCAACGTATTTCACCAAACAGGTTTCTCTAAATCGCTGACCACGTTTCTCCAAACCTCCAACGTATTTCGTCGAACAGGTTTCTCCAAATCACCGACCACGTTTCTCCAAATCTCCAACGTATTTCGCCGAACAGGTTTCTCCAAATCGCCGACCACGTTTCTCCAAATCTCCAACGTATTTCGCCGAACAAGTTTCTCCAAATCGCGGACCATGTTTCTCCAAACCTCCAACGTATTTCACCAAATAGGTTTCTCCAAATCTCCGACCATGTTTCTCCAAACCTCCAACATATTTCGCCGAACAAGTTTCTCCAAATCGCCGACCATGTTTCTCCAAACCCCAACGTATTTCGCCGAACAGGTAATTGAAAGGATCTAACAAACCCTAGAGGGGGGTGAATAGGCGTATCTAAAAATTAATTGCAAATGCTAAGTTCAAATTTGTCAGTCAATGTCGGAAGTCCCGGTGTTTGGGTCAGAACTCCCGACATCGTCAGAAGTTCTGACACAAACGTCAGCAGTTTCGATGCCTACGTGAACTACAAAAGTAGTGTCAAATTTAACTTTGCGGATAAATAATCTTACAACCTCACTTCCTAGTGGTTTGGTGAAGATGTTGGGTCACTCCCTTGACGCTGTAATGCCTCCAAACCGTAGATCGAGTTCAAACCATAAAATAAAGTTTGGGAGAGAAAGAGACAAACAAATACAAGTAATCTCTAGCAATCACAACAACAAGCACACGGGACACAAGGATTTATCTCGAGGTTCGACAACCCCACAAAGGAGCTCCTACGTCCTCGTTGTTGAGGTGACCACCAAGGTCAGAGTCTCTTCCACCTCCTTGCCTCTCTCAAAGTGACCACAAAGGTCACTTGAGCTTTCCACTAAGAAATCGAAGGGTAATACAAACTTCCCAAGGCTCTTCCACAAGATGGAAGTTCTTGGGCAATGCCTAGCCGGCTAGGGGCAAAGCCCCAAGAGTAACAGAAGCAAAATCAACTGGCTTGACAAAGAAATCAAGTGCTCAAGCTTGCCAAAGTGATCCTCTCACTTAATCCACTCTCCTTTCACTCAAAACCCTAAGGGAATCAAAGATTGGAGCAAAGGGGGGAGGAGAGGGGTGCTTTAGTTGCTTGGGAGCTATTGAGCACAAAGTGGGTCAGCTGTGAATGAGTCCGTAATGGTTAGAAGTGAAGAGAGGGCTATTTATACTCCAAGTGAAAATCTAACCGTTCAGATCTACGTTGAAAGTTCCTACGCAGATCTCGGGACTTCCGACGTTAACAGAAAGCACTGTTCACATAGGGTCGGAAGTCCGCGCGTGTAAGTCAATGTCAGAACTCCCGACAAATGTCGAGACTTCCGACGGTCGGAACTTCTGACGTGTGCAGTTAAACAACCAGCCAGCACGGCTGTAGGTATCGGGACACCCGACATGGGTCGGGACTTCCGACGAACGTCGAGAGTTCCGACGTGCACAGATAGCCGGCCAGCAGAACCACTGATGCTAGGACTCTCGGCTTGGGTCAGGACTTCCTACTGTCGAGAGTTTTGACTCACGTTGGGACTTCCGACATCCACAGTCATAGAAAAATAATCTACGTGCTCATGGAGTGCTAGAGTGTCTCTCTTTTGATTTTATTTTTATGCTTGAGCACTCTATCTGTCGGGTTCATAAACCCGAGGTCCCTCGGGGATCGGCTTCCATGCCAGGGCTCGGCCCAAGTAGACAGCACACAACTCATGGTCCGGCCCAAGGGTCTAAAACAACAAGCCGAAAGGGCGGTCCAGTCACCGACCGGAAGGTCTGGCCAAAGGGGACGCCCGCTCGGAAGGAACCAGGGGACGAACGGAGAAAGCAAGCCAGGGCGCACAAGTCAAAACCACAATACCAGGGACCATACCCTGTACACCTATAGGAATAGTACTCTGCAACCGCCCTAACACAAATAGTATTGTAGGCACTGACATTTCCCTCTACAGTATTGTAGGCGCCGTTAACTCTCATACGGTAAGGCCCTCCACATGCCTCTGGGCATCGATAGTGTTGTGGGCACCGGGATTTACCGTACCAGGTGAACATGGTGAGACTCCTCACATCCCTCTAGGCATCAACAATATTTGTAGGTACCGACATGTGCCATTTCTGAAGAAGGCAACGCAACCTCCCACATACATCTGATATTCTATAGTGACATCAACAGTATTGTAGGCGCCTACCATTATCTTGTACCTGCCAGCATGGGCAACAGAGCGCAGTAGCATACGTACCCTCACCCTCTCACTTGTAAAGCCATCCCTTTTATCTATAAAGGGGGATGCGCTCCCTCCAACGAAGGAGGGCCTTTTTGAGAGCCTTTCTTAGATTCATTAGATCGACCAAGTTCACTAGTCCACAATCGTAGAACCACCGGGTTCAGACCTCAAGCACATGCTTGAACACTTAGCTCATAGCGAGCTCCTGTCGCTCTCGGCCCTTCCGACCGGAGCCGACCGGACCTCTTGTACACCCCATCTTTCTCCTTCTCATTTATAACCCCACTGCAGACTTTGAGCACCTAGGCTCAGGAATAAAGTCACCGACTGACTCAAACTAGACGTAGGGCACGTTGCCGAAACCAGTATAAACCATGTGTCATTGAGTGCTAGGCCACCCCCGATCACAACGTATGGCAAAACTACAAATATTTACTAGTTGGTCACATTCTGCACCGACAGTTGGCGTCGTCCGTGGGGAAGACGTTGTATGTTCAACACTTTTTGGTCATCGGATGGCCCATTTTTTTGCCACCCTCGCCGTGACGGGCTCGGGCGATATGATTCATTTCGGCTTGCTAGAGTTTCCCGCACTCTCACTGGCTGGGATGCGGGTTCCACCCGTCTTCGAGCCATCCCAGGTCTTACTCTTTGGAAGCCTGGACTTCATCGCCAACCAGCTCGGCATACTACACCTTCGCGAGGAGGCTCATGTCCCGGCACCCATCGGAGGGGTGCCCTCCATCAACTCCGGGACGCACGACTTCAACGACATGGCATCTGTGCTTCTTTCCGAGCAAACTCTCTGCTCAAACCCTGCTGTGAGTAATGTACACGCTGTTATTTACTTACTATTCTCTATCTTCCGCCGATTACCCGGCGGAACGCTGTTGTCCCCGACGCGACCGTCGTACGACCGGTTCCCCTATGGCCTCGCATCTTCCACGGATGCATACTCTCGGGGGCTCCGAAGGATGCCAGCGCCACCCCATCTCGCATCCGAATTCGTGGGAATGGCGAGCTATGCTCCCACCTGTTTCCTTGACCTCATGGATGACGATGGCGAGAGTGACGGCTCTAGCATCAGCGACATGGTGTCTAGCCACCGTCCATCCAAGGAGTGCGCCATGGCGAACGCTCCGGGACACCCACCGGTGCAAGCGGAGTCCTCACGGACTCACCTCATCGGACTCTCATGCGGAGACCCCCGAGCTCACACAGGAGCATGGGGAGGAACTACGACAATAGTGGCTGCACCAGCCGCCAACTGTGCCAGCGCGCTCGGCGCACCACGTTGCTCCCCATGCGTGTAGACCGGCGAGCGGTGCTCGAGATCATGCCCATCAGATCCAGCCCAACACCATGGGCAGGGGAACGATCCCCCGCAGTTCGCTCGGGCCAATCAGAACATCGCCGCCGCGGCAATGCTTCTGCGCAGCCTGTCTGAGCCGAACGACCCTCATGAATAGGCGATCCACCGAAACCTTCGGGCACTAGTGGAGACTGCCGCCATTCAACAAGCGGAGTGTTCCGTATCGCGACGCCGACTCGCGGCCTTGCTCCCCGTCAGGGGAACGGGGACACAGTAGATGCGTCGCTCCACCCGATTGCCACTACAATCACCAAGCGCGGCATAGGAGGCCGCATTGGCACCTCGTCTTGACTTAACGACCGCTCCGCACCGACCGCCTATATACGCGTGGCTCGAACTGAACCGAGACACATGCGGCAGCGACCGGAGTCCTAGCCCTAATGGCCCAGGATCGCGGACCTTTGTCCAAAACCTCCAACAAACGCCGCCCCGCCGTGCTCCGACGAAGGCCGGGGCAAGGGCAAGGCCAAGCGCCAGGATCAGGATGAGGGCCCCTCCACGTAGAGGGGGAAAAGAACAGAAAGAATCGCCGCCGACCGGCCAACTCCGCGTTGGTCGCCAAGACTGATCATGCGGGCACGTAGCCCCAGCAGGACCCTCCGGGCCAGTTCCATGAGCTCATGGAAAGCCCGTGCGCCAACCACGACTACCCCGTAAAACACCTCTATAAGTACTGCCAGCTAATCAAGCGCCTTCTGTGGTAGGCTGGCAGGCCAAGGGAAGAAAAAGGCAAAGAAGCAGTGACCGAGAAAGGGGGCGTAGCGGGCAAGGATCCGGACAACTGAAGGACGAAGTGATCCGACCAGACGCCTACCGACCGAAGGACGACAGCGACACCCTTCTCTCCGAATGCTTGGAACAGCTATGTCGTTTTTCCCCTAAGTTTCAGTCTTACCATTGTTTACTTAGCCTAAGCTCCTATAAAAGCACCCCGACCCAAACACTTTTTCAGCCCAGGGCACTCGGGCGCTCCACTAGGGCACACTGCTACCTCTCTGTTTTGTTTACTATCATATGGTGAAATTCCTTCCTACCCAACCAAAAGGATAGTTTGTTCCTTTAATTTGCCATACGTAGCTTTGCTTTAAAAAACACTTCGACCGATTGCACCCTGCCTTTCCCTATGGTTACGAGCAGCCGAGCCTTGCGAGCCATGCCCCGGGCTGCCAAGGCCGCAACCTATGGGACAAATGGGCAGGTACGAGAGAAAGGGAATAAAAAAACAAAATTATGCTAAGGAAAAACTAAGGAACAAAAGGGGAACAAGCTTCCTCGAACGGAGTGACTCCATTATAGAAAACGAAACAGACCGTAGTCATTAAACACATAGGAACGTTTACATAGGGGCTCCCCCATGAACTTAAACTTTTTACTCTCACTAAACTACTTATATTTTACAAGCTATTGGACCGGCCCGGTGGCATCTGTTGTCGGTGCGACCGACGATGGCACGGGCTGCTCACTCCCCGGCTGTGACAGAACCGCTCAATTTATACAAGATCAAGTACGGTTGTCCCCGCTAACACGTTGACACACCCATACTTTCACTCATATAAACCCGGTAGTCCGCCGAGTGTCCCGAAAGACCTCGGTAAATCAACATCACAACCAAGATCGCGTGATTAAGCAAATACACATCACATACATCGGGTTGCAGCAGAAATAATATTACAAAGGGTTTAACAAATAATAGTACAAGTTTCGGTTTCAAAACCGCTTAGTGAAAACAACATAGCTTTCAAATGATTACATTAATATAAGTTCCAAATATATTGCTAGCATAAGTAACATCATCCGACAAAAGCATATAGATGAGAAGTAAGTATAGAATCACCGAGCCCACCGGCGGTTAGCCACCATCATCAACAGGTCGAGAACATCACCTGCAACAAGATGGGATAAACCCTGAGTACTCGAATGTACTCAGCCAGACTTACCCGTCTTAAACCAAAATAAAGCGACACCAAGGATTATGCATGGCTTTCTTTAGTGGGCTAGCTAACTTGTTTGCGAAAAGCATAAGCTATCATGAAGAAACTATTTTAAGTACTTTGCATCATCTTTATTATGACCTATCCATCTAGGTAAGCACCTGTACTATAGCAATCACTTGATTAACCAATAACATCCAGTTACCAATTTAGATTTAGCATATCCCATACCATCCAGATAACCATCATTGTTCCATAATAATTACTACGATGCCGTAACTCGAGTCAAGTGCTCACTATCCAGGAGCGATGGCGATTCGAATCGATTCCTAACCAGCTGGTGATTTATTCCTTACACAAACCTCACTCACCCGCTAAAGTGAGATATTGATCACCGAGTCAACTATCCAGGAATCTTGAGTTTGCTAGGAACCACATGTACCCGGGGGCCGACCAACTGCACTTTGGTCTTATCATCTCGCCCCCGTGTCCTACCACACCTGCTCCGGCACAGTGCGCTGCGGGCAATCTACTCGGCCCGAATAATCTCCCAGTTTCGCGGTCGGAAGGTACTTTATCCGGCCAGCTAAATGTAAGGCATGCGTTCAACATGACTCGAGGCTCAACAATGGTCGGTCCTTAATCGACACAGACGGAAACTAACAGCACCCCAGAACCCTGTCTGGTTGCCACCAAATTTTCCGTCCGGTCTCCAATTATCCATCACACATGGTTAATTCCAGGATATCATTCTTTTCATAGCTAAATTCTTCCAGTAACCACCTATAAATGTAGGTGACCGGATATCACCGATCGCTACCGGTCTAAGCAAGGCTAAGCAGTTATTCGATCCTGACCTAACAGGGTAAAAGGGTAATAAGGTAGGCAAGGATAGTAATAAATGCATCAACGGTTTCGATCAGCTACTACAACTTAATGCAACAATATATAACTCATATATAGAAAGAATTACTTTTATAAATTAGGAGACTTATAATGCTCCGGGGCTTGCCTGGGATCCGACACAAGTCAGTTCAGTTAGCTTGCACCGTCCTGGTGATGTCTCAGGTCCTAGCATTCGCTTAGTCCTTCCATCTTCGGGATAGATCCTCCATACATCGTCTTCGGGTTCGGCTCCAACATCAAGTTCTTCACGTGGTTCATCTAGCGCACCTAGATGAGATGCCAGATGCATGTGTATGAATGTGATGAATGGTAACACAAGATGCATCACATAAGCATACAAGACAAACAAGTTATTATGCAAGACATAGACACCAATAGCTATTTAACTAACATCACACCACTAACTATAGAGAGCAAGCACATCAAGCATGGCACAAGTTTCCCAAGATCTCAAGTGCTCTAACTCAGTCAGCATTCAAGGCATACGTCACACTTAACAATATACAAGCAAGCACTATAATTGGAATCTGCCAATTTCTGGACAAGCAAACAGTAGGTACAAGATTTAGCTATAACTGGAGTTACACAAATCCAAATGACTTGCAAGAAGATATTCTGGAAAGCTTATGAAATTATCTACAACTTTTGTATAAACAAGTTTCACAACAAAGCACATTATCATAAAGAACTTTGCTAAGTTCCCAAATCTGTCCATAAACCACATCGGCAAGAAAATAATTATTAACTTATGTTGTAAATTCATAATTGGGCAAAACCAACTTTATCAACATTTCACACATGACTAAATAACACCAGAAAACCTAGTGTCCATGACCAAATAAATTCTTTTAATGCATTTCTTAATTTATTTTAGATAACAAGGTGACTTAATGAACATATACCAAAAGTATACAATAAATTATACAAAAATTACAGTGGCTCACATATCCTCTCAATAGTCTACTGTACAAATTTTACTCCATTTGAATATGTATAGCAACCTCTATGAAAAGAACAAGTTGCTAAAGCAAGAAATCATGTGAGAGCGAGATAAACCAATAACTCACTCATACTTCACCCAATACTCATGAAATTTTTACCACACATCAACTATCACATGAGTAGCATTCCACAAAAATTTCACTTCATTTGGAGCCCTATATCTACAGTTATGAAAAATAACAAATTCAACTAGCATTACAACCTTACTGCACAAATCTATGTTTACCGCAAAATATTTAAACTAAAACATGTCATATTATGGATCCACTGCATAGACAATTTCACAAGGATTCCAAAAAGTCCTCATTTACTATTTTACGAATTTTCTACGATTTACTATGAATTTCCAAAGTTCCTGCAAAATAATTACAAACCAGTCCTTATGACACTATTCACATGAGTCACAGGTTCTGCAGAAAGGCCCTTCTTTTTTCTCGAATTCGAGCACGAAGCCCCTGGTCGGAAAACAGAGCAGAGGAGCGGCCGGCTAGCGGCTCCGGCCGGCTGTGGGCGTCTATGGCGGCGGTGGAGTGGTGGGGGAGGACTAGGGGTCCCGCGCGCACACGCTGGGCTGCTCAGCTTGGCCCGACGCGGCCTATGGTGGCGCGGCCACAGTAACCGCGGTGGCGACGACAGCTGCTCCGACGGCGGGGAGCATCAGCGGCCAAAGGCGCCGGTAAAGGAGGTCCAGAGGCACGGCGTGGTGAGAGGAAGGTGGTCCTGCGGTCCATTTGGGTGGAGGGAGGCCGTGGGTAAGGAAACGCGGCGGCAACGAGCTTGAGTGTCGGCGGCCATGGCGGACAGCTGCACGGGAGCGAGGAGAGCGCGAGAGGGAGCGAGCATGGAGCGGAGAGGGGGAAGGAGAGGGCGTGCTGGTGCCCCTCCTCATCGGCAGCAGGGCGCAGGGCGCGTGGCCGAAGGTGGGACGCGCGGCAGCGGCGGAGGCGCATGGCGGCCACATTCACAACACGCGTCGCCGTTCGGGCATTTCCCCGAGCACGTGGCGGGCGTCGGTGAGGGCGACGTGGGTTGCCAATTTGGGCCACTTCCAGGCCGAATCAGTCCTTGGGCCAAAAATGAAGTTTGTTCACCTCGGCCTGCTCTACATTTTTCATTTAGAGACCAAGGTCATTAAAGCTCTTCAACAGCGGGTAATTAAGCCACAATCTATCAGTGTCAGCGCCTTGATAACGGTCACGGAAATTCACTTTCGGAAGTCAAAACTCGGTCAAACTCAGTGCAACTTTTTGCATGCTCTTCTCCATAATATAACCTTCAACTTTTATTTTTGGACCAACTCAAGTTGCTTAACAAATTTCGGAGAACGCGGAATGCCAACGTCGTTGCTTAGCGAAACTCCAGACCTAGGATATTTCTAAGTGCTGAAAACAACAGCAAATTCGATCTTGTGACCTTGATTTGACTTACTTCCAAGCTGATCTAGCTCTTAGTCCAAAAACAAAGTTTGTTCTACATGATATGGACTACAACTTTCATTTAAGGTCCAACCTCAAAACTGGTATAGAACCTGCTGTTCTACTTTGACCAAAGTAGGATCACGATGAAGCTTAAATTATCCTTTTTGATCCATTGGAGCATTTTCTTGGCATTTGCCCAACATGAACCTTTCATGACTTTTGTTGTAGAGTTCATCTAGAGTCATTTTGGCAAGGTTGCAAGGTTTGGTTGACATCTCATGTTCTCATTCACTTAATAGTGCAATTCAAGCACTTAGTAAAAATCATTCCAACAAGGATATAACTTATCATTTCATGTGACTTTTTGATTCCAAACTTCATGAAACTTTTCGAGTGTCCAATATAGATGGGTATTGATGTGAGACACATGAAGATATCCCAATCACACCACCCAAGCATATATCTTGAAAAGGGGTCTATAGGCGAGCAAAGGTGCAATATCCAAGTTTAGGTTGGGGCTCGTTTCTATAGGTTTGACCTTGACATCTTCATCATCACTTAATATACCATGTTTTAGCTCAAACCCATTGCTTAACTGGTGGCAAACACCTGGGGGTGTTAACGTCCCACCTCTCCGAGGCTGGGCCCGCTTACATCTGGCAGCTTCTCTAAGATATAGACTGCCCTCACAGACCAATACAGGTCTTTTCTGCGCACTTTGTCCTCACTCGTGCGCACCCGGGAAGAACTTCCCAGTCGGTCACCCATCGCTCCAGGCCAAGCACGCTTAACCTCAGAGTTATTTGCAGATGGGCTTCTAGAAAAGAAGTTGCAACTTATTGGTATGAGTATCATATTAATCCTGTTAAGCACTGGGCCGGGATGTTACATCCTCACCCCCTTAAGAGATTGACGTCCTCATCGATCAATCCCAAGCCAGGAATGTCCTCTCTTAGCCACGTCCGTGTGTCCAGTGCCAGTGCATGTGCCATGCTGTGTGACCACACCGGATCCACACCAGCCATGCGCACCATGCCTGCGCAACTACGACACACGCGCCCGTGAAACCGCGAGAGTCGGCTCCGATACCATTCTGTAACGTCCCACCTCTCCGAGGCTGGGCCCGCTTACATCTGGCAGCTTCTCTAAGATATAGACTGCCCTCACAGACCAATACAGGTCTTTTCTGCGCACTTTGTCCTCACTCGTGCGCACCCGGGAAGAACTTCCCGGTCGGTCACCCATCGCTCCAGGCCAAGCACGCTTAACCTCAGAGTTATTTGCAGATGGGCTTCCGGAAAAGAAGTTGCAACTTATTGGTATGAGTATCATATTAATCCTGTTAAGCCCTGGGTCGGGATGTTACATCGGTGGCACGACATTCAGCTCGGTCGAAACAGGGGCGACGTTCACCTCCGACCTAGGCTCCGCGCCATCCGCAGGCTGGGCAGCGTCCTCCCCACGCATGCTTCTGGCCATGTCTTCACAACGGACGTCCATCACCCACTAGGCAGAGACTTGCTCTGCCACCGACCTTGTGTGCGGCAGCAAGGCCTCCCCGATCGACTGCATACCCACTGCAGATAGCAGCGAAGTCTAGGTTTGGGTGGTGCATCGCTACAGAAGTCAGCACCCCCGACGCTCCATAGAACAGCCCGCTCCTGATAAGGTCCCAAACCGCATCCCGGGCCTCCGCCAGATGGACGGCGGGCGTGCTAGTGCTTGTCCCTGACCCGAAGACTTCCGAGACAACCAGCTGGGCAACGTTGTGGATCTAGTCCAGCTCCCCCTCGAGAGCACGTCGCTCTTCACGGGACTTGGCCAGTTCCTCCACGTTCCGGTTGAAGGTCGCCTTGATCGCCTCTAGGTCCTGCTCCAGCGTCTTCACCTTTCCACTCAGCTCTGAAAGAAGAGCGACAAGCTCAGAAACAGGCTGAAGGAAAAACTAACACAATGAAAAATAGAAAAGGTACGTACCGACACGGAAGTTCTCAAGGGTGGAGAGATCCTCTGCCTGCCGGGCCGCCCGCTCGTGCAGCCGGGCGCTCGCGTCCTTCGTCCCCATCACCCGGCCCCGGAGCACGAGCACCTCCTGGTCTGCCTCCGATCGGGCCTTCCACTCCACCTCCAGGGCCCTCTGCTCCACCTCCAGGGCCTTCCTTGCCGACTCCAGGTTGCTCCGCTCCGACACCAAAGCGGCCCGCTCCGACTCAAGGGCAACCAAGGACTCTTGAAGCGCCGCCTCGGTGTTCGCCAGGGATGTCCGCAACCCCGCCTCGGTCTCCGCCTGGCGGGCCTTCGCCACCTCAAGCCCTTGCTCGGCGGCAGTCACCCGCTCTGCTGCATGCTGCCCCTCCGCCCACGCCGTGGTCGCCTCAGCCACCCGGTCCTGGGACTTGCGACGAGATGACGCTAGCTGACGCTCAAGCTCAGCCATCCGGGCGTGCTCCATTCGGAGAAAGCGGGACTTACGGGATGACATCCCCTTCAGACTCTACAAAAAACAAGCATGCTAAGGCAACCAACAAAAGATTCAAAGGTCAAGGACAAGTATGCAAAACTCACCTCCACGGCGAGCTGCAGGTCGGCCTCAACTAACTGCTGAGCGGACTTAACCCGCTCTTAGGCATCTTCGAGCCTCGCAGATAGGTTGGTGAGTTCGGACACCGCGGCGTGCCCTTCCTCCCTAAGGATGTCCCAGAGCGGACACTCCTAGGAATCCCAGAGGACAAACTGCACCTTCGCTGAGTCCTCAGGACAGGGCCACTCAAGGTCACCCTCCGACAGCCCGCCGGAGGGCCCAGCCTCCGACTGGACCACCGCCAGCTCCCGCGACAACACCGGCGGCTCCGCCACATCGTCCACCTCGTCATCGTATAGGATGTCCACCACCTCAGTTGCGTGGACCGCCGCCAGGCGTTCCGACTCCGTCTCGGCCGTGTGTTCCCCTGGCACCTTTGGCTCCGACCACGAGGGTGAGCCGTGCAGCCCTCCACCCGGCAAGGCAAGGAGCTCGGTCTCCCTCTCCTCTTCTGCCACGGCTGATGGGGAGGGCTGCAAGGGTTACCTCCGACACGACCTCCACCATCGCCACCGGAATCGCCGCCAATACCGACGCCGCCGCTGTCGCCGTAGCAACAACCACCCTCGGAAGGGAAGGGCCCGCCGACGCCACCCTGTTCCCCCCGTCGCTCGCCGTGACACGCTGCAGGGTGGGCCTCCATGCCTCCCACATGGGTGTTGGGGTGATGCTCAACCCCGTCATCGCCCGGCCACTAACAGAGGGCGCAGGTAAGTCACACTCTAAAAAGACTCAACAGCAAAAGATTAGAAAAAACAAAGCAAAAACGTACTAGGAGGCGAGCGAAATGACTCTAAAGGCAAGACCCAGTGCCAACGGGTCTGCAGGGCACGGGCCGCTCCCAGGTTGCGACCCACGCCCCCTCACTTCGGCCAAGGATGGAGTCATCCCAACCGGCCCCTGCCCGGCCTACGGGTCGCCATGACCCTTGGCTCGAGACTCCCCGACCGGCGCAGGGGGTGGGGCATCCTCCATCTACGAGTCATGCGATGCGTGGGCACCAGTCTGCTCCTCAGACCGCCCGACAAGCTCAACCGCATCCGCGGCAGGCGTGGCCTCCCCCAGCTACAAGTCACGCATTGGCACCGGTCCCGGCGACGCACAAGTGCCAGTCCGCTCCTCGAACCGCATGGCTTGCTCGGTCGCGTCTGCCGCAGGCGGCGACGGGACCGACGACACCACCAAAGGGCACGGTGACCGCGTCCACTTTGCCGCCCGTTCACCGACGGCGTCCACGCTCACCGCGTGCTTCCTCAGCGCGGAAGCCACTACGCGCCACGCGGCCTCCCGTTCATCACCAACGGATGTCGCCACAGGGGCGCGATGCTCCGTTGAGGTCACAACGACCTCCCAGCTTTCCTCCTCCCCAGAGAAAACCATGTCGTCCACATCCGTGGGATCCTCCGACTCGAGCTCGGACTCGACGTCGCTCTTTCTCTCCCCAGCCTTCACGTGTCGGGCAACCTCCTTCTCCTTCTTATACTTCACCTTGGGCCACCTCGGCCTTCTTCTTCTTCTTCCCGGCATCTGCTTTGCCTCCTTACGAGCGGCTGCTCACGAGCCATGCCCTACGGACCCTTGGGAAGGTGCGGCCAGGACATGTAATTTTCAAGCCCCTGTGGAACGTGTGGAAATCAAAAAAATAGGAAAAGCAGAGGAAGAAGTGTGGACTGAAGAGAAGGGAGCATACCAGTGTGGACACGATCGAGGAGTTGAAAGGCATGGGCTTCCCTGCAACCCTCTCTTTGGGCATCAGCTGCAGCACCCGGCCAAGGCCACTCCAGACCTCGTCGTCCGGCAGATCCTCCGGCGACGCGTGGTTCGGGTCCGACGGGCCGCTGTACAACCACATTGGCCGCGCCCTCTCCGCCAACGGCGCGACCCAGCGATGGTAGAGGGTGTGGAACACCCGCACCCCGTCAAGGCTGCGCTTCATGAGCTTTCGGAGCTCCTCCTCGATGACCCCCACCTTATGCTTCTCCTTATGGGTGCAACCCCACAACCAACTATCCTGCTTCTCTGGCCTCCCACCGGTGAATGCCGGGAACGGCACCGCCGCCGGATTTCTGATGTAAAACCACTCCCCATGCCTCCCCCGGTTGGAGTCGTAGGGGAGGTACTCAGGATACGAGCCTCCCGCACTCGGCTTCCTCTGTAGGGTGAAACCCCCCACTAACATGATCTCGGCCGGGTTCCCCACCATCAAGGCTCTCCCGAAGAAGTGCCACCGGAAGAAATCCGCGTGCGGCTCCATCCTGAGGAAAGCCTCGCAGACGGTGATGAAACCAGGGATGTGCAGGCACCCCCATTGGATTAAGGTGTTGTAGCTCCAGACCCCACTCATTGAGGAGCCCACGTAGGAACAAGTGTGTTGAGTATCCTAACCCGCACTCATGGAAGGTGAGAAAGGAAACCACCTAGTCGGGCCGAGGTTGCGGGAACTCCTCCCTCTCGGGAACCCTCTAGTGCGCCACCTCCTTCAGCGGTAGGAGCCCCTTCCCAACGAAGGCCTTCAACACCGACTCCCTCACGGTGGACGACCTCCAGTCCACGGTGAGTTCTTCTCTTCTCCCTCGCTCTCTCCCCTCTCTTTCCTAGAAACCACCGTGGCTCTCAGGAACGCTCACGGCAAGAAGGAAGAGGAAAGGCGGCGGCAGATGAGGATCAGGCAAAAGAACAGGGCAAAAACCCTCTCCCTCCTCCTACTTAAGGAAAAGGGAACAACAGTTAGGGAAGGGCGTGCCGATCGGCGAAGCAAAACGGCGGAGCGAGAAACTCTCTCTCTCTCTCTCCCATTTAATGCAGATGAGACGCGCCCTAACCGATGAGACGTGCGCTGCCCGACGAAACGGTTCCTGATCGGATTAGACATGGCCTAGGCATGGCCCACCACTACCGCACGACCAACCACTACCGCACGCTGGGCACAAGAACCAAAGCACCTCCGCACGCAGGCGGCTCCCCGCTTCCCTGGGCCAGACCTGGAAAAAAACCCAAAACGAGATCTCCGCCAGGGAGATCATCGGGCCCCCTGAGTTGATCGAATCACTCAGGATAGACACTGAGAGATAGGTAGGGAGCAAAGGGACACCCCATATAGGTCATGCCGACTCTGTCATGAACGACGAGCATGGGTCCCGGTCATACGTTTCCGACTGGAGCTCTCCAAAGCCCCGTCACTCGAGTCACCAAGGTGAACACTACCAACCCCCTCTATTTCCTTTATTTAAATCATTTTCATACATCCATAAACGCATTCATCCTATACGCCTGTGCCTCCCGGACGATTCGGGCCCTGAACCGCTCGGGGGCTCGGGAACTAAGCATCGCATGTGCAGCGAAATGCATCACAACGCTCCGTGTTGCGTCACGAAGCGGCGGTTGCCTCATTCGACATGAGCAACCAACAGAGCCAGGGGAGAAAAACGTAGATAAGTCTTGTGCGGCCCTCGCTCGGTCTGGCAGACTGGGCCATCTCAACCTTCTCGTTCGATCCTGAACCTCTCGCCAAGCCCACAGAATCTCCATCGAGGGGAGGCCGTTAGGCCACCTGGGTCGGTCTCCGGAACGACCTAGACATCTGCCAGGTTGTAGGTAGAGGAGTAGTGGAATGTCACAAGAGGGCTATGCCAACCCCATCACGAATGATGGACCCGGATTCCACTCGATCATACCAGTTAGCGAACTCACCGAGCGCGTCACTTGAGCCCGAGCGATCGGGACAAGCGACAAAACTTAGCCCCTCCGGTTGTGAGGAACCAAGGATGAGGTAACGCACACCACTCACACCGACCCCCACTAAAGCCCAACAGGACTCGGGGGCTCAAGACATGAAAAACCTGGGTCTACGACCCCGAACTCGCCCCTTCCGACTGTGCTCCAAACACCTAGGTCTGTGACCCCGATCTCGCCCCATCCGGCTACACTTCCGACTGCGCTCCAAACACCTGGGTCTACGACCCCGATCTCGCCCCACGACTCTGACTCACCTGATCCCGTGGTGCACATCGACGCCAGGATCAGTGAGCTCTGTCTCGTCCAAACAAACTTCCTTGCCCGATCCCACGGTGTGCACCGACGCCAGGATCAGTGAGTCTTGTCTCAAATCTCTCAACCAACTAAAACACCTCGACTGCACAACGACGCCTTGGCTAAACAAACTCTGTCCCAACTAAAAACGTGCACACACGACCGCTACAGAACACCCCCCAGGCGGTTCTTCCCGAACCGCCCGGGGGCTACACCCCCGGGTGCGCTCGCGCGCACTCACCGATGAAACGGAAACCTCCCCCACTGACAACACAGAAAACCCCCCAGATGATTCTATCCGAACCGCTCGGGGGCTCGGGGGCTACACCCGCAGGTGCGCTCACGCGCACCCACCGTCAAAAATAAAATCCCCCGGACGATTCTGCCAGAATCGCCCGGGGGCTCAGGGGCTCCTGTCGGGTTCATAAACCCAAGGTCCCTCGGGGACCGGCTTCCACGCCAGGGCTCGGCCCAAGCAGACAACACACAACTCATGGGCTGGCCCAAGGGTCTAAAATAACAGGCCGAAAGGGCGATCCAGTCACTGACCGAAAGGTCTGGCCGAAGAGGAGCAGCGCCCGCTCGTCGATTACTTCAGCCCACCTGTCCGACCAGAGCGCTCACTTCGGACTCCAGCCGCCTCCGGACGGCCTCTCCGATCGGAAGGCCTGGCCCAAGCGCTACTTCCGACTCTGACCCCGCGTCTCCGACCGGGGTTCACAGAAACCCCGCTCACCGCTCTTCTCCGACTGGCGCGACCAGAGCCGACTGGAGCCATCCGACCGGGGACGCCCGCTCGGAAGGAACCAAGGGACGAACGGAGAAAGCAAGCCAGGGCGCATAAGTCAAAACCATGATACCAGGGACCATACCCTGTACACCTACAGGAATAGTACTCTGCAACCGCCCTGACACAAACAGTATTGTAGGCGCCGACATTTCCCTCTACAGTATTATAGGCGCCGTTAACTCCCATACGGTAAGGCCCTCCACATGCCTCTAGGCATCGATAGTGTTGTGGGCACCAGGATTTACCGTACCAGGTGAACATGGTGAGACTCCTCACATCCCTCTAGGCATCAACAATATTTGCAGGTACCGACATGTGCTATTTCTAAAGAAGGCAACGCAGCCTCCCACATGCATCTAATATTCTATAGTGACATCAACAGTATTGTAGGCGTCTACCATTATCTTGTACCTGCCAGCATGGGCAACAGAGCCCAGTAGCATACGTACCCTCACCCTCTCACTTGTAAAGCCATCCCTTTTATCTATAAAGGGGGATGCGCTCCCTCCAAGGAAGGAGGGCCTTTTTGAGAGCTTTCTTAGATTCATTAGATCGACCAAGTTTACTAGTCCACAACCGTAGAACTATCGGGTTCGGACCTCAAGCACACGCTTGAACACTTAGCTCATAGCGGAGCTCCTATCGCTCTCGGCCCTTTCGACCGGAGCCGACCGGACCTCTTGTACACCCCATCTTTCTCCTTTTCGTTTGTAACCCCACTTCAGACTTCGAGCACCTGGGCTCAGGAATAAAGTCACCGACCGACTCAAACTGGACGTAGGGCACGTTGCCTGAACTAGTATAAACCCTGTGTCATTGAGTGCTAGGCCACCTCCGATCACAACGTACGGCAAAACTATAAATATTTACTAGTTGGTCACATTCTGTACCGACACTATCTTCCTCAGACCAACTAAGTTTGCATCCCTCTTTATAGTGCGGCGGATCCTAAACTCAAAAGCAAAAATAAAACCTTTGGACAGCGCTTTGAGTTCGTCCACCTTTACAACTTCAAAAATTAAGGGATACCAGTTCATCTTTATCAACTCTTTGATTCTTTCATGGGACTAAAAGCTACGACATATCTCATTAATATCACATTAGTCCCTAATTTGGATGTCATCAATACACCAAAACCCACATAGGGGGCAAATGCACTTTCATTCTCCAAATCGCCGACCACGTTTCTCCAAATCTCCAACGTATTTCGCTGAACAGGTTTCTCCAAATCACCGACCACATTTCTCCAAATCTCCACCGTATTTCGCCAAACATGTTTCTCCAAATCGTCGACCACATTTCTCCATATCTCTGAAATGTTTCGCCGACCACCAAGTAGCACATGTTCTATTCTGTTCTCTATGGAGAAGACCCAGTCTCCGATCTCTCCCTACACGTGCTACGGGCTCCGCGCTCTGCATTATGGGTGGTCGGCTGCGGTTCCTTGGTCATGCCTGTTCCTCCTACACATGCACGGGCTCCACGCTCGATGTTATGGACTATGGGCTAGCCAAGGCCGAGAGCTCAGTAAAGAACTAACTGCTCGAACGCCACTTATACTACGTTTATCTCCAAGTTATTTCGCCAACCGCTTAGTAGCACATGTTCCGCTCTGTTCTCTATGGAGAAGACCCAGTCTCCGATCTCTCCCTACATGTGCTATGGGCTCCGCGCTCTACGTTACAGGTGGTCGGCTACGGTTCCTTGGTCATGCATGTTCCTCCTACATGTGCACGGGCTCCGCGCTCAACGTTATGGGCTATGGACAAGCTAAGGCCAAAGAAGTTCAGTAACGAACTAACTGCTCGGACGCTACTTATACTATGTATAATTGTGTTAGGGTTAATACTGCAATGATTTCTTCACCGCAACATTACAAACTGCATAAACATGCACATGTCAACATTTATACATACATATAAATGTCTGTCTACGCTCTCGCGTGTTCGAACCACCCTCTCCAGATGTTACAGATCATATCCTCCGAAGCAGATCACCGAGCTTCACCATCGCCGTCCATCTCGCCGAAAAGGTCGATGTCGCTGGCCAGCTTTTTCACCACGTCGTCCACCTCATCCTCTAGCTGCTGATGCTCCATCGCGCTCATCCCTTCGGCGAATCCGGCCCCTATCGCCTAAAGGTCAACGGCTGGGTAGTGGGACCGGACCACTGCAAGGGCGTGAGTAACGGCGGTAACAATGGCGTCGCGGTTGAAGCTCTTGAAGTTCTCCCACACTGCCTTGCACCTCTCGATGATGGTGTTCGGACATGGCGGCCTACCGTCGGGCTGAGGAGCTACCTCTAGGCCGACGCAGTCGAGCACCGATTTGATTGTAGCAACTACAGCGTCGAGCTTGTTTCCCTGGGTTCTGGCCTCCTGATCCAACACTTTGAACTATGCCTTGACCCTCCAACGATAGTCTGCAAGCATTACAAGGGTCTGTCAAGCAAAGAAATTACTCCACCAGTAACTCTGACCATGAAGTACTCACCTTCCAGCTCCTCGGCCAGCTTCTCCGCTTGCCCTGACTCCTTCGCCTTCTCCTCTCGGAGTTGCCCGATGGTCTGGCGCGGCTAGCTGAGCTTCACTTCTTGCTCTACAAGCACAGCGGTCGTCAGCAACAACATGATTGTTCAGCACCACAAAGCACATTCACCGATACGCCATACCTGCTTTTTGCCCAGAGAAGCTTTTGAGCTTCTTGGTCTTCCGCTCTAGTTGTTCGGAAACAGTGGCCAGCTACTCGGACTTGCCTCGCAGCTGCTCGGATGTGGTCGCCAGCTGCTCAGATAGGACGCCCTTCTGGTACTCTAGGTCCTACGCGTTGGATTCAGCAAGGTCTCGCTCGCGCTAGCCCCTCTGGATGTTCTTCTCCATAAGCTTCATCGCCTCTTTGAGTTTTTCATTCTCCTCGACGAGGGGCTCCATCCTCTTTATCAGCTGGTGCCGCTACTCGGTAGTCCGAGTTATCCCCTGCGCAAAATGCCACGATTATGAAGAATAACAATCTCCAACGTCAAAGATGAACATTACAGATGTAGTACCGACCTTGATTTGCTTCATCACTCCAGCAAGGGCGGACTCTAGTCTCTTCAGCTCCCTAGTGGTGTCCTCCACCTCAACAACCACCACCTCATCGCCGCGTCTACGAAGGATCCGGATGGCCTGGGGTCGAGATTCCTCATGTTCGATCTCTTCCACCTCGTCCTCCTCTGCCACGGCTGGAGGCACCACCGAGGGGCTCCGTGGCCGGACAGTGAGTCCGACCACGCCCTGCGACACCTCAGGAGGCGCT
Organism: Miscanthus lutarioriparius; assembly: GCA_904845875.1. NCBI lineage: Eukaryota > Viridiplantae > Streptophyta > Magnoliopsida > Poales > Poaceae > Miscanthus > Miscanthus lutarioriparius. Next base: position 96,521,765 of record CAJGYO010000007.1, on the reverse strand, counting down.
GGTTGCTCCTCAGGCGCCACCGGCTTCGCCATCCTAGACTCAGGCGTGGCACCGGCATCTGCTGCATTCGCCGCAGAAGAACCGGCGGTTTCCGCCCGCCTCGGCATCGCCGCCATCGTCGTCTGCAGCATGGCGATGGCCGATCGCTCACCACCGCCAAGTCCGCTAGCAGCAGAGCAGATTGACTCCTCTCTGCAGGTCGCCGAGCACCCGGGGACTCCGGGATGGGGTCCACCGGCATCTCCTTCGCCCTAGGGCCAGCCTTCGGTTGCTCATCGATGCAGATGGGTCGGGCGAGATCCTCCGTGCGCCTCGCTCTGCATCAGATCAGCTCATCAATCACCAAAAAAGGATAAGGAAATGACAACCAAATAATTCCAAGACATGGGTACTTATGTAGCGGCTTTCTGGTAGATTTTTCTAAACCGGTACTGCCTACCTGAGCCCCCAGCTGTGGCCTTGGGATCAACGCCTGCGTCTTAGGGTGGAGGTCCCACGGTCTCCACCGTCGGCCTCTCCTCCGCCCGCCGCTCCAGGGATCCTCTCGCCTACTGCTTGGGGACTCCCTCCGTCCGCTGCTCTGGGGCTCCCGTCGCCCACTTTTGGGGAACTTCTTCCCTTCCCCTCGATTGTTCCTCCACGCGCGTGCTGTGCGGAGGCACCTTCGTGCTCGGCGGAGGAGCAACTGGAACTTCGTCGTCATCCGACCACTCGAACATCGCGGTCCTCCGCATCCGAGTGGTCTGGTCACCGCCAAGCGAGATGGCGCTCGGCTTGAGGGGAGCGGCACCTGCCGTCTTTCTCTTCTTCTGGGCCAGCACATCTACCGCTGCCCTCTTCCCCCGGACCTTCTCCGACACCGAGGGAGAACTGTCTGCCCGACCAGCGTCCGTGCCTCCAGACTCTGACGAGGCGCTGGCCGCATCTTCTTCAGGCCGAGCCGATGGCCGGACGTCTACTCCCCTTGGCCAATCTCCCCTCGGCATGCCTGAGAAGTACATCGTTCTTTCCTGCGAATGCATCTTTGCATAAGTGAATAAGTTCACTGCTCGACAACAATCATTGATAAAAAGCATCACAAACAAAACAATTGGGATGGTTACCTGAGGAGGCGGATTTGTACAGTTGAAGGCCCTCATCTGCCTTGACATGCTGAACGAGGCATTTGGAGCGAACAGCTCTGCAGCCCACTCTAGCACTTCACTCCTCTTCAGCCTCCCCGGTCTCTCCCGGGTGCCATCGTCATCGCCCTTGAAGTCAAAGCCCGGGTGGGCCCTCTCCTTGCAGGGCTAGACGCGGCGCACTATGAAGCTTGCCACTACCAGTCCACTGTTAATCTCCATGCCTTTTATCAGATCGAGGATCTCCCTCACCTGCTCCATGTCAGCACTGCTCGGTTTCTCCGACCAGCTCATTTGGTTCTCCGGAATGTGGTCGATGTCACAGCGGATTGCAGGATGGCTCTGCTTTATGTAGAACCACCTGGCGTTCCATCCCTTCAGAGAAGTATTCAGCGATACAGTGATGTACTCGCTCGCCATCCCGTCCTAGAGTTGCAGATATACGTCGCCGACCACCTTGGAACCACTGCCACCCTTCTTCAACCAGAACAATTGTCTGAAGAGGTTGAAGTGCGGAAGAACCCCTAGATACACCTCACAGAAATGGATAAAAATTGAGATGTGCAATATGGTGTTCGGGTGGAGATTGCACAGACTAATTGTCCAGAACTCCAGCATATCCCTCAGGAAAGGATGAACAGAAACCCCCAACCTGTGCCAGAAATAATCCTCAAACACTACAGCTTCATTAGTGTGAGGCTTTGGGAAGGGCTCACCACCGGCTGGCCACCATCTGGTGGTGACGCGGTCTGGAAGAACGCCCGCCGCCACCATCCTGTTGAGCTCCGCCTCCCCCATCTTCGACGGCACCCATTCCACGTCGTGGCTGGCTCCAGCGGCCGCCTTCCTCGGCTTCACAGCTCCCTTCTTCGGCGTCATTTCTCAGATCTGGTTTGAGATTGAAAGCGGATGCGCGTGTGGATGTGAATCAGGAAGCACAAGGTCTGAGGATGAAGATGAAATGGCAAAGTGGCAAAGGTGGGAGCGTGGGGTGCGGCGGCGCAGTTATAAAAAAACCCTCCACTGTTTCGCATTCGAGGGTTTTTGGGAAACCGTTCCCACAATTTGCGCCTCTCCGAATTCTCTGAAGTGGTTTAATGGGCCGTTACCTGGGCCTTCGTGCAACAGCAGCCCATATCGCTCATTTATCGCCTCAATTGGTTATTATTCGCCGACTTCGCCGCCATTTATTGAGGCTCAGTAATCGATACTGAACAGCCATTACTCCGATTTTTTCTCCACGGTTTGACTTCGCCGATACTTTCACTTGTGGCTCAGGGACTACGCCATTTCTACAACTTTGTTCTCCACGACACTGGGGAATTTTCTTTAGTTGACCGTTATTTCTGACCCTGGCACCACGTGACCACGTCACCTACTGTAAGGCTCGGAGACTAAGTGGGCACACTTTACCTTGCGGTAATGTGCTTGTTCTCATCTCGGGGCTACGCTCGGGGACTGGCTACCTGCTCGGCTAGTCTTCTATTTTTCTTCTACTTTGGACCCTGGCACCACATAACTACGTCATCTACTGTCAGGCTCGGGAACTAAGTGGGCACACTTTATCTTGCGATGAATGTGTTTTTCTGGAAGACTCCGCGCCTCTTGAAGCTGAAGAAGACTATCTCTCTTTCTCGTGGTCGGATTCTAAGTGGGCACACTTGGTCCACTGCGAAGAAATTTTCGTTTCTGAACTTGAGCTCCTTACACCCTTATGGCAAGTCGTACTTGGGTTACACTGCTCGGCAACTGTTCACAACTGCTCGGCAACTCATCACGGTGGTCGAACCATGAGTTTGACTGCTCGGCTTTGTTCGTACTTGCTCGGACAAGCTCAAGATGACGTTGCACAACAGGTACAAGACGCTCGGGGGCTAGCTGTGGGGGTTACGACCCCGGATACCCACGGCAGACCACATGGGTTGCGCCCCCAGAGGCGGCCCAGCCCACAAGACGAAGCCTTGAGGGGCACAGCGCTGCTCGGCATCTCCCGCAAGACATCGAAAAGATATCCTGAAGATACTACGATGCTGTTAGGATCGTATGATTTCATGATTCTTATAATCTATTATTACTTTTCGGTTATCTCTCAGATCTAACCGACTTATAACTCTGCCCCCCAGACTATATAAGGCGGGCAAGGACCCCCTCCAAACTCATGCAATATCATACGATAGCCAATACAAACCAACAGACCACAGAAGTATGGTAGTATGCCATACTGACGGCCTGAACCTGTCTAACTCGTGTGTCTCTGTTGCCTTCTTGTTCTTGATTACACGCCTCTCTACCGATCAATCTACCTTCGTGGGATATCCCTCGGAGAATTGTCGACGATATTCTGTCGACAACCACACACTTGAAGATTGCATTTTAACCTATGTAATTAACAGAGAAGGGTATAACAAAACCCCCAGTAATTAGTGAAAAAGAAGAAGTCAACTTCAACACTAGTACTACGTGGTAGCTGGGGTAGATGCTCACTTGCATTCCACTCCAGCCTCGGCGGCTCGCCGGGGAGTGCTCTTCCGGCGGCTTCCATTGGGCCGGAACCCACTGGACTTGGCCCTCACGTGTCCCTCCCCGACGCCGTCCTCTCCCACAAGGTCGTCGGCGGAGCCTGCGCTCACCTGGCCCGCCGGCGCCGCCGCTTCTTGGCAGCTCCGGTCTCAGCCGTCGAGCCCTTGGCGTCGTCGTCGTCGTTGCCTGCTGGCCGCACAGCGGGAGCGGGTTTGGCGCCGTCGTCTACGTAATCCTCCTTGACCTCGCCGGCGTCCTTGTCGTCCTCTGCTTCGACGTCGTCGGTGCCGTCGTCCGCCGTGAGAGGCTTGTGAGCCGGCCTTCCCCTCCTCCTCTTGGTCTTGGGCGGTGTGGGGGACACGGACACCTCATCGCCGCCGACGCTGCCGTCTTCGTCGGATTCGTCGTTCAGTTTCTTGCTCTTCCCTCTAAGCCTGCCCATGTACGTATCTGATGGATGGATTCAGCTAGACAAGGGTAGGGGGCTTCCCTCCTTGGCTGGAGCTGCAAAATAGCAGAAGAAAGAAACAAGTCAGGCACCTCGCCTGTCAGTGTATGCATCTCATCAGATATACACAACACAATACGTACGGTATATATGGATGGATCGAGCAAACAACAGGATGATGAGCAAGAAAACAGTGTACATGGGTATGCGATCGAGGTGAACAAAGCAGGCAGCTTATCAATCGTTACCAACCTTAACCGTTACCAAGAACCCCCAACGGTTGCAGAAAGGGACTGCAAATTAACAAAGCATCACAGACACTCCAACCACCACAAAACAACGATTACCCTCACCAGAGGGCAGAGGGGGATTGCCTGAATCCTGAGCAAACGGAGAGCATGAAGGACGCAGATGGAACAGAACAGAAGCAGGGGAGCAAGATCGTCGACGACCTACCTGACGACGCCCACCTCTCTCCCTCTCTGTCTCCCGTGGCGTTGCCTGTACGTGCCTGCCTCCGCGCTGTACTCGATCGGAGCTCGAGAGCAACGCATCCGATCTCTCCACCTCAGGCTCCAGCTACAGCTGCTGGATCGGACTGGTGGAGCTGTGCTTACTACGACCGAGAGATCGATCTCCTAGACTAGAGGGAGGCCTGCCGTGTGGTTCTTGGATAGGAATAGGATCGAAGAAGCAGGGAGGAAGACGAGAGGCCGCAAGAAGCTCAAGGGATCGGAGTAGCGTGGCCCGGCTGGCCGTGTGGTTTTCTATAGGCTGGTGGGGCATTCGGTTCAGATATATTGTGACCACTCGCCACTCACTCAGCAGGTGGTGATGATTCGAGTGGCCGGGTTTGGACTCTGGAGTGTACACACAGCAAGGAAAGAAGCCAAACAAGCAGCGCCGCACACAAGGGCCGAGTGGCGTTGCATTTCAGGGAGTAGCTGCAACGTCTCGGAGGAAAAAGGGCGACACGCACGTGCCGAAGAGCTTAACTATGCAGTACTAGTAGTATATAGGAGTAGTACAGGTACAGATCGATCAGGTTGGAAAATAATTACGTGGTCCTTTAGTTTGGGCAATTGTCATGTGCTACTACGTTTTCAGCTGCACCTGTACGTGTGCTGGAAAATAAACTGCTGACCTCATAAAAACAACACGTGATTCTCCTTGTGCGTGGATGGAAAGAGAGAGGAAGAAAAAGAGAGATATATTGTAAAAGAAAACCATTTCAGCTAGCTGCTAATAATACCACGACATGTGCCATGTTACACACACTGAGCAAGTGACACAGAACATGTTGCTGTTTTATTAAAACAAACCAGCAGGAGAGCTACGAGAGTAATAACGAACCTAGACGGTACCATACAAAGCACTATACAAACACGACCGAAGCCCAACAACAATAACAAAGCAACAGCTGAAGGTTAACAAAAAAAAAAAAAAGTTGTGTAGCTCTGTTAAACTTGTTGGTTTCAACAAAATAAAACCAAATACCAAACAATGATTTTTCTCTCACAAAAACCAAAGACCCAAATTTTAAAACCAAAGACCAAATTTCCAACCAAATGAACAGGCCCACATGAAAGGTGTTTTACACCCGCAATGATCCATAGGCCCACCTCGTCTTTGATTTTTCATGAACTTTGAAGTTTCTCTTTCTAAACCTCCACGTAACTAGGATTATCAAAGATTGAAACCCCGGCTCATGCTTCGAATGCTTGACATAATAGTCTACCAGTTCTTTACCATGCAATCTATCGAGAGACCAAGTGGTTGGGTGTAGATTGTTGTTTGAGATCCAAGTTGCGATCTCGGCCCAAAGACGTCTTGTGAATCTACGGTCTTTGAAAAGATGTAGTGTCATCCTATCTCTCCTAAACTTTAGTCGCTGTCACATCGGATGTTTGACACATGCATAGAGTATTAAATATAGACTAATTATGAAACTAATTATACAGCTTGCGACTAATTTACGAGACGAATCTTTTAAGCCTAATTAGTTCATGATTTGACAATGTAGTGCTACAGTAACCATGTGCTAATGATGGGTTAATTAGGCTTAATAAATTCGTCTCGTGGAGTACTGACGGATTCTATAATTTATTTTTTTATTAGTATCCGAACACCCCATGCGACACCCTCACGTGATACCTCCTAAGTTTTAGTCACCTGATCCAAACACCCCCTTAGTGACTCGTACACAACGGACATGTTTTACATGTTTTAGAGTTTGGCCAACCACGCTTCCATTCTATGGTGCAATGTAGTCTGCATAAATATACCATGAAGTTATTAGTCAAGAACCTACATAGGTGTTGTTTGAATGACTAGGGATTTTTCAAATCTATATATTATCTACATATTGTAGCAACACGGAGTGGTGACCCGAGATGTTTTGGTGTTTGGCGAGCTGGCAATGGCTGTTGTGAGGCTAGCGCCACATTGACGAATCACGCATGCCAGTGACTTGTTCGGTTTGGCTTCGACAACTCGTTCGTGGCGGCTCACTTCGGTGAGATCAATGCTATGGGCTTGTGGTTTGGGATGGGGGCATTGGGAGAAGTCCTTGCTCGGCTACACTGATGCTGACAATGGCGATGCCTATGGATGCCGTGGACCTCGCTGGAGGCATTGTCGTGTGTCCTCTTTTCGCTCCTGCCTCTATCTTGGTTTTTTCCCTGGTTGAAAAACTTGTCAGGTATTCCAGTTTGTGTGTAACGGCATCTGCGGATGTCGTTTCCTCCATGGAGGCATCGCTTAGTCAATCTCCTAGTGGTTGTTGCTGCAATAGGCAAGGTGACATTTGGTTTTGTGGGCAGCTTTGAGCAAATTAGAGAGTGGTGCACTTGCCTTGTGGACGCATAGACTTGTGCTATTGGGGGTGCACATATAGCGAAAATCTAGGAAAACACTGTTTAAACAAATTTTGGAGGGTGCATTTGCACCCTTAATAACTACCTAGCTTCGCCCCTGGTTGTGGTGCTTTGTCATGCCATTGCCAACATCTTCTGTTGGTTTTCGGTGATGCTGTTGTAGAGGGTTTGTTGTTTTCTTATATATGTACATGCTTACTCCTATTAATACATGGACCGGTTGTTTAACCTGCTAGTTTCTCTTTGAAAAAGGGATTATGAGTATTTTGAGACTTTGAGTAGTACAAGAATTTGAAAATCTAGCTTCATATCCCTCCAGTTTGGATGGTGTATAGATTCTTGTTTTCAGAATCTTATAATCTTTAACCTATTCAAACGGATCGGAAGCTTAACCTACGTACAAAAATTTGCGTCTTGACAGTTGACACGACACATACAAGTAGTAGTAGGAGTCCCTGTCATTTGCAAAGATAAGCGATTTCTTCGTTCCCGGCAATACAATCTCGCGACAAATCTCAGGAGATTTTGCGGCGCTGTCATCCGTGGAGCGATCGAGCAGCGGTCGCTTCCGCCACACGAAAAGGAGACCACCGGCCGATGGATGCATGGATGAGACTTGAGAGAGACGACGAGCTCGTGGTGAGTGGTGGGTGACTCACTCGCAGACTCGCTCGTGCCTTCACCATCACTCTACTCTACCCTACCCCCAGGCGGCAACAGCACAGTGGCAAGCCAGCTGCACACTGATGCTGGTGGTAACAGCACAGTCTACGCGCATGCAGAGCTAGGTCTCGTTTAGATTGCAAGTTTTTTCACTCTCTCTATCACATCAAATCTTTAGACATATGCATGGAGTATTAAATATAGATAAAAAAAATAACTAATTATATAGTTTGATTGTAAATTACGAGAAGAATCTTTTGAACTTAGTTAGGCCATGATTGGACAATAATTATTAAATACAAACGAAAATGCTACAATGTAAAATACTGATTCCTAACATCGATCTAAACAATTCCCTAGCGTAAACTTTGGCTGCTGGCCATACCCTGCAAGCGCCTGGCACTGGCAGTCGCTTTGTTGCTGCCTGTCTGCATGCAGCGTCGTCGTCAGGCGCCATCGAACCTGCAGGCCACGAGAGCGGGACTAGGAAGGCAATAAGTGGCGGCCGGCCGTCCGGCGCTGCCCCCGGCCGGCTCAGTCCGAAAGTAGATCGACAAGCGGTCGCGGCCTCGCGCGCAGAGGTGCTGTCTGCCGCTACCCGTTGCCGACAACATCGGCTTGCATTGCATGCGAGTTGGCCAGGACGGAGCTGCTACTCCTACCGTGCCCTGGTCATCTTGAGATTCTTGACCCCTTTTTCAGTTTTTCTAGCTCGATCTCCCTGTTCCGGTGCTGGGTTCAGAGTTCAGACCTGAGAGTTGAAACGACGGCACACATGAGCACGCGCGCAAGCGCAACTACGAGACCGACCCATCTCTCTCACTTTCCCGACGAGCCGTGTGGCGTAAGGTCCGTGGAGGGCTGGAGGCGGAGCACGCAGTGGCAGTGGCAGCAGGAGTAGTGGCCGCTACGCTTCCGGTTCCGGCGGCCGCGTGCGTTCAAACTTCAAACGGGAGCTCGCTCTGCACTGGCCGTGTGGTCAAGGCTGGCCTGGATACCTCCTTGTCTGTCGTCGTTGATGCTGCCGGCCGGGCCGGACTGCTGGGCTCGCACTCGCAGTCGCAGAAGGGCAGCAGGGCGCACTGTTGTTTGTTTCACCTGCATGCCGCGGTGATTCCGAGCTGTCCCACTTTGCTTGTTCTTGGTAGCTTCAGTACAGCAAAAGGGAGCCGGTCAAGGCTCAGAGCATCAGGGAGACCGACAGAGAGCATCGATGCTCCTCATGCTCGTCAAATAAAGTGCACGCCGGCAGGCCTCTGATTGGACTGATCGTAGGTTGGTTGCTGCTCCCTCCTCCCCCAGAAAGACTAGAATTCAAAGAAGTTAATCAATCTTAAATTCATGTCATTATTTGTCTAAACGTAGTTTATTCTGTTTACACAACCTTTAAACGCTACACGGTGCTACAGTCATTTTCGTTTATTCGGTCGTTTATCCCATTTATATGACTATTTTTATCTAAATAGCTGTTTAGGCCGAAAATGGTAAGAGCTAAAATAGACTACTTATTTCTCTGTTTGGATAGCTAACTATTTTCATACTATCCAAATTTTGCTTCCAACTCTCCAGCCGTACTACTTAAAACAGTCTACCCAAACTAATCCTAGCAGAGAATGACACGTGGGTCCCATCTGTCATCCTCAATCATGTACTCTTCTCCATGGATGAGGTAGAGCAGAGGTAGGGGAGCGTCAGGGCACGGCTGATCCCGTCAGGGAAGCTCCGCTGTCGGCTGGCTGGCTGGCCGGAGAGGTGTGCGGGGCCAGGGCGGACTTTGGGGTGGCCGCGACGTGGCCTGGGGCGGCTGGTAGCGGGAGGAGGCATGTGGTCAGCGAGCGTGAAGGAGGTTGCAGGCCGCCATGTTCCCACGCCGCGTCGGAGATGGGCGTTGAGGATGGCCCGCATTGGGGAAGGTCCATGCCGCGCCGGAGATGGCTGCTGGGGAAGGTTTGTGCCGCGCCGGAGATGGAATTCGAGGATGGCCCGCATCGGGGAAGGTCCGCGCCGCGCCAGAGATGGCCGCCGAGGAAGGTCCGTGCCGAGATTGGTCGCGTGCTGCGTGCGTGCGTGCATGAAGGAGAGAGAGAGGTGCGTCGGGGGAGAAAAATAGGTAGTCACTTTTGTTGGGTCAACCCAAGTAGGCAGTGGTAGGCGAAATTTATTGGCAACAGAAGTTGTTAGTCGGATAGATAGCCTACTAGATTGCGTTTTTTTGGCCTCCACTACCAAAACTGGGGATAGGTAGTGAGCTTAGGTAGCCTGCTGTAATTGCTCCAAGTGACCGACTATTTATAGTTTAATTAAGATAGTTTGACTTAAACTAAACTCAGAGTTGCATTTTTTCTAGAATGAAGAGAGAGAAAGTATTCTCTCTGTTTCAAATTACAAGTCGTTTTGTCTTTTGTAGGTACATATATCTTATTATACACCTAGATATATATTATGTCTAGATATGTGGTGAAAACAATATATTAAAAAAGACAAAATGACTTATGGTTTCGAACAGAGGGAGTATATTTTTATACTCTGGTTTTTGCGGTGCATGTTCAGATGTACCAATGGCTTTGGAATAATGGAATCACAACAATATTCAAGGCGGTAGAATTACTTCTCGCTTTGGAATCGTATAAGCCCTGTGTCCGGGCTGCGGCCCATGCTAGTGGCACCAGGTCGTTGCGGCCCTGAACAAGATTTGGCCAACGCGGCAGCTGCGGGCCTCGTCAGCTTGCGCGCCGGCGTGTGGCTCCGGGCCTCCGGGATGCGGCAAAGGCCGTGTGACGTTGGTGGGGGAGGCCACCCTGAACATTTCTCCAATTATTTTTCGTTTGCTTTCCAACGACGATAATACCCTCAAGGCGTCTGGAAGGACCGACGCGGCGTTTCCTGGGCCTACGGACTACGGCCTAACGGCGCTAGCTCTCTACGGCTACTCTATCTCTTTCAAAAATATCTCCCATATTTTTCACCGAGGGTCATTCTCTCCATTTCACTCGTTCACGGCTCCTCTATCTCTCTCTCAAAAATATCTCCTCCACTCCCCAACCGACTCACTGAGGGTCATCCTCTCCACTCATTCCAAGGCCAGCATCACACTACTCAGCACCCTGTCCAAGCGCACACTTCACACTGCCATGGGTGAGCCCCACGCCTTCCTCCCAATCACGCGGCCTCACGGTATAGCTATGGTTCTCACACCCTGCACAGTGCGTGCTCGCCCCTGCCCTCCTACTCACCAGGGGTGCTCGCGGCCTCGTGCAGGTGCTCGCCCGCGCAGTGCTCACCACTCCGCTGGCGCACCGACGAGCTCGATGCGCCGCCGCCGACCTCTACGCCGTCATCGAGCTCCACAACGACGAGCTCCATTCGTCCAAGCAGCAAGTTGATATTACGCTGAAAGCGCATGTTGCAAGCTGTGTTTCAAGTATTTCAGATGTTTCAGAGATATGTTGCAAATGTTTCAGATGGATGTTGTAAAAGTAGATTGGGATGTTGCAATGGTTTTACAAGTATGTTGCAAATGTCTGTTTCTAATGTTTCATGTGCATTTTTGGACGTATGTTGCAAGTATTTTTATTTAGATGTTGCATATGTTTCACACATATGTTGCAAGTGTTTCATCTGGATGTTGCCTATGTTTTCCAATGGCTACACACATGTTTTCATGGTGTTTCAGACGTATGTTGCAAGTGTTTCAACTGTTTTAGACGTATGTTGCAAGTGTTTCATCTAAATGTTGCAGACGTAGATCTGTTGTTGCACATGTTGCTGTGGGACCCATCTGTCGTAGCCGCCTGCCACAGCTACTTGGCCTGCCTACATGTGTGTGGGTGTGGAGGGGGCGCGAGTGGTAGGCACGAAAACGGTGCGAACGCAGATCGAGATGCGGCCCCCTCGTGGGCACGCACAGATATGGGAAACAACGCAACATGGGCCTCCACGTGAAGCAGGAGTAGACGTGCGGGCGAGCGCAGCAACATGCCTATGCAGGGGCGTGGGCAGGCACAACGCGCGCAGACGTCCGGAGCCTAGACGTGCCGTTCCAATAAGTTTAACATGAGCATGGTGCTGTTCAAAAGGTAGCTTTGGCATGTCTTCAGCACCGCTGCTCGCTACCACAGTGCCAAAGATCCGATTCAGCGCACCTCATCAGTCATCAGACACGCAAGCTCTGGAACTCGCAGCCAGCGGGAAACAGTCTCTGGTGGTTCACGTGGCCAAAAATGAACGTACTCCGTACGTGCAGAGCAAACAACAGTCCGGACTGCAGGCCTTATTTAGTTTTTTTACTCTCTATTATATCGGATGTTTGATACATAGATAGAATATTAAATATAGACTAAAAAATAACTAATTATATAGATTACGACTAATTTACGAGACGATTTTTTAAGCCTAATCAGTCCATAATTTTACAATGTGGTGCTACAGTAATATATGTGCTAATGCCAGATTAATTAGCCTTAATAAATTCGTCTCGCGGATTAGTGAGTACTTCTATAATTTATTTTATTATTATTATCCGAACACTCCCACGTGACACACCGATATAACACCCGATATAACATCCCTAAACTTTACTCCAGTATTTAAACACCACCTCGTTTCATCGCCACTTTGTCAGGCAGCCAGGCGGCCCAGGCCCTGTAAATTGTAGTATATATAGAGAGAACAAATGCCCAATGATTCACGCGCCCACAAATAATCTGCAGTACTAGATCTGTGACAGGGATCATGCATCCATGCTTCGTGCTAATCCAATGCGGCATCAGTAATTCGGCATAGAGAAACAGCAACAGCTCAATTAACAGTGAAGTGCATCTAAATGCAGCCAGCTAGGCAAGAGACGACACTTCCAGGAAAAAATATTTTTGCAAATATAGACAATCCATTTTTTTCAAATAACCCTGGTTTAGATCGCGATTACTGATCGTGATCCAACTTTTTAAAAATACCCCTGATTTGGATTGCGATCATTAAACGCGATCCAACTTTTTAAAAAATACACGATCCAACTTTTTGCAAAGCCACCCCTGATTTGGATCACGATTATTGGTCACGATCCAACTTTTTGCAAAAAAAAAATACCCCTGGTTCGGTACCAATTATTCTAAAATAGCCCTCTCCATATGGGTGGCTTGCTGTTTGGTTCCGCCGCCTGGTCATCGCCGGCGCAGGCTCCCGCCTCGTCGTCGCGGACGGACTCACTGTTGGCGGCAGAAGCCCTCGCCGGCTCGGCCACACCTTTCCTCTCCAACAGTCTATGCCGCCGCGGTGGTAGGGTACTCCATCGCCGATGGAGCGCTGCTGCCTGTCCACCCTGCCGCGAAACTAGCGTACAACGATGAGCTCTGCAGGGGCTTCGTAGGGGTCTTCTCCATGATCTTTTTTGGCCCTTCTGGTTAACGCCGGAGCCAGAGGAGGAGGTCGCTATCGCCGAGTCTGCTGCTAGGGTCTATCGTCGCCGCCGATGAGATGTTCACGGCACGGCCGTCGAGCACGCATCTCTAGCGGCGAACAGGCTGCGCTCTCTAGCGGCGGCCGGTCGCCCGCGTCTTTAGCAAACAACCACGCGAGGTTGTCTTTCCGGACCCAATTGCCGCAAAGTGTAGTGGAAGCCGCGAGAGAACACCATTGCTTCCAAAATCCAAATGATTATCAGAGAGCATACATAGATCGAGTCAACTGGTGATGGTGCATTGAAGAATCCAATAACAATCACATACTGTGCTCAAACTTAACAATCTATACACAATACACATGTGTTGTACTAATGTCATCTAGAAACGGTTGCCGTGGATGGTTAATCACTGCAGTGTCGATGAAATTCCACCTGAAAACCGGCGTTACAAACTGGCACTCTCCACATCAGGCTTTAGGATTGTAGCTCCATCCTTCAGGATTTTTATGCCCTGCTACTACAGATCATCGGACTTGATGCGGTTGAAAATTCTTCAGCATATGGGTGAGCAATGGCGACCGGTTGTAGCGCGGGCCAGCAACGCTGCTGAGCGCATCGACTGGGCCTGCAGCACTCGACCGGTACGCTCTTTGCCTCAGCTCCTCATGCCTACTTCTACGGCTGACAGGTGGGACCCACTGTCCGTACGACGGACAAAAAAGAGGTTGACAGAAAATTGCTCTCTTTAGAGATGTATTGATAGAGATAGAGATAACGGTAGTGCTAGCACTCGGATGTTCGGACGGACGCCCGCGTCTAGATGCCTGCGCCTGCACTCCGTTTCCCCCTGCGCCCTCTACGTGGGGCTAGCACCGCCCGACCGCCTGACTGCACGTGGGGAGTCCCCGCTCGCGCCCCCTCCGCTTCTCACGCGCATATATGCACGCGGCCAGCAACTGTAGCAGGTTAGTACAGTAGGTGGCTACGCCAACATCCAGAAGAGGGGAGGGCGGCGGATGCCAGCCGGCACCAAGAGGAGGAGGAGACACCGAGGCGAAGATGAGGTAGCAGAAAAGCAAAGACAGAGATGCAACACCCGATCTACTTTTGAACATCCGGATGCAAGACTTGGCAACATACGTCTGAAGGTAGATGAAACACATGAAACAAGCATCTGAAACATTTGTTGCAACACTATATCTACTTATGAAACATCCAGATAAAACTTTTGCAACATACGTACGATACAGCTGAAACACTTGTAACATGAGTATGAAACACTTACAAAAAAAATACCTAAAAACACTTCATATGTGTGAAAACATATGCAACATTCAGATGAAACACTTGCAAACGTACGTTTGAAAAACGAAATGAAAACATTTGGAACATCAACTTGAAACATACATTTATAGCACTGCAGCATATGCAACATTCTGATCTATTTTTGCAACATCAAGATGAAACATTTGCAACATCCAGATGAAACAGCTAAAACGCTTGAAACATACTCTTGCAACATGGGCTTTGCTTGGACGAATGGAGGCACGCTGACGCGGAGATCGACGGCGGCGCATAGACCTCGTTGTGCGACAGCGGCACGGGTGTGGCAGAACCGCCCGAAATAATACACTTACAGTGGTGCTCGTCTTCCACCAGACTCTAAGCACCCCGAAATCAAGCTACAGCGAGCGGTATCCGTCGAGCACACCCCAAGGGAGAACCCGAAAGATCCACATTTTTCCAAGGATCCAATAATGAGAACGAGTTACAATATTTGTCCATTTCATACATCAGAGTTTCTTAAAAGTACATTATTACAATACCAAATATCAAAGTGCGGAATGACAAATAGCGGAATTTAAAATAAACATCTAGCGATAAGAACGAGGATCCGTCTGAGCCCACCAGAAGAATCCTCCACACAAAGGTACATCTCATGCATCATCTGCAACAGGGGTAAATAAACCCTGAGTACATAATGTACTCGCAAGACTTATCCGACTAGTGGGAATAATTTTCCGACTCTAAGGAATATGAGAAGATTTATGGTTTGCCGGTTTATTTTTGCAGAAAGCAATACTAATAGTGAGTCCTTATTTATATTATTATTATCAGTCGTATTAAGTTATTATCTATCCAGTCTATATAAGCACATGTTCTACTTTCAAGCAAAAGTTGAGCAATCAGTTCCATTTCTTCTCCTTCCATCTTTCAGTTCTTACTACGGTGCTAAACCCAAAAACAAGCCGTACCGGATCGTCCGACGATTCACGAATCAATGCCCCCAGCTGGGTACCCCGAAAATACACGCCCCACTTGTACCTCAGGCACAAGCAGGACTAACCTATCACCCTCCTATCCTGGGTGTCCAGGTCCCCGTCCAAACTTGGACTCAAGCCCCCACTCTTGAGTCCCGGACTCAGTGCGGTGCAAGGATCTCCACCATCTCCGCCTTCAATCAGTCGGTCCGAAAAGAGCTGGATCCACGACAGGAGAGCAACGAGTCTTCCCTGCGCCCATACACAAGTATGCGCTCGGGATAATAGATCTGTGACTTGCCTCGAGACTTATGCAATGGCCGGTCCTTAATTGACACAGATAGAGAAAAAGTGTAACCGAGCTATGCCCTATTGGCCGCAGGACACAACCCCTTACACCCACTAGTACCCAAACCATATCCCTACCCGGTCGCCATTTATCCTTTCCATTATTTATCATGAGTGATCGTAATTATCACCTATTTGTGAATAACGACAGGTTATAGGTTACCCACGCTACCGATATCCTGAGCATAGCAACTACTCGGCCTATACTAGTAGGACTCATGGGTAGATATATTTATGCATGTAGTTTTCATAAAATGCCTGTAACTTAAATGCACATCATATATATATATATATATATATATATATATATTCAGTGATCATTAAAATAGGGTTTATGCACTAGGGCTTCCCTTGGGCAGGCGGGGTGTCAGCAAAGTCAGCAACTGAGGCTCTGGGGTTTCCTCCTGCACGAGAACCTCCTCCTCGTACTCCTTGATCACCTCCTCGTATTCCTGCTCGCCCGCAGTCACGAACTCTACCAACTCATTATCTACATGCATGAAATGATGATGCAACGCTTAGTAATACGACAACAGCAACTCTTAAAATAAGAAAACATCTACCAAGCTACTAAGCTAACTCTAATGACTAATACGCAAAGTTACCTATTATTTCCACTAAACAGGTATGAAACATTTCATGTATCATCTTAGCAACTAAAGGCACCTTTATTGTTAATATCAATTTACTATATATATGATAAAACAAGGTGCACTAGCTACCATATTTATCAACCTATTCTAAGGCTACAAAAATTACAGTGATCACATAATAATACAATGAACCTACTGTAAAAGAATTTTAGGGCTAGCACTTCTACCAATGCATCACAAAAATTCATTCTCTAAATAACCATAATAATAAAACGTATTTCAAAATAATAAAGTAACTCTAAAGGTATCACTGAACTATACGAACTAATTACACTAACAAATAAATCATGAATTTAGGAATCTAACAAAATTTATTTCACAATAAATAAATAAATTCAAATGGGCTCTAGAGATGGAGACAATGATATGGATGGGTAGAGCGTGATTTTAGATGAATTTAGGAAAAAGAAATAATGTAATCGGTGCTTGGATGAAAGAGATATTGATTTTGCCAGGTGGCCGCTAATTAATCCCGTAAAGGGTGATTAAGGAAAATGATTAGTGGCATTTGGCTAGCTGGTCACGTGAATTGGATTTCATGTGATGGACTTGGAGTGTGTCTTTGGTCATGAGTGAATTAATTCAAATGCTGGACTTTGAGTGGTCTTTGGACTTAACGAGCACATCAGGATTGGAGTGTGCTTTGGGCTAAACGTGCTAGGCGGTGGGGTGCTGGTTAATTCATACAGGTCAAGGAATTAATGGAGGAGGATAAGGAGGGGATTTTTGTAGGCTGGCTACCTCAGTCGATTGCAGCTCAGGAAGGAAGTTCAACAGAGCACAACTTTCTCGAGCAAGGCAGAGAAACTTGATTTGGGGAGGAAGAAGGTGAGCGACGAAGCGGGACGGCTCGGCGTGTCCTTTTAAAGACAGGAGACGCGAAGGCGCGACAGCGACGCGTCGTAAGGTTAGTGGCTAACTAGCTTGCTTAAAGGTAATAAAGCACTGCTTGCGCATGACGTGCTGCTCGGATGAATATTGTTTTCTACGGTGAACAGTGTTTCTGCGCTGCTGCAGTGCTGCCACGTGGAAAAGTGCCTGAGCTACGTTTGCAAAGCAACTGAGCAACGAGCAAGCGGCGTGCGCTGATAATTTTGCAAGGCGATTAGCAAGCGAAGTAAAGGCGTGGGTGATTAGAACAACGAGAGAAGACAGTGGCGCGTCGCGAGATTGATGGAGATATAAATCTTGCCAAGTGGTATGCTAATAATTAGTGAATGACAATAATTTGTCATTTGACTTTGTGGCTATGGAGCTCTCACGTGGAGAGAGATGACGTGCTGAAAGGGCAACTTGGACTTCACGATGCTTGTTGGACGTGATGACCGGGTGGATCCTAGTGAATGCTATTTGGGTACATTAGTGTGGGTCTAGAAATAATGGATGACACGCGAATTTCTACGAGCTGCTGCGGTCGGTCATCTTCGTTTGCTGAAGAGCGCGTGCAACACGCTAGAGGCTGCTGCCTAACTCGCCATTCAAGACACGGCGAAGTAATGACACTGTGGCGAAACTTGTCAGTGAAGGGTACTGCTAGCGTGTGTAACAGAACCGACCAATTATACGAAATTAAGTAAGAAAATCATCCGCCAGAGCAGACGATTTAGCAAACTTAAGCCCGTATAACCCGGTAGTCCGTGAAATCGCGAAGGATTTCAAACCAACTTCCATTCCAGCCAAGATCGTAATAAGTTTAGCGGTCACCATCACATATTACATAAAAGTTCGCAATCTCAGATACATCAGAGTTTAAACATAGTTATTGCAAACCAGTTCGAATAAAAGTAGCAGAAGTCATTTGTTCAAACCACACACACACTCACGCAGAGTTTAAATATAGTGCCAGCGAATGATCATCTCCAACAAAAGCATTAGACGAGACGTAAGGAATGACCATGCCCATGGTCCTAAGCATCACCCATCGCAGGATAAAGGCGGTTGATACAATAGCCGTAATACATCTCGCCCATCTCGCAACAAGTGGGAATAAAACCACGAGTACGAGAAGGTACTCACCAAACTTACTCGACATAACCCGAAAATAAATGACACCAAGGATTATGAAGGCTTTATAATAGGGTAGCTGACTCATTTGCAAAAGAAGCATTTTTAGCATTTTAAGAACCTTTCTAAAAGCATTATTGTCAAGTTAATTAGTATTAACCTGTCGACTAGATTTGCACCTATACTAGAGTAAACATGTGATTAAGCAATTAATGATAACCACTTTGATCATTAAACAACTTCCATACTTGTCATATTCACTATAATCATCCAAGTGTTCCATAAACATTTACTACGATGAAGTCACTCAAGTCAAGTGCTCACTATCCAGGAGCGATGGCGATTCGAATCGATTCCTAACCAGCTGGTGATTTATTCCTTACACAAATCTCACTCACCCGCTAAAGTGAGATATTGATCACCGAGTCAACTTTCCGGTATCTCGAGTTTGCCAGAACCACATGTACCCGGGGCCGACCGAATCGCACTTTGGTCTTATCATCCCGCCCCGTGTCCTACCACACCTACTTGACACGGTCTTCCATGGGGCAATCTACTCGGCCCGAAAAATCTCCCAAATTTCAGCGGTCGGAAGGTACTTTATCCGGCCAACTAAATGTAAGGCATCGTTCAACATGACTCGAGGCCCAACAACGGTCGGTCCTTAATCGACACGAGACGGAAATACTACAGTCCAAAACTACGCAAGTCTCCGCCTTGGTCTCAACTTCATTTAACACTTAGTTATACCATGACTTCATAGCCATCCAAACAGATCCAAGAACCACCTATAGCTCGCGGTGACGAAATCACCCGACTTCTACCGGTCTAAGCCACTAAGCATTGATTCGATTGCATGGATACCGAGGTAACAAGGATATAGTATAACAAAGGTAAACAAGGTATAATGCAAAGAACGGTTGCAAACAACTCCTGAACGTAATGCATCAATTTAAAGTAAAGTATTTAATGAAATCATTGCAAACCGGAGAAAAGATGCTCGGGGCTTGCCTCTCTCGAAGGAGCTCGGACGGTGATCGGGGCACTCCGGAAGTTCTTCAACGTCCTCCTCGTCGGCTTCTGGCACTTCCTGCTACTGCACCTCGAACTGCTCCTCGGGCTCCTCGGGAATGACGACTGGGTTCTCGGTTTGCGATCCTGTATGATGCAATGTGTGTAAGTGCCTATGCAATCGGTGCATCGAAGGAGATGAATGCAATGGATATGTTGAAATGCAAGGTAGTCAACATCATCCAAGAAACTATGCTACAAGCACATGTCATCTACTACATTCTCTTCTACTACCAATATGTTAAGTTAACATATCTTATGAAATGCTTCAAAGATACACCAAAGCTTTACTAATTTCTTAATCACACTTAAAGCAACACTTGCTTAAACCCTAATTACTAATACGTTTGAATAGCAACATATATTTCTGATGCTCCTAAAAATCTGAGAAAAATACAGTAGCATAATACTACCCTAAATGGACTACCATAAAAATTTCATGGCATTTGGATAAGTAAACTATCCTACATAAAAATGACAAGCTATAGCATAAAAATGAGCATGAAATTACTTTGTACTATGAAAAGTGTCAAACAACAGATTGAGTATTTTTCCTATGTTCTTTATAGTATATAATCACTGTACAAAAATTGTCACATGCATGTTTTATACAAAATTTGTGCTCTAGCAAAAATAACAAAAGT
The DNA here is from genome assembly GCA_904845875.1 of Miscanthus lutarioriparius. Taxonomy (NCBI): domain Eukaryota; kingdom Viridiplantae; phylum Streptophyta; class Magnoliopsida; order Poales; family Poaceae; genus Miscanthus; species Miscanthus lutarioriparius. Next base: position 96,501,758 of record CAJGYO010000007.1, on the reverse strand, counting down.
CAGCCATTAAAGGTACTTGAACTACACCTCAAAATTTTCCCACAGCACATGCATGAAACCTATTTTTCCTAGGAAGTACATAACATAAGAAGATTAACAAACTTGAAATCATATTTTTCTGAAGCCTATATATTTTTCTACATATTTTTCAAGTTATCAGCAATTTACATGATTAAATAAAATCCTATAGAAAAGTATCTCAAAAATGACATGCACAATTTTTCCCAAGTAGATCTGGTGATAAGGAACCTAGAAAAATTTGTTTCAACAAATTTGGAGCAACTTTGAGTATCCAAACATTTTGCAAACCATTTCTGTTTTCAAATAATAAAGAATAAATTGAAAACAATTCTTTCAAACTCTACTGGGCCGGCCCGTGGAAATGAATTGGCCCACGGCCACAGCCGGCCTGCTCAGTCCGAGCGAAGGGGTGAGCGGCGGCCTAGCTCGGGGCTCGGCCCAAGCCAGCCTGGCCCAGCTCGGCCGGGCAAAGGCCATGCCACTGCGGCTGGGTCCTGCTGGTCAGCGACCGAGAGCAGGGGAGGCGCTCCGCCGGCCGGTGCTCACCGGTGGCAAGCCCTCCCGGTGGCGCGGGTGGTGCCAGCGTGTACGCCATGCCGAGCCACAACGGCTGGGATGGAGGAGGTGGCCCAATGACGTAGCTACTGGCCGCGGTGGTCTCTCGCGGAGAGGAAGGAGGCGCGGCGCTTGGTTCTTACCTCGGCGACGACGGCCGCAAGCGAACGCAAAACGCAAGCGAGGAGGCTAAGCGGAGCTCTTGGCGGCGTGAATCGGGAATGGGCGTGGGAGGGGTATCTTGCTGTCGTCGAGGCGGCAAGGCGGCGGCGGCGAGCTCGTGTTGCGCGCGGGCATGAGCTGCTGCTGTTGCTCTGCGGAGAGAGCGGGAGTAGGAATGGGGAGGAGGCAGCGCTGCGGGGCAGAAGAAGGCGCGCGCGTGGAGGTGGAGCCAGGCCATGGCTGCCATGGCGCGTTATGCGTTAGCCCCAGCGCGACCTGTGCCAGCGCGCCGACGCTGATCGGCCTGACGCTGCTGCGTCAAGCAAGGCGGGGCGAGCAGCGGAGGCAGCCGCAAGGCTAGGTCAGGCGGGAGGCTCATTGGGCCGGCTTTTTGGGGGCCGCTGCGAAGCGAAGCGGCCGCTAAAAACAGAGAACATTTTTTTTAATTTCCATTTTCAATAAATTTTCAAATAACAGTTTTCAAATATTATTTTGAGCAAGAAAATGACCTCTTTTAAAAATGTACCAAAAATGAAAGTTGTTTAGAATTTAATTCTCTACAACTTTGCTTTTATGACCAAAGCCAAATTCTTTCTAGATTTTGAATGGTAACATCAAAGTCCACGTTTAGCTCAAAACCCTAATTTTTGGAATTTATTTTTGAAGCCAAATTTTTAATTAATTTGAATACTAACATTGCTCTAAAAATTGAACTAAACATTGCTAGATGATTTACAATCATAACCAAACAAGTTCTACTAACCTAGCAAGCAAGAATCAGAGCAAAACAACTCTAATAAGGGTATGCATCATTTACATTTCACAAACATGTTTCGTATGTTTCGAAGTAATGTTTCAGTTATTATATGCAAGGTTATGCATGTATGATTAGGAGGCTTGATGATGCATGATATGCATGATTTGCAGTGCCTAAATGTAGGCATAACACCGGGGTGTTACAGCCCTCCCCCCTTATAAAAATCTCGTCCCGAGATTTGGGCTACGAACCATTTGTTATAAAATTCTTCATAAGCTTTTTGCAGATACTCTCCTGTTTTCCAAGTTGCATCTCCCTCATCATGATGATCCCACTGTATCTTGTATGTTTTCACCACACTATTCCGAGTAGCACGTTCCTTAGTGTCTAACACCCGGACTGGTTGCTCACGATACACCAAATCTGATTTGAGTTGAATACCTCGAGGTTCTATTCTTTCCTCTGGAACACGCAAACATTTCTTGAGATGTGATACATGAAAAACTGGGAAAATAGTACTCATTGTCTCAGGTAACTCTAACTTGTAGGCTACCGGACCTCTTTGTTCCAAGATCTTGTATGGTCCTACGAATCTAGCGGCAAGCTTTCTTCGGACTCCAAACCTTTTCTTCTTCATTGGCGTGACTTTCAGATAAACATAGTCACCAACTTCAAACCTAAGGGGTCTCCTTCTTTTGTCTGCATAACTTTTCTGACGTGATTGGGCAGCTTTCATATTCTGCTGAATAATATGAACTTTCTTCTCGGCTTCTTCTACAAAGTCAATGCCATAATACCTTCTATCTCCAGGCTCGACCCAATTCAATGGTGTTCTACATTTTCTGCCATATAAAGCTTCGAATGGGGCCATCTTGATGCTTTCTTGATAACTATTATTATAAGAAAACTCAGCTAACGGTAACCATGACTCCCATGATCCCTTAGAAGACAATACACAGGCTCTTAACATATCTTCCAAAACAGCATTCACTCGTTCAGTCTGACCATCTGTCTGAGGATGATAAGCGGTACTGCGAATCAAACTAGTTCCTAAGCCTTTGTGTAAATGTTCCCAAAAATGAGCCGTGAACTGTGAGCCTCTATCAGATACTATGGTCTTTGGTATACCATGCAACCTCACAATTTCTGCGATATACTTCTCGGCATATTGAGGTGGTCGATATGTTGTTTTGACAGGTAGCAAATGAGCGGTTTTGGTAAGACGATCCACAATTACCCAAATCGAATCATGTCCTTTTGGAGTAGTGGGCAAACCCATGATAAAATCCATACTTATAACGTCCCACTTCCAACTAGGGACTGATAAGGGTTGCAACATACCGGCAGGTTTCATATGAATTGCTTTCACTCGATAACATGTGTCACATCTGACAACATATGCTGTAATTTCTTTCTTCATTTTGGTCCACCAATAACGAGATCTTAGTTCTTGATACATTTTACTACTTCCGGGATGGATAGATAGCTTAGAAAGGTGAGCTTCATCCATGAGTTTATTTCTAAGCTCTCGATCCTTGGGAACCACAAGACGGTCGTCAAACCACAACACGCCCTGTTCATCCACTTTAAAGTGTTGAGACGGTTTCTGTTTTATTTTCTCTTTGATGTGGAATATCCCCTTGTCGGTTTTCTGGCCTTCTATTATCTTACTCTCCAAAGAACAACTAATCTGAATACTATGTAACACAGCAGGATGCATTAGATCGAACCCATCTTCAAGTAATGGCTGCACATTCAAGTTGTAATCCTTGATCAATTCCAACCATCTACGCTGTCTCATGTTTAGCTCTGGTTGGGTAAAGATGTACTTAAGACTCTTGTGATCCGTGAAAATGTTGCACATATTACCCAGTAGATAATGTCTCCAAATTTTTAGGGCGTGCACAACTGCAGCAAGTTCAAGATCATGTGTTGGATAGTTGACCTCGTGCTTCCTCAATTGACATGATGCATAAGCAATGACTCTCCTTTCTTGCATAAGAACACAGCCCAATCCAGTCTTCGATGCGTCGCAAAACACATCAAATGGTTTCTCAATATCCGGTTGTGCTAGAACAGGAGCAGTGGTTAACAGTTTCCGCAAAGCGTGGAAAGCTGCTTCACACTCCTCTGTCCACACAAACTTATGATCCTTTTGTAGGAGGCTTGTCATTGGCTTGGCAATCTTCGAAAAGTCTAGTATAAAGCGACGGTAATAACCGGCTAATCCTAAGAAACTTCTAATCTCAGGAACTGAGGTCGGTGCTTTCCAATTCATAACTTCTTGCACCTTACTTGGATCGACTGAAACCCCATTCTCTGACAGAATGTGACCAAGGAAAGGAACTTCCTTCAACCAGAATTCGCATTTGCTAAACTTAGCATACAGTTGATGATCTCTAAGTCTGGTCAAGACGGTTCTCAGATGCTCTTCATGATCTTTTTCATTCTCGGAGTACACCAGAATGTCATCGATGAACACTACCACAAACTTATCCAATTCTGGCATGAAAACTGTATTCATCAAAACATAAAAGTATGCGGAGCATTTGTCAAGCCAAAAGACATGACAAGATACTCATACAACCCGTGATCTGGTGGAAAATGCAGCTTTTCGGTATATCCTGTGGCCTTATCTTGATCTCGATGATAACCGGATCTCAAATCTATTTTGAGAACACTTTGGCCTTGGATAATTGGTCAAATGAAACATCAATATGTGGCAAGGGATATTTATTCTTGATGGTCACAACATTGAGTGGCTTCGTAATCTCGCACATTCTCAACGTGCCCTCTTTCTTCTTTTTTCACAAACAAAGCGGGACATCCCCACTCGGACTTGCTTGGCCAAATAAACCCTTTTTGACAAATCTTCTAATTGCTTCTTCACCAAATTAACTCATCTGGAGGCATCCGATATGGTCTCCTTGAAATCGGAGCTGTTCCGGGTACTAGCTCAATTCCAAACTCAATCTCCCTATCTAGCGGAAGACCAGGTAGCTCATCCGGGAATACATCCGGGAATTCACACACTACCGGAATCTGATGAATAGGAATGACTGCCGTAGCACATGTAACACTTATAAGGTCTGTTCTTCGAGGCAATGGTACTTGGAAAGTACCTTTCACCCGTGGGATCCTTAAGGGTAAGTACTCGACTTCCAAAGATCTATGACCGCTCCCCAATCTTTCATCCAATTCATCCCTATAATGACATCCAAGACTAATCCAGGCATAACTATCAAGTTCACTCGGAACTTCCTGCTACCTAATTCAAGGGTTGCCCCTCGAACCATCCGGTTGGTCAAAACATCAGCCCTCTTTGAACTTATACGGTAACCATAACCCAATTACATGCATAGTTGTTCGTGTTTCGCGTGCAAATGCTTGACTCATAAAAGAATGCGATGATCCGAATCAAATAGAACAACCTGCAGGGTTTTTCGTTGACGTGAAACTTACCAGCGGTGACGGGCTCTCCTCCGAATTTCATCCATTTGTACTGCACTCTAGCATTATAAGTCTGCTTGCTTCTTCTTGGGCGGTAGTGCGGACAAAACCTCGAGAAATGACCGGGTTGATCACAGCTATATAGGTCCTCTTCATCGTCCCAGAGATCCCACAGTTCCTTGGAATTTCCTTGTCTTTGCGATTCTTGGTACTTTGTTGGGCTATACTTGCCATCTTGTACGGCTTTTGAGGTCCACGAAATTCTGACTTCTTGGTGAGGTGGCTTGAACCTAGCGCCAGGTGCCGATGGGCGATATGGAGGACGACCTCCCATAGGTGCTCTAGCTTGAGACGGCCCACCTTCAAAGGCTCTCTTACGTGTCTTGGCTACAGTGCTGGCGTTGTTATTCTTCTCCTGCTTCAGACAGTCGCTGATGAAGTCATTGAATCTGACACGGTTGTTGGTACCAACATGCTTCATCATTTTTGGATTGAGTCCTCTCTTGAAACTGGCTATTCTTTTAGCATCTGTGTCAACCATGTCAGGAGCATAGCGACACAAGTTGTTGAAGGCATGCAGGTATTGCATCACGGTTTTGGTGCCCTGGTTTAATGCCAGAAACTCTCCCAACTTCATTTTAGTCAGCCCGGGTGGAATATAGACTCCACGAAAGGCCTCAGCAAACTCTCTCCAAGAAATCTGAGCATTTGGAGAGAAGGTGGTGCGATGGTGCTTCCACCACATTCTCGCCGGTCCCTGCAATTGAAGTGCAGCATACTCCGTTTTTAGAACCTCAGTCATCCTCAACACACGGAATTTATCTTCCATTGTGTTGATCCATTCCTCAGCATCGAGTGGCTCTATTGCTTCCTTGAATACGGGTGGCCTGGTGTCCATGAAATCCTTGAAGCTGCTATATTGGTTCACTCCCATGCCACCACCTTGATTGTTACCACGTTGAACGTTGTTGGCGATGGTGCGCAGAAAATCCTACATGTTTTTCTGGGATTGTTCCGCATTGCTACCGACTCCCGAGCAACCGTAAGGAGAAACATCTCGGGTAAACGGGGAGGAGGTGGCAAATGTGGTTCATGGGGAGGTTCATTGTTGTTGCCGTGGTTCCCACCATCACCACCACCACCGGTCCCACCGCTAGCACCGGTCTCGTCTCCGCTTCATACGTGGTTCGCGAAAGTGTTTGTCATCTGCATATTTCAAAGAACAAGTAACGATTGAGTGAAGTCGTAATGATTGCGAGTGAAGAAAAATTATGCCGTACTGATTTTACTGGAGAGAATAAATTCATGCAATAAAACAGAGGCACAACAATCTCATCCCAATTAAGACAACAACACTTAATCGAATTACTTCAACGGCAAACATCGCATCCATACAGTCACATTGCCAAAGATACATACACTGGACTTTTTATGCGTTCAGATATCGCATTCGAACATCAAGTTCCAACCACATGCCAAGTCTCATACGTTCGAAACAACATACGATAGGTTACATGCCAACAAAAGAAAGGTCGTCACGACAGGACCTAGATACTAGCGCAAGGCAACTAGCCTATTCCTCGGGGCCATCGTCGGTATCGGAGACGTCACCGTCGCCTCCAGGTGAAACTGCATGCTCGTTCTGGTTGTCGTCGTCGATGTTCATGCCAAATGGGCGTTCTTGTCGGAGCATATGGGCCAACCCCATTGTAGAGCGCGTGAAACTCTTCGCAAAGTTGCCGTTGTATTCCTCTAGCTCATCGACTCTCTGCAGCAGAAGGTTTCTTGCGTTCCAGGCTTCATTCCTCTCCTGAACCAACTGTCCAATCATATGGTCTGCATTGTTGTTGGCTTGAGTCAACGTATGCACTCGCTACATAGCTCTATCACCTCTCTCAACCGCTTGATCTCGCTGTAAGTTCATATCAGCCAACTACTCCTGCAAGCTAGCTATAGCACGTGCCTGTCTCTTCTTCTGCTTCTTCCCTTTGAGCTTATCCTCACTACGCAAGCCACTCAAAGTCTAGTAGGTACTCTCGAGACCCTCATACGCTCTAATGGCGGCGAACATAGCACTCATTGCCTGGTTGTCGCTTCTTTGTCCTTCACCGGACCTCGACCAATGCACTTCCCTGAGGCTGAACCCAAATGGCATCACGAGGATCATCCCTAGGAAAAGTACCAGCCAGAGCTGCTGCAAGCTCACTGGGAAATCTGCTCATAATGTCCCTAATGACACGGAAGGCTGCTCCCTCTGCACCTCAGCTGGAGTGCGACCCTCAAACTCCAAGTGCCAACCATCCCAATCTGGAGCATCACCGAGAGCAGGAACCGTGATCTCCACCATCGCTAGTCCATCTTCCGCTAATCGGCTCTCATTCCAAGAGTACACCGGCTCTTGACCTCTGGGTACCCCACATCATGGAGCACTCTCCAAAGCAAAGTTGGCATGCCAAACTCGCTCAAGAAGGTGTCCGTGGTGGTGTGTTCCCTCAGGGCCAACGGACATCGAGGTGCTCTTCCTCCGGTGGACTTACTGGGCGGTCCGCTTCGTGCGGGCCATCTCAGAGCAAAAAGTTCTTTCATTACCTCGGGAAACATATTTTTAGGTGATACCACTTTTATCAAAATGAGAGAATCAATTTATAAGGGAGGAATGCATGACATGAATGAAATGCACAAGTAACTTGATGTATGAACGCATCAAAATGCGTTCTCACAAACTTAGGAATAAATAATTTCTAACGACGAATTCGGTGGCATACAACGATCTCTCAATACGTAGCTAATACGTTCTACACGATAAGCGTTGTTATGTACCGCAGAAAGATTCATTTCAGCCCAATTCCCAATGAATGCATAATAGCAAGAAAGTTTTATCTACACGCTCTACACGAATCCCCGTGATACGTGTACAACGGTAGTAACTACCCTCAACCATCGTCCTATTGACGGCATCGCCTCCACGCACGGAAGACCCATTCATGAGATACCTTTGTAAAACATGCGTAGAACATGTAATTACTCCAAATCATATAAGCATTCACCCTAGATCGGCGGTGTATCCGATCATGCTCTCACAACTCACACTTACCGAGGCGTAGAGGCAAATGATCCATTCATTACCACTCAAACAAGTGGCACTCATACAATAGCACGCCGTATGAGCGACGAAAGAGAAATATGATGCAAGAACCCCAAGTCAGTACTTAATTAAGCCACCTAAAGTCCTTAACTGGGCATAAAGGATATGATCACTGGCACACTTTAGATTTTGAAAATCACGTTTTCCAAATGCCTTTTGTTTTAAATACACTTGTGAACAGTAACACGCTAAACCATGCTTTGATACCAGCTGTAACAGAACCGACCAATTATACGAAATTAAGTAAGAAAATCATCCGCCAGAGCAGACGATTTAGCAAACTTAAGCCCGTATAACCCGGTAGTCCGTGAAATCGCGAAGGATTTCAAACCAACTTCCATTCCAGCCAAGATCGTAATAAGTTTAGCGGTCACCATCACATATTACATAAAAGTTCGCAATCTCAGATACATCAGAGTTTAAACATAGTTATTACAAACCAGTTCGAATAAAAGTAGCGGAAGTCATTTGTTCAAACCACACACACACTCACGCGGAGTTTAAATATAGTGCCAGCGAATGATCATCTCCAACAAAAGCATTAGACGAGACGTAAGGAATGACCATGCCCATGGTCCTAAGCATCACCCATCGCAGGATAAAGGCAGTTGATACAATAGCCGTAATACATCTGCCCATCTACAACAAGTGGGAATAAAACCCTGAGTACGAGAAGGTACTCAGCCAGACTTACCCGACATAACCAAAAATAAATGACACCAAGGATTATGAAGGCTTTATAATAGGGTAGCTGACTCATTTGCAAAAGAAGCATTTTTAGCATTTTAAGAACCTTTCTAAAAGCATTATTGTCAAGTTAATTAGTATTAACCTGTCGACTAGATTTGCACCTATACTAGAGTAAACATGTGATTAAGTAATTAATGATAACCACTGATCATTAAACAACTTCCATACTGTCATATTCACTATAACTGTCCAAGTGTTCCATAAACATTTACTACGATGAAGTCACTCAAGTCAAGTGCTCACTATCCAGGAGCGATGGCGATTCGAATCGATTCCTAACCACCGGTGGTGATTTATTCCTTACACAAATCTCACTCACCCGCTAAAGTGAGATATTGATCACCGAGTCAACTTTCCGGTATCTCGAGTTTGCCAGAACCACATGTACCGGGGCCGACCGATCGCACTTTGGTCTTATCATCCCGCCTCGTGTCCTACCACACCGCTTTCGCACACAAGGCGTCATGCAGGCAATCTACTCGGCCCGAAAAATCTCCCGGCTTCATGGGTCGGAAGGTACTTTATTCGCCCAGCTAAATGTAAGGCATGCGTTCAACATGACTCGAGGCCCAACAACGGTCGGTCCTTAATCGACACGACGGAAACACTACAGTCCAAAACTCGCAAGTCTCCGCCTGGTCTCAACTTCATTTAACACTTAGTTATACCATGACTTCATAGCCATCCAAACAGATCCGGTAACCACCTATAGCTCGCAGTGACAGAAATCACCCGACTTCTACCGGTCTAAGCCAAATAAGCATTGACTCATTCATGGATACCAGGGTAACAAGGATATAGTATAACAAAGGTAAACAAGGTATAATGCAAAGAACGGTTGCAAACAACTCCTGAACGTAATGCATCAATTTAAAGTAAAGTATTTAATGAAATCATTGCAAACTGGGAGAAAGATGCTCCGGGGCTTGCCTCTCTCGAAGGAGCTCGGACGGTGATCGGGGCACTCCGGAAGTTCTTCAATGTCCTCCTCGTCGGCTTCTAGCACTTCCTGCTGCTGCACCTCGAACTGCTCCTCGGGCTCCTCGGGAATGACGACTGGGTTCTCGGTTTACGATCCTGTATGATGCAATGTGTGTAAGTGCCTATGCAATCGGTGCATAGAAGGAGATGAATGCAATGGATATGTTGAAATGCAAGGTAGTCAACATCATCCAAGAAACTATGCTACAAGCACATGTCATCTACTGCATTCTCTTCTACTACCAATATGTTAAGTTAACATATCTTATGAAATGCTTCAAAGATACACCAAAGCTTTACTAATTTCTTAATCACACTTAAAGCAACACTTGCTTAAACCCTAATTACTAATAGGTTTGAATAGCAACATATATTTCTGATGCTCCTAAAAATCTGAGAAAAATACAGTAGCATAATACTACCCTAAATGGACTACCATAAAAATTTCATGGCATTTGGATAAGTAAACTATCCTACATAAAAATGACAAGCTATAGCATAAAAATGAGCATGAAATTACTTTGTACTATGAAAAGTGTCAAACAACAGATTGAGTATTTTTCCTATGTTCTTTATAGTATATAATCACTGTACAAAAATTGTCACATGCATGTTTTATACAAAATTTGTGCTCTAGCAAAAATAACAAAAGTCAGCCATTAAAGGTACTTGAACTACACCTCAAAATTTTCCCACAGCACATGCATGAAACCTATTTTTCCTAGGAAGTACATAACATAAGAAGATTAACAAACTTGAAATCATATTTTTCTGAAGCCTATATATTTTTCTACATATTTTTCAAGTTATCAGCAATTTACATGATTAAATAAAATCCTATAGAAAAGTATCTCAAAAATGACATGCACAATTTTTCCCAAGTAGATTTGGTGATAAGGAACCTAGAAAAATTTGTTTCAACAAATTTGGAGCAACTTTGAGTATCCAAACATTTTGCAAACCATTTCATTTTCAAATAATAAAGAATAAATTGAAAACAATTCTTTCAAACTCTCATCGGGCGGCCCGTGAAATGAATTGGCCCACGGCCACAGCCACCTGCTCTCTCCCAGCCAAGCGAAGGGGCGGCGGCCTAGCTCGGGCTCGGCCCAAGCCGCCCAATTCGGCCGGGCAAAGGCCATGCCATCAAGGGTCGGGTCCTGCTGGTCAGCGACCGAGAGCAGGGGAGGCGCTCCGCCGGCCGGTGCTCACCGGTGGCAAGCCCTCCCGGTGGCGCTGGTGGTGCCAAGCAGGTGTCGCCATGCCGAGCCAAGAACGGCTGGGATGGAGGAGGTGGTGTTGCCCGCGTGATTTGCTACTGGCCAGCAGCGGTTTCTCACCGGAGAGGAAGGAGGCGGCCGCGCTTGGTTCTTACCTCGACGACGACGGCTGCAAGCGAACGCAAATGAAGCAGGGAGGCTAGGCGGAGCTGCTGGCGGCGTGAATTGGGGAATGGAGGCGTGGGAGGGGTATGCTGCCGTCGAGGCAGCGGCGGCGGCGGTGGCGAGCTCGTGTTGCGCGCAGGCGTGAGCTGCTGCTGTTGCTCTGCGGCTGAGAGAGCGGGAGTAGGAATGGGGAGGAGGCAGCGCTGCGGGGCAGAAGAAGGCGCGCGCGTGGAGGTGGAGCCAGGCCGTGGCTGCCACGCCACGGGCGTTACCAATTACAGTAAGGCCACTGCTGGCCAAGCGGCCGACGCCCACGACATGACGGGCACGACGCAGCAACAAGTGAGTGAGCGAGAGGAAGCCAGCCAAGGCTGCTGCTGGTCAATGGGCGGCGCACTGGGCGCTGGGCTCAGGCTCATTGGGCAAGCTTCGGCCAAGGGGCTGAAGCGGCGGCGGCCCGCTAAAACAGAGAACATTTTTTTTAATTTCCATTTTCAATAAATTTTCAAATAACAGTTTTCAAATATTATTTTGAGCAAGAAAATGACCTCTTTTGAAAATGTACCAAAAATGAAAGTTGTTTAGAATTTAATTCTCTACAACTTTGCTTTTATGACCAAAGCCAAATTCTTTCTAGATTTTGAATGGTAACATCAAAGTCCACGTTTAGCTCAAAACCCTAATTTTTGGAATTTATTTTTGAAGCCAAATTTTTAATTAATTTGAATACTAACATTGCTCCAAAAATTGAACTAAACATTGCTAGATGATTTACAATCATAACCAAACAAGTTCTACTAACCTAGCAAGCAAGAATCAGAGCAAAACAACTCTAATAAGGGTATGCATCATTTACATTTCACAAACATGTTTCGTATGTTTCGAAGTAATGTTTCAGTTATTATATGCAAGGTTATGCATGTATGATTAGGAGGCTTGATGATGCATGATATGCATGATTTGCAGTGCCTAAATGTAGGCATAACACCGGGGTGTTACAGCGTGCTACGCGGGCTTGCTCTACAAGTGTACTGAGGGCGCACTACTACAGCGCAGGGATATAGTAACACCAACTTGTGTTACTGTATATTGGAAAAAGTGTTACTAGCTCACTTAGTAACATATTTTCTTTTGTGTTCCAATTGGCTATGTTACAATAGACTGGTTTATTGTAACACAACTACTTGTCTACAGGAACACTTGTCTAGTGTTACAATGATTTTTGTTGTAACACTTTTTTTTGCTCTAGTAACACTTAACAATATGGTAGAATGCATAGTGTGGAACACATTTATTTATCTATCATAACATTTGCATAGTGTTACAAGAATGTCTATTGTAACACTTTTTTTAGTTCTAGTAACACTTCCACATTATAGTAGAGCACAGTATATGAAACAAAGCAACACATGGTTTGTAACATTTTTTTATATCTATTGCAACATATTCGGATTATGAAACACATATTTATTTCTCCAATACATATGGCACAAGGATTATTATATAATCGCACAAATATGACACACTCTAAAATCACATAAACCACAAATTTCCATAATCATAGCATGATCCACATATTATGGAATGATCTCAAACATAGTGCTTGTTTAGAACAAATCGTAGTATATGTACATAACGATATGGCTCAAGAGAGCAAACACACGTAGTCCATACTAGAAAGAAAAATTCAAGAACTAGCTATGATTCCTAAAGTCCACTGCTTCTTCCTGTGCGCATTGATGTAGGAATTTAACCATTAATCATTTGAACCTACAAAGAAAATTTAAGTTGTAACATTACAAATTAAGGCACATATATACATTGATGTAAAGTTAGGAAAGCTAGTTTTGAACATACAAACATCGAAGGCCAAGCAATTTGGACTCCTTTGGCATGAGCATCACCAATATTGTCGCACCCAAGCATAGGCCTCACTAATGGCTCATCTTTTGTTATAGGATGATTGATACGCACTTTGTAGAATTGACTTCCTATCTTAACTCCACCAACAAGGGCTTCTGGATTAGTGCTCAAGAGAGTTGCATATGCCACATTAGCCTTATTAGGATATTTCGAAGTCATTAGTAGCACTGTGGACCCAACCTACATTAATTTGACATAATCTCTTAGTGACCAGCAACCCTTTAGTTGTACATCGTGATCATGCATTTAGAACAAGTGATATGTTCAACTACCTTCATTAGAGAAAGTTGTTTAGGTGTTTGGCGCTTTGTAGCTTGTAGCCTTGTCATGAGCCACCTCCGGTGTGCAATGGTTCTAGTATCTACAAGCCCTCCGTGATGTCCCTTACACATGTCAAATGAAAGTACAAAATAATAAGACACAAAATCTACTATAATTATAGCAAAGTGTGGTTCATAGATACCTTTTGTTTCTTTGGTATTATTCTACTTGTATGAACTCCTTTGACAAGAATCAAACTGAACGGAAGAGAAAGGCAATTGTATTTATACACTGTTATAGACATCTTAAATAACTAGCATTACAAGTCTAATATATTTTATTCAATGGTACATTGAAATAGTGTACCTCTGTTGGTGCAAAATCATTATGGAGGTGTCGTTCAAATATTGCCTGTGGCTTCTTTTTCTACTTCCTTGTCATTATTATCACTTTGGCACTCGATTCCAATTCAAAATCGTTCAAATGATAATTAGTAGGTAAAATATTAACATGTACTAAACTAAGAGTATATTGTTGTTCTTAAATACAAGAAACCAGTTGATAACCTTTTCTCCGATAAAAGTACATTGTCATCATCACTAAATTCAAACTCACATATTTCTTTATTCTAGTAAATGAAAAGACAAAGAGTATTAGTCATTATAAAAATCCTTTATGGATGCATAAGCATTAAATTCACAAGCAAGGGTGACTTTACCAATTCATCCCTATGTTTGAGGAATCCCTCATTCTGTTGGGTGCACCACACCGACTCTCTAAAATTTTGAAAGGATATTAAAGCCAAAATACTAGTTTAGGTGAAAACATGGAAAATAGTGCAAATACCTTTCTTTTAGAATTTAGTACTTGATTCTGAGAATTGTTGTGATCACTCCTAGCACAATTTTCCTAGAAAAGATATAAAGTTTGAATAACGCATTTCAATACAGAGTTACAAAATTAAGCTGTACATTCTTACCATTGTTGCTTCTTGGTTCTCATTGTGCCTCTGATTGTTTTTTAGTTCTTCGATAACTTTGTCTTGCATTCTAGAATGCTCTTTGAGTTGCCTTATTTCCTCCAACATATGAACCTCTACATCAGATGATGAGCCATCTAGTGAAACTATATTAATGTCCTTAAAATGGTGTGTTTTTCAACCATAAACTTGTTTAGGAACCGGAAGCAATCCCATGACGTGCACTTGTCTAGCTTTTTCTTCTCCCAACACCTGATGTAATGCATCACCTTCCCATGCAACTCCGCCCTCACTATTTTGTGCTAACTCTGGTTGTGTATCTAGGAGATTTTCCAATTGAACCTACAACAATGAAATCCAGACATCAGAAAACAGAAATAATTATATATTGCAAAAAAGTTCCCATGTGCATGTAGCATACCACTGGCTCATTTATCCCTTTTCCCCTTTTCCTGTGAGTGGCTAGATAAACCTTTGCTCTATGTGGCTGTTTTTTTCAGGATCAGTTTGCCTCTGCAAAAATAGTAGTAAAGGAAAAGCAAGAAGAATCATATATAATTTTTTTACGAGAAGATGTACTCACCATGTCCTCAGACCAACGAGCACAACTCTTTGTACCTGTTGTATGAGTTGTCTTCCTCATTTCACGACTTATTTTGTTCTTTTCACTAAGGGTCTACAAGAAAAGTAAATTATTAAATAATGAACCATTATACATGTAGAAATCAACAATAGTTGACGATGATAGTAAAAAAATACCAAACAAAGGTAAATAGTGGTGCCTTACTTTTCCTTCTTCGGACTTCCAAGATCCTACTAGGGCCTTCCATTCAGCTTCAACAATATCATCTGGACAACGCTTGTTCAAAATGCAGACCTTTTCTTCTTTGGATTAAATAGTGTCTTTTTAATGTTGCCTTGTATTTTCTCCAATCTCTTCCAATTGATTTGAATATCCATTTCTCACATGAATGAGGATACAAGAACTTTGTCTAAAATAAGAAAGTCACTAAAGAATGAATTTGACTTCATGACATGATAACAATCATATCTTTTAAACAATGAAATCTGCACCAAACACTCTTGCCTATCATCCGCCACGTGGGCTCACAATATTATATGAGCTAAACGCTATCAAGACTCAACACTTAAGATGTAATTCACTTCACAAATTCAATTACACTTGAATAAAAAGACCAAATCATCATCCCAAATAACCTCTCATCTATTCAAGATATATCAGGTTTATTTTCGAACTGAAACAAAAACAAAGATGGCTAGAGACAAACTGATGTAGGTGCTAAGAGCAAAGAAAGAGCTAACCTGTACAAATTGAATGATGGTTTCTCCATAGTCTTTCTTAACTTTTCTCCAATCTTTGGCACCAACCGGACAAGTAACCACCATTTCTTGCTATGGTGCCCAAAAATTGGCCTAAAAGGCCACCTTCTTTTCCAATGGGCTGTCCAAGCTTATTACATCTTACTACTATCCTATCTCCGTCAAGTAGATCCCAAACATGTGTTAAAACAATCCCCTTTCACTTTTTAGGTTCTTTGTCGCCATCAGCTATTAAAAATAGAATGACAAAGATAGTAACTAGTTAAGATACAGTCCATATGAATGAGATTGATCTAACTACATTTGTACCTGATGTGTTCTGGTTCTCATCATCGCTACTGCTCAACCTCGTTAGCATATAGTGCTTCAAGATGCATTAAATTTAATGCTTTTTTTTCTTTGTACCTCCTCTTCCTGCTAAACAAATTTTGAATAGGCTAATCTTGGATGAAAATAAATCATTGATAACTACCATGATATGGAATAGTTAAGTTGTACTTGAATAATCGATATACATACTGTAAGAGTAAAATTATATGTTCATTCTAATACCTTTAGTTTTTTTTTTAGTTTAGATTTGGATGGTTCTTTGTTGGACTTGGTAGGCGCTAAAAGTGGCCAATCGTCCTTTGTCACAAACAAGCTAACCATCTTTTTGCTCTCACACTCGTTAAGCATTTTCATCACTTCAGGATCTTGTTCTAGTACAACCAAGCTATCTTTTCGCTTGTAGTATAGATAGTCAATCTGATGAGTATCCATGATCCTTGATCAAATCAATCAGGTTCCATAGCATATCACATCTCTGTCCATTTCCGCTTTCACATGTCTCTCTCCTTGGTGCCCCATCACATTCAAGATTTATGGTCCAATTATCCACCGCCATGGTTGCACAATCTAAATAAAATATAGTACCAATAGAAAATTAAGAATTAAGATAACAGAAGAGTAACAATTAGATTAAAGTGCATATATGTAATGTTATTTGAACTTGGAGCTTGAGAACAAGTGAAGTGCTACGGTTCAGATAGAATGGTCAAAAGGATGGCATATTAGCTTTATATATAATACTTGTGTTTTTGCTCAGGTATGTAAAGATTTGATGCCACTAGGCAATAGAATTTTTAAACCTTATATCAGCACATAGCAATATCAGATTGCTAAATTTCCAACCATTGCAAAATATGACAATTAATCTTTGCAGACACCAACAACTAATTTTACATGCAGGAAAACAGAACTAGCCAAAATTTTTAATCTTTGCAGGCACCAACAAAATATTTTTACATGAAGAGAAATAAATTAGACCCTGCACACATATCAAGATGTAAGAAAGAACAATCTTTTTATTCATCTACAGGTCTAGACCAGACATGCAAGATTTTTTTTGAGTTGTAAAATAGACATCCTCAGTCAAAATAAATTGTCATAATAATCAATCAGTTCACAACCTATATGAGGCAAATACCACTTGTGAGGTTGAGGAAAACAGAGCAGAACTACATACAGCTGTAGACTTTTTGTCACCCAAACGATCTGGCATATTCAAGTCATTGCCTTCAGTACTACTACCCCAACTTGACTCAGTAGTTAAAATCTTGTGAAAAGTGATTCTGAAATATCTTTTGTGTGAAAAGCGGTGCATTTAAGTATTCTGAAGGTGGAGGCACAACTTTAGTTTCTAGTTTTACGTAACCAAAATGATTGATCTGTGCGAGACTAAATTTACAAGGGCAGGACAGGCGGCTGCGATAAACTTTGTCGGCGGGTTCAAGGTGGCGGGAACTGCTTGGGCTCGGACACGCAAGCAGCTGCGTGGAAGCGTGCACGCGAGCGCGGCACCAAATCGGAGGGCGGTGGCTGACGGTGAAGCTGCTGCGTGGCAGCTGCTTGCTGCTGCTACTGTTCTCAACTGAAACAGCCCTTTTCCTCTCTCTCTTTCTCCTGATTTCGCAAAACAGCAAGATGATCGGCCTTAAGAAAAGTTGGTCATCTACAAGAGCTCACCATCTTTGCTTAAGGGACCATCATCAAAAGATCACTGGTTTTAAAGATTTTGAATTCAGAAGATGAGCACTGTGAAACTGTAACTGAAACCACATTCAGAGTTGTGGAAAACTGATTTTACTTATCAAACCTTGCCAATTAACTAATGGATAACCATTTGTCAAACATCGCAACCAACTAGAATTATCATATCTGAAGCAATCTACCAAACAATGGAACAAAAATTTGGACAAATTTTATTCCTATACTTCTAGTGTATACTACCTATAGGATGAGGCCCAAGGGATTTGTATGCCTAGGGCAATGATCATGGAGCGATAAGGCAAGGGAGACTAGGACATCGGCATCGGGTACCTCGGCGGCGCACAGGTTCCGTTTCACCGACTAGCCCGCTTGTGAAGAGGGCCGATGATTTGGGAATTGTGGGAGCGGACGAGGAGTTGAAGAGAAGCATACCTAGCGATCTGGGCTGGACGGACGAACTGATCCGGCCGCCACGAGCATGGATCAGCTGCCGGCGGTCGGTCCTCTGCTTGACCGAGATTCTCTTTCTGATGGGGTCGGGGAACTCGACGACGCGCTCGCTCGGCCGGCAATTGGCCACTTCGCCTCCGTCGAGCCCGTTCGCCACCGCCGGCCTTGGAGCTGCGGTCAGTTACTCAGTTCGTGGAAATGAGGACGGAGTTGGAGTTTTTTCAGCTAGATTCAATTATTCGATACGACTGAGTCACCGAGAGGGGCATCTGTTTGGCAGCAGATGTATTGTTCGGAGGGAAAATTTGGTGGGAAATACTTTGTCTATTTTTTTTGGAGGGAAACTAATGTTCCATGTCTCTTGATTCTAGATTGGTTTTGTGATAATATTAATAATGACACGTATATTAGTTTTGTGATAATATTAATAATATGTACCAAATTAGTGTATTTTAAACTAATGTCTAATAATAATTTTAATTTTTACATTAACACATAAATGAATTTTTATATAACTAATGGCACCAAATTAATGTGACCAATTATATTACTATTATTAATATGATAAATATTAATGAAAAATAGTTTCTTGAAACGCAGTATTATTAACTACCACTACACTTTCACTTATGGCTATAGAGCATATGGTTTCATCCAGATAATGCCTACGCGTGCGGTGAAAGTTGCTCGGTCCTGCACACCTTTCCCCTCGCCTTCTCCTCCTCACGCCTTCCCCCACCACCGGGCGCCATGTCGCTCCCCTTCCACCTTCTCGCCTGCTCGGCTCCATACATTCTGCACACCTTCCGTCTCGCCTTCTCCTCCTCGCGTCTTCCCTTGGCTGGCTGCCACATCGCTTCTCCGTCCACCTCCTCACCTCGTCCGACTCCATATTTTTTTTGAGATCTCAACTCTTCATGTGCAAGTTGTAGTATCCGGGACTCACGCACCAACTCACACCACAACAAACGCACACACACACACTCACAAACACACCTAGTGCGCAAATTAGATCTACACCTATCTGAAGAGACCGGGCGTGGCTAAGAGGTATATGAAGTTGTCACCTTGTCTTGAACATGACGAGCACGTCACCCCGGACGACAGATGTGGCATATCCACGTCTAAGGTAGCTAAGTCAGGACCAACCACGGGCTCTTGCCATCCAAGCTATGCTCGGTTCTCTCAACTCTATATCTAGTGCCCCTAAGCTGCCCCGTCTCCACCACCTCCGACCGCTGGTGACGACCACCTTCTTCCCCTTCCCCCTCTCTTGATGCGGCCATGGCAAACTAAGGCGACCTCCTCAACAAAATCCTATGTGGTGACAATGCTTCTTCTCTGGCGGCGGCAACAGTGCTTCTTCTCTGGCGGCGGTGTTTCTTGTCCGTGGGCACCAGCGAATCGACGGACCAAGGAAAGCGGCAGACAGCATCATCGCGATGGATCGGGTGTGTCTTGGCCGAAAGCGAAATTTGTATGCGTGCTTGGACGCTAGAGTTTCCCAAAATCTTGAGTTCCATATTTGACATCCGAAAGTTCTCAAATAATGGGATCGATGAAAACAAAGTTTGGAATAAAAAGCTATAAATTTTAAAATTTGAGGATTTAAAATAAAATTTCAATATGTATTTTTCAGAAATAATTATGCACTTAAAAACATTTTTCCTGATGTCAAGCATAACCGGTTGTTTTGGGCTTTCAAAACAACCGGATTCTCGCCATCGGATCTGCATACTAGCTGCCATATGAGGCGTGTTTGCTTCCCATTCCCTCGGCTTTGTCGCAGAAGCGGCCGCCGCCGCCTAAGTCCGAGCCGTTTGCTCCGCTCATCGTCGCATAGGTCCCGAGCCGCCACCGCCCAGCGCAGAGCTTCTCCCGCTCCCTCCTTCGTCAGAGCTCTCCAGGGCGCCGCCGCCCGAGCCAGTGCGGTGCGGCCATCCACGGTCGTCGTCCCGGCCGCGACGCCCGTCGTTCCGCCGGCGTCCCGGCAGCGCGGGTAGCGCGGCTGTCCCCGGCCCAAGCGTCCCACGGCGCGGTGGCCGTCCACGGTGCGGAAGTTACCGTCCCCGGCGGCATCCCGGCGCGGTTGTTCTGGCGCGGACGCAGGTCGGGCCCCTCCATCCACCAATTTTTTTTTTTTTGAAAATTCTCAAGAATATGAAGAATCTGTGGAATATAATAGCCTACTTAAAAGCGAATGCAAGAGGTAGTAAAGATACAGTTACTGTAGCCTATCGTGTCTGCTCACTATCGGTAGATATGGTGGAAGAGCTTCTTTCTAATGCAAATCATGTATTTTCGAGTGTACAAAGATTTAAAAAGTGGTCAATGCACATCTCTCGGCAGATGAACTTCTTCTTGACAGGTGTGTTAGTAGTTGCTAGAATTAGCATGCTAAAATATTAATTGGACCAAACAGGCCATAGAGATCAGAAACAAAAACAACATTAGAGAAAAAGAATCACATATATCTTGGTCTTCATAGATCCGAAGAAAACACATAAAAGAACTAATTTGGCCAAACACTAAGCCACTCAAGTCTCAAACTTTAGATACAAACTCAGATTATCCAGCTGACCAGAAATAGCAAGCAATCAAAATAGGTTGAATTCCATGTTCAGAAGTGAATAACGGCTCACTGAATTATTGGGGTGGTCTAGCAGAGCTTTCAACAGGCAGTTGGTACCCAGAGCTCTGTTTTATTGGAGATCAGCAGCCAAAGCTAGCAGCTGCACAATTGTAGCTACTCACTGTTTGTTATCGGTCAATGTATTTTGTGGAAAGGTATGTTCTCCTTATAAAAATTTAAGAGCCATGTTTGGTACCTTCTCTTTGCATGCTAAATTATCGTTTTTATTAATTTATACTAGTTTGTGCAGGTACCTTGGTGTTTTGAAGTCAACCGTGAGAAATAAAGCTCGTCCAGAGGGCAGCATTGCAGAATCAGTTCCGGCAAAAGAGGCTATGCACTTTTGTTCAACATTTCTTGATGGTTTTCAGACCCTGTCTAATAGGCTTTCACGGAATGACGAGAATGATGAGTCACTTGGATGTTCTACTAGACATGCATCAACTCTTTTTCCTCATCCTGGGAAACCACTTGGAAAGCCAAGTAGTTATGTCCTGAGAGGTTTGGCTAAAGTACAAGCACATAGATATGCGCTATTCAATTGTTCTGATGTCGATCCATACCTTAGGTAATATCTCAAAATTGTAAACATAATTTTTTTTGCCTCCCATAAATTTTCCTACATGTAAATTATAGAGCTCATGCTGAAGAGATCATCGGAAAAGGAACTGGACATAGAGCCAGCCATAGAAATGTTGAGAACATCCAAAATCAGAGGTTCCATCAATGGTTTAGAAGTCATGTAAGTACCTTAACTCAAAATGCTTTACTTGTAGCACTAACATGCAGATTTAAACTTGTGTATAATTGTACAGATAATGCAGTTAGAGAGTGAAAATAACATTCATGATGTTAAAGATGACATTAGGTGGCTAGCTCGTGGCCCAGTTGAAGCTGCAAAAAGGTACCGTGCTTTCAACAGTCGTGGTTTCCGTTTTAGGCCTAAACGGTTGGATAAGGTGACACAAAACAGTGGTGTAGTGCTAACTGCAAAAACATCAAGTTATGCCAGTGCAAGTGATGGCAGGCCAGTTTTAGGTGATGTGACTTACTATGGGAGGATAATTGATATTATTGAGCTTAACTACTCTGGGAAATTTTCTGTGGTACTTTTCAAATGTGAATGGGTTGATGTTATTTCCAAAAGAGGAATAAAGAAGGACAAGTATGGCTACACACTTGTTAATTTCTCACACCTGATACATACAGGAGAAAAGATTGATCATGAACCGTACATTTTTCCTAACCAAGCTGACCAGGTTTTTTATTCTAACGACAAAGAAAACCCTGGGTGGTTTGTAGTCACAAAGATGAAACCGAGAGATATATATGACACAGGTTGTGAACAATGGGAAGATGATGTAGAAAATGAGCCATTCCATGTCACACACCTTGAAGATATGTTCAATAATGCAACTGTAAGACATCAATGGGCAAGAAGGGACATTGAGGGAACCACGGTGGATGCTAGTGATGTTGCGGATGCTGGTGGCAATGGATTGAATGACCAATCATAGTTTATGAGGTGCAGTACGTGACTCTTATTGTGGATGCTCATTTGTTGAATTTATTGAATTCTTACTATAATGACAATTTGTTCAATGGATAAGACACTGAGACTGTACCTGTGAACTTAGAGCAAAACATCATTTCTTAATTTTTACGTAGGTGTACAATTATAAGACACTGCATGACAATATTGTTACCATACAATAATATTTTATAATATTTATCATACATCTAATTGTCGTACCATACTTATGTGCAGCCGGCTTGTGTTCATACTAGAAGAGGGTATTCTTCACAAGTGACACCATGAGTCCTCTTGGGGATGTCGTCGCACCAAAGATGATGACACTAAAGGGAAGGCTACATATTGGATAAATGATTTTATCTGTGATGAGATGTATCTAGAATTTTATTTAATATGTGATGGAACTCGTTTAGAACAAAATTATGGTTCTGTGAGATGAACTTGTTTATGGGAACTTGAGGATTTGTGAGATCAACTCATGACTATTGTGTTTATTATTGTGTCATATGCCTAGAATTTTTATTGTATTTAATATTTTGGATTTTTATTTGCTCATTATTCCATAAAAAATTATGCTCGTGGTGTGGCGACGATTAGCTTACGAGCCTGCAGCGGCTAGCCGGCCTTAGCCTGCCTGCTTACCTGCTTGCCCTATATAGGACACGGTGCTACGCATCAGTACATAACATGCAAAAGAACATATAGAAATATATGGAGAAATACTACAAAAGGGAGAAAATATACATAATAGCAAAAAAAGTAAGTGTCCAATGTTAGGCCTAGTTTTTGCAAAGTCTACGAATGGAGTCTGAGGTCTACAGACGATTGCAATCCCAAATATGCTATTTTCTCGCGAAGAGGCAAAGCTTGCAAACAGGTGCGTGGTTCGTGTATGTCTGGGTCCGTCACGTGGGGACGTGCGTGCACAGGCGTGAGGAAGCGAGCGAAGTGCCTAAGGGACGATTGCTCTCCATTCTTTGTAACACTTGGACTGTAACACTATTTTATGTTACTACAGGGCATGTATTTGTAACACATTTTATATATGTTCTATTCATGTGTTACAACATAGCACACTTTTGTAACATTTTGCTTGTAACATTAATTTTATGTTACTATAATTATTGTCAGTAACATATTTTTATAAAAAATGTGTTTTGTGTTACAATCGAAGCCTGTAACACACTATTTTGTGTTACAATAAACTTTTACTGTAACACATTGACTAATATGTTACAAAAAAGTGATACAATATCCCTGTTGTGTAGTAGTGGCGTGCTCTGAGGATCAAGGAGATGAAATAGCGAGAGATGGAGTTGGATCAGGATGACAATAGTGAGTTGAGCTGTGCTGGAGAGCATTTAGACAAGGAATAAATTAGAGCTCAAATTGAGAATTAGTGTAATAAAATTTAATTTCTCATTTTACCACATGCAATAACACATAAACATGATGCTCATGACATGGTTTTAGCAAAAACTGTACAAGGTAACACCGAGGGTGTTACAACGGGCAACTTGCTGGCGGGTGCGGCGTCACACAAATCTCGTCCCCCTCGCCTGCTTGCTAGAGCATCCGTCGTGGAGGCTCATTGCCTCGATGGAGACAATCGTGGCGGCCAGGCTGGCCGTGGCGAGGAGGTAGCGTGTGGTGGAGGCGGGCAAGGCGGTGGGCCGGTGGAGAATGCGGCGCGGAGGAGGCCTGGGGTGGGTGAGGTGGGGGCGCGGTGCTGCGAGGGACCGTCGGCGACGAGACGGAGTGGGGTGGGCGGATGGGTACGACGACGCATGGAGGAAACGGTGCAGCGAGCATCGGGCGCGTGAACAGGACGAGCGGATAGGGTTGCTTTTGGCCGACGCGTGCAGCGTCTGAGTGAGCGGTGGAAGGCGTCTGTCAGTGCAGGGTCTTAATTGTATCATTATCGTAGAGATAATGGTGCAATCAAAATTTATTTTAGATACCTAATTTGAACTTTTAATTTCTTATGTAATTATGGTGGGCTTTATTGCTACTCAATTGTATTGGGCCACAAATCGTAGCAGGAATAGGGGAAGGGATGTGCGGCGTGAGGTTTGCCTAGGGCTGTACAAAATACTCGCGGCTCGTCAACTCGCTCGACTCGTGTCCGGCTCGGCTCGGCTCGTTTTAATTTTTTCTTGAGCTGAATTGGAAGTCTAGCTCACTGTTTTAACGAGCCAGCTCGCGAGCTGCTCATGAGCTCAAACGAGTTGAGGCCTATCAGCCCACGACCATGAATCCAGAAGAAGATGATGCTGACCTAGAAGTGTACACCTATTTCATTGATATATAATCCTTATTTTCAGTTGTTTCATATGAATTTTGATTTTATAATTGTTGTGGTACTTAAATGTTGATTTATGTATTGTTTTCCAGGGAAAAGATGACGATGCTGACATTGAATTTGTTGACTTTCCTAAGTCTGTGGTGGCAAACAACTAGTAAGTATGCTGGAACTGCATGGAACTGCATGGATCATAGATGAATCAACTATGTTGTATAGTTGATACTTTTGATGAACCTGATATGTATTAATCATGTATGATTGTATAATGGTAGACATCACCTTTTGAAATTATTATGACATGAACATTATAAATATAAACATTATAAACAAGCTAGTTCGAGCTCACTAACAAGTTGAGCTGAGCTACCCCGACTCGTAATATTAAGGTGCCGAGCCGGGCTGTCTCGATATCTAGCCCTGCATCTGCCACCGACTACGGTGGCGACGAGCGGTGGAGAAAAGGCTTCCCGCGTCAAATCAAAAATGCAAAATGGAACTAGAATCAACGGGCCAGTGGAGTTAACGCCGAACAAACACCAACTGAAACCCTAGAGGAGTTAACATCGCCTCGTCGCCTTCAAACGTTGCCCCCTTCCAATCGATCGAAACCTAGACGCAGCGACGATTTTTTTCCAATCTATCGAAACCTAGAGGCAGCCACGATTTCGGAGATGATCAGTCTCAAGAAGTTCGTGGTTAACTGGGCGGATCGGGCCGAATCTGCTCTGAAGAAGGGTTGCAGGTTATACCCGCCGGGGGAGATCTTCGATTATCTAGGTATGCTTTTGGTTGTTCTTGTTGCAGAAATCTACTTTGGCAACTCGTCATTTGATTTCTTAATTACTTTTCTGTAACCTGCTTTCTTGCCATGTATCTATTCGGGTTCGATCTGGAACGTATGGATTCCTTGTGCATAGAAAAGCTGATTCGCAGCAAGGGTCAGCATAGATAGATTTGCTGTTCTTAGTGTACTGGTTGATGATACTACGTTTCTATTTTCTCAGGCATAGATTTAGATTTCACTGCACTTATTCCTTTCCGCCCCGATCTTTGTATGCAAGATCTTCTCGAGAGGGGATGGGGATGGGACAGGCTTGCGCTATGTTCGGAAGCAACGAATAGCCTGCGTACAAGAAATATCTCAAGGAATATTACCGCCACAACCGTGCCCTTTCTCATTTTAGCACGGTTGCGGCGGTAATATTCCTTGAGATATTTCACAAACTTCAGCAGAGGACCCTGACCCACACCCACCCTGAGGCTCCTGTCCCTGCCACCGCCGGCAGCCTCCCCGGCGCCGGCGCCCCCCGCCCCCTCCCCGCCTCCACCTCCCACTTCCCCTCCCCATCCAACTCCCGGAGCTTCAGTTAAGCCGCCCCAGTCAAACCCTAGCTCGATGACGCCGCCGCCGCCGGCAGTGACGCTAGCCGCCTCCCCACCGTCGGCGCACCCCGCCACCTCCAACCCCTCCACATCCCCCTCCCAATCCACCTCCCCTCCACTCCCCACCCCCGACACCGACCCGTGCATCCGCCGATGCCGAGAGCCCGACCGGCCACTGCCGGGTGCTACCGAGCCCATCACCGCCGGGATCCGGTGCGGAGTGCAACTCGGACTCCCTCTCCGTCCTCGCCGCCGCACACGCTGCCGGTGCCGGGAGGCAATGCCGTGGGCCCCTTTGCTCCGCCGCCGGGAGCAGACGACGCCGGCGCGACCAGCTCTGCCGCGTTCACGCCACCCCCACGGCCGCAACCGGATGATGCCGCCCGCCGCCGTTCAAAGACAACGCGCGGAAGCGAGCGCGGCGGCGGTGGCGCCGCCCCGCCGCCTCCGACCTCGACGCCTTCCTCGTCGCCCCGCTCCGAGCCTGTCATCCACCCTATCCCCACAAGTCGCCCCTTTCCATCCTGGGGGTAGCACGGCGGGACGCTTCAAGGTCCGTCGTTGGGCGGACGACGACCTCCTCGACGACTCCGATGCAGAAGCCACCTCCACGATCCCCTACCTAGACACGGTTCGCCAGGAGCCGCAGCCGCCGAGGACGCCGACATCGCTTACAGATGTCCTTGCCGCGCACCCAACCTCTAGCGTCGGGCCGTGGCGATGCGGTGGTGGGTCGCCAGGGTGCTGGGCGAAGGTGGGGGAAACATAGTCAGTCGCGCCCACAGCTGTTGTACGGCATGCCGGCTCGGCCAGTGGAGGGCCGCATCCCGACACGCTAGCGCCTCAGACGCCGTGGATGGGTCTCTGCCCCCAACGCCGATGGGTGGCGGGAGATCCTCCACCGGCAGGAGACGTGACCTGCGGCTGCCTCGGCTAGGCCACGAGGGCTAGCAAGCGGAGGCCAGCCAGCGAGTCGTCGACCACCGAGGCGCATCCCGACAGATCTTCACGGCAAGTGCCTCAATTGCCTCTCCTCCGCACATCGGGTGGCAACCTGCAAGCTGCCCCAACGATGTGCGGTGCAGGGGATTTCGACACATTGTGCACGACTGCAAGCAACCAAGGCGCTTGGGCTCTCGGAGCTCGGGCGATGCAAGAGCCATGGGTCGCCAGCCGCAACACCCTCTTCGTGGCACCCATAACGCCTGCTCCGCTGGGCCGGCGGACCATGGTGGCTCGCAGGACTCTAGTGGGATCAAGTCGGGCAACGCCGTTCCTACCACCGGTGGTCGCCGGCGCCGAAGACGGAGGCGTAACGGGCGGTCGGCAGGGGCCGCACAGGCAGCACCAGCCTTCACCTCGGTTGCTGCTGAAGCTCAGCCTGGGCACGGTGAGCTGTCCAGCAAGACGGGCATTGTCCAGCCTGACCCGTTGACGCTGACACCGTACCCAGACGCTATGCATAGTCGCGACATCACGGAGGACCCGATGTTGGAGGAGTTCATAGCATCGCTCGCCAGCAGTCGGATCATCGTGTGGCCTTCTCTTGAGCGCCTGTTGTCACCTCCGGTGGCCCCCCAGCTACAAGATGAGGCTCCGACAGTGACGGCCCCCCAGCTGGAGGATGAGGACCCGGTAGCAGTGGTCTCCTGTGCATTGTGGACACCACCTCCGCGTCCCATTCACTGGGCAGTGGACTCACCGCCGGTGGATACCCACCTGACCGAGGACAATGACGACTCCACCAAACGCCGCCTCGATAGCTTCATCAACAAAGTGACGCGTAAGAGGGACTCTCCACTGATTCGTGAGCCTCCAAAGCAGCCTCCTGCTAAGCCAATGGTGCCGTGGCGGAGCAGGCTGTTGGCGGCTCAGCCCCTCTCTGAGTACCTGCTTCCAAGCGAGGTGAGGTGTTGATCATGCAGCGTATGGGCTTCACCAAGGGTCCACCAGCGCCATCCGCGTCGGAGCTGGAGGCATATGACAAGCTCTTCGGCGGCGATCGGACTGCGTCCGAAGCCGAAGCGCTCGACGAACTCTTCCCGGCTGTTCGGTCTAGGTAGCCGCGAAGACGCACCATTGTATCGGTATTGGTTGTTTCCTTTAGAGGTCTCTTGCTATGATGGTCCAGCTACGGCTGTGTTAGGTTGACCTCCTTTGTCGCTCGATACAAGCGCGTTGTATGTTTGTCAAAACTCTTCTACTTAATACAATGATACGCAAAGCTTTTGCGTATTCGAGAGCAGAATGAGAAAGATGACGGTGCTGCTGTTAATGGTAACACAGATTGGAATGAGCTGACTTCTCACTCCATCTTGGTAACCTTCCGTCTTAATTTGTGACATCCCATCTCATTTTTGTTTGCACATTTTCTTTTTTTGTTTTTGTTTTGGGCAGTCATGTAATGGTAACGAATCTGTTGCAGCATGAGCAAGAAGATTATGCTGATGGTAATGGCATCCGAGATGGGGGTATCCTGGTTCCTCTAGTCAGTCTGGTAACTTTCTGCATTAAGCAATTGTAGCGTTTCATCGCTTGTTAATTTACTAATGTGCTTTTATTATTTTCATGATCCTGGAATGGATATGTGTTAAAGTGTATCAAGATGGAGAATCAATTCATCTCTGAGTGTGAGAGGCAGGGCAAAGCAGATCAAACTGCTGATCATATCATGCTGAGTGAAGAGATCCAGGGACGTGCACTTAGTCTCAAGGACATGGATGGTGAATTCCCTGTCGCTGCTGCAGCCTTAATGGTACCCTTTTTTTTTCCACTGAGGAAATAAAATAAAAACTGGTCTATTCATGTTATTAGATGTTCGTGAACTGACTTTCTCACCTCTTGCAACATTATGGTTCAAGTTTATCACTAAGAAGGCCGAGTTAATGTGTGAGTGGATGAGGCATGGGGCTTATAATCCTGATTCTAAGGTCACTAAGGTTCGCCGGTATGCTCTAGACCTTATGATGTATAGAGGCTCTGATTCTGACTGCGCAGCTGCCGTTTTGGTGGTATGTGCCATTCTCCATGAAACAAGCTCTGGCCTACTTATTTTGTGTTTATATCCTGCGATGTGTATGGATTCTATTAACCAACTACAAATTGATTGTTTTAAGGGTATCTCAAAGGACACTAAGATGATCTGCGAGTGCTTGAGGCAAGGCACACAAGTAGAAACCTTACGGTGGTGGTCCAAGGCAATCATGGAGAATGGTTGGGATATCTTGTGGCTGCTACATGATGAATGTATTTCTTCTGGCAATGGGAATGGCACTGCTACTACCAAAGCAGGAAACGCTACACAGTATGATCAGTTTTATCTTATTTCTCAAATATTTGCAGGAGTTCTATTATATATGCAAAACTAACATTCTGTACGGATTTTCAATTCTGAGGGCCTGGGAGGCTTTGTAATACGTCATTGTGCTCTTCTATTGACAGGATGAACTATAAGAAGCCAGATGGCGACAAAAATTCCAAGGATATAGGAAACTTGGTTATTGAGAAATATTCTGAGATTCACTCCGATAGCCTGATTGATATGAGGGAACTTGCTGTAGAGTGGGCGAATAGTGTTCAAGCTTATCTGAAGATGGATTCGGTGTTGCTACCCCCGGGTGGGATCTTTGATCACCTAGGTATGCTGTTAGTTGTTCCGGAATTCAATCTTAGCAACTTGTCACTTGATTGCTTTGTTGTGTTTTGTTACCTGTTTGCTTGCTGGTTGTGGTTGGTTTGCTTCAAGACTGAGAGATTGATTTGTTGATATTGTGGCTTTAACGTAGTAGTTGTTGCTGCTATATTTGTTGGTTTTCTCTAGACATGTGTGGCTGCCATTTATATTCCTTTTCACCCTCATCTTTGTATGTGTGATTGTGTGGTCAAGATCTTCTGGAGGATTTGTTCGTCTTGTTTAGTGTAGTGATTGTTGCTGCTATATTTGTAGTATTCTCTTGACATATGGTTTTCACATATTCCTTTCCACCCTGATCTTTGTATGTGCGCTCAAGATCTTCTCGAGAAAGGATGGGGAAGGAATAGGCTTGTGCCGTATATTGGATGCCATGACTGGTCCAGCTACAAGAATTATATCAAGCAATATTACTGCCGCAACCATACTAAACTTGTTGCCCAGGCATGCCCGAATGAGAAAGTTGCCAGTGCTGCTGGTATTGGCTACATAGATGGGAATGGGCTGACTGCTCCCTGCTTGGTAACTTTCTACCTTAGTTTATAGAGCTCCATTTCTGTTGATAAAGTTCCTTCAATGCCACTGAATATTATAGAAGTACCATATAGTGCCGAAAATTTTTGGCCACCCCTTGACTGCCACCGATTTAAATTTTCTTTAACCTGGCTGCCACTCCGGTCCATTTGACCTTAACTAAGGCGAAAAGAAAAACCAAATTGCCCTTCCCTTTCTTCCTCCTTTGGCTTTCACGTCCTAATCGAATCCCAAAATTCTTTCACCAGCCAATCTGAATCAGGATACTCTCGACAAGGATTCTAAGCTAATGCAGCACAACCTCGAGGCCTCCCCCCCATTATGCCCGTAGATCATCCCACATGGCTGCATGGGCAGTTTGGTCGTGAAGCACTACCTGGACCTGCTGGAGCTTGATGACCATGGCGGCCATTGAGTCGTTGACCTCTGAACTGTCAACGAGGATGCAGATCTGGAGGAATGTGCAGCTAGTTGACCAGAAGGCCTGGGGTCCGTGGAGCTGCTGCACGCACACGCTAGCACCGTCGTGGAGTTTGTCAAAACCGGCAAAACCAATGATTCTCAAGTTATTTGATGAACAGCTTGCTTGTATGTTAACCGGTGGACATTGAAGGCGACAGGTCTTCCTGACATTGGTACATCCATCAATTTGCTAAGCTTTTCATCCACAAGCAGTAGTGTGCTGCCGTAGTCCATGGTGTCCCAGGTAGTGGAAGTGTGGAACCTTCCTGCAGAGGAGAAACTTAGAAGAGGTGTGATAAGAGGTTGACATGTGGACCAAAGGGTAGGAATGGCATTTGGTAGAAAAACTGACAAGGTTTTTTGGGATGTATGGTCTTACTGTCCTCTAAAAGTTAGTGGCAAAATTAGTGGAAAGAAAAACTAAACCAGTGGCAGTCAAGGGATGGCCAAAATTTTGATGACACATAGTATAGGGGGGTTGCTATAATATACAGTGGCACTGAAGGAACTTTCTCTTGTTTTGTTTGCTCATTCTCTTATTTGTTTTGGACATTCACAGAATGGAAACAGATATGTTACTCATTGGAGGAAAGAGCAAGAAGCTTGTACTACTGGTAATGGTGCTGGAGTTGGGACTGGCTTGGCTCCTCTTGTGAGTTGTGAGGATGGTAACCTCCTGCCTTGTATTATAGCATTCTATTGCTTCTTAATTTGCTAACTTCTGTTATCATGATGGTGATGGTTTCAAGTGTGTCAACATGGAGAAGAAATTTATCTGTCCCAACGGCAAGGTGTAGGAGGTGATGCTTCTGGTCATATCATTCTGAGTGGAGAGATCCAGGAGTGTGCACTTAGTCTCATGAACTTGGAGGGTCAATTCCCTGTTGCTGTTGCAGCCTTGATGGTATGTTGTTCCCTTGGCACATGACCAGAAATTGGTCTACTTAACTTGCAATTCATCTTATTTGATGTCTGTATTAATTTGCACCTGTTGTCAATTTGTGTTTCAAGTGTATCATGAAAAGTGCTGAGTTGATGTGCGAGTTGTTGAGGCTTGGTACCGTTAATCCCGAGTCCATGGCCACTGATGTCCGCCAGCATGCTTTGAATCTTATGATGTACAGAGGCTCTGAATATGCTTGTGCTGCTGGTGTCATGGTGGTACGTGCCAGTCTCCACCAAAACAAAGCTCTCTTACTAGTTTGTGTTTATTCTTTGATGTGAATGGATGCCCTGGATTAATTGCAAAACTGTTGCTTTAAAGGGTATTGCAAAGGAGACGAAAATGATCTGCAAGTGTTTGAGGCAAGGTGAAAGCATAACCAGAGTGTACTGGTCCAAGACAATCATGGAAAATGGTTGGGATGTCTTGGAGATGCTACATGATGAATTTCTTTGTGCTGGCAATGGGGATGGCACTGCTGCTACTGAAGCAGGAAACTCTCCACGGTATGATCAACGTCTTCTGCTCATATACCGTAGGACTTACTTTGTGTATGCAAAATTTACATTCTCTATGGATTTTCTACGCTGAGCCTGAAAGGGATAACAGCGTCATTTTGTTGTACGGTTTTGAGGATTAATATTGTTGGGGAACTAAAAAGAAACCTGACGATGAGAAAAATTCTGAGGAGCGACAATGTAAAGTTTATGAGAAGAATGAACTAGAGGATAGAAGCAGTCAGTGACTCAAATTGTGGACCAAGACGAACAAATGCAGAAGGTAGATATGTATTTCTTATCTTCTTAACTTAGCGGCAGAGGTCTTGTCCTTTCGTTCAATAAAAAATTGGACCACACCAATATTCAAGGTGGTTATTAGAAGAACACACTTATCGCTCTCAGAATCGTAGAAGCCCATGCCGCCTACACACTTATATATTTTTATCATTTTTCATGTAAATCAATGATTTTCGCCACCCTCCAAGAATTAGAATCCGACCAACTAACAAAACGATTTAGAAAAGTGATTCTAATTCACCACACTAGAATAAATGTTTCTAAGAAAAAACTGAATCCGAAACGTTTCAAAGAGAAGTTGGATCTCTACCAAACGCACCTTAAGTGTATATAGTTCTTATTATGCATCTAAACATAGATTATGTCTACATACAAACTAAAAATTTTATGAATCTGGAAATTCAAAACGAAACCGAGGCAGTGGTAAACAATCTCTGGTGGTTCACGTGGCCATAAACGAACGTTCGGAGAAAACGACTGTCTGGGCTGCAAAAACACAGAGATGTCTGTTTCAGCACCACTTTATCATGCAGACATGCACTGAAAAACAAATATCCGACCATTCACGTGCCCACAAATAATCTGCAGACTGCGACAGGGATCACCATGCGTTCATGCTTCGTGCTAATCGATTGCCTACCTCCGCTCTTTAACAAAACACCACATGATGGCCAACTATCCTTGTGATGATGATGATTTGTCAATCGGTAATGCTTTGGTCCGTGCGTCCGATCGTCCAGACGGTCGCGTTCGTGGGCCGCGGTACCAGCCCAACAACGTAACAGTCGTATACTCTTGTCCACTCGCCTCTACTTGTTGTCTCCATTCTCCGGAAGGCTCTCCACCGCAACGGCGCAAATCGTGCTCCACCGCGACCGCGCTTCGCAGCGCCTCAACCGTGGGGTTCCTCCACGGGCCGCTGGCCTCGCCAACGCCTCCTGGAGTCTGTAATCCGCCCATTGGCGGTGCCCCGAGGCTAGCCACCGCCCCATCATGCCCCCTGGCCGATCCGCAGTTGCCCCTTGCCCGCTCCGCTCCAAGGCTGTGGTGTCCCCTGGCCGGTCCGCCGATGTCATGAAGCTCCATCGTCGAACTCAAAGAAATGGAGGGCGGCTTCGCTTCGGCCACCACCCCATTGCGTCCCCCTAGCTAGTCGCAGCTGCCCCCTGCCCGGTTCGATCCAAGGCTATGGTGTCCCTTGGTCGGTCCGCTAACGACGCGAAGCCCCATCGCCGGGCTCAAAGAAACGGAGGGCAGCTCTGCTCTGACCGCCGCGCTTGATAGCTATCGCGCCCCCTGGCCAGTCGCTCTACGCCACCGACGAGCTCTACACCGATGAACTTCACACGCCGACGAGCCTCCATTTCTCCCAAGCAACAAAGAGATGTTGCGCTGAAAGCGCATGTTGCAAGCGTACATTTCAAATGTTTCAGAGATATGTTGCAAGTGTTTCATACGGATGTTGCAAAAATAGATTGGGATGTTGCATATGTTGCAATGGTTTGTACACGTATGTTGCAAGCATTTATTCCTAATGTTTCATCTGTTTTTTTCATACGTATGTTGCAAGTGTGTTTATCTGGATGTTGCATATATTTCACACATATGTTGCAAGTGTTTTATCTGGACGTTGCGTATGTTTTGTAATGGTTTTCAAGTGTTTTTCAGGTGTTTTTTAAGTGTTTCAGACGCATGTTTTAAGTATGTAACACCCCGGTGTTATGCCTACATTTAGGCACTGCAAATCACGCATATCATGCATCATCAAGCATCCTAATCATACATGCATAATCTTGCATATAATAACTGAAACATTACTTGAAACATACTCTGAAACATGTTTGTGAAACGTAAATGATGCATACACTTATTAGAGTTGTTTTGCTCGATTCTTGCTTGCTAGGTTAGTAGAACATGTTTGGCTGCTATTGTAAATCATCTAGCAATGTTTAGTTCAATTTTTGGAGCAATGTTTGTATTCAAATTAATTCAAAATTTGGCTTCAAGAATAAATTCAAAAATTAGGGTTTTGAGCTAAACGTGGACTTTGATCTTCCAATTCAAAATCTAGAAAGAATTTGGCATGGTCATAAAAGCAAAGTTGTAGGAATTAAATTCTAAGCAACTTTCATTTTTGGTACATTTTCAAAAGAGGTCATTTTCTTGCTCAAAATAATATTTGAAAACTGTATTTAAAATTTATTGAAATTGGAAATTAAAAGAGTGTTTTACATTTTGCAGAGCCGCCTCCTTTCCGCCCAGCCCGCATGCCGCCCAATGAGCCTCCCGCACCAAGACGCGCCTCGCCTCGCTCGGCCCAGCCCAAAGACCATGCACAAGCCCTCCGCTTCCTCCACCTTTGCCGCGCCACACCATGCGTCGACCGACATGGCAGAGCTTCGCACAGCGTGGCCGTCCTGTGGCATCAACACGCCACGCCAGCGACACGACCTGCGCCCGCGCCACGCGCTTCCTACCTACACTGCTGGTGCCGGTGAGCTCGCCCACTTTCCCATGTTGCCTTCCCTCTTCACCAAAGCCGAGAGCCCCAAGCTCTGCCTCTCACACACCACAAGACCACCCGGAATTCGGAATTGTCGCCACTTCCCCACCTCGGTGGCAATCCAGCGCCCAGCTCCGCCTCGCCCTCCTTCAAGCAGGCTCGCATTTGCGCCGCCTTCGAGCTCGGTAGAAACCGCCTCGATCTCGCCACTTAAGCGGCACCCGCAGCGTCGCCGTGCTCGGCCGCCATGGAAGTCGCCTTCCTCCTCTTCTCCAGCCCCGCCTAGCTACCCTACCGCACTCACCATCTTCTCGCGCATCGCATCGCCCACTCATCCTTTCTTGCCTCGGCCGAGATGGCGGCCGCCTCGTGGCGAAAGCCATGTAGCCATGCAACATGAAGCTTAAGCATATGCCTGCCTCAGCCAGGCCGGCCAGGCCAAGTGGCCGTGGGCCGAGCCCCGAGCCAGGCCGACTCCCCCTCCCTCGCGCTTGGGCCGCGCAGGCCGGTGATGGCCGTGGGCCAGCTGTTTCCAGCGGGCCGGCCCAGTATTATTTAAAGTGAATTGATTTCCTTTATTATTTGTTATTTGAAATCAAAAATGGTTTGAAAAATGTTTGGATGATCAAACTTGTTCCAAATTTGTTGAAACAAAATTTTCTAGGTTCCTTATCACCAGATCTACTTGGGAAAAATAGTGCATGTCATTTTGATATACTTTTCTATAGGATTTTATTTAATCTTGAATATTGCTGATAACTTGAAAAATATGTAGAAAAATATCTAGGCTTCAGAAAAAAATATGATTCCAAGTTTGTTAATCTTCTTATGTCATGTACTTCCTAGGAAAAATATATTTCATGCATGTGCTGTGGAAAACTTTAGAGGTGTAGTTCATGTACCTTAAATGGCTGATTTTTGTTATTTTTGCTAGAGAGCAAACTTTGTATAAAACATGCATGTGATAATTTTTGTACAGTCATTATATACCATGAAGAACCTAGGAAAAATATTAATTCTGTTGTTTGACACTTTTCATCGTACAAAGTAATTTCATGCTCATTTTTAGGCTATAGCTTGTCATTTTTGTGTAGGATAGTTTACTTATCCAAATGCCATGAAATTTTTATGGTAGTCTGTTTAGGGTAGTAGTATGCTACTGTAATTTTCTCAGATTTTTAGGAGCATCAGAAATATAGGTTGCTATTCAAACCTATTATTAATTAAGGTATAAGCAAGTGTTGCCCTAAGTGTGATTAAGAAATTAGTAAAGCTTTGGTGTATCTTTGAAGCATTTCACAAGATAGGTTAACTTGACATATTAGTAGTAGAAGAGAATGCAGTAGATGACATGCGCTTGTAGCATAGTTTCTTGGATGATGTTGTCTACCTTGCCTTTCAACATGTTCATCGCATTCATCTCCTTCGATGCACCGATTGCATAGGCACTTACACGCATTGCATCATACAGGATCGCAAACCGAGAACCCAGTCGTCATTCCCGAGGAGCCCGAGGAGCAGCGATTCGAGTGCGTACCGAGAAAGTGCGGGGTTTACGAGGAGGACGTTGAAGAACTTCCGAGTGCCCCGATCACCGTCCGAGCTCCTTGAGAGAGGCAAGCCCGAGCATCTTTCTCCCGGTTTGCAATGATTTTAGTTAAATGCTTTACTTTAAATTGATGCATTACGTTCAGGAGTTGTTTGCAACCGTTCTTTGCATTATACCTTGTTTACCTTTGTTATACTATATCCTTGTTACCACGGTATCCGCAATGATCGAGTCAATGCTTAGGCGGCTTAGACCGGTAGAAGTCGGGTGATTTCATCACTGCGAGCTATAGGTGGTTACTGGATCTGTTTGGATGACTATGAAGTCATGGTATAACTAAGTGTTAAATGAAGTTGAGACCGGCGGAGACTTGCGGGGTTTTGGACTGTAGTGTTTCCGTCTCAGTATGGGATTATTAAGGACCGACCGTTGTTGGGCCTCGAGTCATGTTGAACGCATGCCTTACATTTAGTTGGCGGATAAAGTACCTTCCGACCGCGAAGGTTGGGGAGATTTTTCGGCCGAGTAGATTGCCCATGACGCCTTAACGTCTTGAAGCAGGTGTGGTAGGACACGGGCGGATGATGATAAGACCAAAGTCGCGATCGGTCGGCCCCGGTACATGTGGTTCTGGCAAACTCGAGATACACGGAAAGTTGACTCGGTGATCAATATCTCACTTTAGCGGGTGAGTGAGATTTGTGTAAGAATAAATCACCACCGGTTAGGAATCGATTCGAATCGCCATCGCTCCCGGATAGTGAGCACTTGACTTGAGTGACTTCATCGTAGTAAATGTTTATGGAACACTTGGACAGTTATAGTGAATATGACAAGATGGAAGTTGTTTAATGATCGGTGGTTATCATTAATCGCTTAATCACATGTTTACTCTAGTATAGGTGAAAATCTAGTCGACGGAGGTTAATAATAATTAACTTGACAATACTTGCTTTTAGAAAGGTTCTTGAAATGCTAAAATGCTTCTTTTGCAAATGAGTCACTACCCTACTATAATGCCTCGCGCATAATCCTTGGTGTCATTTATTTTCGGTTATGTCGGGTAAGTCCGGTGAGTACCTTCTCGTACTCGGGGTTTTATTCCCACTTGTTGCAGATGGGCAGATGTACTATGGCTATTGTATCAACTGCCTCTATCCTGCGATGGGTGATGCTTAGGACCATGGGCATGGTCATTCCTTACGTCTCATCTAATGCTTTTGTTGGAGATGATCATCACCGGCACTATATTTGAACTCCGTGTGAGTGTGTGTGTGGTTTTAAACAAATGACTTCCGCTACTTTTATTCGAACTTGTTTTGTAATAACTTTCATTTAAACTCTGATGTATCTGTTATGGAAACTTTTATGTAATATGTGATTGGTGACCGCTAAACTTATTACGATCATGGCTGGGACACGAGTTGGTTTGAAATCCTTCGTGATTTCACGGACTACCGGGTTATACGGGCTTAAGTTTGCTCAATCGTCTGCTCTGGTGGATGATTTTCTTACTTAATTTCGTATAATTGGTCGGTTCTGTTACAGCTGGCATCAGAGCATGGTTTAGCGTGTTACTGTTCACAAGTGTATTTAAAATAAAAAAAAAAAAAAAAAAAGCATTTGGAAAACGTGATTTTAAAACTATAGAGTGTGCCAGTGATCATATCCTTTATGCCCAGTTAAGGACTTTAGGTGGCTTAATTAAGTACTGACTGGGGTTCTTGCATCATATTTCTCTTTAAATAAGCTCATACGGGCGTGCTATTGTATGAGTGCCACTTGGTTGAGTGGTAATGAATGGATCAATTGCCTCTACGCCTCGGTAAGTGTGAGTTGTGAGAGCATGATCGGATACACCGCCGATCTAGGGTAAATGCTTATATGATGTTTAGTAATTACATGTTCTACGCATGTTTTACAAAGGTATCTCATGTATGGGTCTTCCGTCTATGGAGGCGATGCCGTCCAATAGGACGATGGTTCGAATGAGTTACTACCGTTGTACACGTGTCTGGGGATTCGTGTAGGCGTGTAGATAAAACTTTCTTTGCTTTTATGCATTCATTGGGAATTGGGCTGAAATGAATTTTCTGCAGTACATAACAACGCTTATCGTGTAGAACGTATTAGCTACGTATTGAGAGATCGTTGTATGCCACCGAATTCGTCGTTAGAAATTATTTATTCCTAAGTTTGTGAGAACGTACGGCACGTACATACATCATGTTACTTGTGCATCTCATTCATCTCATGCATTCCTCCCCTTATAAATTGATTATCTCATTTTGATAAAAGACGATCACCAAAAGTATGTTTCCCAAGTAATAAGAGAACTTTTTGCTTTCTGATGGCCCATACGAAGGCACCGCCAGTAAGTCCACGGAGAGAAGAGCACCCCGACGCCCGTTGGCCCTGAGGGAGCACCGCACCACGGACACCTTCTTGAGCGAGTTTGGCATGCCAACTTTGCTTTGGAGAGTGCTCCATGATGTGGGGTACCCAGAGGGTCAAGAGCCGGTGTACTCTTGGAATGAGAGCCAGTTGGCGATGATGGACTTGCGATGGTGGAGATCACGGTTCTGCTCTCGGTGATGCTCCAGTTTGGATGGTTGGCATTTGGAGTTTGAGGGTCGCACTCAAATTGAGGGTGCAGAGGGAGCAGCCTTCCGTGTCATCGGGGACATTATGAGCAGATTTCCCGGTGAGCTTGCTTGCTGCAGCTCTAGTGGTACTTTTCCTAGGGATGATCCTCGTGATGCCATTTGGGTTCACCCTCGTGGAAGTGCATTGGTCGAGAGTCCAAATGAGGGACAGAGCTAGTGACAACCGAGGCAATGAGTGCTATGTTCGCCGCCATCGAGGCGTATGAGGGTCTCGAGAGTACCTCTTGGACTTTGACCGGCTTGCGTGAGTAAGGATAAGCTCAAAGGAAGAAGCGAAGAAGAAGAGACGAGCACGAGCTATAGCTAGCTTGCAGGAGCGGTTGGGCGATATGAACTTCTGGCGAGATCGGCGGTTGAGAGAGGTGATAGAGCTATCTGCGGCGAGTGCATCGTTGACTCAAGCCAACAACAATGCAGACCGCATGATTGGACAATTGGTTCAGAGAGGAATGAAGCACGGAACGCAAGAAACCTTCTGCTGCAGAGAGAGTCGATGAGTTAGAGGAATACAACGGCAACTTTGCGAGGAGTTTCACGCGCTCTACAATGGGGTTGGCCCATATGCTCCAAAAGAACGCCACCGGCATGGACATCGGCGACGACAACCGAGCGAGCACATAGTTTCACCAGAGGCGATGGTGGCGTCTCCGATCCCGCACGATGGCCCCGAGGAATAGGCTAGTTGCTTTGCGCTAGTATCTAGGTCCTGTCGCGAAGACCTTTCTTTTGTTGGCATGTAACCTATCGTATGTTGTTTCGAACGTATGAGACTTGGCATGTGGTTGGAACTTGATGTTCGAATCGAGATCCGAACGCATAAAAAGTCCGATTGTATGTATGTATGTCGGCAATGTGATTGTATGGATGCGATGTTTGCCATTGAAGTAATTCGATTAAGTGTTGTTGTCTTAATTGGGATGAGATTGTTGTGCCTCTGTTTTTTATTGCATGAATTTATTCTCTCCAATAAATTCAAGATGCGGCATAATTTTTCTTCACTCACTCAAACATTACAGCTTTCACTCAATCGTTACTTGTTGTTGAAATATGCGGATGACAAACACTTTCGCCGAACCACGTGTGAAGCCACCGAGACCGGTGCTAGCGGTGCGGGGACCGGTGGTGGTGGTGATGGTGGGAACCACGGCAACAACAATGAACCTCCCCATGAACCAATTTGCCACCTCCTCCCCGTTTACCCCGAGATATTTCTTGCTGGCACTGCTCTCGGGAGTCAGCGCAACACGGAACAATCCCAGAAGAACATGGAGGATTTTCTGCGCACCATCGCCAACAACGTTCAACGTGGTAACAATCAAGGTGGTGGCATGGGAGTGAACCAATATAGCAGACTTCAAGGATTTCATGGACACCAATACCCGTATTCAAGGAAGCCACAGAGCCACTTGATGCTGAGGAATGGATCAACACAATGGAAGATAAATTCCGTGTGTTGAGAATGACTGAGGTTCTAAAAACGGAGTATGCTGCACTTCAATTGCAGGGACCGGCGGGAATGTGGTGGAAGCACCATCGCACCACCTTCCCTCCAAATGCTCAGATTTCTTGGAGAGAGTTTCTGAGGCTTTTCGTGGAGAGTCTATATTCCACCGTGGCTGACCAAATGAAGTTGGGAGAGTTTACGGCGTTGAACGAGGCACCAAAACCGTGGCGCAATACCGCATGCTTTCAACAACTTGTGTCGCTATGCTCTGACATGGTTGACACAGATGCTAAAAAGAATAGCCGCTTTCAAGAGAGGTCTCAATCCAAAATGATGAAGCATGTTGGTACCAACAACCGTGTCGATTCAATGACTTCATCAACGATTTATCTCAAGCGGAGAAGAATAACAACGCCAGCACTGCAGCCAAGACACGCAAGAGAGCCTTTGAAGGTGGGCCGTCTCAAGCTAGAGCACCTATGGGAGGTCGTCCTTCATATCGCCCCTCGGCACCTGGCGCTAGATTCAGGCCACCTCAGCCAAGAAGTCAGAATTTCCGTGGACCTCAAAAGCCGTACAAGATGGCGATGACAACCCAACAAAGCAACCAAGCAATCTGCGGTACAAGGCGATTCAAGGGGACTGTGGGATCTCTTAAGACGACGAAGAGGACCTGCTATAACCGTGATCAACCCGTCATTTCTCGAGGTTTTGTCCGCACTACCAAGAAGAAGCGGCGACTTATAATGCTAGAGTGCACAAGACAACAATGGATGAAATTCCGGAGGGAGAGCCCAATCATCGCTGGGTAAGTTTCACATCAACGAAAACCCCTGCGGTTGTTCTATTTGATTCGGATCATCGCATTCTTTTATGAGTCAAGCATTTGCACGAAACATGAACAACTATGCACGAAATTGGGTTATGGTTACCGTATAAGTTCAGCGAGGGTGATGTTTTGACTAACCGGATGGTTCGAGGGCAACCCTTGAATTAGGTAGCGAGGAAGTTCCGAGTGAACTTGATAGTTATGCTGATTAGTCTTGGATGTCATTATAGGGATGAATTGGATGAAAGATTGGGGAGCGGTCATAGATCTTTGGAAGTCGAGTACTTACCCTTAAGGATCCCTCAGGTGAGGGTACTTTCCAAGTACCATTGCCTCGGAGAATGAGACCTTATAAGTGTTACATGTGCTACGGCGATCATTCCTATTCATCGATTCCGGTAGTGTGTGAATTTCCGGATGTATTCCCGGATGAGTTACCCGGTCTTCCGCCGAGATAGGGAGATTGAGTTTGGAATTGAGCTAGTACCGGAACAGCTCCGATTTCAAGGAGACCATATCGGATGCCTCCGGATGAGTTAGTTGAGCTAAAGAAGCAATTAGAAGATTTGTCAAAAAGGGTTTATTCGCCAAGCAAGTCCGAGTGGGGATGTCCCGCTTTGTTTGTGAAAAAAGAAAAGAGGGCACGTTGAGAATGTGCGTGATTACGAGCCACTCAATGCTTGTGACCGTCAAGAATAAGTATCCCTTTGCCTCATATTGATGTTCTGTTTGACCAATTATCCAAGGCCAAGGTGTTCTCAAAAATAGATTTGAGATCCGGATATCATCAGATTAAGATTAGGCCACGGGATATACCGAAAACGCATTTTCCACCGGATCTGGGTTGTATGAGTATCTTGTCATGTCTTTTGGCTTGACAAATGCTCCTGCATATTTTATGTTCTTGATGAATACAGTTTTCATGCCAGAATTGGATAAGTTTGTGGTAGTGTTCATCGATGACATTCTGGTGTACTCCGAGAATGAGAAAGATCATGAAGAGCATCTGAGAACCGTCTTGACCAGACTTAGAGATCATCAACTGTATGCTAAGTTTAGCAAATGCGAATTCTGGTTGAAGGAAGTTCCTTTCCTTGGTCACATTCTGTCAGAGAATGGGGTTTCAGTCGATCCAAGTAAGGTGCAAGAAGTTATGAATTGGAAAGCACCGACCTCAGTTCCTGAGATTAGAAGTTTCTTAGGACTAGCGGGTTATTACCGTCGCTTTATACCAGATTTCTCGAAGATCGCCAAACCAATGACAAGTCTCCTTCAGAAGGATCATAAATTTGTGTGGACAGAAGAGTGTGAAGCAGCTTTCCACACTTTATGAAATCGTTAACCACTCGCTCCTGTTCTAGCACAACCCGATATCGAGAAACCATTTGATGTGTTTTGCGACGCATCAAAGACTGGATTAGGCTGTGTTCTTATGCAAGAAAGGAGAGTCATTGCTTATGCATCACGTCAATTGAGGAAGCACGAGGTCAACTATCCAACACATGATCTTGAACTTGCGGCAGTTGTGCACGCCCTAAAAATTTGGAGACATTACCTGCTTGGTAATGTGTGCAATATTTTCACGGATCACAAGAGTCTTAAGTATATCTTTACCCAACCAGAGCTAAACATGAGACAGCGTAGATGGTTGGAATTGATCAAGGATTATAACTTGAATGTGCAATATCATCCTGGTAAAGCCAATGTAGTGGCAGATGCTTTGAGCAGAAAGTCACATTACTTGAATGTGCAGCCATTACTTGAAGATGGGTTCGATCTAATGCATCCTGCTGTGTTACATAGTATTCAGATTAGTTGCTCGTTGGAAAGTAAGATAATAGAAGGTCAGAAAACTGACAAGGGGATATTCCACATCAAAGAGAAAATAAAAGAAAAGCCGTCTCAACACTTTAAAATAGATGAACAGGGCGTGTTGTGGTTTGACAACCGTCTTGTGGTTCCCAAGGATCGAGAGCTTAGAAATAAACTCATGGATGAAGCTCACCTTTCTAAGCTATCTATCCATCCTGGAAGTAGTAAGATGTATCAAGAACTAAGATCTCATTATTGGTGGACCAAAATGAAGAAAGAAATTACAAAGATATGTTGTCGGATGTGACACATGTTGTCGAGTGAAAGCAATTCACATGAAACTCTGCCGGTATGTTGCAACCCTTATCAATCCCGAGTTGGAAGTGGGGCGATATCGATTATGGATTTTATCACGGGTTTGCCCACTACTCAAAAAGGACATGATTCGATTTGGGTAATTGTGGATCGTCTTACCAAGACCGCTCATTTCCTACCTGTCAAAACCACTTATCGACCACCTCAATATGCCGAGAAGTATATCGCAGAAATTGTGAGGTTGCATGGTATACCAAAGACCATAATATCTGATAGAGGCTCACAGTTCACGGCTCATTTTTGGGAACATTTACACAAAGGCTTAGGAACTAGTTTGATTCGCAGTACCGCTTATCATCCTCAGACAGATGGTCAGACTGAACGAGTAAATGCTGTTTTGGAGGATATGTTGAGAGCCTGTGTATTGTCTTCCAAGGGATCATGGGAGTCATGGTTACCGTTAGCTGAGTTTTCTTATAATAATAGTTATCAAGAAAGCATCAAGATGGCCCCATTCGAAGCTTTATATGGCAGAAAATGTAGAACACCATTGAATTGGGTCGAGCCTGGTGATAGAAGGTATTATGGCATTGACTTTGTAGAAGAAGCCGAGAAGAAAGTTCATATTATTCAGCAAAATATGAAAGCGGCCCAATCACGTCAGAAAAGCTATGCAGACAAAAGAAGGAGACCCCTTAGTTTTGAAGTTGGTGACTATGTTTATCTGAAAGTCACGCCAATGAAGAAGAAAAGGTTTGGAGTCCGAAGAA
Organism: Miscanthus lutarioriparius; assembly: GCA_904845875.1. NCBI lineage: Eukaryota > Viridiplantae > Streptophyta > Magnoliopsida > Poales > Poaceae > Miscanthus > Miscanthus lutarioriparius. The sequence continues at coordinate 96,457,398 of CAJGYO010000007.1, read as the reverse complement.
AGCTTGCTGCGAGATTCGTAGGACCATACAAGATCTTGGAACAACGAGGTCCGGTAGCCTACAAGTTAGAGTTACCTGAGACAATGAGTACAGTTTTCCCAGTTTTCCATGTCTCACACCTCAAGAAATGTTTGCGTGTTCCGAAGGAAAGAATAGAACCTCGAGGTATCCAACTCAAATCAGATTTGGTGTATCGTGAACAACCAGTCCGGGTGTTAGACACTAAGGAACGTGCTACTCGGAATAGTGTGGTGAAAACATACAAGATACAGTGGGATCATCATGATGAGGGAGATGCAACTTGGGAAACAGGAGAGTATCTACAAAAAGCTTATGAAGAATTTTATAACAAATGGTTCGTAACCCAAATCTCGGGACGAGATTTTTATAAGGGGGGAGGGCTGTAACACCCCGGTGTTATGCCTACATTTAGGCACTGCAAATCACGCATATCATGCATCATCAAGCATCCTAATCATACATGCATAATCTTGCATATAATAACTGAAACATTACTTCGAAACATACGAAACATGTTTGTGAAACGTAAATGATGCATACACTTATTAGAGTTGTTTTGCTCTGATTCTTGCTTGCTAGGTTAGTAGAACATGTTTGGCTGCTATTGTAAATCATCTAGCAATGTTTAGTTCAATTTTTGGAGCAATGTTTGTATTCAAATTAATTCAAAATTTGGCTTCAAGAATAAATTCCAAAAATTAGGGTTTTGAGCTAAACGTGGACTTTGATCTTCCAATTCAAAATCTAGAAAGAATTTGGCTGTGGTCATAAAAGCAAAGTTGTAGGGAATTAAATTCTAAGCAACTTTCATTTTTGTACATTTTCAAAAGAGGTCATTTTCTTGCTCAAAATAATATTTGAAAACTGTATTTAAAATTTATTGAAATTGGAAATTAAAAGAGTGTTTCTGCTGGTCACCCGCCGCCTCCTTTCCGCCCAGCCCAGCATGCCGGCCCAATGAGCCTCCACACCAGCCTGTACGCCCTCACTTCGCTTCGACCCGAATTTCAAAGACACACTTGCCCTGCGCCCTCCTCCTCATGCCAGCACACACCACACAGCGTTGGCAAGTCCGATCATGGCAGAGCTCTCGCCCGCCACAGCGTGGCAGCCTGCTACCGTTAACGCATCGCCACAGCCATGCAAGCCACGACCAACGCCCGCGATCCACGCTACCGCCTACACTGGTCTGGTGCCGGTGAGCTCGCCCACTTTCCCCATGCTGCGCTTCCCTCTTCGCCAAAGCCGAGAGCCCCAAGCTCTCTCTCTCACCACACCACAGACCACCCAGCTGGAATTCGGCCAGCAGCTTCCCCACCTCGGTGGCAATCCAGCGCCAGCAGCTCCGCGCCCTCCTTCAAGTCAGTGCTCAGATTTGCGCCGCCTTCCGAGCTCGGTAGAGCCGCCTCGGTCTACCACCAACGGCCACCCGCGGCGTCGCCGTGCTTTCGGCCGCCATGGAAGTCGCCTTCCTCCTCTTCTCCAAATTTCCGCCTAGCTACCCTACCAAGCACTCACCATCTTCTCGCAGATCGCATGCGCCTGCTTAGCCCGCCTTGCCTCGGCCGGAGATGGCCGCCCGGCCTGTGGCTGAAGCAGCCACACAAGGCCCAGTAAGCAGCAGCGCATGCATATGGCCTCGGCCAGTAGCCAGCCAAGTGGCCGTGGGGCGAGCCCCGAGCCAGCCGACTCCCCTCCCTCGCGCTTGGGCAGCAGGCGGTGATGGCCGTGGGCCAGCTGTTTCAAAGGGCGGCCCAGTGATTATTTAAAGTGAATTGATTTCCTTTATTATTTGTTATTTGAAATCAAAATGGTTTGAAAAATGTTTGGATGATCAAACTTGTTCCAAATTTGTTGAAACAAAATTTTCTAGGTTCCTTATCACCAGATCTACTTGGGAAAAATAGTGCATGTCATTTTTGATATACTTTTCTATAGGATTTTATTTAATCTTGAATATTGCTGATAACTTGAAAAATATGTAGAAAAATATCTAGGCTTCAGAAAAAATATGATTCCAAGTTTGTTAATCTTCTTATGTCATGTACTTCCTAGGAAAATATATTTCATGCATGTGCTGTGGAAAACTTTAGAGGTGTAGTTCAAGTACCTTAAATGGCTGATTTTTGTTATTTTTTTGCTAGAGAGCAAACTTTGTATAAAACATGCATGTGATAATTTTTGTACAGTCATTATATACCATGAAGAACCTAGGAAAAATATTAATTCTGTTGTTTGACACTTTTCATCGTACAAAAAGTAATTTCATGCTCATTTTTAGGCTATAGCTTGTCATTTTTGTGTAGGATAGTTTACTTATCCAAATGCCATGAAATTTTATGGTAGTCTCTTTAGGGTAGTAGTATGCTACTGTAATTTTCTCAGATTTTAGGAGCATCAGAAATATAGGTTGCTATTCAAACCTATTATTAATTAAGGTATAAGCAAGTGTTGCCCTAAGTGTGATTAAGAAATTAGTAAAGCTTTGGTGTATCTTTGAAGCATTTCACAAGATAGGTTAACTTGACATATTAGTAGTAGAAGAGAATGCAGTAGATGACATGCGCTTGTAGCATAGTTTCTTGGATGATGTTGTCTACCTTGCCTTTCAACATGTTCATCGCATTCATCTCCTTGATGCACCGATTGCATAGGCACTTACACGCATTGCATCATACAGGGATCGCAAACCGAGAACCCGATCGTCATTCCCGAGGAGCCCGAGGAGCGTTCGAGTGCGTACCTTGAAGTGCCGAAGCCGACGAGGAGGACGTTGAAGAACTTCCGGAGTGCCCCGATCACCGTCCGAGCTCCTTCGAGAGAGGCAAGCCCCGAGCATCTTTCTCCGGTTTGCAATGATTTCGTTAAATGCTTTACTTTAAATTGATGCATTACGTTCAGGAGTTGTTTGCAACCGTTCTTTGCATTATACCTTGTTTACCTTTGTTATACTATATCCTTGTTACCACGGTATCCGCAATCGAGTCAATGCTTAGTGGCTTAGACCGGTAGAAGTCGGGTGATTTCACCACCGCGAGCTATAGGTGGTTACTGGATCTGTTTGGATGACTATGAAGTCATGGTATAACTAAGTGTTAAATGAAGTTGAGACCGGGCGGAGACTTGCGGGTTTTGGACTGTAGTGTTTCCGTCTCATGTCGATTAAGGACCGACCGTTGTTGGGCCTCGAGTCATGTTGAACGATGCCTTACATTTAGTCGGGCGGATAAAGTACCTTCCGACCGAAAGTCGGGAGATTTTTCGGGCCGAGTAGATTGCCCATGCCAAGACCGTGTGCGGGCAGTGTGGTAGGACACGGGCGGGATGATAAGACCAAAGTGCGCCTATCGGTCGGCCCCGGCACATGTGGTTCTGGCAAACTCGAGATACACGGAAAGTTGACTCGGTGATCAATATCTCACTTTAGCGGGTGAGTGAGATTTGTGTAAGGAATAAATCACCAGCTGGTTAGGAATCGATTCGAATCGCCATCGCTCCTGGATAGTGAGCACTTGACTTGAGTGACTTCATCGTAGTAAATGTTTATGGAACACTTGGACGCTTATAGTGAATATGACAAGATGGAAGTTGTTTAATGATCAGTGGTTATCATTAATCGCTTAATCACATGTTTACTCTAGTATAGGTGAAAATCTAGTCGACAGGTTAATAATAATTAACTTGACAATACTGCTTTTAGAAAGGTTCTTGAAATGCTAAAAATGCTTCTTTTGCAAATGAGTCAGCTACCCTACTATAATGCCTGCATAATCCTTGGTGTCATTTATTTTCGGTTATGTCGGGTAAGTCTGGCTGAGTACCTTCTCGTACTCAGGGTTTTATTCCCACTTGTTGCAGATGGGCAGATGTACTATGGCTATTGTATCAACTGCCTCTATCCTGCGATGGGTGATGCTTAGGACCATGGGCATGGTCATTCCTTACGTCTCATCTAATGCTTTTGTTGGAGATGATCATCAGCTGGCACTATATTTGAACTCCGTGTGAGTGTGTGTGGTTTTAAACAAATGACTTCCGCTACTTTTATTCGAACTTGTTTTGTAATAACTTTCATTTAAACTCTGATGTATCTGTTATGGAAACTTTTATGTAATATGTGATTGGTGACCGCTAAACTTATTACGATCATGGCTGGGACACGAGTTGGTTTGAAATCCTTCGTGATTTCACGGACTACCGGGTTATACGGGCTTAAGTTTGCTCAATCGTCTGCTCTGGTGGATGATTTTCTTACTTAATTTCGTATAATTGGTCGGTTCTGTTACAAAGTATTTCAACCGTCTTCTTTTGTATATTGCAAGTGTTGCATCTAGATATTTTAAAAGTAGATCTGGTGTTGCCCAGATCTAAAGACAGATGAAACACTTGAAACATGCTTCTGAAACACTTGCAAAAAAACACATGAAAAACTTGAAAACCATTGCAAACATACACAACATGCAAATAAAACATTTGGAACATATGTGTGAAAACATATGCAACATCCAGATAAACACGCTTGCAACATACGTCTGAAAACACAGATGAAACATTGGGATTGCAACATATGAAACATCCTAATCTACTTTTGCAACATTCATCTGAAACACCTGCAACATACCTCTGAAACATCTGAAACACTTGAAACATACGCTTGTAACATACGTTTTTTCAACCTTTTTCCGTACACGCAAAGTAGAGCGAGGGACGGCCAGTTCCGGTCGGCTGCGCATGCGCCTAACCTAGGCCCGGCCAGCGACGCCCCCTTTCCTGGTCATATGGCCACATGGGGCGTCTTGGTGCCTGCGCGGCTGCAGCTTGGTTGGTCCGGGCAGCCAGCGGCACTGGCGAGCGGCCAGACCTCGGCGGCAGCGAGGAGGCTCGCCGGCTCGTTGGAGGCGGCCACGGCAAGAGCATATGTGGTACAAGAGCATGCGCACCAATTGTTCAGAAAGAGTCAACATCTCTCCAGAATTATCCTTGGAGTGGCTGCAGACCAAACCACTGCACTTGTGCTGCTACTGCACTGCCAAAGCGTCATGGCCAGGTCTCACAATCAGCAGGTAGATTATCTTGCATTATTATTACATTAACCAAATACAACAGCGTGCTTCACATAAAACATAGGAAGAAAATTCAGAGCACTGGTGGTGAAGCAGACATGCATGATTCCTTATGGTTTTATTTATTCATCAATCAAATTAATCTCTACGACCGTTGTTTCTTGCAGAGGGGTAGAGAGGTGTGCCACAAAGAAAGGCACTTGTTGTTTACATAAGAATCTGCTCCATAGTATCTCATCGCAGAGCTCGTTGTATCGTTCTTTGTCATCGGCTTGGCGGTGTCAAACAAGAACGATGGGTTGCCAGTGAGGTGGTTGCGTCTTGCGTGAAAGATCGATAGTGTCAATGTCTCCATTGGCATAATCCTCTGGGACCTCTCCCGTTCATTCATATTTTAAAAGAGGGGATAGGGCCATACAGCCCCGGTATGGTGTCGAGCTGAATGGTTTGCAGCATCAGCAGGTCGCCGCAGGAGGAAGGGACAGGAGGGAGAGGTGACAATGCTAATATACTATGCATTCGTCTGGTTGCGTCTTATTTTTTTTGTTGTCAAAACAAGTTTATAAAACGTGTTTAAACATCAATAGAATGCTTTTAGAATTTTCTATTTTTTCTAGATATTTTTCCTATTTTTTAGAGATAAATCTAATTTGTAGAAACTTCTAGAGATATTTTTATTTTCATGAGATGTAAATATTTTATTTGGATTCGTTGTATCCGAATGTATCACCAGTAAATTTTTTTTTGGATTTTAGAAGCTTAAAAACATTTTCCGTGGTTTAATAACCTTATGAAGTATTTACCGGATGTTTTTAAGTAAAAAAGGATAAAACCGCCTTAAAATCACTTTAAAACGTATTGGGAAGTGATTTAGAGTTTTGAAAAAAAAATAGAAGGTAACATATCCAGTTTTAAGGTTTGAAAAGAAAAATCAAATTACATGGCAATTTAAGGAGCTAAAACTAAAATGGACCGTTGCCTCCAAGAGCGTGATCGGCTGGTACGGAAAAACACTGATCATACTAAAACACTGTTCATACTGATTTGTCAAGAGGAAAAGGCACTGTTTTAGTTAGAAAAACAAGCCGAACGCTTCTTGCTCAGCCGAACAAGCATGCTTACCTCGTCTGAATGGGCCAGGGCAGTCCAAATAGGCCTTTGAGCCCCCAAAAGAATTGAAGGCCTAAAACGGAAGAAAGGCCCATCTGGCGTCTCCCTGGCCGAGGCGAGCGTCGAACCCCGCCCGCACCTGGCTGGCCAGGAGAGACGGCGCCGCCCTCCAGTGCCCCTGCGGTGCACTCCTCCGGCGCCTCAGCGTCCCCACCATCTAGCGCCGTCAGCGATCGCCCTTCCCCGTGAGTCGAAAGGCCCATCTCGCGTCTCCCTGGCCGAGGCGAGCGTCGAACCCCGCCCGCACCTGGGCCGCCCAGGAGCGACGGCGCCGCCCTCCAGCGCCCCTGCCGTGCACTCCTCCGGCGCCTCCGCGTCCCCGCCCTCTAGCGCCGTCAGCAGTCGCCTGTCCCCGTGAGTTCGTTGTTTTGAGATTCAATTTACAGTTGTTTCGCTCGACGAGTTGCCTTGATTCCTCAACCCGTAGTTTAGTCTGAATAATTCACTTGGGCGAGTAATCTTCCCACAGCAGCGCCTCCCATCGCCCTCCTCCCCGCCCCAGGCCGTGGAGTAGCGCCCGTCCGGCGCCGCCATCCGCCTGGAGAAGCCCGCTGGCCGCTCGGAGCCGCCGACCGCCGGCCTGTGACCCCTGAGGGTAGTTCCTGCTTATCCACCCTCTCCTTTAAGAACATGCGTGAGATTAGCCCCTGTTCTCCTATTTGCTCTGTCTAGGCCATTTGCAACCGATGATCTCCTGGTATGCTTGTTTGTTACAGAGCATTAGCTATCTTGTGCCTATGCTTGCATTTGTCCTGAAAGATTGTTCCGTTCATAGTATACTTGGTGTGCCAGGTGCATGCACTGGCCTTAATATTTTTTTGTTAATACAGACTTATTGAACTATCATGTATGGAATTTCAGCAAGGCATACTAATATAGAAATGGCTAGTATTTAAGCAGTTGTTGTATGCAAATTACATATGTATGTACCAATTTCGAACTGCAATTTATCCTTTGGTCTATCTCTTGCTATTTTAGAGTCGAAGTATGTGTTCATGTCAATTAGTTGATTTGTGCAACCTTTTTATCCATATATTCATGGAAATAGGTGGCATATTTTATGTACATGAAAAACTCCGAGCTTAGAGTAGTGTGGGATGCAGTGTCACATAGAATTTTTATAGATATTTGCTTGGAAGAATTGACTGCTCATAATATTCAATGGAAATGTGACTTGAATATGAAGAGGACATGGGAACAGAATAGTAGTGTTTTCTTGATTAAAATGTAGCTCTACCAAGTATTGGATATATCATGTGTTTCCATATGACTTTGGTTTTGTTATCATGTGTGACCAAATTTCTATTTAAGAAACTAAAAAAATATTATTGCTATTACCTTTTGCTTTGATGTGGTAAACAGATGAACTATCGTCAGCCTCAGGGGCGGGCATACAAGTCATTCTGCGCTCAGGACAAACAATCAACTTGAAATAATCAAGATTGCCAAACACCCAGGGTCTCCAGTCATCAGCTTTTGCAGGCAGCAGCTTTCAGAAAATTCAGTTTCTCAGTTCAACGAGTCTCAGAATAGCCAAAACAAACAGGGCCTAGGTACGCCGCCCTTTCCCTTCCCTTCCCTTCCTGGTGTACTGAACCGAGCATCCCCAAGCTATATGCATTTGAATCTGTCCCAATCACCAGTATTTACATGTATGTATCCTACACACTAACTTTGATTTTTTGGCATTAATTATCGAGTGTACACCACTGTCCTTACTGCACAGTGTGTTTGCCGAAATGCCCCTGTGGCAGCTGCTTCTCCATGCACGGCAGCGGTGCTTGCCTCGGACACCTCAGCTCTCCGGACTCCTCTTTCTTTGCCGCGAACTCTCCATCCTCCCTTCCAAAGCCTTGGCTGCACCACCGCAGCGCCAGTCTCCATATGTTCAAGTCCGACTGCCCCAAAGCTCACCTCAGTCCAGTTCTGACCTTCTTGGGTCCGGCTTCCACATTGATGTGGTTGACTCCGACCTCTGGGCCCCGTCCTTCGGCTTCTCTTCAGAGGCCACAAGGGGCAATGAGTACCTGGATGACCTCCACCGGAATGACGACAGTGAAGTGCAAGACTTTAATGATGAGATCGATGACATGCGGCACCGCAAGAAGTTGTTCTACAAGCTGGACCGACAATCCAAGGAGTACGAGGAGAACAGCCTGCCCTTGCGCCGAAGCAAGAATAGGGACAAAAGCAATGCCAAGAACCCAAAGGAATGCAAGGTGGAGCCTGCCAAGTCTGTTTCTTCCAATGCTCCAAAGCCAACAAAGCGTGCAATTAGAGATGATGACATGGTTGAGGTGAAGCGGGAACGGATGCCAACGTTCAACCAGATGACTGATCCTTACCACCACCCTTTCTGCCTCGATATACATGTTACAAAGGGGTCAGTGCGTGCTTGCTTTGTGCACCGAGTGACGAGCAGGGTGGTTGCGGTTGCACACTCTATATCAAAGGATATGAAGTTTGATCTTGGTTCAAAGAAGGGTAAGGGTATGAAGGCATGTGCGGCAGTTGGTGCATTGCTTGCAAAGCGTGCGTTAGAGGATGATATTCACAACGCACTGTATACACCAAGGAAAGGGGATAGGATTGAAGGAAAAATTAAGGTTGTGTTGCATGCAATTATTGAGAATGGAGTTGATGTGAAGGTGAAACTGAAGCAAAGAAAGCCGATAAAGGTATTCCATAGTATGTACTGTTGCATTTATTTTATGATGCTGAGCTTCAGACTTTAAGAATTTGTTATGAGTTTATAATCATTTTCCTTCAGGCACTACATATCAAGTATGGCATATTCAGTACTTCTACTTCATCAAAGTATTAACTGATTGATGCTCAAATGCATTAACTCATACACAGCTGATATTCAGGCGAGCTCAGAACTAAATCTTGAAAATGCAAAAGTGTCAATAAGTAGTTACTTAGTGAAAAACTAAATACAAGTTCTTTTGGAATCACATTGAAACAGGTGTTTTTGTATGTGTACATATATAGCTTATTGGTCTGTGCATGTGCATCCCTTTTCTGACTTCCTTTAAGAAAAAAAATTCAGCTTGCTAAAGTAATAGAAGGACAAAGGTTAGATGTGTACAATCTTTTCTGAGACTAGTAACAATGCATTAATCAAAATTTATCGTCAAAACGTTCAAAGAAAGTTGAACTTTCAAAATTCTGAAAAGAAGTAAAGATGAACAAAACTGGTTTTCTATGTTCCACTCAATCATGAAATTATGAACATACATCTGTGGCTTTCAAAATCTTTGACCTCCTTGACCTGTGTTTATTGCTGCAAAACTTCCATTAGAGAGGTTTTCAGCATCTACATAACTCTTGTGCACCTGTGGAGAAGTCCTGAAGCGTTTGTGGCCAGTCCTTTTTGCTGCAGAACCAAAGATATTCACTTCACTTGTGCTATAAACTTACTTGCTGGCAATGATGGCTGTCATTTGGTTGAATGCTTACTATAGAAAATACTCCACCATATAGAGATAGAGAAGCAAAATGTTCAGTGGAAGAAGTTTTCTTTATCCAACATTGTACTGCTGAAATCATTGGTTTTCGGTACATTACCCTGCTCAACGTGCTCACTAGTTACAGCTTTAATGAGACACAAAAAATTCAATCTGCCCTCTGCAATTCGAGTCCCGACTATCAGAGTTGTAATTTCTGTATGGCATCGCCGCCTTCAAGAACTAACAATGCTTGGCCTCACTATTTCTTTTACCTTCATTTGCAGAATACATTGGCGTGCAGCACTGCAGCATGATATGTCCCCTGGCAGGTCAACTATTGTTCAGCACAATTCCTGAGTAGCATTGAGCCCGATGCTTCAGAACCCGTCTAATTTCATCTGCATAACTGATAGAGAAGAGGCACAAGCAGCTGAAGGAAATGTGGCAATCCTCCCATGTGGTCCTAGCGTAATTGTTTCATGCGCTCGTGTATCTCACATTCTCACTCGTGGAGCCTACTACACACATAGTCACAGCTTTAGCTAATGTCTGTATTAGTAGCTAGGGTTTAGGCATGTGATGGCCATTTGTGCCCAGTCGGGAGTCCGTTGCTGCTGGTTCAAGTTCCAGACTTCCAGGATGTATTTTAGATCCCTGTATTTGATTTTCACAATGACACAAGTGACAACACAGTCACCCACGGCTAGCATTTGTGCCAGAGCAATGCTTTGTACAGTCCCGGCTTATGTATTTGAGTATTTATGTATCGTTGTCCCCTGAAAAATATTGTGATCAACATCTGATCCTTTATGATAAGAGTGTATATGAAAACTAAGCATGTATTGGGTTTGGAGATGTTCGGTATAGGATGGTTATGTTCTTGATTTATGGGATGATGAGATGGTCTCATCTGTGTTTGGTTGAGACTGATAGGTCTATCCCTGTTTTCCATTTGGTTGGGGGTGATTAAGCTAAACGTGATGGATGGAGTATTCACACGTCAGCCACTGTTAGCCGTGGGGCCCACTTATCCTTTCATTCATCTCTCTTCTTCGTCTCAATTCTTCCGGCGTCGCTCCACCAAGCTGCCGAAGGCCTTGGTCGACACGCCTCCCCACCATCTGCCCGTATGGCCTGAACGCGTTAGAGTGGCTTTGCCTCTGCCGCTCAGCTTGCCATTGCCTTGCCTCAGCGCCGCTCGACCTCCGTCGCTTGTGCTTGCCGCCTGACCTTTACCACCTCGACTCCGTCACGGCCACCTATTCTGCATCACCATTGCTTGGCGCCCACAAAGTGGACGGGGGCAAACGGCCCGTGACGACAATAATTGAGACGCCCCCGTCCGTCCCTTCGTTCCCTTGAAATGTAGTGAACCCACATTTTGGAGGTATATTTCCCTAAGCGATGACTATGTCCTCTATTGTCTCCAAACCAAACGTCTGTGGAAGAGGAACCAAGCTAGCAATCCCACTTGGACCTTGCAACCAAAAATATGCTAATAGTAGCAACAGTGTCAAGTTTTGATCCTCCTGTATCATTTGTATATCTCTTTTGGCACGATGTGAGGTATTTGGTTTGGAGAACGAGGTAGTTCACCATCTTTTCACTCCTAGCTTGGAACATCTCAAACAATTTGGTAAACTACTCCTAATCTTAAATTGTTGGCACAACGGAAAAACATTTCTCCAACAACTTACTGTCCTAACTCCCAATCTTTCCACGCTTGGAAAAACAGAGACATCCAAGTGCAAAGATACATGGACAACTTGATTGAATCTCCGACCACTATTTCTAGATCTGAGCATGAAATGGAGTTTCCGATTGTAGGCCACTATTTTCAAATATGATAATATTGAGAAATATATGTATGTGATCCAGGGTACCAGGGATGGCTGGCAACGAGATCCGAGAATACTGAGACTTTGTTTTGTAGGTTTTGGCTGAGTTAAGATACCTGGGCAACAGGGGATGGCTGGCAACATGATCTACTAAAAAGTAGAGCGTGAGATTTCCTTTTGTAGGTTCTGGCTGTGAATTAGGGTACTAGGATGGACAGTCGGTCAGTCGACGCTCGGGAGGTTTGCTAGAATTAGATCTCTAGATATTATTTTCAAATATGAGAATACTGAGAGGTAAAACACACAATTGAGATTTCATTTTTGAGATTCTGGATGTGAGTTAGGGTCCGGGGATGGTCGGGTATATTGCGGCTGGCAGCAAAACAATGAGAAAAAAAAAATTAGATGGACCTGCTCTTTTGTTTTTAGAACAAGAAATTTATTGGAAACTAGTTGTGATGTGTTGTTTTTCCTTTTTAATATTTACATAAATAATGTTTGAAAACCAGATCTTTTGGGCTTTTGTTTTTGGTACCATTGGAAACGCTCCAGGCCCTGTTCGTTTGTCTTATAATCCGTACTTTTCAGCTTATTTTTTAGCCGGAACATTATTTTTTTCTCACAACAAATCAGTCAGAACAGTGTTTCGGCTTGTTTTTTCAGCGAAGCGAACGAGACCCTTAGCAGTGCTGTGCATGCTCTTCATATATCCCAAACCTTCTGCAGTTCTCCTGTTTCTTTTATATACTCAGATTTGGATTTATTTGCCCATTAACAATTAGCTAGCTAATAGCTCAAACTGGTTATTAGCTATAATTAACCGGTTTGACCCAACTAGTGAGGTAACTGTTAGTTGGGTATTACAGCATCACCGAGAAACTCTCCATATCCTTCCTAAATATTAGGAATAGAGATTTTGGTAAAAAATTACCCTTTAACAACTTTAAATGGTCATCCAAATATAGCCATCTTCTATTCCGAATTTTTCGCTGTCCAAAAATAGAAGACAAGAATGGCTCTCTAAAGTACGCATGAGATATAGAAAATTGTTGAAGAGTGAAAAGATATAGAAAGCGATTTTTATGTAAATGACTCTCCAAATGATGATTTAGAAAGTAAGATTTAGAGAGACTCTTGGAGATGCTCTTAGCATGTAAAGGAGTTTATTATTAGCAGGGTCTTTGCGGTTGTTACGTGCTAATTAATATGTTGCTAATATGTGGTTAGCAGCTATGAGTTAGTTTGACTATTACAAGGTCGGTTTGGATCCATTAATAATATTGATTTTAGCTGTTAAATTAGCACTAGTGGATCTAAATAAACCTTTAATCCTCCATGCTGCTTTCTAGTTGAGCCAAACTAACCTCGCTTTATTATTAACGGGCTTGCTAGCGCCCGGACGTCCGCGCCTGTGAACCGTTTCTCGTGCCGTTTCGCACACCCACGCAGGGCCTGCACTGCCCTGAACATCACCAGCATCGAGAAGAAGGGGAGGGGGCAGCGGACGCCCAACCGGCACCGGGAGGAGGAGGAGACACCGTGGCGAGGAGGCAGAAAGCGAGGAGGGAGATGCAACATCCGATCTACTTTTGAAACATTAAGATGCAATACTTACAACATACGTCTGAAGACAGATGAAACACTTGAAGCATGCATCTGAAAACACTTTCAAAAACAACACGGAGCCTGTGTCGCCCCGAACGTCACCAGCATCGACAAGAAGGGGAGGGGCAGCAGATACCCATTAACCGACGTCAGGATGAGGAGACACCAAGGCGACGCAGCAGGAAGCGAGAAGGGAGATGCAACGCCCGATCTACTTTTGAAACATCTAGATGCAACACTTGCAACATATGTCTGAAGGCAGATGAAACACTTGAAACATGCATATGAAAACACTTGCAAAAACACCTAAAAACACTTAAAACCCATTGTAAAACATACGCAGCATCCGGATAAAACACTTGCAACATATGTGTAAAACATATGCAACATTCAAATAAACATACTTGCAACATACGTCTGGAAAAACAGATAAAACATTGAGAACAAACGCTTGCAAAATACGTGTACAACCATTGCAACATATGTAACATCCCGATCTACTTTTGCAACATCTGCGTGAAACACTTGCAACATACCTCTGAAACACTAGAAACATATGCTTGCAACATGCGGTTTCAGTGCAACATCTCTGCGTTGCTTGGGAGAATAGAGGCTCGTCGTGTATGGAGTTCACCGATGGCCAGTGGTGGAGCCAAGGGGGGGCTGGCAGGGGCCATGCCCCCCCCTCAATATTTCACAACAAAAAAATTTAGTAGTAGGACTTAATATTTTTTTATTTATATTAAAAGGGAGATTATATAAAATTCTTGTCATATATACCTATTAATATCTTCTAGATAATATAATCATACAAAATATAACTAGATAATAAAATTATCGCAATGAAAAAGACTGAGTCGGTACTCAAGATTTACAAAGTCACCCTAGACGTCTTGCTGTTAACGAGCATGTCACTTACCACTGGAAAAATAGCACCTTAGATCATATGATACATATAAGAAATTACGAGCACCCGTTCAAGTCAATGAATTAATTCCGACAGTCATCACAAGGAACCTAACGAGTTGAATTGCACTTAGTTTTTACATGGCTCTTTTGGCTGGCCTCCCCTAAGTATAATTTCTGGCTCCGCCATTGCCGGTGGCGTGAAGCTTGCCACTCCGTTGGAGAAGGCCACGGTAGGCTGGCCGTCGCGAGCTGCGCGCGGGCAAGTTTCGCTCTAGCCACGGTGAGCTGGGTAGGTGGAGCGTGAGATGTGCGCGAGCGGGCTCTGCTCAGGCGCTCAGGCTGTGGTGAGCTGCACGCGGGCGAGCTCCGCCTTGACTGTGGCGAGCCGGGTAGCCTCTGCCCCGGTCGAGACGAGCGTGGGTGACCGCGGTGAGCACCATGGGCGGAGGCTGCCCTGGCCAGCCGCCGCTGTGAGCTGCTCGGGTGGAGCGGTGCGCGGCCGAGCTCTGGTGCCATTTTTTTTTAAGAAACTATAGTGACCAGCGGATAGGATGGGCTTATTCGGGCTGCCGGCCCACCAACCGAAGCCTCCGCCCGGTTCCAAGAATTACCGTAGTATTAACTATACACCATATATAGCTGCATGCACAGGCGTGGCGAAGATCATCAACTAACCATACATAACAGGGTCCAGACGGACGCACGCAGGGACGACCACACGCAGACAAACAGATTCAACCAATAACCAAACCATTCAATAAACATAGGCGGAGCGCGTGCTATATAAGTCCAGTCGCGCGAGGAGGGCTAGCCTGCCCTCGATCTCCTGTCCTCTCGCGCTGCCGCCGCCCTCTCAAGTCCAAGGGTGCTCCACTCCTCGTCGGCCGTCGGGCGGCCCTAGTCAAAGGTAGAAGAACGAACTGTGATTCACTGAATCTCACGCATGCACGCACGAATTCATTCATCTGAATCTGATTACATATATATTGTACTGATTCCGATCGATCTCCTGTATGTTTGGCGTTGAACATTTACAAGGGTTCGCGCGTTCGCCGGTTGCGCTAGCTGCTTAACGCGAGCGCGACGACGATGGAGCACCGCGCGGCGCCGCCGGACGACGTGATCGTCCAGGTGAACGCCGCCGCCGTTGCGGCCCTGGACGAAAGGATCTCGACGGGTCAGATCACCGAGGAGGACGTCGGCATCGTCGACGACGGCAAGCAGATCGGCGGCGGCGGCGGCCGCACACGCCGGACCTTCAGCCAGTCGTACAAGATGAGGCACCGCAACCCTCCCTCTGGTACGAACACGATACATACGATCCATCATCCATGCATTCAGATCGGTCCAACCAAAACTGTTTCTTGACATCGTACGTGTAACGCCGCCGCCTGCAGGAGTTCACGCGGTGGCAGTTGGCGCTGCTGGGGTACCAGTCGCTGGGCGTGGTGTACGGCGACATCGGGACGTCGCCGCTGTACACCTTCTCGTCCTTCACCCTGCCGGACCCCGGCGCCGACGACGTCCTCGGCATCCTCAGCTTCATCCTCTGGACGCTCACCCTCGTCAGCCTCGTCAAGTACGTCTTCATCGTGCTCCACGCTGATGACCATGGAGAAGGTACACTGTACGTACTGTTCTTCTAATGATGATCTTGCAAAGGTTGGTGCACTGCTTAAAATGTGGCCAAATTAATTAAATCCAACAAACTGCCATAGATTTAGGTGGCCGAATCTGTAGCGTCCAGTTGTGTGACGCGCTTTTTTTTTTTGGTATTAACAGCAAAGAACCGAAATAATGGGCAAAGTAGAAGAGTCCAGTTGACGAGCTTATATTATTTTTTTTTCTAACAGCAAAGAACCGAAATAACGGGCAAAGTAGAATTTATTTTTTAAGTTGTTGACGAGAAGGAAAAAATTGCAGAGATGTAAAGAACTCGCAGCCTCACTTCCCTACAGTACGTCATGTTGCATCTGCAGTGCCACAGTACATCATGTTGCATATGCAGTGCTGAGATAGGTTCTGAACAAAATGACGCATTAAGGCACTCTTGCGTATATAAAAAAAAAAGAAAAAAAAACTCTATCTTCAGGAATTAAACCAATTGCTGCATCAGGGAGAGTATACTCGTAATTTCCGATCAGAATTTGGTTCTAGTACAAATTCTGATAATGTTCCGATAACCTGTAAAGATCAATCGTTAGGTTCCCAGCATGCCTCCCTCTGCTTGCTCTCGTGCTTACATTGTATTGTACGTGCAGGTGGCACCTTTGCCCTGTACTCGCTCTTGCGCCAGCACGTCAACTTCAGCGGCAAGTCGATGCCGGTGCCGGCTGGCATCAGATGCCAACCTCAAGTTCCACAGCAAAAAGAGCAGGCTGCAACCAAGGATGCTCAAGTTCCTGGAAGGCAGCCCCATTGCGCAGGCAGTCATTACCTACCTTGTGCTGGTTGGAACTTGCATGGTGATGGGGGACGGCGCCCTCACTCCATCCATCTCAGGTATATATACTTTACATCATCAGTTCATCACTGTTTCTATTTTAAGATACATGGGACAATGTTTTCTCATTTAAAGACAAATAAAGTGATAGTTAATTACTTCATAATCCAAGAATAGTCTTTGGTCTTTCAAAAAAAAAAGAATAGTCTTTATCAGACAACCATCTGTATGACGCCTGTAGCAGAATCAGCTGACATCAAGCATTGCTGCAATAACTTGAAACATGTATAAAGGATGTAAATTCCACTGAATCATAAAAAGCATTTTGATTTGTCATCCCAATTCCTAGCGCAGAGTTAAAAGTAATAGGGTCCAATTCTCTTTTCGATTTCCTGATGCTGTTCTCCAAAATTATCCAGTCCTGTCAGCTGTTCAAGGAATCCAGTCAAGATCCTCTAGCATTAAACAAGGTAATACTGCCTACCATCTCTGATCATGATATTTTGTTTAGAGCCATTTTATTGTTGGAATGAAAAACAATGAGTAATATTTTATCTTTCTTGTTTCAGGGCACGTTGTCCTCCTATGTGTGATTATCCTGGTCATCCTTTTCCTTTTCCAACAATATGGCACAAGCAAAGTTGGCTTCACTTTTTCTCCCATTATGCTCGTGTGGTTTGCGTTGATTGCATCCATTGGACTATACAATATTATCAAGTATTATCCACCGGTTCTGAAAGCCATATCCCCACATTACATATATCTTTTCTTCGCGAGGAACAAAAGGGCTGGCTGGGAGCAATTTGGAACAGTTGTTTTGTGCATAACAGGTAAGAAATGTAGCCTAACTATGATACTTTTTTTTGTTTCAACAAGAAACATGCAATATAATCATAGAAAGCTATTGTTCATGTGATACAACAAGAAACAAGCAACATTTGATTATTTTGTAATCAAGTACTAGCCTGTTAATGAATTCAGAACTAAATAATTGTGGTTGCCATCAGGTGCTGAAGCTATGTTTGCTGACTTGGGTCATTTCAACAAGAAATCAATCCAGGTAATTAAT
Source organism: Miscanthus lutarioriparius (assembly GCA_904845875.1). NCBI lineage: Eukaryota > Viridiplantae > Streptophyta > Magnoliopsida > Poales > Poaceae > Miscanthus > Miscanthus lutarioriparius. The sequence continues at coordinate 96,439,828 of CAJGYO010000007.1, read as the reverse complement.
ATGATAATTTTCCTATCCTATTATATAAATAAGAAACCGTTAGTTAATTCCCTTTCCTTTGTCCTTGCAGATGGCATACTCATGCCTAGTTTATCCAGCACTGATACTTGCATATGCTGGCCAGGCAGCATTTTTTATCAAGAACCCATCTAAGCTCAGCACAACATTTTATAGTAGCGTCCCAGAGCCACTGTTTTGGCCAATGTTTATCGTAGCTACTTTGGCTGCCATCGTTGCAAGCCAGGCATTGATATCTGCCAGTTTCTCCATCATCAAACAATCAATTGCTTTAGGTTGTTTTCCTAGAGTTACCATGAAGCACACCTCAAAGAAATATGAAGGCCGAGTGTACTCTCCAGAGATCAACTACTTCCTGATGATTGCTTGTATATTGATTACTGTTGATTTTAAGGGTGGACCAGAGATTGGGCAAGCCTATGGTAAGCAATCTAGCACATACTTATATTAGTTTTGTTTGTTACTTTTCCTCATCATTTTTGTGGTACGTACATGGGCTTTAAAGCACAGTTTTTACAGTATTGCATAAATTTGAATAGTACTTTATAGAAACATCATGCTTAGCTTGATGCAGTATTATAAACATTAGAGCTCAAGTAAATAATGTACACATTCTTTTGGTCTACAGGTGTTGCAGTGATATGGGTTATGCTTATTACAACGCATCTGATCACAGTGGTCATGGTAATAATATGGCAAACTCATTCTGCAATAGCTGGGTCATTTTATATATTATCTACACTGCCATTGAAGGTCTTATGACGATATCACTCCTATATAAGATTGCACAAGGCGGCTGGGTTCCATTTGCAATAACTGCATTTTTCCTTATAATTACACTTTCTTGGACCTATGGCCGAAGCAAGAAAAATGAATATGAAGTGAGTAACTTGATGGATAGGCAGGAATTCATTAAAACAGTTAATATGAGCAACAGAGTACCTGGAATATGCATCTTTTGCACAGACTTGATGAATGGCATCCCACCAATTGTGCGCCATTACATTCAGCACATGGGTTGTCTCCGCGAACTGATGGTGTTTGTCACTGTGAGGCATCTACCTGTGACATCAGTCCTGCCCGAAGAGCGCTTCCTCTTCGACAGACTAGAGCCTTTTGGTGTTTACAGGTGCATAGTCCAATATGGTTATATGGACACCCAAAATATGGAGGATGATGAGTATGTTCTATCAATCATTGCATCCCTCAAGGAAATAGCTCAAAGTGATGATGAGACCATGATGATGGATTCAGCTTTAGCAAATGGAACGACCTTTGTACTTGGAAGGGTTATTTTAAAAATGAGCTCCAAGCAAAACTGTTTCAAGCGCTTTGTTATTAGCAACCTTTACAGGTTCTTGCAGAAGAACTTCAGGTCCAACATTTCCAGTCTAAAGATAGCTCCTAGTAAAACCTTGCAGATTGGAATGCAATATGAGATTTGAGTAGAGGAACCTTACAAGATGGACATGTGATTTTAGAACATTCAGATGTGTGGAGTTTAGATGTTTCTTATTTTTAATTGGCAATACCAGTAAACTATTTGTTTAGGTTAGCCTCTCCATACAAAGCTACTATGGTCAAAACTTTGGAACTATTTATTTGAGTGAGGTTTTTGTTTCACAGTTGTACTATATATATTTGTTTGAAGCTTGGTGAAATTATTTTTCTTTAAGCCCAATCCAGAATGTACGAATGTGAGGCCTTGATCAGACAGCCAATGATTTTTTTTTCTTGACACTGCAACAAAATTGTTTTGTTCTAAACCATATTTTTGTAAAAAAAAGGGCGTACCAGTGCAGAGAGCTCCCGCTCTGTGCGGGGTCTGAGGAAGGGTGTCAGTGGCAAGCCTTACCCTCGCTTGTGCAATGCGAGGAGACCGCGACTCAAACCCGGGACCTTCCGGTCACAAGTGGTAAGACTCTACCGCTTGCACCCGGGCCGCCCTTCCTAAACCATATTTTTGTATCATGCAAAATATCAGTAATAGACATCCTGTACATAGTAGCTTGTTGTGACTTTATTTAATTTTTTTTGGCTTTCTATCAGCATGGAGAGTGTTTTCCTTGTTTAGCTAAACATAGATCAAATTATTTGAAACACTGGATCAGGACAAGAAAACGTATCTCAAGGTTAACACAAGTAATAATGACAAGATAAGTTAAAGTTGGTTTGGTAACACCTTAAGATCGCTCGCCTGTTTAGTTTTATCCCACAACACTGCATCAGTATACTTTGGTACCGCTGGAAAATCAAACGCATTAATTTTTATACCACTGAACTGCATTGGTACGTTTTTTTCTACAAATACTTCGAACAGACTTGATCATTAGCTGAGTTTTTCTTTATAAAAAATCTATGGAGCAAAAAAAACATTTGGTAGACTCATGCACTTAAATGGCAGTTTTAGGTAATTCATTCTGATTGGTGGTTTGAAAGGTTAGAAAATAAAGGAGTATCTTTAAGGTTACCAAACTATGCATCTCTGGAGAAAAAAATACATTAAAACAATAGTGGAAAGCAGAACTGATGAAATATTGTTGGGAATCAACTATACAAGAAGCAGTGCTTCCTCCATGGAGTCTTTATCTGACTGCTTTATACAACCATATGTAACTTAGCTACAATAAACTAAACCTTAAACGGAAATTTAGAGGGAGGAGAATATTGGAACACCAGGTATGGTGGCACCTGAATCTACAACGAAGATGTTGCCAGTCACATATGACGATGCTTCATGGATCAGGAAACGGACCAGCGACGTCAACGCGGGATCAGTAGCGCCATGCTCCTTAAGCGGCACTATCTTTGAAGCAACGGTTCTCAACCACCTCTTTTGAAACAGAGGAGCGGTTATCTCTGATTTGAAAAGCCCAGGCGCAATTGAGTTCACTCTGATGCCATACGCGCCCAATTCCAAAGCCATAATCTGCAAAAAAAAAAAAAACATAATCAGATTAGTTTATCACGAACACAAGGCGCAGAACAAACGTTTGATGAGGAATAGCAGTACTACCTTGGTGGCATAATGCACAGCAGCCTTTGAGGATGCATATCCAGTGGAGCCAGGCAGATGCCCTCGGTTAAGGCCAGCAATAGAGGTGATGTTCACCACTGAACCATTTAGCTTGGCATCACGCATGCGTCGACAGACATGTTTGGCCACGAGCCATGATCCGGTTAGGTTCGTCTTGATGATTCTGTCCCACTCATCCTCAGGCCAATCTAATGGAGAATGCACTGCACCTGAGGTATAATAAACAACAAACACAGATATTACCATACACTCGAGCCAATATGTTCTTGGTCCGCTAACGAATTGGGATTACAAATCTGAAGTTAGTTTGGTTTGGTGCGTATTTTCATTTGGCATTTAGATCCCTAAAATGAACATATCTGAGCTCCAATTTGGTGGATACTCGTACCTCGGATGCCAGCGTTGTTGATCAAGGCGTCGATGCGGCCAAAGGCGTCCCAGGTCCTCTGCACCGCCGCCTCCAGGACCGAGCCACCGGCGGCGACGTCGAGCTCCACGGCCACCGCGCGGGGGGCTTCGGCGGCAGCGGAGGCGTTGATCTCATCGCAGAGCGAGCGGAGCCGGTCGGCGCGGCGGGCGGCGGCGACGACGCGGCAGCCGGCACGCGCCAGGTCGAGGCAGAAGTCGCGGCCGATGCCGGAGGAGGCGCCCGTCACCAGCACCACCTGCCCCTCCAGCCTGCTCCACGGAGGCGGCGGCGGCGACAGCCCAGCCGACGGCATCGCTGGTGCGCTCTCGGGGGAGTAAGAAGGGGATTTCAGAGCCACCTGCTAGTGCTATAGCTAGTGAATTCAGTGACCACGTCTCTTAAATTATTTGGTGACAACTAACAAATTTCAATTTCTTTTTTGATTTAAGTATAAAGCGTATTCTCGATTGAAATGGAGAGATTGGAATGGACTTTGTTTTTTTTATGGACAAAAGCTAGTTGGTGAAAAATCGTTTACTTTTTTTTTTCTAATGCTAATTTCGGTGCATGAAAATGATTGATTCTGTGAAGTATAATGCTTATTAGTATTGCGGAGTGTAGTAGCGTCCGCTAAAATGGAAACTAACTCATTTGACCCATTAACATTTATGTTTATCTAGTTTTGAAGTGTCCAATGCAACTCCGGTTCCACGTTAATAGTAGTACCTCATACTTTTCATCTTTGAAAATTGAATCTTCCATTTTTTTTCGGTGGTTTTTAATTTAAGTAACATGGCAGCGATTCTCATGTAAGTTGGTGGTTTTTGCCCTGTTCATAAAGATGTAATTGAACATTAGCCTCAAAACCATACTGTATGCAGGGAATTTAGGATGTGTAAGATCAGAAATCAATATTTTAAATATCTGACTAAGTCAGTAAGCGTGTGTTTGTATCAGAGAAAAAATGGAATATGACAGTCATGTTCATGTTTTATTAGATAGGATTGTTCCAGTCGTGTTTCATTGAAGGGAACAAAATAATCTATATTTTGTGTTTGGTTGAGAGAATTGAGTCAAGTGAATGGAGGGAGTTTTTAACACCATCATCCACAAAATGCCCCCCCCCCCACCACTAAGTAGTCTCATGCGCATGTCCTAAGCCTTTTAGTGCGAGGATGTTGGTGCTAGGCGAGGACACCACTAGGCCTCCCGCGATGCTCGCAAGCCGATGCCAAATTTGCCCATGACACCTAAAGCCACCCTTGTCCATGACGGCCTGACATTGAATCCGTCCATAATGACTGAAGCCATGTCATCCAGAGCCGTCCAACGTCTGATCCGCCCGAAGCTACGTCGTTCAAAGCCCACAACCTCTCAACCACCACCACTACTATAGAATGAAACTTCGCAGGAGGCCAAAACTCATTTACCAAGGCGGGCAACACGTCCACCTGCCTCGAAAGGTCTGTGTTAATCAAAATCAACGCAGGCTTGACGTTGCACCCACCTGCGTTAATCAAAATAATAGAGGCGGTAATTTCACGAATTAAACAAAAGCACAGCAAGCCCAGTGGCCCACCGAGGCCGTTGCCGAGGTCCACCGAGCCCGCTGCCACCGCGTCCACGCCGTCGCGCAGTGAGCCTGCCGCCACCGGAGGGCCTTGCTCCACGCGCCACCGGAGTAAGGGCTGTGCAGATCCGCCGCGCCCTTGCCCGCAACCGCCGTTGAAGGAGTTGCCACACGTAGATCCGTAGATAGGGGAGCCGACGGAGGAGTGGCCGCGTAGATCCGCCACCGCCGCTAGAGGGTGCCCTTGCCTCGCGCGCAAGCGGTGATGGAGGTGCTCCGTCGAATCCATGCTCGGTGGTGGGGAAGAAGGGGAAGGGGATCTCGGATTCAGCGGTGGTGGAGGTGGTACGGCTCGACGACGGTGGGGAAGGATGGATTTGTCGGTGGTGGAGGTGCTCTGGCTCGGCGGCGGCGGGGAAGGCCGGATCCACGCTTGGTGGTGAGGAAGGAGGGGGAAGGGGCGTCGGATTTGCTTGGTGCGGCGCCATCGTCGCCGAGGAGGCACAGCCCCGCTACCGAGCTCGCGCCGAGTTAGAGAGAGAGAGAGAGGAGAGAAGCAGAAGAAGTAGACGGGGTGCGGCGGCTGGGATTGAGAGAAGTGGAGAGGTGGAGAGAGGGGGTTGAGATTTTATATTTAGGGTTTGGAGCAGGCTGCTGAGTGGGCCTCAAGCCTTTTAACCGAGACGGGCCTCATAAGAGGCCTGCCTCCGAAAATAGATTCATTTTTGGAGGCGGGCCTCTTCCGTAAATTGATTTTAGGAGTTGGGTATTTTTTTACTGTCTCCGTAAATTGATTTTGCGAGACGGTTAATTGTGCCATATATGAAAACGTCTACCTCCGAAAATCTCAGGAATTTTACAAGACGGATGAATTTTGTGACCGCCTTCGTTAATGTTTTGGCAGTGTCTCGCAAAATCATTTTTATAGTAGTGCACCTCACGTCGAAACGGTAGAGGACGATGTATACTAGGGACAACCTTGCCCTCTCGATTTGGAGAGATGGGGTCACTCAAATCTATGAAGAATATTTTCTTTAGGGATATATTTGTTCTAATGAAAATTTTCTATTGTTTCCTCTCTAGAGGTGCTAAATCATAGCCATCAATTTAAGGGTTTCCTTTCATACAATGAACATCATCCGTTTGATGTAAATTCAACTGTCACCGATCATCTTCAACACGGGATGGTTGTTATTTCTATCCACCGCCGATCAGCATCTGTCCTTGTCGGTCCGTTGTCTGTCGCATCTAGCACTATCCCTGCCAGGATAACCCGGTGTCATTGGACCATCTCCATGACTTCTTGTCTGTCGCATCTAGCACTATCCCTGCCAGGATAACCCGGTGTCATTGGACCATCTCCATGACTTCCTCGCCCTTCCATAGTCCAATTGTCGTCCTCCTCACTCGTGCCCAGCGACAGGCTCACGCTGCTCCACCCTGCGTGCCACTTCTCCCGCTTGGCGAGCGTGCCTCTCCAAAACTCTTTGTATATACACATAGAGCACAACCAACCTAAAAACCCACCCTCGAAACTCCTTACGGGCGTGTGGCCATCAAAATCAAGATTGGTTTCAGATGCTGCAGTATAGGAGATGTGTTTTTTTAACTAGCAAATATGCACGTGCGACACGCACGTGTTTACGAAAAACATTTCAAATGCAATGGCAATATTAATTGAATTCTCGATATATTAGTTCATATATATTTTGGCTCGTATGGGCGTCAGAGTCCTTTTTGGCTCGTATGGACGTCAGAGTCTTACATCTCACTTGTGTTCAGATTTTTATTATTTTCCTTTTTTTTTGTGGTCTAGGAGAAATCTGGGTTGAGGAGGAGTCTTACATCTTACATGTAAGATCACTAATGCCGGATGGCTCATATAGCACGACGTCTAGATTGAACGGTTATTATAGAGGGAGAACCCTTAAAAAAAAACTCACTCTTTTACAGTGTGATGAGATGAGATGACAAATCTTATATACAAGAGAAAAAGCCCGACAAAATGACAATCTGATCCGTTTTTAGAAATCAAATTTTGCTTTGACTACGTTTCAAAGGAGGATATTTTTGTTTGGCTGCCACAGTTCCCGTACGAGTCCATACCAATTTTCTAGGTGTCAATCGAAAGCCCAGTCCAAAATCCGAAAGCGAAAAATATGACCTGCTTGAAGCCGTAAAGGCGCAAACCCTCGCGGCCTCGCCTGACCGGATCCCCATCCGATTCCAGCCTCCCAGAACCCCTCCAAACCGAGGTTGAAACCGCGCTACAAGCTACATGGATTGGACGCCTGGCTCTGGAGATCCCAACGCTTGCCGGATTTGAGATCTGGTGGGTTTGGTGGGCGCCCGGATCCGGAGGAGACGCCGGCAGTTTGCGAGGTTTTGTTGGCTCCCTTGCGTCGCGGAAGGCCATGGAGTACCGCGCCTTCGACAGCAGCGGTGAGTCGCTTCTAGCTGATCCCTATGTTGTTTGCTTTAATGCTGGCAAATGCAAATGCGAGGAAGCCCTGGTCTTGCGTGCGGTATTGATGGAAGCAGCATTAGGCTGCTGCCGGCGATTGTCTTAGGATGGGTACAGATGTGTGCTCAGTAGCGTGGTGGTGCGATTCTGTTTATAATTTTTTTTGTTATCAGTAGTCGCATGGAACATGTGTGATTGGTATCTTTCAGGTTTGACTCCATTGTACATTATCGTTAATATGAACTGTGGCGATGGGATAGTGAAGGGAATAGCGCGGGCAGTCTGGTTGATGCTTTCTGAATACTGATAGTGGAAGATGGACCACATATTTAGATTACTGGGAGTAGACAGGGTTTTATTTATTGTTTCTCCTATAATAGTTCCATGTAAATGTGATCTAATTATCATAGAATTCACAAAAAGTAGCATAGCTGCATGAAGAATTGGATTGAATAACATGCCTTTTGTAGTATGACTGAGTGTTTTTTTTTTTTTGAACTGAACCGGGAGAGCTGCCTTTTATATTACAAAGGGGAAGGTCCGGACGGACAAGTCAATAATTTACTATTGTGGAAACAACATAAAGCTATGGAACTTATGTGAACACCACCAATCTGGAACTTGAGTTTATTGCTTTAGAAAAGTTTTTGATATTTGCATTATTGTTGTATTGATTATTTGCCTGATTTCAGTGACTGGTGATGAGCTCCCTCCAACATATCAAATTAGAGGACCAAGGGTGCATTTCAGTGGGAACGGAAGGTCATTAGCAGGCGCACTTTCTCAGCCGCACATCAAGTTGGATAGCGATATACATCAGATTGAGCAACAGGCTTATACTGGTGTTCTCAGAGCATTCAAAATGCAATCGGATGCCCTGACATGGGTAATTTCATCAATGGAAACTTATTGGTGACTATTGTAGCCTATTATATTCCTTACCGAGAAATTTTAACAAGGGTCTTGTACAGGAAAAAGAAAGTTTAATCACTGAACTAAGAAGAGAGTTGAAAGTCTCTGACGTGGAACACAGAATGCTATTAAACATGGTCAATGAAGAGGAGGCTGTCCATAGAATAAGGTACCGTGTAGGCCTGTATAACTATAAAGGTTAAAGCATTTGCATTCATCGAGATGAACAAATTGGTAACTTCAATAATGGTTCCATGATCATTAAAGTGTGCTTTGTATTCATAAACTTCTGTAGGCAGTCAAGGCAGGGAGGTGGAATGCAATCTAGCTTGCCTTGTAACAGCGTAGTTGATCACAACCATGGACCTCTCAAGAGGCAGAAGAAATCCCATTCCATGTATTCACTCCCTGTGGATCCCCACTCACCCATCATGCCTTTGCAAGCAATCGTGGGCAACAAGACATATAGAGTAGGTTTGGAGTATTCCTGATCCTGCTTTTTGTTCACCATCAACAATGTTCTTATAGTTCTTAATAGGTGACCTCCTTTCAATCGTGAAAGACATGCCAGTAGCACAAAAATTATGTTCAACTGGCACACACACACACACACACACATGCACACACAGACACGCAAGTTGAACCAAGATTAAAAATTATTTCTTTTGAAAGATAGGCAAGTCAGGAAGGTAATATGAAAGTATGTTTTGTTATTACATCCTTTTTCATTGGCAATGTTTTGTTGACGAGGAGCCAGAATTCTTTGCCTGCATTTATCATTGAGCAATGTTTTGATGTTCTATTACATTTTTTGTGAATGCTTGATCAAGCATTGTCCTAACCTAGCGTCTGATGTTTTGCTTAATGAGTTTGGGTTCAACGCCCGTTTTATATTGTTTCAAAATCTTAATCATCATCATTGAGCATGCATTTATCATTGAGCATGCATTTCTGTAGTTAGTGTAGCATGCTTTGTGTTCTACTGGCAGTTAAAAAGTGCCCCCTGACAGCTGGCACCAGAAAACACAACTGCCTATCAAACCCTTCCACATCAGGGTGGTTGGCTGGCATCTGATGGTGTTATGAAAGGTATGGAAGGGAGAAGCGGAAGGTATCATTCAAACGAGTATTATGCTTCACCTAATGACATGGGGCTTTTGAACTTCAATCATATTGACATACCTAATACTGAAACTCTTGTGAAAAAGGTACATATTTCTCAATTTAGTGAAATTGAATGGAAGATTGTTATGTCAACGTCTTATGTGTGTTATCAACAGGTGGAAAGGGTATTATCCGATCCAGATGTGTATACAATTGAAAGGGCAAAGAAACTGCTTATAGTAAGTTGGTTTTCTCTATTCCCCCTAGTAGTTCCTAAGAGAATCTGAACTGGGGAAGTTACTGTTCGTTCCTTCTTGAAAAGTTGATGTATATTACTATCATTGCAGGACCAAGAGCAGTCATTGCTTGATGCAATTGCCAAACTCAATGAAGCATCTGATCACGAAAATGGTAAGTTGCCATGGGTTGTTAGCATTCATGAATTTGCTATTTAAATGAATAGTTGCTCACTAGACAACGTAAATAGATTGTGAAGTACCAAATATTTATTACTGTCATTTATTTTCCTTCGGCATAGTGATATATTTCCATGCGATAGGAGGTTGCATGTGATGTTTTGTGTAGTTCAGCAACATATTATTTCAAATACATGCTAACAGCTTTCATAATGCCACTGAAATGCCATAGCGAGTTGGCAACTTGTGGCATGTGCAGGTTAAGGGTAGTATATAGGCAAAGGAACTCTACTGTAAATGATTAAGAATAGCTATATTTCTTACTGTAAACATTTATCACCTCTTTTTTGGTCAAAAAATGGAGACAGATGAGTACATGTGTCCCTTGTCTCTTCTTTATCTGGAAGGCTGTATTGGTTGCAGTTTGTTGTGTGCATCGACCTCCAAAATACACTATATACTTAGCATTGCTACTTTGTGCCCTGGTGTTGGCTTGTAATTCAATGTAGGTTTGCTGAGCACTGCATGTCAATGAGTGAGTCAGCCCCACGTGGGGAACTGGAGTTTGGAAATTCCACTGTTAGACATAGATTTATCCAACGTTCTGAGCATTGCATCTTATAACGTTTTGTATGGTCATCCCATCAAGCGTTGCACATTAATTCTGATATTGATAAAGTTCAGTAACAGCTCTCTATGTAACAGATGATATGATGCTCGTTGGAAGCCGGATTACCATGGGGTGACACGGGTGGCACACCTCTGACAGGGGTGATATTTTGGAGTCCACACCTCTGACAGCGGGTTAAGAGAGAATGATGCGTGAAATGCTGTGTAAATAACGCTACTTGTTAGTCCGGTAGGTCAGGTTCTTTTGGCAGTCAGGCAAATCTGTGCATGCAATGCAATGGGAATATGTATCTTGAGCACCATCACATCCGGTGATGTGATGCTGTTTCATTTCATCTTTAATCTGAGTAAGCTTATCTATGCTTGCCCCCTAGAAATATGGGTCGGTTTCACTAGTTTGTATCTATGTTAATATCTAAGGATGTCTATTAAAATGGTATGTTATTTAAACTTTATCAGAGTTGATCCCAAGCTTAGTTTAAATTTGAGTGGAACGAAATCTGCATTTGAAGTGGATATGGGTGAAGTTTTGTCTATAAGTTGTCCAGAGCGGCATATACTTGTTAGAGTTGCTATGTTGTAATTGTGTAGGCATCTGCTACAGATATGGATCAGGAACACATTGTCCACAGTTGTTGGAATTATATGGCTGCCGAAGCTCAAAACATTTTGCAGAATTGCAGGAGCGGGATTTGGATAAGCAACTTCCAGCAACCAGCACAAATACTATTGCACAGGCCGATGCTCTAGTCTCAGCTGATAGAGTCAGCACGTTATATTGCTTGATAGACCCATGCTAGTCTCAGTTGACAGCACACAGCGCAGGATAGGTTGTGTTCTAGTCACACAGCGTTTGTAGGCGTTTTGGTTTTGTTGTTTAGTGTTTCAGTTGACAGTTTTTGTAGGCGTTTTAGTTTTCGTCTTTAGATTACTGTAAGTAGGCCAAAGCATCTAATCGGGGATACCTCAGTTGGGAGAGCGTCAGACTGAAGATCTGAAGGTCGCGTGTTCCATCCATGCTCACCGCAATGTATTTATTTTATTTTTAAACCTTTTTCCTGCAGTTAACAAGCTTCCTTTGTCTTTTTTTTTTACCTTTTCTTTTAACAGCAGTTAACAAGCTTCCTTTGCCCTTTTTTTCCACCAGTAGACAAGCTTATATTAGTTTTAATTTTTTAACATTTTTCAAGTAGTTAACAAACTCCGCCTATGGTGGGGTGCCTTTGGTGTCCCAGCATAGCAGGTCAAGCTCTGGTAAAGGAGAAGGGTTGTGTTAGGCGCGGCGAGCCAATGTAAAAACTTAGCCACTTTAATGGAGATGAAACCCAAAAGAATCATGTTGGGGCGTAACCCTCTTAGCGACGCGCCATGTCGGAATCCGGGTATGGTGTTAAATGAGTAAGGGCCGGGTCGTCACCCCCGTGACGCGTCGTGTCGTGATCTGGACACGGTGTCAAGTGAGTAAGGATCGGGTCGTCGCATCCTTAGTGGCGCGCCACATCGGCGCCCGGGTGTGGTGCAAAATGAGTAAGAGTCTTCACACCTACCTTGACGGGTGCGAAGGGTAAGGAAGCTAGTCGAGTCAACTAGAATCCGTTTAGGTAGCTGAAATATAGGGTCCCTTACAGGTAAGTTAAGAGAGTTAGTGGACACAGCGGTTAGGAGGCGTGTAAATATCTTATGCGTCCAAGAGACTAAATGGAAGGAACATAAGGCGAAGGAGGTGGACAATATCGGCTTCAAGCTCTGGTACACAGGGACAACTTCAAATAAAAATGGAGGACTTTTGATTGATAAGAGCCTCAAGGATGGTGCGGTGGAGGTGAGAAGGCAAGGGGATAGGATTATCTTAGTTAAACTTGTCATTAGTGATATGGTCTTAAATGTAATTAGTGCGTATGCCCCAAGTAGGCCATGATGAGAGTGCTAAGCGGCTTTTCTGGGAAGACTTAGATCGATTGGTTAGAGATGTCCCTAGTAGCGAGAAGCTCTTTATAGGAGGTGATCTTAATGGCCATGTAGGTACATCAAGTGCATGTTTCGAGGCGGTTCATGAGGATTTCGGATATGGTAGTAGGAACCAGGAGTGAGAGGAAGTCTTAGACTTCGCCATAGCTTTTGATCTGATGATAGCTAACACTTTCTTTCGTAAGAGACAGTCCCATTTAGTGACCTTTAGTAGCGGCCAGTACTCTAGTCAAATTGACTTTGTCCTTACAAGAAGGAGGGATAAATGAGCATGCGTGGACTGTAAGGTGATACCTGAAGAATGTGTGGTCGTTCAACACAAGCTGGTGGTGGCTGACTTCCGCTTTCTAGTGCAAGCTCGTGGGAACAAACAAGCTAGGGTTGCAAGAACGAAGTGGTGGAAATTAGAAGGGGAGGCATCAAAGGTCTTTAAGGAAAAGGTCATTGAAGAGGGCCCTTGGAATAAGATGACAACATGCGTTCGGAAGGTTGCTTCAGAGGTGCTTGGACTGACCAAAGGAAGCGGATGCGACTCGAAAGACACTTGGTGGTGGAATAAAGATGTGCAAAAGGCTATTAAGGAAAAGGAGTGCTATAAGCGTTTGTATCATGACAGGTGTGCAAACAACATAGAGAAGTACAAGGTGACGAAGAAGACTGCAAAACGAGCGGTGAGTGAGGCAAATGGGCAGGCCTATGAGGACCTTTACCGACATTTGAGTACGAAGGAAGGATAGAAGGACATTTATAGGATGGCTAGGGCTCACGATAGGAAGACAAGGGACTTCAACCAAGTCAAGTGCATAAAAGATGAGAGGGAGCATCTCTTGGTGAAGGAGGATGAGATGTCTCGGGGATATAGCTATAGTATGGCTAACCAAGATGTTTAACAATATCTTTCGATCGAACAAGATGCCTAAGAAGTGAAGAAAAAACATATTGGTACCAATCTACAAGAACAAGGGAGATATCCAAAGTTATACTAATTATCGGGGAATTAAGTTGATGAGCCACACTATGAAGTTATGGGAGAGAGTCATCGAGCAGCGCCTGCGAGGAACAACACAGATATCAACAAGCCAATTTGGTTTCATGCCCAGAAGATCAACCACAGAAGCAATCTTCTTAATAAGACAGGTTATGGAGCGGTTTAGAGAGCAGAAGAAAGACCTCCACTTGGTTTTTATTGACTTGGAGAAGGCTTATGACAAGATACCAAGAAATGTTATTTGGTGGTCTTTGGACAAACATAAAGCCCCATCAAAGTACGTGACCCTCATCAAGGACATGTACAACAATATTTGTGACTAGTATTCGAACAAACGATGGTAACACAGATTACTTCCCGATTAAAATTGGACTTCACAAGGGTCAGCCTTAAACCCGTATCTCTTTGCCTTGGTAATAGATGAGGTTATCAGGAACATACAAGGGGATATCCCTTAGTGTATGTTGTTCACTGATGATGTAATGTTAGTGGACGAAAGCTAGACGGGAGTAAATAGAAAACTAGAGTTATGGCGGCAGACCCTTGAGTCTAAAGGTTTTAGATTGAGCAGAACTAAAACCGAATACATGAGATGCGACTTTGGCAGAGTTGTACAGGAGGAGAGAGATGTGAGTTTGGAAGGTCAAGTAGTGCCTAAGAAGGATACCTTTCGGTATCTGAGATCGATGCTACAGAGAGATGGAGATATTGATGCGGACGTTAGCCATAGAATCAAAGCAGGGTGGATCAAGTGGCGACAAGCTTCTGGCATTCTCTGTGACAAGAGGGTACCACAAAAGCTAAAAGGTAAGTTCTATAGAACGACGATTAGACCGGCTATGTTGTATGGAGTAGAATGTTGGCCTACAAAGATTCGACATGTTCAACAACTGAGTGTTGCAGAAATGCGTATGTTGCGATGAATTTGCGGTCACACAAGAATGGACCGAGTTTGGAACGATGATATACGTGATCGCCTAGAGGTAGCACCAATTGAAGAAAAACTTGTCCAACATCGGTTGAAGTGGTTTGGCCATGTCCAAAGGAGACCTCCAAAGGCACCAGTGCATTGTGGAGTCCTAAGTCAAGCTAATAATCTGAGGAGAGGTAGAGGAAGACCGAAATTGACATGGGGGAGGCAATAAAAAGATATTTGAAAGCTTAGGATATATTTAGAGATCTATGTTTGAATAGGAGTACTTGGAAAACAGCTATTGAAGTGCCTGAACCGTGGCTTGAGGCTCTTGGTGGGTTTCAACCTAGCGTACTCCAACTTGCTTGGGACTGAAAGGCTATGTTGTTGTTGATTTTTCAAGTAGTTAACAAGCTTCCTTTGACCTTTTTCTTTTTCCAGCAGTTAACAAGCTTCCTTTGACTTTTTTTTACCTTTTTCTTTTTCCAGCAGTTAACAAGCTTTCTTTGACTTTTTTTCACCAGTAGACAACTTCTTCTTTTTCAGCAGTAAACAAGCTTAGTTTTTATTTGTTTCCTTTTTCCAGCGGTTAACAAGTTTTCTCTGACTTTTTTCACTGTAAACAAGCTTTTTGATAAAGCTCTGCCACGTTCGAGTTGTGTTCTTTTCACAGGAATTTTAATTCCTTTGTTTTATGACCATCAAACCAGGTCAACAAACAACCTTTTTTTTAATAAGGCTCAAGCACCTTATGGAATGGGTTTTCTCACAGTAATTCTAAAGTATTGCTCTTCCTGGTTTTGCTGCCATAATGGGGCGTTTAGAAACAAGTAACGGAGGCTATGGAGGAAACAAGGCACAGGCATTTGGAATTGATTTTCTAGACTCTATAAGCACTGTGTTTTAGCATATTTAGAACTTCAAACATTGGCTTCACAAAATTATACTTATATTCTTGACACCTTAATTACTATAACACTATGCCTTATTTTCTTATTTCTAATTTCTTTTGTAATTTGTTGGCACCTAAGCTGACCATATTACCCATCCCTCATTTAATCACGTACCGTCGCCCTCTATCGAAGCATCGCTCATCACCCTAGCCGTTGTCATCGCCGCCTCCTAGTTGTACCACGTACCAATTCGACAAGGCGACGATCTTCGGTACGACTAGGCGGCGGCGGCGGTCTTCGGCACGACTTGGATATGGTAGCGGCAGCGATCTTTGGCGTGACTAGGAGAATGACGATGGTCTCTAGTGCGGCGGTAGCATCGCCTGCCTTGGCTGGGTGGTGGTGGTGCCGAGCGCGCCGGCGCCCAGGCGATGTTTCATGTCATGCCGAGGACGTGGAGGGCAAGACAGAGTAAGATAATAGGGCGGGCGACAATCAGACTCCCAGGTACATGATTAATGAGAGAAGAGCAAATGGTCACCTTATGTGCCAAGCAACAAGAAAAAGGATTAAGAAAGAAATAATATATAATATATAATACCATAATAATTAAGGTGAAGCTAATGTTTGGAGTCCTAAATATGGGAAGTGTAGCATTTGGAGTCTAAAAAACCAATTTTGTTGGCTATGGAGCTCTCTCTATTCGAGTGGAAAGTCTTGGTTTCCTCCACAAAACACGACAGTAAACCCAAGGTTTTTGCTGATGGCCAAGGCAAGCGTGCGCATGAGGATAGACAATGAAGACGGAGAGAGAGAGAGAGGAGAGAGAGAGAGAGGCCTAGCCATGTAACCGAATCCAGTCATCGGCGTCGGCTCCCACTAAGGACATGTTTGGAACGCAGGAATAGAAAACAGAGGAATGGAGAAAACCGTAAGAATTGAATAGAGTGAAAAGTGAAAAGCTACAGGATTCGAAAACGTAGGAATGGAAAACTAGATTAGCACTAATCATTGCACTCAAACTGAATCAATAGTCTCATGGCACCTTTTAACGACTCATTGAATGTCTAAATTAACTTATCCCTGCCTGGATACGACTCTTCCCGAAGCAGATAACTTTTGGCAGGCATCAGTTAGCTAGTTGGCCTATTATCAGCGCACTAAGCAAGCCGCAGGAATTTTTCCTTTAGCTCATACCTCGTGTTCTCTTTCCTGCATTTCGTAATGAACGGCTCACCATTTCTTAGGAAAGAAAATCGCCAATCCTTCATTCCAAACAGCAAGACTTGAAAATACTACACAGGAATAGATTCCTTTGGAATTCCTTTGAATTTCCTTTAAACAACCCCTGACCGCGGACGGCCTTCTAAAAGCCGTGTTCTCTAATTCCCGTGATTAATGTTTATAGGGTGTGTTCAGTAGAACTAAAGCACTTACTGTGACTATTTTGCCTCTCAGTAATGTACTATTCCAGCAACTGCGGCTTAAATCCAGCTCAACCAAACACTCGATAGTGTAGTGGCCTGCCCGATAGTGTAGTGCCGCTTCAAATGAAAATTGACCATTGCTGTAATAAAAATCACAGTTGAGATTTGACTAGTGTTCTTTGGACAGTACCTACTCATCGCTATAAAAGTTTCAAATTTCAGCCAAAAAACACACTATAAAAGTTTCAAATTTCAGCCAAAAAAAAACATACTCGAAGACAGTTTCTAAACAAAAATCGTCTTCCACAATCCCATGAGAGGCGCAGCGCAGGTCAGTTCATCCAGAGTTTTCCCCGAGAAAAAACAGTACCACCCCTACACGGCTACAACACTGGCATTACAGTACAAAAGCTCGGACGGGACGCTCCAACAACCCTAAGTCATTTACACACAGCTGAAAGAGTCTCTGAGACTGGGCCTATCGCTTCCTACTGCCTCCCATTCCATCCCTTCGCTTCACTTCCTGCCCCCGCGCTTCCCGCCGCCGCCCTTTGCCCTCTTGGACGGAGGGGGAGACGGGGGCGCGGCCGTGCGTTTCGGTGGCCTGCCGATGTTCCTCCTCCCCGGCGGGGCCTTCTTGGACCCGGACCCGGACCCGCCCGCGGGCTCCTTCTTGCCCTCGCCCTTCCCGGCCTTCTGCTGCTCCGCCTGGGCCGAGAGCTTCAGCGTCTCCAGCAGCGACACGCGCTCCGTGGACGGCGCCGAACCGCCCTGCTTCATCCGGTTGAGGAAGTTGACGGCGTTGCGTTTCTTGGCGACGCCGGCGCCGCCGCCACCGCCTTTCTTGTCAGCAGCTGGCTGCTTCTTGGCCTCCTCGGGCGGCGCGTCGCTGTCCGAGCCGTTGTCGGCCGCAGCCGCCTTCGCAGCCTTCCGTACAGCAGGCCCGCCGCGGGTCTTGTTCGTCCTCGGGCCCCGCGCCGCCCGGTCCTTGGCCGCCGCCTTCCTCTTGCCCACCGCCTCTTTCTGTTGCTCCCTCTCCTTTGTCGTCCGTCTCCGGCTTCTCCTCCTTGGCGGTGGTCGCCGACGCGGCCTTGGCGATGGAGCTCCGCTTCCGGCACACGATGATGGGCGCCGTCTTCTCCAGCAACGACCCGACGTCGGCCTCCGCCTTGGCCTTCTTGGACGCCCCCGGCCCCGCCGGCTGGTCCTTGGACATGTGCTTGGCGACGAGCGCGCGCGTCCGCGCCGCGGCCGAGTGCTCGGCCGAGCCGCGCGGGTAGAAGACCAGCGCGTTGGCGCACAGCAGGAGCAGGTCGCGGTAGAACTCGGTCCCCGAGGCGTAGCTCCCGGCCCCACCGTCCAGCCTCGACCTCACCATCTCCAGGTCCACGTGGCGCCTGATGGTGCTCCTGTATTTCGCGTCGTCCTGCGGAGCAGCAGTTTCGGACCCATCAGTCAGTGGAGAAAAGCAAAAACCAACAGAACGGGAAAGGAAAATATCCATCCAAAAACAGCCTACCAAAATTCAAACTGGTACGAAATAAATAAATCCAAATAAAACAAAGGATGGGGGAACAAATTTGTGCACAAAAGCAGGTGAAATGCTGTGCAGCACGTCACGTTAGCACGTGAGGGCACGATTTTTCTCTCTGAAAAGGACTGTGGGGATATTTTAGTCCTTCAGCAGTCAGTACACTGTACTCGGCGGCAGCACGCAGCTATGGCCGACAAGCCGGGCCCACACGTCATTTTTGAACTCCCACGTGTCAGGGCATGATTGGCCTGCACCCGAGAGGACCACCACCCACGAGCGCGAAACGCGCCTCTCGCAGCGCCACCACTCTCGCGCCTACCCTTATCTCCAGGCCGGCCCCACGGATCGGACGGCCGAGGCCGACCTCGCCCCGGCCCGGACGGCGCCCGATCTACACGTCCCCGCGCCTCGCGGGTCCCGGCCTCACGGGTGACGACCGCGCGTACGTGTACGCGCCCCCCGCCAGGCCATTACCACCGCCTCCGTACGACCGGCGCGGGTCCACTTCCACGTCGTGCGCTCGCCGGCGACGGCGACCAGGCGAGGTGGTCGCTTTTGCGTGTGCAAGCAAAGCGAAGCGAGCCTCTAGGCCACCGCGACAACGCGAGTGTTTCGCGATTTGGGGGAAGTGCCGAGCACTCGCCATGCATAGCGCGAGATACTCGTAAAGCGTACTCCACTGACAGCCGGGTTGGGCGCTTGTGTTTGGACGGTTCCGTAATTTCAAAGATTTTATTTTTTATTACGCGCGGAGAAAATTGGAGATTAGGGGAGGGGTGAACGGTGATTTTTCAATTTTTACAGTTTACTGTATGTGTTTAGATTTAGAGAAAGAAAAAACAACGGGACAGAGGATAATTTGTTTTTTACCTGGCTCTCGAGCCGGCGCTCGAACACGGAGCCCGGCTTGCTGGTCCGCACCGACTCGAGGAACGCGCGCAGCGCCTCGGCCTCCGCCGCGGGGAGGACCGCGGCGGGCGGCGGCGGCGCTGAGGCCTCCTCCGCCTCCGCGTCCTCACCGGCGGCGATCTCCGGCTCGCGGCGGCGGGACGGGCTGGCCGAGCTCTGCACGTCGCTGCTCTCCTTCTCGGCGTCGACCGGCGCCGTGCCCTTGGACCCGGCCACCGACTCGCCGGAGGCCTGCTCGCGCTTCACGGCCGACGACTCGCGGGAGGCGTCGTCTCCTGCCCCCTCGTCCTCCCCTCTCACCGCCGCGTCGCCGTCCCCGGCGTCGGCCGTGCCGCCGGCATCGTCCGCCGGCCGCGGCCGCTTCAGATCTGACGAGTTGGACTCCTTGCACGACCGCCCGGACTCGCCGCCGGAGACACGATCCTCCCCGACGCCGGCATCGTCCTCCTCCAGCGATCCCTTCCCCGCCGGCGGCTCCTCCTCGTCGTCGTCCTCCTTCACCGCCGGTGGATTGGCCTCGCCGGAGATGCTCCTCTCCCTCTCCTCCTTGAGCCGTTCCACTTTGGATTGCAACGACCTGGCAAGGCACGCCGGTGGGAAAAAAAAACAAAATCAGCATTTCCGCTAGAAAAAACCGCGGCCGACCGATCAGCAGCAGACGGCTGAGCTGAGCAAACCGGGCCGGCCCGAAAGCGTTTTAATGTTTTATCGTTAATATTAGGGAATATCCTGTCCGGGCTGGGGCGGTTTTTTTTTGGCCATTTACCCGATCAAGAGATCGTATCGCTCGACCTCGCGGCGGAGCTCGGCGACGCGCAGCTTGCGGAGCTCCTCGACGCACCCGTCGGCGGAGGCCGCGTCGGGGTCCTCGTCGTCGCCGTCGGCGCCGTCACCGCTCTCGGAGCCGGCGCCGACGGCGAACCGGCGGTGAAGGAGGCGAAAGCGGAGGCGGCACCCGGCGGGCGTGAGGCTGTCGGCCGCGGCGGGAGGGCAGCGGGACAGCATCTCCATGGCCACGGAGTCCCAGCTGGCCGTGCCGTGCTTCCGCACGGCGCACCCCAGGAGGAGCTCCTCCCACGTGCCCCAGATCTCGCCGCCGGCCGCCGCCGAGGTCCCCGGAGACACGCCGGGATCGTCCGATCTGGCCGTCATCGTCCTCTCTCCCCCAGCCGTACCAGCTCTACGTCCCGGCGACGGCGGAGGTGGCGGCTCATAGCGCCGCCTCCATGGATTGGAATGGAATAGAACGAAAGGTGAGCTAGGGTTTGGTTGGTCTGGCTGGTTGGGCTAGCCCCTCCCCGTGCCGTCGCACCCCTTGCCTGCCTATCTATCTCCCTGTGTGGTTCGTCTAGGTTTTGGTTCCGGCCCCCTCCCCCACCATCTGGTCCCTTTCTCCCTCTCTTTTTCCTTTTCCTCCTCCTTTATTTGGTTTGGTTTGGTCTCGTTTCACAAATGGAGCCGCCGCCGGTGATGGACCCCTGCGCAATTTCTGTGCCTCTTCAGTGGGGTCTTTGGCGAAATGGGACCAAATTGAATTCTTCCAAATAATTCGTGTGCCCGGGCCTACCTACCACTCGCTATTCCGTCGAATTTTCAATTCTCAAAATTCTCCCGGGCATCATGGCGCCTGCCGGCGTGGCAAAACGTGTGACGCTCCGTAGAACAAAACTGGACCGGCCCAATGATACTCGGTTGCTAATAATCAACCTGAGCCCGTTAAAATGGCCCAACCAGATGCGGTTTTATTATAATTATTAAATAGGTTTCCTAAAAAAAAAGGTACAAATCGTTTTAATTTTCTCGAGTGGTATAATAGTTTCATGACCATAATAATAGTCTGACAAGTTGATTGTTTACAGAACTACTTTCAGTGAATAGCGTCATGTGTTTGTCTTGCCATTTGCCAACCACGTTGTAGACTTCTTTTTAACCAAGATTCTCAACCTCTACTCCATCTATTCTTTGAACCGAAAAGGAAAGTACCGATGAGCTAATTTTTCAGTTTTAGAATCAGGAATGCTAAACAACAACTGAGTGTTTTTCCTGGATTTCACACATGATTTTGTAGCCGATGGATCTGAGCGCGGAGGGGGGTGCGGACGACCAGATCTCCCCCTACCGCTGCTGCCTTCTTCTTCCTCCCCTGCACTTGCGCCCGCCGTCTTCTTCCCTAGCTCCGGCGCGGCGTCTAGGGATCTGGTGAGCTCTCCCCCTCTTTCTTCTCCAACTCCGACGGGTATAGAAGGGTCCGGCCGAGGGGAGGTAGGTAGGCCAGGCGGTGGGGATGGTGGCCGGGCGGTTTAGGAGAGCTGGCGGTGGTAGCGGCGGCCGGGCCAGGTCAGGGCGGGGGAGTCTCGCTGGAGCTGGACAAGTTGACGGCGGGCGAGCTCGCTCGAGCTGGAGAAGATGGCGGCGGCGGGGGAGAGGAAGAGGGAGGCCGCCGCGGACGCTAGGGTTCGCCGCCTCTTTTCTCAAAGATCTGCTCGTTCTAAGGCCATAATCCTTATCGAGAGAAAAATTGCGGACGATGAAGGGGTCAAGAGGAAAGGGAAGGGGAGAGGATATAAAACAGGGGTGAGAGGCAACGCTCCTAGGTGGTTTTCAGTCGCCATCGTGGCGACTCACATCGTGGAGACAAAAAGACATGGCGATGTATTGGAGGGTGTGGTAGGTGGGTTTGGAGGGTGGAGAGAGGTTGAAGATAGGCAGGGAGCGTGGGAGGAGGAACATGATTGGTTTTATTACTCTTCACTAGGGGAATGTGAAAGGGTCACCTCAAGAGAGTAGGAGAAAGGAACTCATATGCGCGTAGATGAGCAAAATAGCTAATTTAGCCCCTTGACTTTGCCTGTCGATTCAATTTTGCCACTCATGTCTTAGATTATTCAATCTAGTCCTCTGTTCTTATGCTTGGGTTCAATTTTGTCCCGGGTCCCATGTGGCAAGACACGTTGGCATGCCTACTTCGTAGTAAGCAGAGTCATCATTAACTTTTTTCCCATCACTTATTTTAGGACAAAATTGGCATGTTCTCTACCTTTTCGTTTGATCATTAGAGAGTTGCATCAATAGGCTTAGTAAGTAGACATCTTCTACCATCCCGAACAAAAAAAAACAGAAACAGAGTCTACGCCATGGAAAAAAATAGAAAATAGCTAGATCAACTAGAGCATCTCAATCGTTCATTTAGTTTGATGGGGTGAGATTGATCGATTATTTGGCCCTGGTTTCGTAGATCTATATTTTTTATTGCTCATCACCATGTGTGCTTTCATTATTATCACCTTAACACAGCAACTTCCTATAATAGATAATTTTTGGCGTGGTGACTCACCAAAGTCATAATGTCACATAGTATTGTTGAATTGGCACGCCAAGATGGCATACCCTTCAAAACTAGGGTCTAGGGATACATGACCGACTAAATCGTGCTTATTCACAAATCGAGGGACCAAAATGACTAGTATTTCCAAAGAAAAGTTTTGAGCAGTAAAGAGGTCCTTTGCCGTTGGGGGGTTTGGCGGCACGCGCCCGCAGCCTCCACAGAAACTGAAAACGGAGCCGGCTGGGCGCTGCGGCTCCTCTGCCTGTCCGGGCCCCCCACCGACTAGCCGAGCAGGCCACGGTTCGCATCCGCTGGCCGGCTGGCCCGCGCGCTGCTTCATTCGTCACACGTTGCAATGTACGGCACGACCGCACGAGCACAGCCTCCTGTTCGTTTGATCTGTGCCGGTCGTATACGATCGTAAATTTCTAGCTAAATAATATTTTTCTCTCACACAAATTAGTTAGCAGCATTTTTTCACGAACCAGTAATGATACGAACCAGCCAACCGAACATGCTGACGATCGGTCTCACCTGCCCAGCTGTACAAACGTGACTGTCTTGACCGTGGACTGATCAAGATTGACCAGCTAGCTGTACAAACATGCATGTTTCTCGATCTTCACTGTGGACAGATCAAGATTGACCTGCTGATCTGAGTTATTTTTAAAAATATATATATATTATTGGCATCCTGGTGTACAGATTCTTTTTATGAAATACTTCGTGTAACAATCATTTAAATTATTCATGTAGCAATGTACAATTCATATGAGCTCCTCGTCATTCAAGTAATTTTCTTTGACTATTATATTTGGTCCTATTTGGAACCATCAGTTACTAAGAGTTAGTTAGCTAATAGTTCACAGCTAATATTAATTGCTATTAGCTAGTTTGGTTTAATTAATGAAATACAACCATTTGTCTCAAATTATAGGTAGTTTTGGTTGTTTCTAGGTACATGGTTTTTTTGTTATGCACCTAGATATATGATATGTCTAGATATATAACAAAAGCTATGTACCTAGAAATGTCAAAACGACCTATAAATTAGAACGGAGGGAGTAGTTGGAATGGAGAGACTAATAGTTCACAACTAATGTTAATTGCTATTAGCTAATTTGGTTCAACTAGTAAAATAATTGTTAGTTGGTTATTTAGCTTACAATTAGCTAAAGCTCGATATATTTGAATCCAATGACCTAAGTATTTAGCAGCTAACTATTAATTAGTTTTATAGATCCAATCAAGACCTTAGATCATGAACTGTACTCATGATTACACTCAAAATGGCGGTGTAGACGTGTAGTACGCGACATAGACATTTGTTGCTCCGCCGGCCCCATGCACAATTATGGAGTAAAATAAAATAACTAAAATTGTTAAAAAAACGAGATGTTCCGTGTATATAGTTTTCCAAATGGCACTAACAACAACGTAAGCAAGCACGGCACAACACTGGCACTAAAAAGCACGGCCAGGCCCGCCCGCCCGCCCGCTTGTGCCGTGCACGCACGGCCCAACAACAATCTCAAGTGCTCGGTACTGCCACCTCGCCCGCTAGCACGCAGCCCGAGCATCGGCACGGCAAACAATAGCACGCGGCCTTAGCGCAACTCCCAAGAAAGGATATAAGCCAGTACGCCGCCGCCTGCAGACGATTTAAACCCTAGCTCATTTGTTTCCGGCTCCCTCTCTCTCCTCTCTCGCTCTAACCTCTGCGAGCGGCTCTCTCTCTCTTCGTCTCCCTCTCCGGTGGTGTCTCCTCTCTTCTTCTCGCCCTCGGTGGCATCTAGAGCCACTGGCGGCCGGCAAGACGGCACACTGCACGCAACTTCGTCTTGATCTCGCTCGCTTGATGTAGCCTTGTCGTCCACCTCGTCGTTTCCCCACGCTACCACGCCGCCCGTGTCAGACGACTTAAACCCTAGCTCATTTGTTTCAGCTCCTCTCTCTCTCTGCTCTCGCTCTAACCTCTGCGAGCTCTCTCCTCTTCGTCTCCCTCTCCGGTGGTGTCTCTCTCTCTTCTTCGCCCTCCCTCAGTGGCATCCTTGTCGTCCACCTCGTCGTTTCATTCGTCACCGTCGTCGACCTCACGGGGCCCCTTTACTCGGGTGTCTCCGGATGTCGGTAAGTTGAGCTTTGCTCCCCTCCAGATCTGGCTCTTCCTCTCTTATCCCTCCTGGATCTCGATCGATGTGCTCCCGTCCCGTAGGTCCCCTCTTGATTCGCATCCGTCGAGGAACCAGAGGGCCGGATCCCGCGTCGTCGACGTCGCGGCGCGTTCCGGTGCTCCGCCGCCAAGGTATCAGTAAACCCTAACCCTAACCCTAACCCTAACCCTAACCCTAACTAGATCTCACTCTTCGATTCTTTGTTTATGTGTGAAGCCGTTGAGGAACCGGGCGGCGCGGCGGTGATTTATGGCCCGCTCCTCCGACGAGACCGTTGAGGTCGGCGCCAACGATGAGAGGCGGATGTGCGGGCTAGCCGAGATGACGACGAGGATGACTCATGAGCGAGGACGCCTGAGTCTGTTTGGGCCGTCGCGTTGAGGATCCCATTGTAGTGATGGCAAAGAATGATGCAATAGGGGCGAAGAAGAAGAAGGAGAGGATGACAACGACAACAAAGCGCTCACGTCCTTCTACCTCGGTTTGTGTGGCTCGATTTTAAGAAGTTGTTCAAAAAGGTCCCAAAGGTAAGAAGGTAAGGTATGCCGCTTCATTGCATCCACTTGCAATAAGCGATGATCTGCTCTCTCTAGTGGTGGCACCGGTCACCTCACTCGTCATAGGGACAAATGTGTTAAGAGGAATGAGAAAACTCGCATGACTCGGTCTCGGATATCTTTTAATCCCGATGGTAGTATGCGTTCTTGGGAGTATCGTCCTATTGTTGCTCGTGACCGAATCGGTTTCGATTGCTTTGTAGACTTGATGTGCCTATCTCGTATGGGTGAAACTGATGCTTTTTATGATTACATTAGAAATGCTCATAATCCAAAGTTTGTTCCTGTCTCTAGACAAACCACCACCGGAGACATAGTCAAATACTTCAATCGATAAAAAGACTAAAGCTTGTTGAGACTCTTAGTTCATCCGCTATAAATTGTGTTTGTCTTACCTCGACATTTGGTCCGTAATGCCAAAGAGGACTATCTTAGTGTGGTTGCTCATTACATAAATCCCGATTGGTAACTAGAGAAGAGGGTGCTTGGTCTTGTGCTTATTGATGTGTCCCATAGTGGACAAAACATTGTTTGAAAGGGTTATATCTCAGCTTTGCGATTATGGTTTGACCGAAAAGGTCTTTCTTTGTTACTTTGGACAATGCCTCATCTAATGTTTCGCCATGCGTACACTTAGGCCTGTGTACTATCTAAATATCTTGGTATTGAAGTACCCCGATAATGATAGAAATGATAGAAATGAAACCGATAATGCGCTTAGTACTTTGTTTATGCATCAGCGTTGTGCGTGTCATATCATAAATCTCATTGTTAAGGAGGCCCTTAATGCTCTTGACCTTTGATTGAAACATTTAGAACTGCAATATCATTTCGAACTCATCTAACCGGAGAATTGCTGCATACAAAAAGTCTTTGTATTGCCACTTTGGTGTTAGACCTAGGAAATTTCAAATTTGGACATGGAGGTAAGGTGGAATTCTACATATCTCGATGCTCAAGCATTTGTTTCCTCACCGACTCCTTTCACTACTTTCATGCATGCTCACTATCCTAGGGGTGAAGGTGGTGATTGCTTTTAATCGATGAACATTGGGTCATTGTACAAAAAGTATTTAAATTTCTTGAACTGCTTTATGATGCTACTTTGTTGCTTTTGTCCGTGTGTGTACTATCCTACATCTCCACTTATGATTCATTATCTAGTTAAGATTGCTATACACCTAAAAAACTATGGTAATGACACTCACCTCGGACACATGTGATTCAACCAATGATAGACAAATATAATAAATCTTTGGAGGAATATTCCTTTGCTATATTCTTTTGCATTCATCTTAGATCCTAGAGCTAAAATAAAAGGTTTCAAAGAGAGTTGAGGAGGTTGGGTAGCCTTACCAAAGACATCCTATGAAACTTACCACTTGCCACTAGAGCTCGACTAACTGATGTTTACAATAAGTATGAGGAGAATTTGGATCTGTTAGGTTGAGGAGGACTGTCCCTCCTAACCTTTGCTGTAAGAAAAGGTCTGCTTGGGATGAGATTTATGATGATGATGAAGGTGATTGTTCTGCAGTGGTATCCATCCTCTATCTGGTACTCTTAATGCATCTAGACATACCTCTCAAGAATCGCCCTCTCGCATGCTTTGCAAGTTCTTCTAATAATACTTCAACTGGTTTCCTACTTGGACTGTGACACTTTGTTAGCCGCTTAGATGATGATTTTAACTTTGTTGAACTGGTGGCATGAGCACAAACTCACTTATCCGATTACATCAATCATGGCTAAAGATATTTTAACTGCTCTCGTTTCTACCATATCTTCCGAGTCCACTTTTAGTATGACCGGCGGGATAATCGAGGAGCGCGAGGAGGAGGTCAAGGCTGAGATGGTGGAGATGCTCACCGCATCAAAGACGGGAGGCAAATGAGGCAAGGATGCAAACACAATGTGGAAGACCGTGGAGCTTGAAGAAGCATTTGAAGAACTTTATCTTGATTAGTTGTCTTAGTTATCATTTATGTGCCGGACTGTAATATCTTTGGACTTATGAACTTTGATTTAAGGACAATGAACTTAAAAGGAGCTAGGTCAGTATTTTTTTTCCCCTGTCTAGGGTTCTCACAAGGGTGAGTTTTACCTAGACAAAGTTTTTAATGAGGCGACCATTGCACTAAAGCTCCAATAAAATTTTATTTTGTTCTCTCTCGTCTGCTTTACGTGTTTGTTATCTTCTGAAGTTTCAGATTAAAGTTTGAACTTGTATCTCTCACTTTGTCAAAGTGTGATCTTCTAAAATTTGATGTATTGTACAAGTTTACATTAAAATTCTGAAGTTTCGAGGTGTTTGACACTTTTAGTGTTAGTGCCGCACGACGAGCACTACGGTGCTGCCGTGCTTGGCATGGCACGGCACGGGCACGCACGCCTTAAGCCATGATAGTGCCGTGCACAGCCATCGAGTCGACACGGCACGCGCGCACTATCGAGCACGGCACGGCCGGCTAACATGCCGTGCCAGCGTGCCGCGGTTCGCCCTGGCCGGGCCGTGCCTGTCCGTGCCCGTGCCAGTGCCGTGCCGGGCGGCCCGTTTGGCCATATATATCCGTGTATGGCAGGCTCTCTGTTTGGTGTTGGTTGATAATAAAGGTACGGCAGAGTAACCGGAAACTCGCCATGGATGTTTGCATTTGGAGGCTTCCAAGCTGGCAGCCGAGATTTCCACTTTCCAGGCAAGGACAAGGGAGAGACCGAGAGAGGCCGCGCCCGCGCGGCAAGAGGACCAGCGAGTCGTGACGAACATTTTGCCTTTCCCGTTCTGCTAGTGCTAGACTGCTAGTAGTAGTACGCAAACAAACAAAAACAAAAGGGTTTCTTACGTAGCTTTCTGCTGCTGCTGGGAGACATTCACAGCCTCGATCGTCAGCACGACACGCCATGCATGGTTCCTCTCTCGGCTCGTGGCCAGGGGAACTGGCATGGATTTGGCCGCCACTGGGCCAGGCTCGCGGATGATCGAGTACGTTTTCACGGTCACCGGGGGCTTGTTTGGCAGCTGCCCTGCCGCTGCCGGTGTGGATTTGGGAGGCGCTAGCTACTGCTGCACATGTTTGGTTGCATGAGAATTCAAATAGGTACACGCTAGCTCAATTTGTTTGGTTCATCACATACAACATGGTTTGCTTATCTCTTGCATGAAGCGGTGGGTATACCATCATCATTTACCAGGTCTATCATGGTAGGACCAAATTTACATCAAATTGCATCACGTATTGATATCCAAATTAAAATGGCAATGACATGCTTGTGCGCTTTGCCAGACAAGTGAGGAAGGAAACAGATCTACAAATGTGGAATCTGAATTAGTACCGAACCACCATCACCACCTGGCCCAGCACGTGGAGGTCCAAAATTACATTCAATTGCAGCACAAATTTACATCATGTTCTAAATTAAAATAGCAATCACAATGGCCTGAACTAAGACGTGCTCTTTTATCCATCAAATTTAAATCAAACTGCAACAGAAATTTACAGCATGGATATATGCTTAGTTTCCAAATATTTAGTTCTCAGCAACATCAACTAATACAAGGCCAAAGTATTTCATCAAATCCGCATAAGCAAATTGAAGGTAAAAAGGTAAAATCTAGAAATGTTCCATGTGTCATTGTTACCATGAGATCTTCAGTAACAAGAACAGAGGGGCATGAACAGAACAGGACATTGTTCCCTAATTGGAATAAGTGATGAGAGAGGGAGATCTACACAAAACAAACCACCGTTGAACCCAAATCCTCCACACAATCAAACTTGGCTACTATATGTGCCTCCAATGACCCAAGATTGAAATCTTCCACACAATCAAAGGGCGAGAGATGTGTTAGCACACAGGAACGGAGATGAGAGTAGAGAGGAAAAGAAAAGACGGAGAGGAAGAGGAATGGTGCCTCACCTGCGAGCTCTGGGGGTAAGGGAGAGGAGAGCGGGGAGGACCTAGGGCTGGCGGCGGTGTCGAGGGCGGTGGCGGTGTAGCGGTAAATAAGAAGGTAGCCCTAACGTTCTCAAGCGTCGCGGCAGCTTGCATCGCCAAGGCGTCATTGCATGCTCGCTCTTGTCTCGTGCAAGCCAGCCCCGCTAGAAACATACTGGTTTCCATTTTCGTTTCTTGGGAACCAGGCTCGGCATGGACATATGCCACGGGCCAGACCCCAGCCTCCAAGCAGGCATCCAAAACATTCACAGGCCGCATCCCATGGGCCAAGGTGGCCAATATGCAGAAACCAAACACGCCCTCAGTGTCTCTATCTATTGATCTCCTTGCTTTTTAAAAATAAATAAATAAAGAAATCGTTTTTCCTAGCTATTGAAGTTAATGCCACCTTGTAACACTAGTACATACACTAGTCAGCAGTACATAATTTTTTTGCCCTTACATGACCATTGCAGTTGACTCCTGATGTCCCGCTCTTCAACCAATTCTTTTTTTGGTGTGGTTTTCATCATGAATAACAATGCTGAAGATGAGCCGGGAAATGCCTCATAGATTTTCATTCTTTGCCTACTCTCATCCTAGACAATAATTTGGCAAAATGGAAAAGGACAATGAACAAATTACTAAGAATTGTTGAAATGACAATATTTCACTTACGCACTACAGGGGCATGGGGGAACG
Organism: Miscanthus lutarioriparius; assembly: GCA_904845875.1. Classification (NCBI taxonomy): domain Eukaryota; kingdom Viridiplantae; phylum Streptophyta; class Magnoliopsida; order Poales; family Poaceae; genus Miscanthus; species Miscanthus lutarioriparius. Next base: position 96,409,942 of record CAJGYO010000007.1, on the reverse strand, counting down.
TAGCACCTGCATCAACAATAAATACCTGGGGCCTGGGGGTGCATCGGCATCGGAACCCAGTGAGGTAGACGCGGCCTAGTCTCCCGATAGGTAATAATAACTTCCATTGGTGGAGAACTCGACGTTTACGATCTAGCTTCAAACCAGGTCTGATTTGGACTCCCGCAAACGTTACACCGCTACTCCATTGGTTATCAACCACGGACAACACGATTGACCTCGCCGAGAAGGCTTTCATGCAAGCGAATCGAGAACACAAGTAAGAATGGTACGAACGCGCGCAATCTGAAATTGCAAGGACGGATGAAATATATAAGTTTGATAAGAGGTTCAAGTCTTGATTCAAAAGGACTAGTCAACACAGACGAACAAGATGAAGAACAGGGGCCCTGATTCAGAGCAGTCAATCTTGACGATCCAAGTGCAGCGAACAATGTCTGTTTTACAAGAAAACAAGAACGCAACAAAACACAAACCCTAACAAGAGTGGCGACAGCTAATTAAAGAGTCTGGTGTGTCACCCCCTGGACGCACCCCCTAATGGACTCTAACACACTACACGGCCCAGTGGACCAAAAGACGGTGTCACAGCACCCTGACAAATTCTGGACACTGACTTGTTTCGACGATTTCCATTGACTCATGACAAATTTTGACGTGAAACCAAAGCGATTGGTTAGATTACCAAATTTTGACTCATAATAAATTATGTGGATCGTAAAAAACAGAGCCCGTATGCACCCTAGGCATCGATTTTACCCGGGAATGCTCCTCGAATCCGAGATGGACTCCACTCAAGTTGGACTAGACCACCGCCATGGTGTAGATGAGTTAGACGCCCACGCTGGTCCTCATCTCCTTTGCTTGTACTTGAGGGAGTGATGTCCTCATCACTCGGTCTCATCATTCTCTTAGATCGGTAGGTGGGTCCTAACCCATTAGTTAGCTGCATCAGCGTACTCGGGTCTGGATGGCTCACCCTCTCTTGCGGGTTGCCAAGAGCCGATGATAGGCCAACCGCACTCAAGCGCGCATGTCCCTAAAACATGCCCTGTCGCCTTGACACTTGGCCACATCATGCACAACTGTGCTATGTACCATCGTTTATGAGCGTTTTCCCACATTTCCACCCGACAAAGGCTCCACACAGTTGCATTACTGAGTGACACTAAGGCCCCATTTGGTAGGGCTCATCTTGGCTCTGCTCTAGCTCTTCCTAAAAAGCCCTACCAAACGGTTTAGTAGGCGAGCCATTTGGAGCTATTTTACAAATGAAAAAAGAGGAGACAAAGCCATTTAGGAGGAGTCCAAAATGGCTCTCCGCTTCTTCTTCGGAGGAGCCCCCAAACACACCCTAACTATTCTTTAAAGCTATGAAACTTGCCTTGTCTCCTCCTTCTCATCCTAGAACAATCATTACCCACCGTCTTCCCCCAACGACTCGGGGAACCTCGTCTCCCTCCATCATTTCCCCATTAATTGTCCCTTCTACTGAAAGTCGAACTCCACGCCCCTCGCCACAATTCACACCGTGGCCATTGCTGACATCCTCGACCGTGTGCTGGTGAGCTTTGAATTTGAGACAATGTACGTGATCCACCATGGCCTATGTAAAATTATTCCATCAAGATATATATTTAGAATTAAGACCTAGATTTCCAGTAAAATGAACTAAAAAAGCATCACAACTAATGTTGTACTATATTTCCACTAAAACAAGCTGACAACATTCTAACTACAGTGTATAAAACCCTATCACGTTGCACGAGCGGTAGCAGAACTGAAAGTGATATAACACTGAACCAAACAAATATTCTAGTGTGGAATAGCAACAGGGAGGCATGCAAAATCAAAGTTACAACTTTTAACTTCATGTTTTAACTTTATATCATTAGAGCGAACACAAAAGTCTGCCTACTCTACTAATGAACGGTTATGCCTTCGCTGCATTAAGATGCAAAATCTTCGGTGACCTTTGGGAAAATGCAAATTGTTGTGTGCCCTTTAATTTGGGGAGGTTCCTTCTTCTAGGATAATAGCAGTAATCATTGGGTGACCAATTGAGATTCTTCAAATAGTTTGGGATCCACTTATCAATGGTCTCATGTGCTCATCCTCCTCCTCTTCTCAATAATGTATTACTGCCAATCGGAACAAATAAAAAGGGATGAATTGTCGGATGATCACATTGGGATTTACCATCAAAAGTTTCAACTCATGTCTCTCCTTTTTCTTCATGAGAATCTTTGAATAGCCTTGCAACAAGAATGTTGAAAGAGATTCTTCGTCATCTACTCCCACATTCTACATCTCCTATTGAATCACGGCCCCAATCCTTTCTCGTCCTTTTCCTACCAGCTTTACACTTGGAAGCTAGAAATTTGTTGATGTTATTGTTGGGTTCTTCATTTTTGTGGTGGTTTTTCCTCTTCTCTTCTATCGAAGCACGCGTCATGATTGATTATTCGGATCTCAAAAGATCTCAATTGAATTGTGTATTGTTTGTGAAACTTCTCTAGTGCTACAAGCTGTTTCAACATCTTCCATGCTCTCCTTATAGTGGAAGTCGATAACTCCGTGCAATTTGGTTCTAGGTAAAATCCAGAGTTAGAATGTTAAGAATGATGTACATTCAGTCTTATACACCCTTCAAATCTTGGCCTCCCTCATCTGATAGCTCGCATCCCTCTCTTACTCACTACTGCTCGCCACTGCTGCCACATCCCCTTGTTGGTCCACTAGCACGTGGTGAGAGAGTGAGACTCTGCTTTCGAAGATCCCACCGTGCCTTCATGCTGCTCCCACTACCTAGTGAGCGACTGAAACCCACTGTGGTCTCTTCCCTGGTCCAATGGAACCAGGACAAGATCCCAGGACATTTCATTTGGACAAGAAACATGTAGTTCTTAGAATTTCGTATCACTGTGATGTATCCTAGCATGTAAGAACACATATTTCTTTTCTAATTTCAAAAGAGCCATGTTGTCCACCCCTCCACCCTCTTATATAAAGATTTCTGCCTGTAAGCAACAGTGTTAGAGATCGGCCATTGTATTCAATTGTTAGATAAAATGTGTAGTCAGCCTTGTGTAGTATATGAATTATCACAACACTAGCCATACTTTAAGCACCATTTGTGAATTGCTTTGTTTGCTGCTTGAACACTCTTTAGAGACTCCTATTTAGATTTGTTGATCTATGACCGAACATGAGAGATGTGGGAGTGGAGAAAGTGAGAGAGCAAACAAGTGATAGGCCAAAGGTCTTCTCCCCCTCTGCCTCTTCTATAGTGGGTTGGGATAAGAGTTTTTCATTCTTTTCTCCTGGTGGGGCTTGAGCCTGAGGACAACCCCAGCCGAGCTATCGGCTACACACCATTCTTCATAGTCTACGGTTTCGAGGCCGTCCTCCCGACCGACCTCGACTATGGAGCGCCAAGGGTCAGGTCGTACGACAAACAGGGAGCTGAGGCATCCCTCAAAGACGCCATGGACCAGGTAGACGAAGCGCGCAACATTGCCCTCCTCCGCTCGGCCAAGTACCAGCAGGCGTTGCGACGATACCACAGCCGACGAGTACGGGGTCGAGCCTTCAACGTCGGAGACCTAGTCCTCCGCCTCATCCAGAGCAGCAAGGACCATCTCAAGCTCTCCCTGCCATGGGAGGGACCATACATCATCGTGGAGGTGCCCCGGCCAGGCGCCTACAAGATCAAGACCATCGACGGTGAGGTCTTCGCCAATGCCTGGAACATCGAGCAGCTACGTCGCTTTTACCCTTAATAAACGCACACTTTCTCTTATTAGTATCATTATCGAACTCCCCAACCTTTAGTAACACCTGAACCTAGAAATGGCGGGGGGTCGGGCCTCACTCAGGGGCTAATAAGAGCATATCTATCTGGTAGACAGTCTCTGCATCCGACCCTTTCTCACAATTAAGACCCAAAAGCGAAGTTTGTGGAAACGAACGCTGAGTAAAACTGGTCGGACTGCGAGAAACCTACGCCTCGGCGACTATGGCGCCTTTGCTTACTAGCATAATCAAAGTTTTTTTCTGCACCCTGGGCTTTTTGGCCTTAGCCACTGAAAGAATCGGTATGCATTTAAGAGTCTATCCGCCGAGCAAACATTCTCTGTGCCCGATCCCCTATCGCGTTAAGACCTAGGAGCTAGGGTTGCAGGAACAAGCTCTGAGTATAATTGGTCAGACTGCGAGAAACCTATGCCCCAGCGGCTATGGCCCCTTGCTCACCAGCATGATCAGAATTTGCTCACCCGTACCCTGAGCGTTACGACCTTAACGACGGATAGGGTCAGAATGCACTAACCTTTTATACAAAAAGGGGAGAAGGGCTAAAAAGCTGTTTTGCTACAATGAAATTTAAGAGGTTGTCCATTTATTACAAGTTCTCTGCCTTGCTTATCTGCCTAACTAAATTCTTGCGCGGGATGTTCTCATCCTCTATCTCCATATGTAAGTCTTGTCTCAGCAAGCAACACAAGTCGATCGGACGGCTTGGCCACTGCTGAGAAACGGGTAGGGATCGGCAGGATGGCCCATGTAGGTTATGTCGACCCCGTCACGAACGACGGACCCGGATCCCACTCGATCATATCCGATAAGAGCTCTCCGAACCCATCACTCTTACCATCGAGGTAAATCTTGTGCCCAGGTCGATCGAACGGCTCAAAGTTGCTGCCGAGAGATGGGCCACCCTTACTTTACGTGCATTAATTTTGCTACCGAGCCTCCGACCCCTCCTCACGTTAAAAAATTGGAGGCAAGGTGTGCGGAGACAAGCACTGAGTAAAGTTGGTCGGACTGCGAGACACCTATGCCTCGATGGCTATGGCGTCTTTGCTCACCAGCGTGATCAAAGTGTTTGTCCCCGCACCCCGAGCTTTAGCCTCCACCTTCTTGGGAAGGGTTTGGAGGGGCCTACCTGCGGAATCTCCATCGAGGAGAGACCGGCAGGTCGCCTAGATCGGTCAAACGGCTTGGGCTGTTGCCGAGAGACGGATAGGGAGTAGTGGGATGCCCCATGCAGGTTACGTCAGCTCCGTCATGAATGACGGACCCAGACCCCACATGGACATATCCGGTAAGAGCTCCCCGAACCCGTCACTAGAGCCATCGAGGTAACTTTACCGACCCCCACCTTTCTTTTTCCATTGCATGATCATTCATTCATCCATTCTCATGCATGCATTCATCCATTCTCATGCATGCATTCATACATTCAATCATACATTCATCCATTCATTCATCCCATACATCCAAGCATTGCATATGCAATTACTGCATCACAATGCTTCGCGTCACGTCATGAAGCGGTAGTCGTCTCATTCGATATGAGTAGCGACCGACCGAGGTTCAAAGGCCGGCCCACGATGGGCTCAAGGCCGCCACACATCAAATAGAGCCAGGGGAGAAAAACCGAGATGAGCCCTAGCGGCCTTGCCCGACCTCGCTCAGAAGCGGATAGGGACATCTCGACCTTTCTCGTTCATTTCTAACCTCGAGCCAAGCCCACAGAATCTCCATCAAGGGGAGGCCAGCGGGCCACCTGAGTCTTTCTCTGGAGTGACACGGGTATATGCCGGGAGGCGGGTTAAGGAGAAGTGGAATGCCACATGAGGGCTATGCCGACCCCATCAGCGGATGATGGACCTGGATTCCACTCGAACATGCCCGTTAGCGAACTCACCGAGCGCGACACTCGAGCCATCGATGCAAGTGTTGTTAGCTCAGCCCTTCCGGTTGCAGAAACTGAGGACGGGGTGACGCATGAAACACGGTCGACCCCTACCGAGCCCCACGGGGCTCAGGACTTGAGCTGCCCGACCCTAAATCAGGAGACCGGGGTTCGAAGGCCGGCCCACGGAGGGCCCGAGGGCACCTCATGTCGAACAAGAGCTAGGGAAGAAAACGCATATGAGCCCCAGCGGCCTTCGCCCGACCCGTCTAGAAGCGGACAGGATCATCTCAACCCTCTTGTTAGATCCTAACCTCCAGCTGAGCCCATAGAATCCCCATTATGGGGAGGCCATCGGGCCACCTGAGTCGCCCACCGAAATGGCTAGGGCATCTGCTGGAAGGTGGGTTAAGGAGCAGTGGGATGCCCCATGCGGGCTTTGTTGGCCCCACGCGGATGATGGGCCCAGATTCCACTCGAAGATGCCTGTTAGTGAGCTCTCCGAGCGTGACACTCGAGCCATTGAGGCAAGTGTTGTTAGATCAGACCCTCTAGTTGTAGAAACCGAGGACGGGGTGACTCATGAAACACGGCGGACCCCTACCGAGCCCCATGGGGCTCGGGGGCTCAAGCCGCCCGACCTTAAATCAGGAGATCGGGGTTCGATGGCTGGTCCACGAAGGGCCCGAGGCCGCCTCACATCGAACAAGAGCCAGGGGAGAAAACACAGATGAGCCCTAATGAACTTTGCCCGACCAGCCTAGAAGCGAACAAGGTCATCTCAACCTTCTTGTTTGATCCTAACCTTGAGCCAAGCCCACATAATGCCCATTGAGGGGAGGCCATCGGGCCACCTGAGTCGCCCTCCAGAATGGCTTGGGCATCTACTGTAAGGTGGGTTAAGGAGGAAGTGGAGTGCCATATGAGGGCTTTGTCGACCCCGTCACAAACGACGGACCCGGGTTTCACTCGAACATGCCCGTTAGCGAGCTCACCGAGCACGTCACTCGAGCCATCGAGGCAAGTGACATTAGCTCAACCCCTTTGGTTACGGAAACTATGGACGGGGCGACAATCACAAAGACAAGCCAACCCTCAACTGGACCCCTGCTACGCGTGGGGGCTCGAGGAAAGTTGGACTCGCAAGGAGACCAAATGCGCGGTCGTAGAACTATAGCTCATATCCTAGGGAGGGGGTACGTGCGAAAATAAGAGACGCTTTCTCTTACTAGTTTCGCTATCCTCTCCTCTATCTTTAGTGACACCCAACCCTAGCAATGGCAAGGGGTTGGATCTCACTTGGGGGCTGATAAGGGAATAAATACACCCTTTCTAAAATAGTCGCTGCGCTCGACCACTTTCTCACGTTAAACCTAGTAGCAATGTCTACAAAAACGAACGACTGAGCAAGGCTGGTCGGACGGCGAGAAACCTACGCCCCAGCGGCTATGGCACTCTTGCTTACCAGCGTGATCAGAGTTTCCCTCCTACACCTCGAGCTCTATGGTCTTAATAACGGAAGGGTCGGAACGCACCAAAACAAAAGGACAAATTTGTATAAGCGTTACAAAAAGATCGGCACTCGTCCTCTGATTACAAAAGTGATCAACCTATTGAACTAACTAACCCCTCTAGGGGAGAACTATGCTTTCGATCCTATCCAACAGGTCCTGCAAAAGGGGAGCCACCGCCATCTCCATCTCCTCCAGCTCGTATCGTCTCCAGGTCGATGCTATCCCCATAATGAGAACGAGCAATCATGAAGGATTGATTGACCCTAGTGCGAAGCGCATTCCTCTAGAGTTGGTGCACCCGGGCTGTGATCTCAATGGTGCGGGTCGCCAACGAACTGGTCCCCTTCGATCGCACCACCTCAAGGTCATCGCAGACCACTCCGGGGGCAGCGCTTAGGATACCGAGCTTGTCGCTTTCCACCTAAAGGTTCCTCCTCGCCTCGGCGAGGTCTGCGGCTAGCTCGGTAAAGGCACTCTCGACCTCTAGCTTCTAGGTCGTCGCGGTTCCAAGCTCGGCTTGAGGGAGTCGACCCTCTACTGCGCGTCGTCGTGCTCTTGGTAGGCCTGATCATGCTCGCAGAGGGCCTGGTCGCGCTCCTCACGAGCCGCACCACCCTCCGAGCGGAGCCTCTCCATGGTTTGGAGCAGCTCATCCCGCTCTTGGTGTAGCCGAGCGACCATCGCGACATCTAGACTTGCCCTCTTCTCCAGGGCCACAAGCTTCTCCTCGGCTCCCAGCTTCAGCTCCCGTTCCTTCTCAACCTCAGCCAGAAGGTTGAGGATCCACCGGTGGGTCTCGACGTCCTTCTAGAGCAGCTCGTCTCGCTCCTTCCTGACATTGTCAGCCTGCTCATCGTCCCTCCACAATCTCACCGATAGGGCCTCGAACGCCCTCTCAGCCTCGTCAGCATGACGACGGGCCTTGGCCACCCGCGATCGAAGGCTGTTCGCCTCCTCGGCAAGGGGAGTTAGCTCGGCCACCCTCTATTGAGCGACAACAAGCTGAGCGGTCACCTCCCCGTGAAGCTGCGCCTCCTCGACGAGGCGGTCCTAGTTTTTCCTTCTGCTCATGAAGGAACCGAGACTTCCTCCGGCTGCGTGATAAGGGACTGAAAGGAGATGATGGTCATAATACAAAAAACATATAGAGAAAGAAAAAAGGCAAGAAGCAGGATCAAGCAAGTACCCGGCCGGAAGGTATGACAACGTCGTGTAAGGCACCTCGGGCGTGGTCTAGGGCCTCGAGCATGGACGCTATCCCCATGTCAAGGCTCTCCCACTCCATGCTCTTTGTGGCATCGTCGAGAGTGAAGAGCATCGATGTCAGATCCTCCAGACTCGCCCACCGAAGCAAGGGCTCGCTCTGCGTAGGCGAGTCGCTGCCCACCGACGTTAGGGCCAAGGACGGCTTCCCGCCGGCCCCGATCACCGTCGACCCTCCTCGTCGTGACGTCCCCGCCAAGACACTCCCTCCGACGATGGAAGGGGTCAACGGTACGGACGTTGACCCCTCTCCCAGCACAACGAGCTTCGAGGACCCCTCAGCTGCATCCCGCTCCATCCAGCCCACTCCAGATGATCACCGATCGCACGGGTCATGCCGGTTCCTTAGGCGTGGCCACGATAGCACCTAGTTGTGACCCGCCTGTCATAGCCACCACCACCTCCGCCTGCCATGGTCGGCAGCAGTATCGCCGCCATCGCCAGCTGCTCTGTGACCTCCGAAGGTGTCCCTTGAGCCCCCGTGTCCGCCCATCCCGCTGAGGGCATGGGCACCACCGGGGGCAGCGCCTGATCGGCCAGCGACACAGTCACACCGGCGCCGATCCCGCCCAAAACAGGTGCGATGCTAGCCAACGGATGCCGCCTCGCTTGAAGGGCGACACTCTTCTTTGGCGCCAGCGCCAAAAGATTATGTTGTCTCCCGCCGCTGCAAGAAATGAAAAGCATAAGTCACAATGAAATCCAACCAAAATAGGTTAAACGGAGGAGCTGATGACTCACCATGGAGCCATCGGGTGGTAGATACGTTTGGGGGGTGAACCCCCTGATCTCTGCTCTGCCTCATCAGGGCGAGGCCATTTCGAGCCTGCCCCCTGCTCCTAGGCAGAGGGGCTCACTTCCCTTGGATTTTGGGGCGCGATGGTAGAGCCACCCGCCTCTGCTGGCACCTCGGGCATGGTGGCAGAGCTACCCATCCCTGTTGACTCCTAGGGTAGGCCGACGGTACGGTTCGTCTTCGCCGACTCCCCGGACGTGTCCTCCCCTCCATGGAATGGGAGGGGTCCTGACTCCTGCAAGGACGAGTCAAAACCTGTCAGCACATCCTCGTTCTCTAGGTTGTCCCACTCGATGTCGTTGACTACCTCATCGTCGTCCCTGTTATCATCATCATCGTCGCTGTCGGTGTCCTCCCCTCGCTCCCGCGCTTGCAGCTTCCATTGCTTCTTCTTCCTCTTGTCCTCCTTCGCCTTCCTCAGCCGCTTGCCCACGGTGCGATTCGCCGCCCTCATGGATGAATCCCTCAGCAACGACGCCGGGTGATCCATGAGGATGAGGTCCCTCGGCTGGTCCTGCCCCTCTCAAAGTTAATATCAAGAGGTTGGGAAGTGAAAGCTCTAGTTTGGTTTTGGTGAATTGATGAAACCCTAAGTGCTAACCTAGTTTATCAAAGTGATCATGAGATAGGTAGTACATTCCAAGTGGTGAAGCAAATGAAGATCATGACATGATGATGGTGATGCCATGGTGATGATCAAGTGCTTTGGCTTGAAAAGAAGAAAGAGAAAAATAAAAGGCTCAAGGCAAAGGTATAAGTGGTAGGAGCCATTTCGTTTCGGTGATCAAGACACTTAGCGAGTGTGATCACATTTAGGTTCAATAGCCATACTATTAAGAGGGGTGAAACTCATCGAAATACGGTTATCAAAGTGCCACTAGATGCTCTAACTCATTGCATATGCATTTAGGATCTAGTGGAGTGCTAACACCCTTGAAAATGTTTGTGAAAATATGCTAACACACATGCACAAATGTGATACACATTGTGTTTAGCACTTGGGAGCAAGGGTTCAAAACTTCATCAGCGGACAGTCCGACCATGGCACCGATGCCTTGTACAAAAAAGACAGGGTTTCATATAGTGCACCGGGCGCTGGCCTCGACAGGACCGGCGTGTCCGGTCAGTGACAACAGTTGGGTGTGGTCTCGGTTAAATGACCGAACGCTGCACTGTAAAGGTGACCGGATGTGCAGGGCCTGCGTCCGATCGTGTGTGACATATGGTGAAGTAGGTGATGCAAGAGTTGGCGCGCGGGTGTAGAGCTGATCAAACGCTGGTCTACGTCCGGTCGTGCAGCACCGGACGCGTCCAGTCATAAAACAGAGGCTCGGGGAGCTATCTAGAAACGACCGAACTCAGGCGTAGCAGCGTCCGGTCATCCTAGCAGTGCATCTGGTCATGACTTAACCATTGAGATTGGGTGCTCAGCATTTGAAGCGATGGATGATGTGGCGGCCATCCATTGATCGAACGCTGGCAGGGTGCATCCGGTCGCCCTGATTTCTCAGTGAATAGAGTAGCCAACGGCTCTATTCGTGTGGGCTCTCTATTTAAGCCCCATGGCAGGCTCAAGCTCACTCTCTTGGCCATTTACATTGACATAGCAACCTTGTGAGCTTAGCCAAAGCCCACCCACTCATCTCCATCATTGATTCATCATCTTTGTGAGATTGGGAGTGAATCCAAGTGCATTGCTTGAGTGTTTGCATCTAGAGGCACTTGGTGTTCGTGTTTTGCTGCGGGATTAGCTTGTTACTCTTGGTGGTTGCCGCCACCTAGACGGCTTGGAGCAGCGAGGATCGTCGAGCGGAGGTTGGTGATTGTCTCTGGCTCCGATCGTGGTGATTGTGAGTGGTTCTTGACCTTTCCCCGGTGGAGAGCCAAAAGGTACTCTAGTAAATTACTCATGGCTTGTGTGATCCTTATCTTATGTTGGTTGTGTGGCACCCTATTGAGGGTTTGGTGTGTGATGCCAATTAGCGCGTGAACCTCCAAGTGAGTGAATCGCCACAATGAGGACTAGCTTGTCGGTAAGCAAGTGAACCTCGGTAAAAATCATTGTGTCATCATTTGATTCCGAGGTGATTGGTCTTCATTGGTATTTATTCTTGTGATTGATTGGTTCATTCCTCTACTCAGCGGTATAACCATCTTGCTCTCTCTCTATCTACATTACCGCAAACTAGTTGTCAAGCTCTTTAGTGTAGCTAATGTTAGAGCTTGTTAGTTTGGTTAGTTTGGCTCTTTAGTTAGCCTTTGAGAGCACACTAACTTAGTGTAGTGACATAGCCATTGTGTGGATAGAAACTATATAAACTAGAATTATGGTATGTGACTTGCATTTTTAGTAAGCTAGCATAACACTTGCTTTGCCTCATATTTGTCTAATCGGTTTGTTAAGTGTTGTTGTAGAAAATTTTAATAGGCTATTCACCCCCTCTAGCCATTAGGACCTTCCAGGAAGTCAATTGAAGAGGAGGTATGAGGAGAGGAAACTTATGAAGATGACATGGCCTGGCTCCGTCCGCATCGGAGGATGTCCCAGCACTAGGTAGATGAAATCGAGGAGGGCGCCCGCATCGTCCCGCAAAGGCTCCATCGCCTCCTTGATGCGTTGCGCGACCTCGGAGTGGGGGAGCGCTCCCTTGGCAAGCACCGTTTCATTGAACGATGCCTCGGGCGCCATCGCGTATAGCGGGAGTGCACACATCATCAATGACGCCATCCTCCTTACGTGGTAGGCCCTGATGACACCTGACCCCTTCAGGCCGCACTCCTTTAGGATATGGATGGTGGTGATGTGGTCCTGGATCTTCTTCTTATCCTTCTCCGAGACAACCCACTTCCTCCATGACTCCAGGGCCTCTTCGATTAGGTGCCCGGTGAACCCCGACAGAGGGTCGGCGACGTCGTTCTTGAGGTAGAACCACTACGAATGCCACCCCTTGTTGGACGTCGACAAACACATCGACGGATACTCACCGACCCGGTTGTTCTAGAGCTGGATGCCGGTGCACCCCATCGGCATGTGCAGTTCTTGCCTGCCGCTCTTCTCCCTCTTCTTCTGGAGGGTGATGGTGAAGAAGTAGCTCCACAGATCGAAGTAGGGGCTGATCCCTAGGAATCCCTCACACAGGGCGATGAATGCCGCCATGTGCTGGATCTCGTTGGGGTTGATATGCTGTAGCTCGATCTTGTAGTAGTGCAGTAACCCCCGGAAAAATCTATGGGTAGGGGTCATGAACCCATGCTCATGGAAGTGGGCGAACGACACTATGTAGCCATCAGGCAGCGATGGCAGCTCGTCCTCATCGGGCAGCAGCCACTCCTCGGCCGAAGTCCGTGCATGGAGAGGACCACGACGGACGAGACCATCCATGCGCTGGAAGGTGATGTCGGAGCGGCACCACGGATCCATTGGAGGTTGGGACAATTGGATGTGGGCTCGACGGTGGTGGGGATGTGGAGATGGGGAACCCTAGGCGATTGGTGGCGGCGGTCGTGGCTCTAGAGGCAAGGATGCAAGGTATGGAACCCTGGGCTCGAACCCTTTTGATTTTATAGGGGCGATGGATGCGAGGAAACCAACCGTCTGCCTAGATCTTAGCGCCTGCCACGATCCGCCACAACGTCCCACCGTGGGAAGTGCGCACGCAATCTTTGCCCGTCCTCTTAGAAAACTCACCGGACATTTCGCTTCTCCAGACAGGCCACGACTCATCACGAGTAAGAAGAATACGGATCTAAAAGCATCTCTACGGCCCACCTGGGCCCGGAAGTTCATAGGTCGTCCCATCGATGGGCTCGACAACTGCTCCAGGCAGGGTGAGAGGTGGAAAGGGATGGGCCCCGCTAGCGGCCAATACTCGGGCGCATGAGCGCCACGGGCATCCCGGCCCACGATCGAGTCTCGGCTGGTTACGATCCATGATTTTTCTTCGAAGAAAGAGGAAAATCATGGCATGGCTTAGCCCCTCTATTTTTATCAGAAAAATGCTTGAGGGAAGACAATTGCAAAGACATGCTGATCCTCGACCATGCCCCTGCTACGGGAAGGGGCTCGAGGAAAGGAAATCACCATCCCCAGGTCACATTGTGGGCAACAAAAGAAGGCCAAGGCCTTTAGAGTCCTCCCATTCGGAAAAGCTTTCGAAGAAGTATTCTACTCCTCCACAGGCTCAGGGGCTACTGTCGGGGACCAATACTAGGGTACCCAAAGAGGAGCTAGTAACCATCAACATTGATTCGTCCGAGCAGTTAAGAGCGTGACTATAGCTCCAACCGACCCCTAGGTGCGCACACTCCGCCTCGCCCGACCCCTGAGGGTTGGCTCTACCTCGGCCGACACTGAGGCTGTGGGCTCCGCCTCGCCCGACCCCTAAGGGTTGGCTCTACCTCGCTCGACACTGAGGCCACAGGCTCCACCTCGCCTGACCCCTGAGGGTGGCTCTGTCTCGCCTGACACCGAGGCCGTGGGCTCCGCCTCGCCTGACCCCTAAGGGTGGCTCCGCCTCGCCTGACACCAAGGCCACGAGGTCTGCCTTGCCTGACCTCTGGGGGCGGCCTCCATCTCACCTGACACCAAGGCCATGGGCTTTGCCTCGCTCAACCTTTGGGTTTGTTTTTCACCTCACCCGAGCCTTGGGTTCGTGCTCCACCTCTCCTGGCCTCTGGGAAGGAACTCCGCCTCGCCCAACCTCGAGGCCGGGGGCTCCGTCTCACCCAACAGAGACCCATACCACCGCTAACCACTCTAGGTCCAAGCGTACGGGCCTGGGTCAAAGCTCTGACGCTAGGGAAGAGACTGGCACGCCCCAATATAACCCGTGGTCGTGACGGGCCATGGATTCACATCAGGAATAGTGTCGATGTACCAGTACTATTCTGCCTAACCCTCGTACAAACACCGACAAGTGCGTCAATTCACCATGACGTCCGCTAGGATGAAGTGGTACGCCATGACCAGCAGATGACGCCTGCACATGGCGCTAGTGACGGACAGGACCACGATGGGAAGCTGTCCCTGTTGACGTTTATAGGGTCGGCGGGACCCGCATAAAGGAGAAGAGGGACACGGCGGTTCTGGGGGACTTCTTCTCCTCATTTCTCCTCTTTTCCCTCCGCTGTAACCCCTGCTTTCCCTTGGCCTATAAAAGGGAAAGCAGGGCGTCCCATTAAGGGGCATTAGAACTAGATCGGACCATCGATCCCACATTCGAACACATCCGAGCTCAACTCAAATCTGAACTGATCGGAACTCATCACAACACGCCACCAGAGACTTGAGACCCGTCCCTCTCTTGACCATTTGTAACCCCTACTATGAACTTTCAGTGGTAGTAACACGAGCAGCAGCAACGAACTGGACGTAGGGACATTCTGCCCGAACCAGTATAAACCTTGTGTCCTCTTAGCACATCATCCGGGACAGACGCGCAATATTACAAATTTACTTGTTGGTGGCAACTCAAAACACTGACACGAAGCTTGTTATTATGAAAATGCTCAGATTCGGGCATCCGTCCTTTCCAGAAGTGGCGCGCGTCCATTCCGCTCCCTCCCCGTTGTTTGGCTAGTACTCCTACTAGAGAGTACAGGTAGTATATATTGTACTTATATATTAAAAAACGAATCACCAATCCTTCTTCTCTCTTCGTCTTCATCTGCACAAATCAAGTAGTAACCAAGGCGCACCTCCTCCTAGCGCCTCCTCCGTCCTTTCGGCTTCCTCCTCCCCACCACAGCGCATTGCAGCTGCCCACGCCGACACCTCTTCATCCTTGCCGCTTCCTCCGTCCCACCCCAGCGCCGTGCCCCGAGCTCGTCGCTAGAGCCAACTACTTTTTCATCTTCTCTGCCATAGGCTGCAATCCTACTACTAGTACTATAGTACAGTGAGGGGTGCGCTGGGAGATGGCGCTCCTCGTGAGGCCCCTCTAGGCGGCAGCCCTCCTCGGCCTCCCTGCTCGACCAGGACTCGCCATTGCCACTCTAGCGCCTCTGCGCATGGCGGCCTCCATCTGCTCCCTTTCCTCCTCGCCAATCTATATCGTAGTTCCCCACCAGGTAGGCTGTGGTCGAGTGGCGAACGCTGTGTTTCAGTGTTTCAAGCATTTTTTACTTTTGTTTTAAATGTTTCATCTGGATGTTGTAAAAATAGATCTAGATATTACATACGTTTTCAAGTGTTTCATACGTTTCATACCTTTGTTTCAAGTATTTCGTCTGGATGTTGCAAAAGTAGATCTGGATGTTGCATATGTTGCAATGAAAAAATTCGCATACAAAATACGCATGTTTCAAGCCTATGTTTCAAGTGTTTCAGGTGTTTTAGACGTATGTTGCAAATGTTTTAACTTGATGTTTCAAAAGTAGATCTTAGTGTTGCACATATTGCAAATGGCTATACATGCATGTTTCAATTGTTTCATCTGTGTTAGACATATGTTGCAAATGTTTCATCTAAATGTTTTAAAAGTAGATCAGGCGTTGCACATGCTGCAATGGGGTCGGTGGCCAGCGGATAGCGACCTACCATAGGGCTTCGGCTCCTACCTCATGCGTTTCTCACGTGGTGCGCCTCGCCCTCTCCTCTCCTCTCCCTCCCCTCTCTTCCCTTCCCTCCATCTTGCCATGGCAGTTCAAGCTCGACCGACGAGCGCGCGGACGTTTGGCAGGCGCAGCAACATGCGTGGGGGGTGGGGGGTGGGAGGCGAGCGAGCAGGCACATTAGGCGGGGTAGGTGCTGTAGCTTGCGCATGTGGTAGGGTAGGCACGGGCATCAAGACGGGTGCTAGCGTCCGGACGCTAGCCATTCCCTTAATATTAATCCTGTACATGCCGATCTGTTCTGTTATCGAGTAGATCTGTATCCTAAAACCTGGTCCAATACGTTGCGCAACAAGAAAGGCCATTCCAACGCTTGAACCACTCCATACTGGGCCGAGAGGCCGAGCAATCAACGCAACCTGGCTTGTTCGTTTGGCTGATAAGCCATGGCTGAAAGTACTATTGACTGATTTGTTGTGAGAGGAAAATAATATTCCTTGGCTGAAAAAGTACGACTTAGAAGCTCGAGCAAATAGGCCGTTGGATGGAGCCAGTCACGGTCACGGTGGTGTCGCGCTTGGATTTCCCGCCCGTCCATCTCCAATCTCACCTTGTTTCCTTACGGTGGGGAGCCTATGCCTATGCGTGCCCGGATTATTTGGCTAGGGTTTTGGTCTAGAGCCGAAGTTATGAAGAGACGTGGAGACTGTGGGGGAGATTTGACTTTTTACCATTATAACAAAGGGCACCTCAAATAGCAGTTTAACGGATGCCAATACATGTTCGCCAGCACAGAGAGACACAGCTACAAATTTACCACTTTTACTTACATGGCACACCAACTCCTCATGCCAGCGTGGATTCGAGTCAGCAGGGCGTGTGAAACTCCCCTCCTGCCCTTTTCCTCTCTACCCACGCAGCTGGCATTTTCACCCCGTGCTCCTAGCGGACACGGCAACTCGCGCGCCTAGAGTTGGCCACGCTGGTAGCCCTAGGCACCTGCAGCGCGGCACCTCATGCCCTGCGGCGGCGGTGCTCCGGCCAGGCGGTGGCGTGCTGTTGTCCGCGCCCTGGCCCGACGACGGTGCGTGTGCTCGCACCGTGCCTCGGCAGCTCGTGCCCTGGCGGTGCCCGCACTCGCAGCTCATGCCCGACGGCGGTGCCCGCGCCCTGACCCTATGACGGCGACGACGCCCGCACCTGGCACGACGCCTGCAACAACCAGCTCTTCGGGCGGGTGCCCGACGCCATGCGCGCCACGTTCGGACTTGCCTCCTTCGCCGGCAACGCTAGCCTCCGGAGGTCGGCGAGGTCTGTGAGACTGCGACCAAGACCCAGAGCGCGTAGAAGGAGCCACGAGTGACGCGCACGCTGCGAACGAGCCTAGGGTGCGCGGCCACGCAGCACGCGAGCGCGCGCACTACAGGGACGTCGGAGGTCCCGCCGACGCCGTAAATCAACCTGCTGTCGGCGGACGCGGCCCGGCCGTCCACGCATAGCTCCATGGCCAGCTCCGTCACCCTCCTGATGCTAACCACGGGCGAGGGCGAGGGCGAGGACGGCGTCGCGTCGAGCTGTAGCTCGATGGCCTCGTGCGTGGCGTCGGCTTCCCCGACCAACACGCGGTTCTAGCCCAGCGGGCACGCGTGCAACCGCTCCAGCATCGCCGCGTCGATCGCCTCCGTTACGGAATCCAGCAACCGACGTCTGCGTGCGCGCGGCGCGGGAGCTCCTCGTCGTTCGCCAGCTTCGTCGTCCACGACTTCATCGTTAGCGTCCAGCTCACTGCAGACCTCGACGGCCTCGTCGCGGCAGCTGCTGTCCGAGGCCGCCGACGACAACCACGCAGCCGCCGGAGGAGGAGGCGGAGGAGCTCCTCGCCACGTCGTTGGAGGTGCGCTTGAGGGAGAGGGAGGGAGGATCGCCGTCGGGAGGGGAGGTGTAGCGCGCGCCCGAGGGGAGGACCGTGGAGCTGCCTGCTGCTCGAGCGCGAGTGTTGACAAGGGAGGGAGGGAGAGAGAGTGGAGGGAGGGGAGAGGGCGCACCGCAGGGAGGGTAGCACCGCTAAGCTACGAGAGAGAGGGAGAGTGGAGGGAGAGAGCCGTGCCGTGCGACGAGGGAGAGAGGGAGCCACGCTGTGCGACGAGAAGGAGAGAGCAGGGGCAGGAGAGACATTTGACGCCCGTATACTGACTTGGATCCCTGCTGACGTGAGGGCTGGCGTGCCACATGAGCAAAAGTGACATTTTTGTATCTGTTTTTCGTTTTGATGATGAAAATGTAGCGGCGACTGTTGAGATGCTGTCAGTAAAAAGTTAAATCTCCCGAGCTGGCGTGGTGGCGGCGATGCCCCGAGGAGGAGGAAGAAGAAGCCCCGATCCGTTTATGCGGACGGAACGGCGTCTTCCGGTTCCCTCGCTCACGGAGACAAGATGACAACCCCAACTTCTCCGACCGCGCCACGCAGGCCGCCGCGCTCCGCGTCGTCAACGGCTTCCTCGCCCCCGCCGTCACGCTCCGCGGGCCGCTGCCCGCCACGCGCGACATTCAGGCGGCGCTCCGCCTCCTCCTCGACCGCCTCCACCTGCCCCCCAACGACGCCACGTTCGAGGACGACCTCATCGAGGACCTCGGCGAGCTCGGGTGCCCCTACAAGGTCACCCACGCCGCGCTCAGGCCCCCCGTTACCCCGCACTCGTGGCCGACGCTGCTCTCCGTACTCCACTGGCTCACCCTCTTCGTCTCCTCCTCCTCCTCCCTAGGAGACGACGGTCCGGCGGAAGCCTGTTCCGCCCGAGCGGCACCTCCTTCTTACTCTACAGCACCCAGGCCTACTGCAGCTTCATGTCGATGGACGCCGCCGCCGTCGCGGCCCTCGACAAGGAGTACGCCCAGATGGCTGGGGAAGGATCCGCTGCAACAGTTCGTGCCCTGGAGAAGGAGGTCCAGGAACTCGAGACCGAGGTGAATAAGCTCACCTCGGGCCCCTCGCGGCGGCAAGCATTGGAATCAGAGAAGGAGGTCATCATTGTCAATGCTCAAAAAAGTGGAGGCAGTGGCAGAGACCTGGAAAACTAAGCTCAACGAAAGTGAACAGGCGCTTGGGGATTTGGAGAAGGAGTTGGAGGCAAAAGTGTCCGACGTCAAGGCCACTACTGCTGAAAATCGGGATCTGTTGGGACAAGTCGGTGCTCAGCCCCTCAATGTGAGTGATGTTAAGAGGATGCACAGGGAGATGAAGGTGGTTGAAGATGACACTGCCAGCGCCGAGAAGGGGACATCGGCACTGGAGGAAAAGGACTGGGAACTCGAAACCAAGTTGGTTACCAAGCTTGAGGACCTTGAGAGGCTTGCTGAGCAGTGCAACCAGGCCCACAAAAGGTATGAACGTTCCTGATCCTCAATACCTCAACAAATTGAATAATGTGGACTGGACATGGACATTAGTATATAGGATAACTAGAGAATAACCCGTGCGTTGCCACGGGAACTTTTAAGTCAATTAGATTAAGTATTCTGTGCAAAAAGAACCATAAAACCGATTACAGATTAAATGTTTTACACCTCGATCTGAAAGGAATGAAGTATGTGTTACTCCTAAAATCGTACAAATCTACGATCAGGGCATTCCTCCTTTGATCCTGTCCTTCGATCCTCCCTGTAGGACCAAATGGATAAGCTGATTAATTAGCAGGGTTCTGGGAACATAAATATTTTAGTGCAGTAATTTTTTTTTGTGAGGAAGCCGAGGTTATGGATTAGTAGAAGATGCAAAGAACTTGGGTTGTGTAGGCAATAGCTCCGGTGATGGAGGTGTATCAATCGACGGGCTGCTGTGAATGGTTGCCTGGTTGTGTCAGGTGCATGGTTGAACCATGCTTGCTCGTAGTTTTATAAGAGTAGCACAGGGTGGAGATGGTGGGGTTTTTACATCAGTTTCAAAGGTAGAGTTAAATGCAGTCTCCTTGGCTTCTGCTGCTCCTTTATTATTGACTAGTAAGTAATGAATGAGGCTTAGTGGGAAGCCGTTTCAGGATAAAGAATTGATATGGTATTTCATTGCACATATGCATTTGCACGCGAGAAAGGTGAAACGGAAAAATTGCACATTTGCATGTGCACGCCGGAAAGGTGAAGCGGCAAAGGTTGGGCAAATGCAATTTTTTTCCATTGACAAATAAGCTCTGCATGCATGAATATGATGATGACGTGGATACATGAGAAGCCAGGTAAATCCTGTAGTGGGGGTCTCTTATTTAGGTATAGGAGATAGGAGATTTTGCCGGACAAACAAATTGAACTAGGTGGAATATGAGCCAAACAATTAATCCTGTATTTTTTACACTGAAACTTATTGAATCACTGATTTTGAAGTCCAGTGATTAGTTTCCAAGAAATTTTCAGGGAAAAAACATTTAACTAAAATTTGGGGCTTTTGAATAGCCAGCTGGCATCATTTTGTTTGCTGTTTTTGTGTTTCCTAAACAATAAAACAAACAGGGTTAAAATGTTATTTTTTTTAACTGTGGTTCTGTTGTTTGTATTTGCTCTACTAGCTCCTTTTGTTAGTTTGGTTTGTATTACGTCCTCATTTTTACACTTGTGGGCTACTTTTCAGGTTGAAATCTGGTATTGATATTCAGTACATGATACATGCAAAAGGATCTTCTCCTGCTGAGATGCTAGGTACTTACAAAACAGTACTGAAACAAGGACTGGTGGCTCACGCTGACGAGAACAAAAGGATCCGTCTCTCAAATCTTGAAGAAGTAAATGATCTACAGAAGCAGATGCAAGGAAATGTTAAAGTCCTAGAGGAGGAAAGGAATAATATTTCCAGTCTACAGGCAACAAATGATAATGTCAGTTCATCCTTTCAAGCACTACATTACATTTATAGCCTATAGAGTAAATGTGATATGAAATTATGGTGTCCTTCCTCTTTTATTTGTTATGCTTATTCTGAAATTACTTTGCAGTATTGGGCAAATGATAGAACGTATCACACTATTGGAAAGACCTGCGCTACAATTTTCTGTATATGGTTAATGGTTATTGACCAGACTATTAAAAACATCATCAGGGAATGCTAAAGTTCCCAATTTTTAAAAATTTTGTTTACATGGTGAAGTAAGCACGAATAATGGCTTCGACTTGTGAAAATTCATTTGTGCTGTCAATGTAAATTGGATTTTGGATTTATGTCTTCAATTATACTGATGTGTTGTGATTAGACTTGGGGGCTATCTTACCCCACTCGCTTTTCATGGTGATTCTAAAGTCTTAAACAATTATCGATATGCAAAGTGCTTGGCCTGTCTTTTACCATACAGCTCAAGTTAACCTGGACTCTTTTATAGAATAATTATTGCAAAATAATAAAGTTGAACCTCTTGTATCTGCTTGTTATCTAGATGGTTGCTCGTTTGAATTTGCTGGATCGTGAAATGACAAATGGTGACTCAAGATTCACATCTGAGGCTAGACAAATGAATGATGAGTTGGAGAAAAAGAAGAATAGTTTGATTTCTGTTGAATTGCAGGCTGATGATTTTTTTGAAGGTACTTCTTACCTTTTGTTTTGTTAATAGAACACATTCCTTTATTAGTCTAGCACATTGGAATCAGATAAACGGAATTTGATTTGATAGATATCGGAGAAGAGGCACCAAGATGCAAGACTCAAAGCTGATAAAGAAACTCAGGCTGTTGCTAATGTGCTGCGGGAGCTTGTTGATTCCATGGCTGAACATAAAGGGTTCATGGGAACAATAATTGCTCAGAGGAGGAAGGACCTCCATGAAGCTGAAGATTATATAGCGTCTTTGGCATCTAGGTAATGGCTAGATGAAGTTTGGTTCATTTGTTGGTGGTGCCTCTATTTTGGTCTGTTGATTGTAGCACTCTTGCTGGGATGAGCTTCACCTGTGGGATACATGTACCTGTACCTGGTATAGTATATTGGAAAGGCAAGTAGATTTAGTGTTTTGTTAAGGTAAGTCAAGTGCAATTGTGATTTTGCGTTGCTATTAGAATGCAATGACTGCTACCTTACAATCTGTTGAATCCAGCTGTTCAATTGCCAACACTGCTAATATGAAAGCTACCTTACAATCTGTTAAATCCAGCTGTTCAATTGCCATTATTGTCTGGAAATTCTCTGATTATGTATGGCCTATGCCTGTCCAGTGTGTGTGTGTCCATGCCTCACTCAAATTAAATTAAGACGTCAGACCAGTCTTCATTCCTAGTATTTGGAAGCTTGCTCTGCGGCACCTACCAAATCTCTGTCTCTATCTCTTGTATCTATACAACTATCTATACAGACTGACTAGGACCCTTCTATCGCCGCGCGTGGTGAAGCCGCCCGTGGGATTCCCCCCTCCGCATGATGTGTGGATTAAAAACTACGCTGTCTGCCCTCCATCATCCCCACCCCTAAGCAATTGCATCGCCCAAATGCCTACTCTCCTGCCAGCACCTCCAGCTTGCTGCCCTCTTCCGCCGCGACCTCCCGGAGGCCGCATCCGCGGACCTCTTCGACCCTGTCCCCTCTGCCGTTGAGTGCGCTGCTGCCGCAGCGCTTGGCTTCTCTGTCTCGAGCCTCGACGATGGCACTACAACGCTGATGCCCATTTCAGAATGGAAATTGATGGCTTGCAATAGGATCTAAATGTTTTGCTGGCATTGCCCTTCCGCAGCATGCGCTCCCACAAGTCAGCTCCTTTGCTGATGGGAGAGGCGGCGACTGAATCTGATTGAGGCTGCTGCCATTTCCCCTCTCATCTCAACAGCACCTTGCTCTCCTTGCCCCTAGAACATCACCTCCCTGGAAAGCAGAACCCTCCCTGAGGTATCCCCTCCCTTCAATGTTTCTACCCATGTACGCTCAGATCGGTGAACAATTTTTGGTATATCAAATTTTGTTCCACAATTGGTTTAGTTTTGTTTTGTCAATTTTTTTGCATGCCATGGCACTTGGCAGCACATGCGTACATGGCTCCATGGGGTAATTTCCTTTATGAACCCCTCGCGCCATCGATTTGATTAGTACTCATCTGTTAGCATCCTGTTAATTATAAGCAGAGTTGGTTGTGAATGTGTGTAGTACTGGATAGTAGATTAGTGGTACTCTTTTCAATTCAGACATTGTCGTATAGAAGCAGATCAGTGTTTTTTTTTTCTTTCCTTCATCATGGTGTGGTGGTGCCACTTCCTGTGTGGGATATTACGTTTGACTTTTCTTCAAGCTCTTGATCTCGACTACTGAAATTTGCTGCATAAATTAGATGGGCTATTGCTTTCATTCCTTAGCCTTCATTGCCCCCAAGGTGTTCGATAAAATTCTTGTAACATGGATTTCAGGATTTGTATGGTGGCTGCAATACGTAATTAGTTGTCATATTACTGTTGGGTTTATACTCTCTCCGTTCTAAATTATAAGTCGCTTTGATTTTTTTGGTACATCTATTTTGCTATGCATCTAGATATAATAGTACTGAAGTTTGATGTATTATCCTCTTTCAGTTACCTAGCAGTGCTTTTAATTCCTTTTGTGATAAGATGACAAATTGTATTCTTTGATGCACTATATGCTTTAGGAGTGATCGAGTGCTTGTACTCACAATATTGCTGTATTTTATCACCTCATTCTATAGCATGTCACTGCTTCACTTTGCCTACCAATTATTCACCTCAAATTTACAAACCAAGGATGTTTCTTCCCTGTGGTTCCTCCGTAAGTAGGTAAAGGGGTGAACACATGGAAAAGGGAACTGGGGTGTTCTGACATATGTTTCTGAAGATACCTGCCTGCCAGGCCCTAGAGTTAGATGTAAATAACTTTTGAATGTTTCTAAATGCTGGAAGCATCTTTGTTGAATATAACCAGACAAGGTTTGTGAGCTTTTCCAATGAAGCTGAGGTAGGTTTCCTGTGAACATCAATAGCTGCATGCTTCACGTTTGAAATTTCTTGTTTATCTTCATGAGGTGGTGCTGGTTAAGTGGTTATTATGCTTTGTGAAGTATATATATGATCTTTGTATATTTTACTAGCTGTATGTATACTCGTGAGTTATTTGGTTCATTTCAAAGTACTTAATCACAATTCACGAGCTCAAGTTATCCATACAATTAAACCTCCATGTTTTGTAGACAGTGAAATATTCTCGTTCCTCAACTGAAATTCCATTGATCCGCTAATTGTTTTGTTGGTTGAGAGAAAACTTCATTGGATCCAATCAATGTGGGAATCAAGGTAGTAGTTCAAACGCGAAGTATTATGCTTGAGAACCACCTCTGGACGCAGTCTTATGTTTGGAGTTTCATTTTCTTCAAGAAGCGGTACCGTACTACCACACCATGCACATTGCATGCGACAGTTGAACAATCCTTGGTACAGTTCCAATGAAATGCAACCGAGTCTGCACAGTGGACGGCGCTGGTTTACCATGTACAGTAGGCGTAGTACTCCATAGCTGCAGGCGGCGATGGCGCGACAGATCAGTGGCCGGCCGGGGTTGATGGACAGGACCGACAGTTCGTAAGTAGCCGAGGGCGGGGGACGGCCGGCCGGCCACGCCACCCACATGCAAGCGTTCGCGCCACTGCCGGCCGGCCGCCGACAGCAATTTGACAAGAAGGCGAGGGATCGCCGATCGCGACGCGACCATCGCATTCAATTCTATCGCCTTGTTCGTTCTCTTCTCGTTTCGTTCGTCGCCTGTATATCCACTCCTGCACTGCACTACGCTGCTCGTAGGAGTGTACGCAGGTACTGGTTGTTGTTGATAGGTGTAAATTAAAACCGTGAAAGCCAAGGGGTAATTAGCTAGCTAGCACTGTACAGTAATGTTAGTAGCTTAGTTTCACTTCCAACGTGAACCTCACTGTATGTTTTTCAACGAAGGACATGTCACTTCAACGGCTCAACCGACGAGAAATACACCTGTATGCAGGGGCGGATCTACGGTAGACGATAGGGGCATAGGCACCTACTCTGTCATTTTTTTTTCCGTGTCGAAAGTTTGACTATATTTATAAAAAATACGTGCAATATTTATATCTCCAAATAAATTTATTACAAAAATAGATTCAACGATCTATCTAATGATATTAATTATATATCGTAAGTATTGTTCTATAAAATTAGCCGAAGTTATTTCTCGGGAAGCGAGAATAACAGTTATTTAGGGACGGAGGGGGTAAAAAATAGTGATTATGATCAATTTCTCACAATATACATGTCTCCACAGAAAAAAATCTTTACACCTATATATTGCCCTAACTTTGTTCATACCTGTACATAACTTTTACATACATGACTACATCAGTGCTTTGCAAGTCTACTGATGGATTTACTTGCACCTGTATCTGAGATTAAAAATTTTGTTCGGTTTCATGAAATTAGAAATCTATCTCGTGCCCGAAATGTAATTTTTTGTCTGCACATCTCTGCACTCTGATTTCACCTCGGTCCACTCGATTTGGATCTTGACTTCTTCCTCGGTGTCTCAGGTTCGTACCTCCGCGTCTTTCTTCTCAAAGGGAAAGTGGACTGTGTATATTCCCTTCGTTCTTAAAATATATAATTCTTGTTCTTCGATAAGTCAAATATCTTTAAAAATACTAACATTTACAATACCAAATAAGTATTATTAGATTAATTATAGAATTTATTTTTATAGTATACCTATTTAGAGTCATAAATATTAACAATGTTTTATATAAACTTAGCCAAAATTAAGAACAAGTATTATTACATTTATCATGAAATGTTTTTAAAACATACCTACTTGGAGGCTTAAATACTGATACGATTTTTCATAAACTCAGTTGACCATAAGTTATTTTGACTTCGACCAAACTCACAATTTCATCATTTCAAGGCTGGAGATAGTACCGACATATAACTCAAAAGAGAGGTTTTTTCAGGAAAAACGTCAACATCACACCCCACATATAGACTCTGGCGCCCTGTTCGCTTGAGCTATTTTCAGCCATGGAACAGTGTTTTCTTCTCACAACATTTCAGCATAAGCATCAGTATAAGCCAAATTTCAACATAAGCGAACAGGACCTGTATCGATACCATCCTAAACTAATTATGTGTTCAATTTAGTCTCAACTATTTTACTTTGTCCAATCTACTTATCAACCCCCTATTAAGATTTGCTTTTATATTTTTCTCAAGTTCTAATTTTGTGTGATAATGGCTAGCACCATGACTTATGTTAGAAAATACAATATGATTTTTCATTATTATTTTTTGTATGTCATGGCATCCAGTAAAATTGATAATGTATTTCTTCTAATATAAGTTACAAGGGACATTGCCACCTCACAAAATTTTAAACTCAAACTCAACTCTGTTATTCATTCAACTACTAGGGCAAAGAAATACGAAAGAATTCTTTGGATGAGAGAACCGAAATAGGAAGATGATCCTATCAAGACAACACCCCTCTCCGACCACTGAATAGACTTGTTTCACGGGTTTGGTGTGAACCCTCTTAGCCCGACAGCCCACAAAACCAAAACAGACCAAACTGCCACTACGGTATTGGACCCCTTTGCTAAAAACTTGCAGAACCATACGTACCCTTATCTCTTGATCACCATGGCATGGGTTCATCATGAGGTGAGTAAAGCAGAGACACGTGACACCATGCTCATCGACAACAAGCAGTAGCGGACCCAATAATTGATTATAGCATGGGCAAGTCTCACTGTGTCGATCAGGTCACGTGTTTTGGAGCTCCCAGCAAAACATACTGCGATGGAATGCAAGAGTGCACCGACATCGAAACCCGGGAAGGCACCTAGGGTCGCTGGGCCTTGGGTTCGCTAGTGACAACAAGGCGATCGCCCAAGACCCCGGTGGTGGTGCCCTCATGTACGACCCTCGACATCCACACCATTTGTTCCCTACCTACCCACGTTGTGCTTAAGTACCTCATCCTTTCCCCCAGCCATTGATGAAGGCATCAACATAATTGATAGGCTCAAGAATACCTCATGGACCTAGGCCTTCCAGGCTCTCATCTACACCATCGCAACACCGCCAGAGTCGGGTAACTAGAATGGGCGCTTCCTCTCGCCTCTGTTGTCGCCACACCCTAGCATGCATGACAATGACCATGACCTCACCAGCATCAGCAGCTCATGAGTATGGGTGTCCGCATGCAGGGACGAAGCCTATGTGATGACATTGTTGATATTGGGCTACTGATCCAATCTATCTAGCAAATAATCAAAACAGTTTAAGCCATCTAGACTACTAAACCCAACTCATCTAAACTAGTCCTCAATGGTTTGGTCTTCCATTCTGTCAAGAACTGCTTATAACCATTTAAGTCAACTATTATAAGTTTGATGATGTCAAACTAGACCGCCTAATAATCATCGTACAATAGCTTCATGTCCATTTTCGATTTGGAACGCCTAGCCCTCGGACAGGACGTCGGGGCCGGATGCGGCTCCGACACTTGCGTCGCTCCCGCGTCCGCATCGCGCCCCACGCCCCGTGTCTCACCCCAGCACGCGCACCCCGCATGGGGAAACCCACATGGGTTGACCCACGGCTGGGGTGGTGGACCCACTACTACGCCCCAGCAGCATCGACAGCCATTGGCTGCGCCATGCAATGCCCTGATCTACTTTTGCAACATCCAGATAAAATCTTTGCAACATATATCTAAAATAGATGAAACATTTGGAACATACAATTGAAACACCATTGCAACACGAGCAACATCCCGATCTACTTTTGAAACATCCAGATGCAACACTTGCAACATACAAAAGAAGACAGATGGAACACTTGAGACATACGTCTGAAACATTTGCAACATATGTGTACAAAAATCAGATGAAACATTGGGATAGACACGTGCAACATATATGCACAACCATTGCAACATATGCAACACCCCGATCTACTTTTGCAACATCCGCATAAAACAATTGGAACATACATATGAAACGACTGAAATGCTTGAAACATGGGCTTGCAACATGTGTGAAAAAGCATCCAAAAACACTTGAAACACAACATCGCCACGCGGCCATGACCTACCTAGTGCTGGTGGGCAACTATGGTGGCGCAGGCTCGCTAGATGGTGCGCGCCCGCACACCCCCTCCATGCCCGCCGTCGGTCGAGGGAGAGGAGACGCTGCCGAATCTAGGGAGGGCGCCGTCGTCCGGGGTAGGAGAGGGTAGCAGCTTGCTGGAGCCCACCGGCCACGTGCCAATGGCTTGCTCAAGCCCGCTGGCTAGATCTAGTGGGACGCGGGGGAGGGTCACGGCCGCCATGGAGTGGATAAGGGGACACCATGGAGACCGCTAGACTTGAGGGAAGACGCACATGGAGGAGGGGGGCCGCTGGATCCATGGAGGGGAGGGGAGGCTATGGCGCATTGGAGGGGACGCCATGGCGCTCGTAGTGGTAATTTTTTTGAAGAATGAAGACTGCAGGGTTCGTGTAGGATCTCTGGTTGGCCTAGAGGGGGGTGAATAGGCCTGTCAAAACAAACACTCAAACTTTTATCAAATTCACCCTACGGCACTACCGCTCTGGAGGGCGGCACTGCTGGACTGCGGCACTGCCGGGCCAAAACAACGACACTGCCGCACCTGCAGACAACTTCGAGTCACAGTTCAAAATCCATGAACGAAAACTTAGATCGGAGAAATTTCCTAGCTTACTGCAGGTATGACAATCATAGATCGAGAGCTAGAAGTAGTAGGAACACCACACACAAGTAGATCGACTAGAAACCCTAGAAATCACCTCAACCATAATATATCATGCAAGTAATGTAAATCAAGCACAAGTGACACAATGATTTATCCCATGGTTCAGCTCACCACCAAGGCTTGCCTACCTTCATATTGTTGAGGTTAGCCACTAAGGCTTAGGGATTTCCAACCCTTCCTCGTTCTCAAGTCAAGAGACTTAACTCTTGAGATGAGTGGTGAGTTTACTAGCTTCAAGAGATGGTTACAAACCTCTCGAGGCTACCACACAAGTTGGCAACCTCCACGGGCGACGCTCTAGCCGGCTAGAAGCCAAGCTCCAAGAGTAACAAACACAACTATTAGCCAAAACGTGAACCAAGTGCTCTTTAGAGTTGGGGAATCAATGGAGCTGCTCTCTAATCGAGTTTTGGACCCTTTTCCCTCAAGGATTGATGGGGAAATCAATGGATTTGCTTGGGGGCTTGAGGTCAATAATGGAGGGAGAGAGAGAGTTCCTTTTCTATTTTGGATGAGCTAGAATGAGCAGGAGCTAGAAGAGAGACGTTGGGGAGGAAGAGGATGGGTATAAATACCCCCTCAGCCCCAACGGTCACTTAAATCATGGCAGTGCCATGGCTTAAGTGCGGCAGTGCCGCACCACACAAGACAACAAGGGTAAAAGTGAAGTGTAGACTGTCTTGGCTATGAATCTGAGGATGCATGTGTATGTTTGAGCACTTGGTAGCACATATTAGCTTAAGCATTGTGTCCCCTTTATAGTATGGCTTTTCCTATACTCAAATTCAAAATATAAAAGAATTTAAACCTCCTTTGAGTTTGAAGCCATCTACATTTGTAATTGGGGGCTCCTCCATTTCGTGTAGCATCCTCAAACATGAATTCCCTGCTTGTCATCTTGATAAATCTCATTAGTTCTCTAATTGTGTGGTTATTATCACCAAAACCCACAATTAGGGCTTGATTGCACTTTCAATCTCCCCCTTTTTAGTGATTGATGACAACCCAATTAGAGCTTACAAAAGATATGAAATAAATACTAAGATTTTCGAGCCATGGGTGTAGAGCCTCCCCCTAAATATGTGAATGAGGATTTGAATTCCCATTTAGAGGCAGTGTTGCTCAGGGGCTCCCCCTACTTCTATGCCTCCTGTGGGGTGCTGCACACTGTGTCACAGATATAATCATGATGCAAATGACATTTCATGCATAGCAAAGTTTGTTGTAGCAGCAAGGTGCGGCACTGCCGCACTTACTGCAACAACACAAGTTAACCAAGCACCACACAGCAGATTATGATTGAAAAGATAAACAATCTAGCACAATTATGATGACAGCTAAGCACACAAAAGATACATGTCCATATCCGATACAAATAGAGTCAAATAGATAGCATTATTACACAAATTAGAGTTTTGAGCGACTCTCAAACTCTCCACCTAACAAAGACTACTCTCAATGGATATGACATGAAGCTCCAGCTGCGAACACATGGTGTCAAAAAGTTGTTGATCACTTCTGAAAGGATCAATATGCCCAAGAGGGGGGGGGGTGAATTGGGCTAATTCTAAATTTCTTTGCAATAATTAAATCCTACGGTTAGCCCAATTAACCCCTTGTGCCTAGAAAGTGTTTCTAATTATTCTACCGCACAAAAGACTTACAACCTATGTTCCAATCCTACTCTAGCATGGCAATTCTAAGAATATAAATGACAAGAATTGAAATGCTCAAAGTAAAGAGAGGAGGAAGAACGCGGCGATGTTTTGTCGAGGTATCAGAGAGTCGCCACTCCCCACTAGTCCTCGTTGGAGCACCCACGCAAGGGTGTAGCTCCCCCTTGATCCACGCAAGGATCAAGTGCTCTCTACGGGTTGATTCTTCGACACTTCGTCACGGTGAATCACCCACAACCGCTCACAACTTGAGTTGGGTCATCCACAAGCTCTCCGGATGATCACCAAGCTCCCAATCACCACCAAGCCGTCTAGGTGATGGCGACCACCAAGAGTAACAAGCACGAACTCTCACTTGACCACGACAAGCCTATGAGAAGGGTGGATGCACACTTTGCTACTCTTGATCTCACTAATGAGGGCTCTCTTTGGGATTCTCAAATCTCAATCACCTCACTAGGACCTTGCTCTTCTTGGCACTCTCAAACGTGTTTCTCAGCTGTTGGAATGAGCAAAAGTACCCCCACACACGAGTGAAGTTGGTATTTATAACACCGGATGAAAAACGAACCATTATGTGCCTCTGCGGGGTGACCGGACGCTCCGGTCATGTTGATCGGACGCTCCGGTCATGTTGACCGGACGCTCCGGTCAGTTCTCCCTAAACTCCAGTGTTTAAAGTGTGACCAGATGCGTCCGATCGTGATTTTCCCTCGCTGGAACCTTACTGGAGTCGACCGGACGCTGGATCTCAGCGTCCGGTCACTTCACCTCTCAGCGTCCGGTCGCACCAGATGATTTCACCTTGGTCAAATGAACTGACCGGACTCTGTGCCAGCGTCCGGTCACACCGGAGCCAGCGTCCGATCAGTATTTGACCCTCCATTCACTTTCAACTCTCTATCATATGTGAATGAAGTTTGCTCCATTAGATCTAAGGGCTATTTTGGAGCTACCTAGTGCTAGTTTTAACAAGTGTGCACCACACCTAACTCACTAGACTCACCTAGGTCAAGCTACCCGTCCATACCCCCTTAATAGTATGGCCAAAGGAAAAATAAAGTCCTAAACTACTCTAAGTGTCTCTTCAACTCCAAACGACACTTAGAACTAGTCCATCCTTAACCTTGTCGTCCATCCTTTAAAAACCAAAATGATTTCCATCATAGGGGCATGACCACCATGATTGTCCAATCGATCTCCATTACCATGACCTAACTTAATTGCCTCTACAAAACACACGTTAGTCATAGTAATCACGTATTGTCATTAATCACCAAAACCCAACTAAGGGCCTAGATGCTTTCAATCTCCCCCTTTTTGGTGATTGATGACAATACCACCTCGAGTATGTGAAAGAGATGAGGTTTTTAACATGCTTGGTTCATATAGGCTTTTGACAACAAGAACAAAAGTGTTAGGCAAGCTTATATGACCCAAGCCAACATGATGTACTCAAAAGATATGAAATAAGCATGAGTACAAATAATAAAGCTCATTTGCATCGGAGTAAAACGCGGAAGCAAAAGCAAATGAGCATAGCACAAGTGATATTACATATAAATAATTCAAAGTAGAGAGCACACATGTCATATATCACGATCACGTAGATATCACTATCACATAAATATAGTTTAATGCATAACAAGTAAACATACAACGAATGCATAATAGTGTATCACACATAAAAACTCCAAATATAATAGATAAGCTAATATAATAACTAAGCTCTCCCTAGATATGTCACTCCCCCTAAGGCTAACATACTCAAACCCTCTCCCCCTTTGGCGTCAAACACCAAAACCTAAGGGTCGGTCGGCGGGGCTGCAGCGGACGAGCTGGGCACTGAGGTACGAGGAGCGAGCTAGAACTGCGTGCCATCATCATCTGACCCTGAGCTCTGAGCTATCTGACCCTCTGTAGGTGGAAGCGATGCTGAAGCAGTCTAGGTCATATCAAGGACTAGAGCTGTTGTAGGCTGTGCTGGTATGACTAAAGCAGCTGGCTCTGATGATGCCACTGAGGAAGGGAGCGTCTCTGTAGTCCCGGTAATAGGTGCAACTATAGAAGGACCTGGGATATGTAGATATGGAGGAGTAGGCTGCCCTATCAATTCACTAAAGGAAGCTCCAAGGCTCCTGGACACTGTAGTCTCTGGTACTAGCAGCGAGGACGTCTCAGCCGATGTGAAGCCCGTCTGAAAAGGTGTGAACTGCGGGGCTAGCACTGGCGAAGCAAAATACTAGGACACCTGCTCTGTAGATGAAGCAAACTGCGTTGGTGGTTGTCCTTGACTCTGAAGCCCACTAGACTGTAACGATGTAGTCATTGAAGTAGTGGCAGTCTGACCAAGCTAGGGCGAAGGCTGTGGCGGTGGAGCCCCAATAGCTATCACAACATGCTATATGAGGATCTGCTACTGATGCATGGCCTGCTGCTGCTACTATAGAGCCTGCGTCTACTGCTGAATAGCCAGCTGATGTCAATGAAACTCGTCCTACCGAGTCTAGAACTGTGCAAAAGTAGCAGCTGTCTCCTGTGCCTGGCGAGCCTGATCCTGCCTCATCTGCTCAAGTATAGCAAGAAGAGTGGGGTTTGTCTGTGGTGCAGGTGGAGCTGAACTAGAGCTGCTGGCCTCATGATCATGTCATCGTGCAGGCATCTGAGGAATGTCCCGGTAGTCCTCATCTTTGCTATCGCTGGGGTCACTCTCGACCATCCCCTCCTACTGAGCAAGCTCCTCCTCCTCTGTAGCTGCAATACCCCTGATAATATCATCCTGCTGGGCTGCAGTCTCTGGCACCTCTGGACGACGGTGCGGCTAGCTAGGTGCTGTTGGTGTACTATGCTAGATCATCTGAGTCAGGTTGTAAGTAGGGAACTCGGTAGTAGCACCACTGTACTCAGCTAGCATCTCAGGCGGCCTCACTGTCACTGCCCTGTGAATAAGAAACGTGATCCAATGGGCATAGGGCAACTGTCGATGACC
Organism: Miscanthus lutarioriparius; assembly: GCA_904845875.1. NCBI lineage: Eukaryota > Viridiplantae > Streptophyta > Magnoliopsida > Poales > Poaceae > Miscanthus > Miscanthus lutarioriparius. The sequence continues at coordinate 96,376,695 of CAJGYO010000007.1, read as the reverse complement.
TCTGAACCCCTCAGCAATAGTATCATCCATCTCTGATAGAAGGAGATCCCAAATGTCAAATACGGTCTGCTGCATCAGGGAGTTGAGAAGCCATAGCTGTAAGCGAGTCAAGCCCTCGCAATACACCATCCTCGGAATAAGGGTCCTCCTCATAATGGCATCCATCACTCTAGCTATAGGAGTGAGATCACTAGGAGTCCTGCTCGACCCCTCGCCAACAGGCTCCTTGAAGCAGTGGTGGACAAGATATGTAGGAGGAATCATACTGCCATGAGGGCATCTGGGAGGTACCGTCTGTCCATAGCACACCTCATGTAGCCTGATAGGCTGCTCCTGAAGCCTAAGAATCTCCCTGACCCTAGTGCTCGTCAGCCTGTAATCTCTACCTCTGAATGCAAAGTGAATATATCTGTGCTGTGGGTCAATCTAGAGAGTAGCATAGAACTGACAGACCCAAGATGGAACATACAAGCCTATCCGTCCAAGTAAATCTGTCAGCCCTGGTAAGTAAGATAGGTACTGGTGAATGTGCTCTCCGGCTGCTTCTACTATGGAGTCAATGTGGGACACCCTCTGAGATCTGAATACAGCGCCACTGTTAAGATATGCATTATAGAAATCCTCCTGCAGTGGTGTGTAAAAGCCCTCTGAAGCTCTATCATCCCTCCTCGGCGGGAACCACTACTCAAAGTCCACAAACCTGAGCTACTGCACCTGCTTGGCCGTGGCAGCCCTCAAGTCCAAGTGTGTCACTGGAGGCGGACCCTATGGTCTAGGCGGTGGACGAGAACCCCTCCGCTATGTATCTACCCTCGGCGTGACTGGAGCACGGGTGCGACTAGAGTGGCGAAGCTATGGCTGAGGTGCCTGCTCTGTCTCCTCGACCTACCATCCCTCCTAAGTCTGCTCTGCTGGTGGTGCCTGCTGCTGTGACTCCCCCTGAGGCTGACTCTCATCAATAGAATGACGCCGTCCTGCAACCATGACAGTCCCAGCTGGACCACCATGACGGCGCTCAACCTCCTCAAGTGCTTCTCTTGTCGCTGGTGGAAGCTGCTGATCTACAATAACAACACCACTACGAGCACCTCCTCTCTTGGCACGCTCTACGGCCTCTGCAACTACGGCTGCTCTAGCTATCTCTGCATCTGGGTACTTGCGCTTCTTTGTTGTAATCTTCTTCGTTGCCTTGCCTTTTGGATCTGCAGGCAAGCGAGGCGGACGCCTCGAATCCTCATCACCTAGACCACCTCCGGTGTTCTTGACACGAGCAATCTGAAGGATCTGAAGAAAACAACTGTCGTGGACAAGAAACAACTGCCGCTGACACTTTCGAGGCTTGGCCTCGATCCGTACTCACGAGCTTGGCCACGAGTTGACTGACAACTGCAAATAGGATCTCAACGGCACCGACTCACTGCATGATAGGATAGATAGGATATACAAATAATTTTAAGTATTCATCTAGAGATACGAAACCCTAAGAAAGCAAGCAATTAGGTACGAAATTGAAACGGGGGCTTGCTACCTGATGAATCGGTGAAACGATGAGAATAGGAGCGGATCGGGGAACCACCGGGACGGCTAGGGTTAGGGTTCGCGGTGAGCAGTGAATCGATGGCCGAGCAATGCAAAGAGGAAATTGGATGTGGCACTGAAGCAGGGCACATCAAAGGCAGTGCAAGGGCATGGCGTGAGTGGGCGCTAGGGCACAGGGGAGGAGCTGCTGTTTGGGCGGCGATGGGGCACTAGAGCATGCGGCGAGCTACGGCGGTGCAGGCGCTCGGGGCGTGCGGTGGCACGCGGGTTCGGGCTGGCGCTGCGCGGCGGTACTGGCGTGGGACAGCGGTGGCAGAGGCGAGCTCGGCGGCTAGGGTGCAATGTGGTGGCTCGAGCGATGTCGACGCGATGAGGGTGCGGAATAGGATTAGGTCAACGTGCGCTTGGATTATATGGGGGTCCCCCGCGGAGTAGAAAAGGAAACGGAGAAAGAAACCGGGTCCTGCACGTTTTCTACTGACCGGACGCTCCGGTGGCAGCGACCGGACGCTGCCACCCAGCGTCTGGTCAATTTCAGAAAGGTCCAAATCCCCTGGAATCGTGACCGGATGCGTCCGATCCCTACTGATCGGACGTAGCCAGAGTCCGGTGTAAGCTGTCTCCTTCGTCTTCGATCGACCGGGCGCTGGATCGCCTTCTGACCGGACACTGGGAGAACACTGTTTCAGCGTCCGGTCACTCCTTCTCAGCAGCAGTTCACCTCCTATGAACTGACCAAATGTTGGACTTCAGAGTCCGGTGCAGCGTTCGATCACTCTTTCTTCAGCAAATCTTCAATGTCCTTTGTGCTGCCTGTTCCTAATCAAGTCCCAACTCAAATAAGATCCAAATAAACACCAATTAGGACTGATGTGAGTGACCTCTCTCAAACCCTCATGTTTTTCAAAAATATTTTGCCTTAGGCTATAATTCTTTTTAAGAAAATAGGCAATAAGAGGGCAATTGAAGACAAACGACAAACAACAATCATGCATATGCAATGCAATACTTGAAAGTAAATCTAGTCGCTTGTCAAGTTTGATCCAAGGTTAAGCTTCTTCACACGCTTTTCGGCGGTTATCTTAACCATGTTAGACAAGCCCTATATGTATTACCAAACATTAAACATGTTGTATATTACAATGCAATACAAGGAACAACACAAGCTCATCTTTTAGTAAAGTTGCTAAAATCAAGAACATTGAGCTCATTCCGCAATCTATAAAATGTTGCCTCATCTAGCGGTTTAGTGAAGATATCCGTCAATTGATCCTCGATCCTTACACCTTCTAGTGAAATATCATTCTTTGCAACATGATCTCTAAGAAAGTGATGGCGGATATCTATGTGCTTGGTGTGAGAGTGTTGAACCGGATTATTTGCAAGTTTTACCGCACTTTCATTGTCGCACAAAAGAGGTACTTTTTCTAGAACTACACCATAGTCTAGCAAAGTTTGTTTCATATAAAGTATTTGTGCACAGCAACCACCTGCGGCAATGTATTCCGCTTCGGCGGTGGACAAGGCCACACTATTTTATTTCTTGGAGGGCCAAGACACAAGTGATCTACCAAGCAAATGGCACCCTCCGGATGTGCTTTTTCTATCAACTTTGCATCCGACATAATCTGAATCGAAATAGCCAATTAATTTAAATCTAGCTCCTTTGGGATACCAAAGGCCAATGTTTGGTGTGTGCTTAAGATACCTAAGGATTCTTTTTACGACAATTAAATGAGTTTCCTTAGGATTAGCTTGAAATCTAGCACATATACACACACTAAACATGATGTCGGGCCTAGATACGGTTAAATATAACAAGCTACCAATCATAGAGCAGTAGAGAGTTTGATCAACCTTGTTACCTCCCTCATTTAGGTCGAGATGTCCATTAGTTGGCATTGGTGTCTTGATTGGCTTACATTCATCCATCTTAAATCTCTTGAGAAGATCATTTGTATATTTCTCTTGAGAGATGAAAATCCCTTCTCTCATTTGCTTGACTTGAAAACCAAGAAAGAATGTAAGCTCTCCAATCATTGACATCTCGAACTCCTTCGACATCAATTCACCAAATTCTTTGCAAGAATCTTCATTTGATGATCCAAAGATAATATCATCAACATACACTTGACAAATGAAGATATGCCCATCAAGCTTCTTGGTGAATAGTGTGGTGTCGACCTTCCCAATGGTGAAGCCCTTCTCAATGAGGAAGTCCCGAAGGCGCTCATACCAAGCTCTTGGGGCTTGCTTAAGCCCATATAATGCCTTAGACAACCTATAAACATGATTAGGATATCTAGGGTCTTCAAACCCGGAGGTTGATCAACATAGACTAGTTCATTAATAAAGCCATTTAGAAATGCACTTTTCACATCCTTTTGATATAGTTTCATATCATGATAAGATGCATATGTAAGGAGGATACGAATGGCTTCTAGTCTTGCAACCGGTGCAAAGGTCTCTCCAAAATCCAAACCTTCAACTTGAGAGAACCCCTTTGCTACTAGTCTTGCCTTGTTCCTCACAACTACGCCTTGATCATCTTGCTTGTTTTGGAACACCCACTTTGTTTCAATGACTCTTGCACCTTTAGGTCGCTCTTCAAGAGTCTACACTTCATTGCGGGTGAAGTTGTTCAGCTCTTCATGCATGGCATTTATCCAATCCGGATCTTGAAGAGCTTCTTCAACCTTAGTAGGCTCAAAGCAAGAGACAAAAGAGTGATGAGCAATAAATGAAGCAAGTTTTTGTGAGCGAGTCATTACACCCTTTGATGGACTCCCTATGATGAGATCTTGTGGATGATCTTGTAGTAGAGGCGTATTTCTTCTATTGACCACTTGAGGAGGAGGTTGTGGAGCATCAACATCTTGTGCTTGTACCACAATTTGCTCATGAGAGACATGAGTGTCTTCATTTTCTACTCTTCCATCTTTTTCACCATCTTGTGGCATATTTGATGAAGAGGGTGGATCAATCATTTGTACATCATCTTCATCATCTTTAGGCTTGATGTCCCCAACTGGAATATTCTTCATAGCCTCCCTCAATGGTTCATCACCTACATCATCAAGATTCTCATGTGCTCCTTGGGAGCCGTTAGATTCATCAAATTCCACATCATATGTTTCTTCAACCAAGCTGGTGGCATGATTAAATACTCTATATGCTTTGGACTTTGATGAGTAACCAACAAGAAAACCAATATCACAACGTCTTTGGAACTTCCCTAGAAGTTGCCACTTCTTGTAGATGTAGTATTTGCAACCAAACACCCTAAAGAATGAGACGTCCGGCTTCTTCCCATTGAGTAACTCATAAGGTGCCTTGCCAAGGAACTTTTGAAGGAATAGGCGGTTTGATGCATAGCATGCGGTGTTGATAGCTTCTGCCCATAGAGCTTCGGGGGTGTTGTACTCATCAAGCATTGTTCTTGCAAGAGTGATCAATGTCCGGTTCTTCCTCTCAACTACACCATTTTGTTGAGGAGTATATGTTGCGGAGACCTCATGTTTGATTCCAACTTTATCACAATAGGCTTCTATGTTTGTGTTGTCAAATTCTTTCCTATTGTCACTTTTAATCTTTTTGAGCTTCACTTCAAATTCATTTTGTGCTCTCTTGGTAAACTTCTTGAAGCAAGATACAACTTCGGATTTGTCATGAAGGAAGAATACTCATGTATACCTTGAATAGTCATCAACAATCACAAGACAATAAAGATTTCCTCCCAAACTCTTATATGTTGTTGGTCCAAATAAATCAATGTGAATGAGCTCTAGCACTCTTGTGGTTGATATAAAAGCTTTGGTTGGATGAGTATTTGCAACTTACTTGCCGGCTTGACATGCACTACAAAGCTTGTCCTTCTCAAACTTCACATCCTTCAACCCTCTCACCAAACCATTCTTCATTAGCTTCTTGAGTGAGCTCATCCCAACATGAGCAAGTCTTCTATGCCATAGCCACCCAAGAGTTGTTTGGGTGAATAGGCAAGTCTACAAGTTAGCATCTTCGGAGGTGAAGTCCACTAGATATAAGTTGTTGTATCTAAATCCTTTGAATATCACTTGATCATCATCCTTCTTGGATACAACAACTTCCTTCTCGGTAAACAAACATTGGAAGCCAAGATCACACAATTGTCCAACGGATAGCAAGTTGAAGCTCAATGAAGCAACATATAGCACATTTGAGATAGAATGATCATTTCATATTGCCACTTTGCCCAATCCTTTAACCTTGCCTTTTGAATTATCTCCAAATGTGATTCTTTCTTGTCCATCTACTTCTTCATCTAGTGAGGTGAACATACGAGGATCACCGGTCATATGTTATGTGCAACCACTATCAATAACCCAATGACTTCCATCGGTCTTGTAGTTCACCTACAAGAGATCAAGCTTTAGGAACCCAAACTTGTTGAGGGCCCTTCACCTTCTCAACAAGTAACTTTGCAACCTAAATTTTCTTAGGCTTATTCTTATTGGGAGGTCCTAAGAACATGACTTTCATTTTTCCACTAGAGTCCTTTTTAAGCATGTAGTGAGCATTGAAGGCAAAAGGTCTAGCTTGCTTGGGCAAGGGTTGTGGTGGTGGAGTTTGGCACTCATGAGCAAAGTGGCCTTCTTGTCCACACTCAAAACACTTCTTTGGCTTTGGCTTTTGTTGATGTTGAGCTTGAGCCTTCTTCTCTTTGTTTGCCATGTACCCAATGCCACTTCTATCCATCTTCATGATGGTGTTCATAAGTATCTCACTTTAAAGATGCTTGCCTCTTATGAACTTGCTCAATCCAATCTTGAGATGCTCTTTCTCCAACTTAAGTTTTGTGTTTTCTTCCTTGAGAGCATCATTGTTCTTCTCTTCCTTGAGCTTTTTGTTTTCTTCTTTGAGCTTCTCATTCTCAAGGATCAAATCACCATCATGGTCAAGGGTTTCTAGCACAATGGTGTTGTGGCTTTTGATTTCTTCAAGATCTTTCTTGAGCTTTGCATTGTCATTCTTGAGCTTGACAAACTCATCATAATCATCGGCCTCAACCACTTGCTTGCCCTTGCTACTAGAACCTTGCTCAATGCTCTCAATGATCAAATCATCACATGATGTAGCTATATCAATCTTAACAACATCGTTAGTAGCATCATGTGGCTCATTGGATAAAAATTCTTGAGCAATGACAAGACTATCATGACTAATCTTAAGAGTAGTATATTCTTCTTTTAGCTTGTTGTGGCTAGTGATGAGCTCTTTGTGCACCCACTCAAGTTTATCATGTTTATCTTTAAGCTCTTTCTTAGAAGATTTGAGCTCCTTGAGTTTGGATGATATAGCATCATTTGCTTCTCTAAGCTCAACACTAGCCTTTTCTGCTATATCACATTTTGCTAAAAGTCTTTATAATGATCTTAGTGTATTGTTTTAGCAATCTATCAAGATCATCATAAGTAGGTGATTCATATTCATCATGATCACTATCGCTATCATCATTACTAGCATGTTCATCACCACTACTATCATCATCATTTGATACCTTACGTTCACCCTTGGCCATAAGACATAGGTGTGTAGAGGATGATGGCGGTGGTGGCGGTGAAGATGGTGAAGGGTCAATAACAATAGCGGCCACCTTCTCATTGTCACTATCATCATCGGATGATCCACTAGATAAATCAATGTCCGTGAGCCAATCACCGACGATGTATGCCTTTCCACTCTTCTTTTTCTTGTGGAAGTTCTTCTTCTTGCCATCTCTCTTCTTGTATGGCTTGTTTTCTTCTTCTCATCTTCATCACTTGAGTCATCTTTCTTGCCCTTGTTCTTATTCTTGAACTTGTCTTTCTTGGGCTTTGTGCATTGGTGAGCTAGATGACCAAGTTCTCCATAATTGTAGCAATCCATCTCGGAGATTGGCTTCCTTCTAGAGCTTGTGAAGAACTTCTTCTTGCCATCGAACTTGATGCCACTCTTGTTGAGCTTCTTTAGCATCTTGACGGTTTTCTTCACCATGAGAGCAAGGCTTGCATCATCAAATTCATCATCACTTGAGCTCTCATACTCAAGCCTTGCTTTGCCCTTTTCTTGGCTAGCTTTGAATGCTAAATCTTTTTCTTTCTTCTTTGTAGAGGATGAGCCATCTTGAGGTGTGATGTGCATTTACATCTCATGAGCATTGATCTTTCCCAAGATTTGTGTCGGTGTAGCGGTGGAAATATCACCTTGATGTAGCACGGTCACAATATGCCCATATTTGTCAATGGGGAGGACACTCAAGATCTTTCTTACAACATCGTATGGTTGCATTTGAGTGAGTCCAAGCCCATTGACTTCCTCTACAAGAACATTCAAACGTGAATACATTTCATTAGCACATTCTTTAGGAAGTATTTCAAAAGAGTTAAGCTTTTTCATGATAAGATGATAGTGTTCCTCACGCTCACTCTTTGTTCCCTCATGGAGCGCACAAACATCCGACCATAGTGCATGGGCGTCTTTGTGGTTCCTCACCCGGTTGAACACATCTTTACAAATGCCCCTAAATATGGTGTTTCTAGCCTTTGCATTCCATTTTTTGTAGTTCAACTCATCGCCTTGTGGGTGTGCGGCATCCCGAGGTTTTGGGAAACCTTATGAGGCGGCTCTAAGTATTCCAACATCTAGAGCTTCTAGATACGCCTCCATGTGGAATTTCCAATATGGAAAATCATCTCCCTCGAAGATAGGAGGAGGTCCATCCCCGTGAGACATCTTTCACTAGGCGGTTAAGCCTAAATACATGAGCACGAGGCTCTGATAACAATTGAAAGGATCAAGATGCCCAAGAGGGGGGTGAATTGGGCTAATTCTAAATTTCTTTACAATAATTAAATCATACGGTTAGCCCAATTAACCCCTTGTGCCTAGAAAGTGTTTCTAATTGTTCTACCGCACAAAAGACTTGCAACCTATGTTCCAATTCTACTCTAGCATGGCAATTCTAAGAATGTAAATGACAAGAATTGAATTGCTCAAAGTAAATGCTCAAAGTAAAGAGAGGAGGAAGAACGTGGTGATGTTTTGTTGAGATATCGGAGAGTCGCCACTCCACACTAGTCCTCGTTGGAGCACCCGTGCAAGGGTGTAGCTCCCCCTTGATCCATGCAAGGATCAAGTGCTCTCTACGGGTTGATTCTTCGACACTCCATCGTGGTGAATCACCCACAACCGCTCACAACTTGAGTTGGGTCATCCACAAGCTCTCCGGATGATCACCAAGCTCCCAATCACCACCAAGCCGTCTAGGTGATGGCGATCACCAAGAGTAACAAGCACGAACTCTCACTTGACCACAACAAGCCTATGAGAAGGGTGGATGCACACTTTGCTACTCTTGATCTCACTAATGAGGGCTCTCTTTGGGATTCTCAAATCTCAATCACCTCACTAGGACCTTGCTCTTCTTGGCACTCTCAAATATGTTTCTCAGCTGTTGGAATGAGCAAAAGTACCCCCACACACAAGTGGAGGTGGTATTTATAACACCGGCTAAAAAATGAACTGTTATGTGCCTCTGCGGGGTGACCGGACGCTCCGGTCAGTTCTCCCCGAACTCTAATGTTTAAAGTGTGACCGGACACGTCCGGTCGTGATTTTCCCTCTCTGGAACCTTACTGGAGTCGACCAGACGTTGTATTTTAGCGTCCGGTCGCACCAGACGATTTCACCTTGGTCAAATGAACTGACCGGACTCTACTCCAGCGTCCGGTCACACCGGAGCCAGCATCCGGTCAGTATTTGACCCTCCATTCACTTTCAACTCTCAATCATATGTGAATGAAGTTTGCTCCATTGGATCTAAGGGCTATTTTGGAGCTACCTAGTGCTAGTTTTAACAAGTGTGCACCACACCTAACTCACTAGACTCACCTAGGTCAAGCTACCCATCCATACCCCCCTTAATAGTACGACCAAAGGAAAAACAAAGTCCTAAACTACTCTAAGTGTCTCTTCAACTCCAAACGACACTTAGAACTAGTCCATCCTTAACCTTGTCGTCCATCCTTTGAAAACCGAAACGATTTCCATCGTAGGGGCATGACCACCAAAATTGCCCAATCGATCTCCATTACCATGACCTAACTTAATTGCCTCTGCAAAACACACGTTAGTCATAGTAATCACGTATTGTCATTAATCACCGAAACACGACTAGGGGCCTAGATGCTTTCAACTTCCACGAGCAGGGATTCGCCACCCCCGCCCATAAGTTTTTTTGGGGCTTGCTGCACTACTATAAGGTGGAGCTGCAGCATCTAAATCCCAACGGGATCCAACACATTGCGGCGTTCGTTGCCCTGTGTGAGGGGTTCCTGGGGATTAGTCCCCACTTCGACCTATGGCAGTACTTCTTCGCCATCACCCTCCTGAACAAGCGAGAAAAGAAGCAGTAGCTGAACGTGCCGATGGGATGTTCCGACATTCAACTCCGCAACAACCGGGTTAGCGAGTACCCGCCGATGCGTCTGTCGACCTCCAACAAGGGGTGGCATTCGCATTGGTTTTACGTCAAGAACGACGCAGCCGCCCCTTTGCTGGAGTTCACCGGGCGCCTCATCAAAGAGGTCCCGAAATCGTGGAGGAGGTGGGGGGTCCCGGAGAAAGACAAGAAGAAAATCCAGGACCATCTCACCGCATCCTGAAGGAGAGGGGCGTGAAGGGGTCAGGGATCATCGGTGCCTACCACACGCAGAGGGTGGCGCCGTTGATGAGGCGTGCGCTTCCCCTGCACATGATGGTGCCTAGGTGTCCCTCGATAGGACGGCGCTCACCGAGGGAGCGCTCTCCCCCTCCAAAGTGGCGCAGCGCATCAAGGAGGTGATGGAGCCTCCGCAGGATGACGTCGGCGCTATCCTCGACTTTGTGTATCTAGTGCCGGGACACCCCCCCCTGATGCGACCAGAACTGGGGTATATCGTTTTTGTAAGTTTTCCTTCCTCGTGCCTTATTTTCGATCGAACTCCCAACCTCTTTGATGCTGATATTGAGATAGGGGGATCAGCCGAAGAAACACACCCTTTCGGATCACCCGGCCCCGCTGTCGAAGGACCCATTCGTGGCGGCCGCCAATTGCACCGTGGCCGAGGGGCAGCGGAAGACGAAGGAGGACGAGAGGAGGAAGAAACAACAGAAGCTGCGTGCGTGGGAGCACAGGGAAGAAACCGATAGTGATGATGATGATGACGAGGAAGAAGAAGAAGAAGAAGAAGAAGAATAGGTAGTTGCCGATCCCGAGTGGGGTGACCTAGAGAGCAGGGATACACTGATCAGTATCCCCTCATCCATGTAGGGACCCTTCCTGTTTCATGTGGGAGGAAGTGAGTCCGTGAGGACGGCGGAGGTGGGCCAAACCATCGGCCCGTCCTCAGAACAAGGAGGGGCAGGCGGATCTGCCGTTGTGCCCCAGGTACTAGTGGAGGGGAGTGGCCCTGCCGCCATGCCTTAAGAACTAGCGGGGGCAGGTGGATCCTCTGCTGCCCCCCAAGGGCCATCGGGGGTGGACGAATCTGCCGCCGCGCCCGAGGTGCCGAGGGAGGGAGATGGCTCCGCCGTCGTGCCCCCGAGCGCAAGGGAGGCGAGCCCCTCGGCCCAGGAGTAGGGGGCGGGCTCAAAACGGCCATGCCATGACAAGGTGGAGCAAGGGCCTAGGGGTTCATCCCCCAAATGCATTCTTCGCCCAACAACACCGATGTAAGTCCTTGACTCCTCCATTTTTCTCTATTTTTCTCTGTTTTCAGCATGACTCACGTCTTCTGTTTCTTGCAGCGTCCTGAGATGAAGCCACTCTTTGGCACTGGCACCCTAGAAGAGGGTCACCATCCAGGCAAGACATCGGCCATCGCCCGACGTCGCTCTTGCTTTGGGCGGGAGCGGAGCTGGCATCATAGCCTCGTCGGCTGGTCAGGTGCCGCCCATGGTGGTGCTCGAGCCCTCGGTGGGACAAACGATCGCCGGGGCTAAAGGAGCGCCCTCGGAGGTCATTGAGCAGCCGACGATGGAGGCGATTCCGCTGCCGATGTAAGAGCGGACTGAGCTACCGCTCGCACTCGTGGCGTCGTCTGTGGTGGGCGTGGTGCCACCGGTCGAGGCCCTGCCAATGAAAGCAGAGGTGGTTGTGACCGTGACAAGCCAGGCGTAGCCGACCGTAGCTGTGGTGGTGCCCGAGGAAGCGGCATGATCCGTGCCACTGACAGCCTAGGTAACGGCGCCCAACGTGGGCCGGACGGAGGGGGACACGGCCATGTGGTCCCCCTTGGCCTTATGTCGGGAGGCAGCCACTCGCTCATGTGGGGTTTGTCGCTGCTCCAATGGATGGATCCACAAGACCCATGTCGATACTCTTCTCGCTCGACGATGCTACCAAGAGCATAGAGCGGGAGAGTCTCAACGAAGGGATCTCAACCATGCTGGAAGTCCTGAACTAGGCCTGAGGCATCCTGCGTGATGTCGTCATTCCAACTGGCTGGGTATTCACTTAACCTTTCCTCTCGCTTTCTTCTTTCTTCATGTGTTTTTCTGTTTTGACACTGATCTTCTTTTTAGTCCCTTATCGCTCGTAGCCAGGAGAAATCCTGGTTCCTCCGCGATTAGAAGGAGAGATGAGACCACCTCGCTGAAGAGGCCTGGCTACATAGGGACGTGAGCGCCTAGCTTACTATCGCCCAACAACGGGTGGCCGAGCTGACTCCCCTAGGAGAGGAGGCGTCCAGGCTCTGGCAGCGAGAGGCCGAGGCCCGTCGGGATGCGGAGGACGCCGAGAAGGTGTTCCACGATCTATCGGCGAGGGCGCGACAAGATAGGAGGAGGCCACCAGAGTTCGGAAGGAGCAAGATGAGCTACTCCAAAGGGACGCTGAGGTGGAGAAGGAGCGGGAGCTCAAGCTAGAAGCTGAGGAGAGGCCCGTGGCCCTACAGCAGAGGGCGAGCCTAGATGTCGAGGCAATAGCCCGGCTACGCAAGGAGTGAGATGAGCTACGCCAGACTACGGAGAGACTCCGCTCGGAGCGCGGCGTGGCCCATGAGGAGCGCAACCAGGACGTCCGAGAGCGCGACGAGGCATGAAAGGGCGTTAGCTCCCTTTGGGCCGATCATGGAGCCGTGGTAGCCCGAAGGCTGGAGGCCAAGAGCGTCTCCGTTGGGCTGGTCACGGAGCTCACCAAGACGCGGGGGATCCTTCAGGCAGAGAGTGATGAGCATGATCTCCTGCGCGTTACCGTCGAGGTGGTCTTCGATGACCTAGAGGTGGCGCGGCCGGAGGGAACCAGCTCGCTTGCGGCCTCTGCTGCCGTAGATATCATGGCATGGGTGCGCCAGCTCGAGAGGGAAGCTCTTCGCTCAAGGATTACCCAAGCCTTCGCCGTGGCCCGCTCCCACTATGCCTAGAGTATCGACTTGGAGACGATGAGCCTTGGCTTTGCGCCTGTCTACGAAGCCTCCGAGCTGGACGAAATAGAGAAGGCGGTGGCTCCTGTCACGTGGAACCTGGCGGACAAGATTGAAGAGATAGTTCTCCCCCGGAGCGGATAGTTAGTCGAATGGGTCTGATGGATATTATTTGTAATATGTGGACAAGTGTCGGCACTTTTGTATCTTAAAAACATATTCGTAATTTCATTCCATTTAAACAAATTTGTAATTTCGTTTTGTTTGATTGAACTTGCTTTCTTCCCTTTTTGCATTCAAAAAAGGGGCTCATGCAATCCGACCCTTCCATTCGTTAAGACCATAGGGCCCGAGGTGTGTAAGAGGGAAACTTTGATTATGCTGGTGAGCAAAGTTATCGTGGCCGTCGAGGCATGGGTTTTTTGTAGTCTAACTAGGTACGCTCGGTTATTCATTCGCACAAACCTTGCCACTAACCTTAACGTGAGAAAGAGGTCCGACGCAACGACTGTTTCGAAAAAGGGTGTTTTATGCCTTTATCAGCCTCCGAGTGAGATCCGACCCCTTGTGGTTGCTGGGGTTGAATGTTATTGAAGACCGATGAGAGGATAGCAAAACTACTCTTGTATTCGCGCATACCCCTTCCTTATCATTTTAGCTATCGTTCTACGACCGTGCGTTCGGTCTCCTTGTAAGTCCAACTTTCCTCGAGCCCTCATGCATAGCGGAGGTTTGGTCAACGGTCGGCTCATTTTTGTGATCGTTGCCCCATCCGTGGTTTCTGCAACCAGAGGGGTTGAGTTAGAGTCACTTGCCTTGATGGCTCGAGTGACCGCTCGGTGAGCTCACTAACGGGGACGTTCGGACATAATCCAGTTCTATCACCTATGACGGGATCGGTAAAGCCCTCGGGGGGCATTCCGTTGTTCCTTAATCTGCCTTCCAATAGATTCCCCTCAATGGGAAATCTATGGGCCCAGCTAGAGGCTAGGATCAAACGAGAAGGTTGAGATGGCCTTGTCCGCTTCTAAGCGGGATGGGCACAAGCCGCTGAGGCTCATATGCTTTTTTCTCCCTGGCTCTGTTTGACGCGAGGCGGCCTTGGACCCTTTGTGGGCAGCCTTTGAACCTCGGCCTATCGATTTAGGATCAGGCAGCTTGAGCCCTCGAGCCCCTTGGGGTCTGATGGGGGTCTAGTGTGTTTCATGCGTCACCCCGTAGTCGGTTTCCACAACTGGAGGGGTTGAGCTAACGACACTTGCCTCAACGGCTCGAGTGTCATGCTCAATGAGCTCGCTAACAGGCATGTTCGGACGGAATCTGGTTCCATCACCAGTGACGGGATCGGCAAAGCCCTCGAGGGCATTTTGTTGCTCCTTAACCCGTCTTCCAATAGATTCCCCCTCAATGAGGAATCTATGGGCTAGGCTAGAGGCTAAGATCGAACGAGAAGGTTGAATCGGCCTTATCCGCTTCTAAGCGGGATGGGCACAAGCCGCTGAGGCTCATCTGCTTTTTCCCCCTGGCTCTGTTTGACGCAAGGCGGCCTCGGGCCCTTCGCGGGCAGCCTTCGAACCTTGGCCTATCGATTTAGGATTGGGTGGCTCGAGCCCCCGAGCCCCTTGGGTCTGATGGGGGTCGGTCGTGTTTCATGTATCACCCCGTCCTCAATTTTCACAACCGGAGGGCCTGAGCTAACGACACTTGCCTCGATAGCTCGAGTGTCGCACTCAATGAGCTTGCTAACAGGCATGTTCAAGTAGAATCCGGGTCCATCATCCGTTGATGGGGTTGGTAGAGCCCTCATGTGGCATTCCACTATTTCTTAACCCGCCCCCTGGCAGATGCCCGAGCCATTCGATAGGCTTGGGTGGCCCGTTGGCCTCTCCTCAATAGAGATTCTGTGGGTTTGGCTCGAGGTTAGAATCGAAGGAGAAAGGTCAAGATGTCCATGTCCGCTTCTGAGCAGGGGTCGGGCAAGGCCGCTGGGGCTCATCTTGATTTTTCTCCCCTGGCTCTGTTTGACGTGAGGCGGCCTCAAGTCCTTCGTGGGCCAGCCTTCGAACCTCGGTCTATCGCCGTTCATATCGAATGAGACGAGTACCACATTGTGACGCAACGTGAAGCGTTGCGATGCAGCAAGCACATGTGCAATGTTTGGATGTACGGGATGATTGAATGAATGAGCACAAGGAAAAAGTGGGGGTCGGTAACGTTACCTTGATGGCATGAGTGATGGGTTCTGGGAGCTCTTACCAGATATGTCTGTGCGGGGTTCGGGTTTGATGTTTATGATGGGGCCGGTGTATCCTGCACGAGCGTCCCAGTTTTCCATTTCTGTCTCTCGGCAGCGATCCGAGCCATTCGATCAGCTTGGGTGACCTGACAGCTTCTTCTCGATGGAATTTCTGCAATTAGGCCCATCGATGGTCGGTCCGATTGAAGGTTATGGCAGACTCTGACCATCAGAGGAAGGCAGGTGTGGCTGGTTTAGTCGTATAGACCTCGTGGCGCACGACCTTCTGATGGCGTTTGGAGTCGTATGCCGCCGATCCTCCGAAGAACATGAGGCAACCGTCTGGTGTCGGAAAGCCACCGTCCTTCTCCTCAGCATCGTCCACGGTGGGGTCTGGGTCCTTCCCGTGCTCCCCTTTATTGAGCCCCCCGGACAAGAACCGCCGCATGAGGCTGTAGTCCTTGTACAGATGTTTGATCGGGAAGGCATGGTTTGGGCATGGCCCCTCCAGTAATTTTTTGAAATGGTTCGGAGTGCCCTCCATGGGCTTCCGACCACCCTTGCGGTCAGCGGTGGCCATGAGCGAGGCCTCGCACTGTTGCTTCTTGTTCTTTTTTTTGGCGGAACGATTGGAAGCGCCTTCGCCGGTGCTCTTGTCCCGCCTTGCCTTGCCATCGAGGTGATCGAAGATTGCTTCGACCGCTTCTTCGCCCGAGGCATGGCTGGTGGCGATGTTCAGGAGTTCCTTGGTGGTTCATGGGCCCTTGCGTCCTAGCTTATGAACCAGAGATTCACAGGTGGTCCCGGATAGGAAGGCTCCTATAACGTCGGCGTCGGTGACGTTAGGAAGCTCATTGCACTGCTGGGAGAAGCGCCGGATATAGCCACGGAGGATCTCACCAGTCTTCTGTCGGCAGTTCTTGAGGTCACATGGGTTCCCAGGGCGCTTGTGTGTGCCCTAGAAGTTCCCCACAAAGATCTCCTTTAGATCCGCACAACTCTGAATTGCGTTGGACGACAGGTGTTCCAACCACGCTCGTACCGAATCGGCTAAGAACAGTGGAAGGTTGCGGATAATGAAGTCGTCATTATCCGCACCACCGGCTTGGCAGGCAAGCCGATTGTCTTTGAGCCATAGTCCGGGGTTTCTTTCCCCAGAGTATTTCAGGATATTGGTCAGTGGTCGGTACCTCGGCGGGAAAGCAGCGTTGAGGATGTGACGGCCAAAGGCCTGAGGACCCAGCAAGCCGAGGCTCGGGCTTCGGTCTTCACCGCTATCGTAGCGTTCACTGCGATGAGGATGATAGCCACGGCGGGCTCCTTCTCTCGGGTCGCCATAGGTATGTCTGCGGGCGTCGAGGGTGCTGTGTGCGTCGCGGTTGTGGCTGAGACGCTGATGTACCGAGACCGCGGCGCGCTGCCTGCTACCCTGTGGTGCCTGGTGCACCAACGCGTCCCTGCTGGGCCGCTCGGAGAGCGTGCGTTGGCTGACGTCGAGCTCGCGTCGCTGAGACAACAAACTTTCTGCCTGCTGCACCACCACACGCTCGAGTAGCGTGCGAATCTCATGGTGGGCCCAATGGTCCTCGGGCATCACAGCCTCTGGAAGGCCATGGAGCAGGGCCGCTGCAGCGGCGATGTTCTGGCTTGCCCTGGCGAAGTGAGGGAGGGCTTTATTATCTGTGATGATCCTCCGGTTCACTTCACGGGCCATGGCGCGTGCGCGCCCACCGTCTCCGTGGCGTTCGATCTCCCGATAGAGCTCCATGCATTCCTGCTTGAGCTGGAGTCGTGCTTCCTCGATCTCCCGGTGTTGGGATTTCAGCTGCTCCACCCTCATGAGAGGTGGGGCCACTATCTCCCCCTTGACCTCGTCACCGAGGTTGTTCACCGGGGTAGCCTCCTCCTTGAAGATTCTTTCGACGTGTCCCTCAGGGATACCCGCCATGAAGCATTCCCGGGGGGGTGATGGCTCCCCCTACTAGAGTTAGAGCCAGAGGGTAACCCTGGCTCCTCTGCGAGGAGGCCACGGAGAGATTCCGTGGCGTGTTCGATCACCCCCATGAACTCGTTGTTCATGGAGAATGGGATCATGCGCTGTGCCACAAGGTGGCTAGCGGTCGCCGCGGCGTTGCGGAGACCGAATGGAAGCACTGTCGGGGCGCTCCGTGCGGGGTGTTCTGGAGAGAGGGTGAGACGGCGCGGGTCCTCCCTAGACGGCTGGGGTCCCAGGGAGACACCGAGCTGACGCTCAAGCCTTCCATAGTTGAGGCCGATGGAGGAGAGAGTTTGGATGGCGGCGTGAGCCAACGCCAACTCTCGTCCCACCGTGACGATGAAGTCTAGGTCACCGAAGCACAGGTGTGTGCCCGGGACCCAGCTAATTCTGTGGCTAGCCATCCATGGCCTGATGTTAACGTCGGAACGTGCAAAGGTCCCCTACCTGGCGCACCAACTGTCGGTGTTTCGAGTAAACACCAACGAGTAAATTTGTATTATTGCGTGTTAGGCCCGGATGGTGTGCTAAAAAGACACAAGGTTTATACTGGTTCGGGCAGAATGTCCCTACGTCCAGTTCATGGTTGCTTCTCGTGTTATTTGCACTAAAAGGTTCGTAGTAGGGGGTACAAACGGACGAGAGAGGGACAGATCCCAAGTCTCTGATGGAAAGGTTGAACGGATGCTGAGAGCTTGGGTGCTGCTTAGCTATGTGGTGTGATGTGTGTGGAATTGATCCCCTTAGTGGGGTGCCTTGCCTTCCCTTTTATAGACCAAGGGGGAGCAGGGATTACAGATGAGAGAAAGAAGAAAAACCAGAGGCCAATAAAGTCCTTCGCGGGTGTCGGGTCTTCCTTTTCCTCTGAGCTAGCCGTGCTGACATGGCAGATGGTGCCAGGGATAGCTCCATGCTAGGTGTCTATCCGTTGATGATGCCACGCTCTGACTTGATCAGCAAGTGGTCACGTTCCATCTCGCCCCGGCGGGCGACGCGACGGACCGGGGTGTTGATCCGCAACCCCATGAGGAGCGGACGGCATAGTAATTGCACGCCTATCATAGTAGATGATGTGAGTTTCCTCTTGGACCATAGCAGTTGTCGTATGCTTCCATCAGGAACCATGTCCGAGGGCAAATGCCGGCGCCCATAACATTGTAAGACAAATGTCGACGCTCACAACACTGTTCGGGCTCTGACATGCCTGGAAGGGCTTAAAGCGCCCATCTTGTCATATCCTGAAGGTACTTTTCTGCAGGCGTGCAGGGCATGGTCCTCAGTATTGCGGTTGACTTGAGTGCCCCGCCTTATCTGTGCGCGCAGTTACGAAGGAGCAGCGCACAGACGTCCCCGGACATCGGGTGAGGCAGAGCCTGCCCTCGGACGTCGGGCGAGGTAGAGCTAACCCCCGGACGTCGAGCGAGGCGAAGCCAGCCACTGGGGGTCGGACGAGGCAGAGTCTGCGGACGTCGGGTGAGGCGGAGCCAGCCCCCGGACGTCGGGTGCGACGAAGTCTTCCCGCAGACGTCGGGCGAGGCGGAGCCTGCCCTCGGACGTCAGGCGAGGCAGAGTTAGCCCCCGGACGTCGGGCGAGGCAGAGCCAGTCTCCGGGGGTCAGACGAGGTGGAGTCTGCGGACGTCGGGCGAGGTAGAGCTAGCCCCTAGACGTTGGGCGAGGCGGAGTCTGCCCACAGACGTCGGGCGAGGCGGAGCCAGCCCCCGGACGTCGGGCGAGGCGGAGTCTGCTCCCAGACATCGGGTGAGGTGGAGCCTGCCCTCGGATGTCGAGCGAGGCGGAGTCTGCCCTCAGACGTCGGGCGAGGCAGAGCCAACCTTCGGGGGTCGGACGAGACGGAGTTCACCCTCGGTCGTTGGGCAAGAGGTGTAGTTGCGCTCTTATCTGTTCGGAAGCATCAACGTTTGATGGTTATTAGCCCCTCCTCCTTGGGTACCCCAGTATTTGGTCCCTGACACATGTGTATGTTTGAATACTTGGTAGCACATATTAGCTTAAGCATTATGTCTCCCTTTATAGTATGATTTTTTCTATACTCAAATTCAAAATATAAAAGAATTTAAACATCTTTTAAGTTTGAAGCCATCTACATTTGTAATTGGGGGCTCCTCTGTTTCGTGTAGCATCCTCGAACATAAATTCCCTACTTGTTATCTCGATAAATCTCATTAGTTCTCTAATTACGTGGTCATTATCACCAAAACCCACGATTAGGACTTGATTGCACTTTCAGTCTATTCCAGAGCGGGCGAGAGGCTACGACTATATGGGGCTCGGTGCGAGCAGGGTCCGTAATAGAGCGGCGCGACTCGCGCGAGGTCCGTCCAGATGGACGGACAACCGAACATGAGCATTACTGTTTTCGATGTCATTGTGTTTGTTAAGGTCGATCTTGGCCTAACAAGTCACGTACGGTGGGTTGGTCAAAACCTGAGCTAACAAAAGAAGCTTAGTGGATAGAGCCTGGACAGAGGTTTCGGTGCTTACAAAAAAATCATAAGCTCATAACCGATATTATCTATATCTATATATATATCTAATAATAAAGAGACAAATTTTCCGGTCATTTTTTCGTCATCTATTTTGTTCGTCCACCTCCCCCTAACTACCAGTAGTCAAGAGTTTCTTCTGTGTGGACTTATATATATAACACGTGCTCATACGAATTAGAATAGCTATTATCTAGAGCGATACAAAGTCCGATTCCAAAACGTATTGGGTTGTGTATGGTCTATGTTTAACCAAAGGTCCATACTCATGCGCAAAAAAAAGTCCATACCCAATACGATTAATATATATAATAAATTTGATTTTTTCCTTTTTCTATTCTGTCATCTATTTGGCCTTTTCCGTTTTTTTGACTATCTCTGATCAGTTACCGTATCTGATCCGTTTTTTATTTTCGTATTCGTTCCACTTCTTTTCCTAATTTCCTCTTTTTGTTTTTTCTTCTCCTTTTTCTTTTTTTTTCTTTTCTAGACTATCAGGTCTGTTTCATGTCCTTTCCCATATTATTTTGCAGGTCATTTTTGTTTTCCCGATTCTCTCATGATTTTTCTTATAAACATAAAAATAAATAATAAACACAATATTATTGATATTTGGATCCTTTATCCTTCCCTAATCCTTAATAATCAAATATTCCTACTACTAAATTATTGATGTAATTTGATTAAGAATAAAAGTTATTCTTAATTAAATCATGAACATAAATCTTGGGTAGTTTATTGTCCGATCTAATCGGGAAGCGGCAACAGGGGTTGCACTGCCAGCAGATATGGCGCCGCGGGAGGCGGTGGCGGCGAGGCGGCCACGACAACTTGTTGGGGCTGGGGAGGCGAGCGGAGAAGAAGAAGGGGGTGGGAGGAGGTGGCGGACGCGGCGAGGTAGCTGCCGCCGGCGGTAGCGTCGACGAAGCGGACGTAGCCACTAGGGCGGAGTCCTAGCGAGCGAGGCGGGCCGCCTGCAGTGATTCCTCTTTTACACTGAACTTTGCCGCTCTTTTATGGATAATTAAATATGTTTATATATTTGATTCAAAAATAATATATGTTTATATATTTCTACTTATTTTGCACGACATAAGAAATTTGATAATTTGGCTGGCATTATTCCAAATTGCACTTTTATAGACGGTCAATGTTCTAATGTAATTATTGCTTCATTGCTGATGGATTAAATGCAAAATATACATATCTTTAGTAGCTAAGTAGAGATAAGTTTTGATTTTCTCCTGTTGCAACGCACGGGCTTGTTTCTAGTAACTAGAAATGTGTGGGCAGTCCGAGCCTGACCAACTTTACCCGTTGGATGATTGCGGGATGGATTTTCTGGGCCCAAAACAACTGGACCTTTTCAAGCTCAGTCTGGCCCGGCCCGGTCCGGTCCAAAGTCCAAATAAAATGCACGGGCCGTTGGGTTTGCGATTTTTGGGCTTGGTTGGGTTTGCCGGGCTGGGCTACTGCGACAAGCCTGGTAGCCAGGCGGCTGACAGCAGCAACAGGTAGTGGAGCGGCTTGACTTTGGTGGCTACTGGCAAAGCGCGCGGCGGACGCAGAAGAGGAAGAAGCAGCAGCGGCCAGCGGAGATGCTACCGCTGCCCAATGCTTCAGAAAGGAGTAATCAATCCCGGGATGCCCGATTAGGGGTCACGTCGGGGCCGTCCCATCGCCTGAGGAGAAGAGCAGATAACCACGTCATGATGCGTCCATGCTTGCTCCTGCATGGCTGCACCTCGCACCAGCAGCATCGCCACCGGCCGGATCCCCTCCCCTTATTCCTATGCAAGCCTACGCCTACGCACACCGTCAGCAGCAGCTGGCCTGGCTCCCTAGTGCTAGTGCTGGTGGTAATAGACAGCATTATTGCAACCCGTCAAATCATCCCCTCCTGCCCTGGCCTGGACGCGTCGTGGCCATCCATGCACGCAGCGGCGAATGCACCTGCACCTGCACCTGCATGCTCTGCGTCTCGTCGTCTCTCCTCGCTCTGACGGCCTGACCTGACCCAAATCACGTCGTCTCCATCCATCCATCACTCATCATCACACACACACTACTGCTGCTTGTTTTTTAACCTTAGCTTTCCTTCTTTTGTTAGCTCTTCCACGACGACCTGGCTCCAACTGCATGCATTTGCATGCATGCGTGAAAGAACGAATAAATGGATCTCTGGACGTCCATACTCCATAGCAGATGTATACGCAGATCGATCAGGCTGGCTGCTGCGGGTGCCGGAGCACAGCACTGCGTGTGCACGCACACGCCCTGGCCTCGAGAGATCTCGCGCCAGAGACCAAATCCTCACAGCACTGTGCGAACAGTAGCCTTGGTACACGCACTGTTCATGGCATATACTGATGAGTGTACTGCTACTGTGCTAGTGAATGACTGAAGAAACAAATGCACCAAATACACAGTGGACTAACATTTTGACGGAGTACGTACACATGGGCTGGCTAGAGCCAAGCCAATAAATATTTGAAGCATTTGCCATGGATATATACACGCAAGACATGAGTGCACATAGTGATTGAGAGAGCAACAACCAACAAGTGCAGTAGTCTACACTCTCCTGTTTGTAACATACAGTACATAGCTTTTTCTTCACGATCGTGCCTTAACACATTTTTCATTAAGCAGAAGAGAATACAGCGACACAACTACGAAAGAACCCTCGTAGCGCAGAGTTACAAAGCACCACCAAGGAGGTGGCAAGCAACCTAACAGACCGACCCAATACAATAGAGAAAGAAAAGGCGGTAACACTACTACATAAACGATTTTGCGCAGCGTTGCACTTTTGCACTCCGTGGCGGACACCTATTTTTGCCCGCTGCGGTAAATCACATGATTTACCACGGCGGGTATTTTTTATTTACCGCAGCGGACACTTTTGCCCGCCACGGTAAATCGATTTACCATGGCGGGCACCTTAAGATGTCCGCCATGGAAAATACCATATTTACCGTGGCGGACATCTTAAGGTGCCCGCCACGGTAAATCGATTTACCGTGGCGGGCATTTTATAAAGCCCGCCGCAGTAAATACGGCCCGATCCAGAGCCCAGATTCGGTCCAATTCCGAGGTCACGATATATATACAAGAGCCTAGGGTTTCACTGTGAGTCCTCAGCACCGCACCACACTTCTCTCCCTCGCCCCTGCCCTACCCCTCCTCTCTCGCGCCGCACCACTCTCTCTCCCTTGCCCTACACTCCTCCCGACGGCCCTCCTCCCTCCGCTCCTCTCTCCTCGGCGACGCGCTCCCTCCCTTCCTCTCCTTGGCGGCGCTCGGCTCGGCGGCGAGGCAGGCGGCAGCGCAGGCCTTCGCTCGGCTCGGCCCGGCGCCTGTGGCCTTCAGGCAGGCAGGCGAGCGGTGGCGGCGGCGCGGCAGCGGCGTCTGCGGTGGATCCAGGGCGCCTGGTATGTCTCTCCCTCTCTCTCCCACCCTCTCTCTCCTCTCAGTCCTCCCTCATCTCTCTCTCTCTCTCTCTCTCTCATAGGCGAGGTGCTGCGCGGCGCACGGACGGGCACACGACGGCGGATCCAGGCGGCCGCGTCGACTCCATGCGACGTGGATCCACACGACAGTGGATCTAGGGTGGATGCGTGGATCCAGGCCGGCTGCGTTGACTCCCTACTCCCGCGACGTGGATCCACACGGCGGCGGCATGGATCCATGGCAAGACGGCCCCAACCTGCGGCGTCGGCGCAGATCCGGCGGCGGATCCGGCGAGGAGGAGACCCCGGCGGCAGATCCAGCGAGGTGCGGTGGCTCCAGTATTGGGCTGGGACGAGCTCGTCGATGGGCTTGAGAATGGGCTCGCCGGTGGGTTCCTGGTTTTTTTTGTTTTTTAAACGATTAACCGCGGCGGGCATCCTAACGTGCCCGCCGTGGTAAAAGTATATTTTCCGCGGCAGGCACGTTACACCGCCCGCCGCGGTAAATCGGTTAACCGCGACGGGCAAGGCTGTCCGCCATGGTTAAGCCACGATTTACCGTGGCCTCTAGGCCGCGGCGGACGGCTTTGCCCGCCGCGGAAAACCGAAAACGCCCGTCTCCAGTAAAGTTTGTGTAGTAGTGTAAGAAGAGGACTCTGCCCCTCAAACATACAGAACTTCCCAAGTTCACCCGACTCAGCCTTATAGTATGTATGACCAACAAAAAAAATTAGGAGAGCTAGCCAAGGCAGAAACATCCTAATAGCAGACAACTTTGCAATATCTCACCGGAGACGGATCGGAGAGACGGTCGCTTGCCTGTGTAAAGACTATCCATTCAAAGATGGACTCACTAGCGGAGAGGGGGGGAGCCCCCCACCCCCACCACGGTCCCTACTGTCTCTATTGAAATTTTTTTAATTTGACTAAATTTGAAGAAAATTAGTACTGCTACCTTCCCCACCCTTCTCCAAAAGTACATTAAAAACACATTTTTGGCTCCGCTTTTGTATGGAATTCTTACGAAACACTAGATCAGATAGTCCCATCTACACTTGGTGGAGAAGGGGAAGAGCAAAGATGGACAAACATTTAAGAAGGGATTTTGATGGGTTGGCAATTTATTTCTGGCGGAACATTTGGAACGAACATAGCAGGAATACTTTCCATCAAATTTCAAAAGACCCAGATGGTGTCGCCCAATGGCAGAGCTTCTCATAGGCCAATAGGGGCCATGGCCACCCCTAAAGTTGTGTAAACTTCTCATTAGGGCACAGCAATGTGTGACTCATAAGCTAACTACAAGCATTTTTTTCATATTTTAATACAAGAGAGTGAAAACCTAGCTCTCTGCTAGATTTAGGTTCGAAGCTCTGCCACTGACATCGCCTACTTAATCAAAGAGGTAGTGAAACAATATCATTTAGCCAAATCGGCCTTTTCTTAAAATGTGTGATATCTTTTTCGTCTCTTTTTTCTCCCTTCTATTGTGCTACCTGGGCCCATATGATAGGTGAAGGTTGAGTGTCAGCAAGATGTAAAGTGGTTTGTTGTTGTTGTCCAATTTTATTTATCTTCTAATAAAAGATACCCAAAAATGCAGTAAAACTCTTTGCCGTCCTTTAAAAAAACATGCTTAACGAGACGAAATTGGGACCAGGATATATCATTGCATGCTAAACAAACAGACATCTCGATACATTTTAGCTAGTACCATGCACACTTTGCATGTGGGGATGGATCAACACAGTACGTAGTACAAGCTAAGCACTGTTCTGATGATCCAAATGCATGCATGCAAGTCATAAGCACACATGATTTCATAACAACGACTAATGATGCTACCGAATATAAGATACTATGTCTAATAACTACAAGTGCTTGTCGAAATATGACACTTGGAAACTGACGCTGCAACATTACAGGCCAGGTAAACCGATGGATCATCAGTGTTCAGTAGGGTAACCCTAAGGAACCAACGGTCCGGATCATGCGCCCCTGGGCGCTGCAGCTGGGCCCATCTCATAAAGGAACCCACCACCGTGCTGCAGGTAGGCCTCCAGCCAGGTAGGTGGCGGTGGCGGTGGCTCCTGTGGACCGGCGTTGACCCCGACCTGGGGCGGCGGCGCCAGGGCCGGCTTGCCGGCGACGATGGGGGTGAAGGGAGGGAACGGCGGCGGCATGGGCAGCACGGCGCTGTTGCTGCCGTTTGCCGGCTCTGGCTGCATGCAGGCCGCCGCTGCTCCGGGGAAGACGACCTTGCCATGGTTGCTCGGCGGCAACGGCAATGGAGGCGGCTGCATGCTGGGGTGGCCGTGGTGGAAGGGGATGCAGCCGCTAGGGTTTGGGAGGGGAGGCGCAGTGGGGTCCTGCTGGAAGCAGAAGCTAGAGGGGTCCATTGCCATGGGAAGGTAGTAGGGGCTCTTCACCATCATCAGCTTGCTGTACTGGTCGCCTGCCTTGTGCAGTATCCTGCAGATCACCCATTCCTCCTGCATGTATAAAAAGATTCAGCAAATCATCAGTCAGGAGTAGGAGTATAGACATAGAGTATACTAGTAAAAGATTATTTTCTGTCGATTGTGATCCATATCCAGGGCACAAGATTCATCAATAGTGTATCTGAGAAGGTGATCTCTAGGCATAAAACACAGAGGTAGTACATCAGTGTATATAGTATTTATATTTTTCTGAAATTTCAGAGTATATAAATGTCCTGCTGAATGAACAACTTCTGAAGATGGCACATTTGTTTGTTTTACAAATTAAAAAACGGGAACCCACACGAGCAGCACATTGGATGCTCATGCTACTAGTTTATATTGGGGACATTCTATTCATTGTATTGTACAGCGGAGATTTGGAAGGGAGGCATGTCAGTGTTTGGAGATATGCCAAGTACATCCATGATGCACCCTGATGGCAGTAAGGCACAACACAACGCAAAACAAAACTAGGCCTTGTTTAGCTCCACGGTGTAAAGTCATGTGTCATGACAGGTGTCACATGTGGTGTCATATGGGTGATACTAATAAAAAAAATTACGGAATCCGTCGGTAAACTCGCGAGACGAATTTATTAAGCCTAATTAATCCATCATTAGCACATGTGTTACCGTAGCACTTTATTGTCAGATCATGGACTAATTAGATTTAAAAGATTTGTCTCGCAAAGTTATTTTTTTTAGTTTATATTTAATACTCTATGCATGTGTCAAATATTCGATAGGATAGGGTATAAATTTTTGGGATGAACTAAACAAGGCCATAGAAGCATCAGTAGCTGGGTGGCATGGATCCTCTGTGTCAGTGCAAATAGATTTCGAGCAGAGATAGATGGAACTACTCCTGGCCATGCATGCATGCTGCTGCGGCTGAAGCTGGGCACAAGAACTGTGGTTGTTGTACCAGTGCATTATCATGCTTACACCAGCCAGTATAGTGGCATTGATGAATGCACAGGAGGAGTACTCCTACATAAAGCACACATGTATCAATCTGCATGCATATGTCACCCCAAGCCCTCTCCTTGTACTGCTATGATGCATACGGAGGTATCATGCATGCCACATTCATTGCAGCCAGGATATCTGCGACTCCTACTTCTTGTCAATGATATCACATCTCTACTACTGTCACACTGTTGCGTTTTCACGGCATTCATTCAAAGAAGAATCATTGAAAACAGCACAGAAAACTGAAAAGATCTGCCCTGAAACCTTAAGGAATCCATTCATGCGGCATGGAGTAATATAGCTACTCTAGTTGCGTCGTTTTAGTTTCAGAAACTCGAGAAATGAATCTGCTCTGAACAAATCGGTTTACACATACCTTGCAGGGGCGGCGAGCGGCGGCGAAGTCGCCGTCGAGACGGTACTCGTGGAGGACCCACTTGGTCTTCTCGCCGCGCGGCGCGCGGCCCTTGTAGAAGACGAGCGTCTTCTTCATGCCGAGGAGCGCGCCGGTGGCGGCGTTGAGCACCTCGCGGTCCTTGCCGGTGGCCTTCCAGTATCCGGCGCCGGTGGCGCGGTTGGTGCGGAGGCCCGTGGGGTACTTGCGGTCGCGGAGGCTGAAGAAGTACCACTCGCGCTCCCCCATGCGCGCTGCGTCGGGGAGCTCCCACGGCTCGCACCGGTTGAGGTCCACCTCGGCGATGTCGATGCCGCAGCAGGCGCCGTTGAACACCTTGGCGGCCAGGTAGAAGGTGACCAGCTCCTCGTCGGTGGGGTGGAACCGGAACCCCGGGGGAAGGCCGTGCTCGCCTCCCGCCGCCGCCATCTCCTCCCCGAGCAGGTCCCACAGCTCGTCGCCCATGGCCTGGTGGTCCTGGCGGTGGTGCTGCATACACGGTGCTATGCAGCTAGCCACGTACTGAGAGCGATCTGCTGAGAACGAAGCAGGGAGAGAAGAAGGATCCAAAGGGGGGAAAGAGATTTGCCCGAGAACCCTATATCCTTGCCAACCTCACTCTCACTCTTTTCTTCAAGATGATGAGAAGAAGCTCTGACTCTGAGCTGTGGTAGTGTGGTGTGGTGTGGGGGAAGAAGCCAATGCAAGGGGTGCTCTTTATAGTGGGGAGCTTGCTAGGTAGCACCATGCTCCTACCTCCATGAGGACCATGACCATGAGAGCTCTGCTCTCTCTCTCTCTCTCTCTCTCTCTCTCTCTCTCTCAAAAATGGAAAGGTTAAAGGAGGGCGATGGACATGGTGGCACCTGGCATGGGCCCAATGAGGAAACTTGATGGAGCTTAACGCCTTAACGGGAACTGTTGCACGTCGTAGCAACGTCCTAGCCAAGGGCTGTTTAGATGGCGAAAATTTTTGCAAAATGTACTGTAGCACTTTTCGTTATTTAGTAATTAGTGTTCAATCATAGTCTAATTAGGCTTAAAAGATTCGTCTCGTGAATTTCGTCTAAACTGTGTAATTAGTTTTATTTTTTATTTATATTTAATGCTTCATGCATGCGTCCAAAGATTCGATGTGACGAAGAATCTGAAAAATTTGGCAAAATTTTCTGAAACTAAACCGGACCTAACACCACCGGTTAGTTCCAAGCTATACTAGCTAGCTGCTGCTTCTGTAAAGTCTCAGCTACGCCCTGTGTGCACACAGCATGTACGTACGTTATGCGTGTGAGGAAAGGACGACGACGAGGGAAAACGTACGTACTCTACACACGCATGCACGTTCATTCATCGCCGTGCAATATACGTACGTACATATGTGCATGTGTGATACAACACGTATAGTACAGCCGTCGTGCTTGAACGGGGAGCGTGTACCGGCATATATCTGAACAGACGTATACATGTGTGCGTGCATGCATTCGTATAGGCAGACAGCGACGTATGTATGTTCCGGATATTGAGGGATGCAGGCAGTAGGGTGATGAACATGCATGTACGCAAACTGTTTCCGTTTACTGTGTACTTCCCTTCTTTCCGGGCGCTAGGCTCTGCTCGACTGCCATTATAAGCCGGCTTATACAGCTATGGTATAATATTTTTTTTAACAAATCAACTATATACAAGCGGCTTATAAACCAGCCGAACTTAGTGTCTACTGCTGCTTGCCATGTCGATACTAATTAATAATCCTTCGCGCTCGATTGGGCATGCATACGTACTCCTGTATGCGCTATTTAGCATAGTGGCTCTTCGCCCTATTCGCTTGGCTTATAAGCCGTATTTTTTCAGTCAACGAACAGTATTTTTCTCTCACAACAAATCAGTCAACAGTATTTTCAGTCATGGCTTATCAGCCAAGCGAACATTTGTTCCTCCGTCTTGTGTTTAACTGTTTTAGAGCTACGACAAACAAGACTAAACTGCTTAAGATATTACTATAGGCGTACTCCTATAACCGCTTCTCTTCTCTCTCCTCCACCTCACCATTCAGCCGGCTTACATCCTGCTATTATACTTGCTCTAACACATACCGCTGTACAAGTACGTACTTAACTGCTTAACGTAGCCTAGTAGTAGTAACTATAGGCCTAGTTGTACAAGTACTGCTGCCAAGTTGCATGCACCACCTTTTTGTTTGCACCATGAAAATTTCTGAAACCCCACACACGGCCCATCCCCATTCCACTCACATGCACACGTTCGTGTACGGTGTTACATGGTGTGTCTTGGTGCGTTTGTCTCTGGTTGCGCATTTATTTTGGACTACCAGAAGAAGGAATGGCAGGTCCTGCTGCGGCATGCATCGGGGTTTGGGGGAGGACGGTGGTGCTGGTGGACGCGAGTTTGCACGAGGGCGGCAGTAAATTTCCTCCTGCTGCCGTACGCCGGCCGTGGAATCCCAGTCCTTGCTTTACCATACCAGTTCGATCCCTCTCAAAGTCTCAAGCTGTCAAAACTCAGGGTCCATGCTCCTCCTTTTCACAGCACTCTACTCTCTAGCTCTAGGCCTTGTTTAGTTGGCGAAATTTTTTGGAAAATGGTATCATAGCACTTTCGTTATTATTTGTCAATTACTGTCTAATCATAGTCTAATTAGACTTAAAAGATTCGTCTCGTGAATTTCGTCTAAACTGTGTAATTAGTTTTATTTTTTATTTATATTTAATGCTTCATGTATGCGTCCAAAGATTCGATGTGACAGGGAATCTTGAAAAATTTTGCAAAATTTTGGGAACTAAACAGGCACCTAGTTGGAGTATAGCTGATGGAATGGAGGCAATATGCATCAATGGTCGATCCATCGGTTCTATTCTATGACAATGCATCAATGATCTAGCAGCTCTTGCAGTTGCACATACACTTTAGAATCTCTCCAAGAATGCTTAGAGGCCGTCGGCCGGATCGGAGTGTGTGTTCATGGAATCATGGCGGTCGATCCATGTTGTTATTCTTTTTGATCGAATCATGTCCCTGTTTATACTGTATATACTAGGCCACTGCATGAATGAATGACAAGAGAGAGTGACTAGCCCTGGAATGGTGACAAAAAGGCCTATGCCCTAGAATAGTGTACTAGTCCTAGTCCTCATGCTTACTACGGGTCTGTTCGCTGGTCGGTGCTGATGCTGGTTTGGGCTGACTGGTACTGGTTTTTTTTAGAGAAAAACACTGTTGGCTGGCTGGTTTTGATAGGCTGAAACCAACAAACGAACAGACTATACTACTCCATATAGTACTACTACATTTCGTTTCCATGATCAGACGACGATGCTTCATGCCCGGTTTTGCATGCCAGGGCCCCAAGGGAAGGGACGGAGGAGGAGGTACGCTCCAGCACAAGGGAAACTAGGGCCTTGTTTAGTTTGCAACTTTTTGCAACCGGATGAATAGTACCACTTTCGTCTTATTTGGCAAATATTGTCCAATCATGGACCAACTAGGCTCAAAAGATTCATCTCGTGATTTCCAACTAAACTGTGTAATTAGTTATTTTTTTTACCTACATTTAATACTCCATGCAAGCAGCTAAAAATTGATGTGATGGAGAGAGAGTGAAAAAACTTGGAATTTTGAAGCAAACTAAACAAGGCCTAGGGTGAGGCACTGCGACTCTGTGCCGGGCGGCCGGCCGGGCCGTGTGCCAGTCCACAAAAGTTTGGCGCCCCCGAGGAGGAAGAAGACGACGACGAGGACGACGACCTGATACTGAGAGAGGTTGGAAGAGGCAGAGGGGAAAAGAAAGGTGGCCCCTGCTGCCTGCACCGCGGCCGCCCGGCGCTACTTCCGAGACCGAGTGGGCTAACCTGGAGTAGCTTGGACGACATGCGTGCGTGCTTGTGCGTCCGTTCCTGAATGGTGAATGGTGAAAATATTTTAAGGGCTTTAGCTAAGCTAGGTGCAAAAACAAATGACCTAGTACTGTGTAGGAGAGAGTAGGAGGCAATAATTTGCTA
Organism: Miscanthus lutarioriparius; assembly: GCA_904845875.1. Lineage (NCBI taxonomy): Eukaryota > Viridiplantae > Streptophyta > Magnoliopsida > Poales > Poaceae > Miscanthus > Miscanthus lutarioriparius. The sequence continues at coordinate 96,345,680 of CAJGYO010000007.1, read as the reverse complement.
ATGCTTGCCCCAATCATTGGCGCATTGCCATTGGCCGTTGCATCGTCACAAACTGGAGTAGGAGTACTCATGGTGGATCGATGGAGCTAGTAGCAAGGTTATGTATAGCTAGGCCATGAACTCCGTAGCATAAACAAACCTAGGCCATGTTTAGTCCCCTAAATTTCTGAATTTGGCACTATGCAAAAAGAAGATTATCCGTCACATCAAACTTGCGGTACATGCATGGAGTACTAAATGTTGACGAGTTTGGTTGTACTTTGCGAGACGAACGTTTTGAGCCTAATTAGTCAACGATTGGACAATTATTACCAAATACAAACGAATACTACAGTGCGCTACAATGTAGCTACAGTGTTTTCGGCGGCGCCGATTCGGGTGAACTAAACATGGCCCTAGTAGTAGTAAAGAATTCAGTGTCCAACTGCGTGGCATTCCTCTCTAGAGAACTGGTACTAGTCACTCCTGCGTGGCAACAAGTACCAGCCAAAGCCTTCCAAACCAAAGGTGCTAAACTTGCATGGCAGAAATTTGCATTGGCAGGTATGCATGCAGTACCCTTTATTTGGTATATAAAAAACTTGCCATATACTATGGCCTTGTTTAGTTGGCGGAATTTTTGGGGAAATGGTACTCTAGTAGTTTGGCAACTGACATGTCACCTAATGAAAACGCTAAAATCAGGCCAAACCTAGGACGTGTTTGGATCACTTGCTTGAGATCGCTACGTAAGAAACCGAAACATACAACATGTTTGGTTTCTTTACTTGTCTGTCTCGTTTCCTGTGCAAGCAGGGTTTTTCTTGCTAGCTTGGGAGATCCAATTTAGCTCGCCTATGCTGGCAAGGCTAATCTTGTGGAGAAAATCCAATGAGCCAACCAAGCATCCACTAGTTCAATGGACTAATGGTGATCTGTGTTTTAGATGGAAAGAAAAAGGGTAGGAACTATCGTGTTCCTACAGAGAGACCGGTTTTTAAAGCATGCGTAACCAAACAGATATAGACGACGACGGTACTACGGTGGCTTCTCCTGTAAGTACAGCCGACCGTGCAAAAGGCAGCGTCCGAACAGGAACAGTAGTGCGCGAAGAAAACCATGGGGCACACGGGCGAGCACGACTGCACGAGCATGCAAGAGAGAAAGAAAGATCGCAGGCGGCCAGCCAGAGAGGCAGACAACGTACTGCAGCTAGCCTGCTGCAGGAGGATGCAGAGCGTATGCAGTGCAAATCAGGCGCGCACTGTTGCTCACTCACTGTTGGCGCTGCTGGCCCGGCGGACGGGCGGAGGAGGACGAGATCCAGCCAGGAACGCGAAGGAAAGCCCATGGCCATGGGGCGCGAGGCCGCGGAGTTTGTTGGGTGCAGTGCGGGGCAGCCTTTAATCCGCCGCGGCGTCGCAGGCGCCAAACTGCCACCACGCCCACCAGGGCCATGCATGGCCCATGGGCGGCGGCAGCAGCAGCAGCCCTAGCAACTACTAGCTGCCCTCTGTGCGTGCTGCGTGAGAGAGAGGCCCCACGTCCGTCGCAGGCTGTGGCTGGCTGCTACGCCTGCAGCAGGTCTCGCAGTTGATGGGCAGCAGGCATGGCCACGTGCGAGAGCGGCGGGCGGAGGTGACGACTCGGGGGCCGCCCGCGGCAGGCCAGGCGAGGGGACGGACGCTCGTGCGCGCGCGCACGCGATCATCCAATCCCACCCTGCTCTACTGCTGCCGCTCCAGCTTTCTCGCCATGCGCTGCGCGCTGCCGCAGTGCCGCGGCGTGCCGCAGCCCATCCCATCCGGCCACGGGCCATCCCGCTCGCCTGCCTCGTCTCTCCCCCCACACATGCCCTGCCCCCGCACAGCACTGCGCGTACGTGCTCCGTGCCTCCGTCCGTCCGTCCTAGCTGCAGCAGCGCTGTGTGCATCCACGTCCACGCACACTTTGCTCGAGCGAGCCTGCCTGCCGCCTGGCGTACTAGAGAGGCCAGGCCAGGGGTTGGACGGCAAGCAAGATCTCCGACTGCGAGTCACCCCGTCACAGTACCTGTACTACGTGTCTGCCGTCCTTAACCTGTAGCGCGCCGCGGCAGTTCCGTGTCCGTGTGGCACCGCTCAGACCACTGCCGGTACTGGTGGCTGGGTTTCCTGCCTTCCGGCCCCGGCCGCCGCCCAAACGCAGCGACGTGCAGCCAGCCTCTGAAGAGCCGGCCGGCCAGCGACCAGCCCGCCACGAGAGCCGGCCACCCAGCAAGCAACCCTGCCATTCGTATGTGCTTTCTTCTTCTTCTTCCCTCTGTTTTCTTTATCTTTCTGTTAAATGTAAAAAAAGTACTGACAGAATCGCAGAACGGATAGGACGACGCCAAATCTTCGTCTTTTCCATTCGAGTCCGTCGCCTAACAACAACACAAGCTAGGTTTACTGCCTGATCAAGTGAGCCCTTGTTTAGTTGGACCTCAAATCCTGCTCCATCAATGTTTGTGGCATGCATGACATTAAATGTAGACGAAAAAAACTAATTGCTTTGGTGGGAAATTGCGACCTAATGATCGAACACTATTTGTCAAATAAAACGATAGTATCCCCAAAATCCAACTTTGGCTAACTAACGCCAGCGCCGATCATCCTGCTGGATGCAGCGATCGAGATCGATCCAACAATCCAAGAGAGAGGCGAATGCGATCGATCATCAAAGCGAGCAGCAGAGAGAGGGCGAGGGTGGGTCTGCGCGTGCGTGGCGCAGCGCAGGTCCTTCGGTTGGTTGGTTACATTCAAGGCTCGGAGAGCTTTTGGTTCGGGATGGAGGGATCGCTGGCGGGGGCTGGCCCAGCCCCAGCTGCGACTCTGTGTCTGGCCGCTCAGGTGGATTGGGGGGAGAGCTGCAGGAAGGGAGGCCGGAGACCTGCCCCTCTGCATGGCGCCCTGCTACGCCTGTCAGAGACTGCAAGTTTGAAGTTTCTTCTCGCATGCATGCATGCGTCAGGGAAGACGTGCGCTCAAAACTTTATTTAAGGAAATTAAGTAGTACTACATAGGATTAAGTGATAGGAAGTGCTAGTAGTATAGTACTAGTATTGTTTGATATCTTCATTTTTATAAGCTTCAGGCTGCCTGCAGTTTGCAGGCAAATCTTCTGTGAACGCCGTCGAGAGTCTGGGAAGTAGCTAGCGCATCTTGCCAAATGGACTACTGCCTACTGCTGTGTTTGTGTGCCACTCACATTCGTTTCATGTGGCAACCCGAACACCTCAAAAAACGAACCCCTTTTTATTCCTTTTAAAAAATAAAACATGGTGAAATTCGTCTTTATGTTTCATGTGGCGTGATAGAGTACGTCCTGATTTTTATTTGACAAATGACACGGACAGTTTGTACTTGATTTATATTACGGAGCGACCAGTGCCCGTCAAGACGTAGCGCCTGTGCGGACACTGCTCCCGTGCCCGCGCCGGACGCACGATCAGACCCGCGCTCAATGCACGCCCGGACCCGCGCCCATGCGGATGGAGCTTCCCACGCCTACGCCCGATGCACGTAGAATGGAGGCCCGCGTCCCATCCCCCTCAATGCTCCGCGCCCTCTCCTATCGCACTCCACACCCGGACATCCTCCGCGGCATCCTGTCCCCACCGCTCTCGTGTCCGCGGCCTCCATCTTCACCACACCAGGGAGCCGCAACTAACTGGACCACCGAGGGCTGAGGCTTCCTCCACACCTAAGATCTACTTTTGCAATACTTAGATAAAACAACTATAACATACGTCTAAAACAAATAAAACATTCGGAACATACACTTGCAACATAGCTATTTGCAATATATGTAATATCTAGATAAAACACTTGCAACATACGTCTGAAAACAGATAAAACACTTCAAACACGCTCTTGAAACATGCGTGTATTGCCATAGCAATATATGTAACATCTATATCTACTTTTGCAACATCCAGATGAAACACTAACATAAATCTAAAAACATCCGAAACGTTTAATACATACGTACAGCCATAGCAACATATGCAACATCGAGATGAAACACTTCAAACATACGTCTAAAACAAACACTTGAAACATAGGCTTGCAACATATTTGAGAACACCTGAAACACTTAAAATACAGCGTCGCCGGCGGTCACGGCCTACCTGATGGGAAACTACGGTGGCGCAGGCCTCCCCTGTCACCCCTTCCGCGACAGGCGAGGTGGATGAGGGTGTGGGCACGAGCAAGCAACGGCGCGTGGGTAGGCAAGGCACAGGGCCCAACGGCACATGCGACGTGGGCGGGGCGCACAGAGCGGTCTGTCCGGACGGGATGGACGCCCGTGGCATGTCATTATTGTTTATATGAATAAGAAGAAAATAAGAAGCAGTGTACAAAAGACCATGCTGAAAAATAAATTGCAATATAATTTGACAAAATGTCTTCTGATCCACCACATCTACCGCAAATCATGCTGGTTTATAAAGTGTACATGCCCGTCTATAGAACCACTGCATAAAAACATTGGAGAGGACATGCCCAGAGCCGCTGGGAGCCCAACCAAGATATGCTCATGTGCCACCATTCATCTACACAACTACAAACATTATAAGTCCACCACCAATACCAGATGGGCCAAAGAGCCAAGGAATTGTTATTCGAAATAACGTCGTCATTAGCAAGTTTTTGGTAGTCCTCTAGATTTTTCTGGATGATTTTTTTTCTTCTCATTTCCCTAGATCTAAATACATTTATTTCTAAAGCTTCTAGATATATTTTCACGAGCTCTAAATATTTTACTTGGATTCTTCATATCCCAACCTATTTATATAATTTTTGTTGAAAGTTTTATATGGTTAGAGACACTTTCAATGGTTAGAAACCTTCAAGTATATTTACCAATTTTTTTAACCTAATAAAAGGAGAGAAAGCTTCCTTTAAAACCACTTAAAAACCGGGCACGGAGGTAATTTGAACGGTTTTAGACTTCAGAGGTTTTAGAGTTTGTGATGAGGACAAAAATCCTAGTACGATGATAGTTGAGGGAAGTAAAATGTATGTTTTCGTCTTTTCGAGACTTAACGTTGGACTGTCAGTTGCGCCTGCCTAAATTACAGTAGTGGGCCTATTTCTCCACAGCTGGGCTACTGTGAGGGTCGTCAAAACGGCAGAAAAGCGACCTATTCTGGATTGTCAATTGTGGCCTCTCCCAACCGGTGGAACGGCCCGTGTCCTCGGCTGGCCCCCCTCCAGGCCTCCATTCCACGTGCTGACGTGCGTGGCCACGTCGGCGAGGTCGCGTGCCACCATCCCTCCGCGGTCCGCGGCCTCCGCACTGTCGGGCGGGCGTCCGGTTGCTGTCTCGGCACCGATCTGGCCGGACCGAGACGGGGGGCGGTGGTAGCTGTAGCCCTGTAGCTGCCATGTCGCGCTCCCGCCGCTGCAGCGAAAGGGACACTGAAGCCGAAGCAGATCTGAATCTGAACCTGCACCTGCACCTGCACCTCACGAGTCACGAGAGGACGGATGCTGAGAGGAAGAAGAAGAAGAATCTTCTCTGCTCTGCTCTGATCATCTCGACTGCGTCGGTGCTTCAGATCTCACAGATGCTTGCCGCGGTTCCATTGCTCTGGACCGCGTCGAAATGAATTACGACAGATCATTTTCATTTGCCTGCCCGTGGATCGGATCGGACCGGATCCGTGGCGTGTTCTTCATTCAAGGAGCAAGACTGAAGCAAAGCGGCAGCGACGGCCAAAAACAACGAAAGAACACTAGTTACATGTTCGTGGTCTCCTGCTCGCGGCAACGATCGATCATCTTTTTTTTTCCCGAGATCGACCGATGCCATCATACACAACATCACCATACTGCAATTTAATACTATACTATGCCCCTGTTCGCTCCGAGGAATTTGAAGACTATACTATGTCCCCGTTTGCTTGAAAAAATTTAGAGGAATCTGGAGAAATTTGTGAGAGTAAAACACTGTTCCGGATAAAAAAATTCTTAATAAAAAAAGAAGCAGATCAAAGCTAGATTTGAGAGCACGCGAGGGCCTATATGGATTCCATGTACACCACCACAAAATCATCAATTGCTTTATTGCGGCAGCTCGATCGATCACGGCAAGCAAAGCAACAACAATGCCGTGGGTGGCGGATCCGCCCGCCATGGCTGTCCCACCTCCTCCTCGATGGCTCGACATCACGCCTCGCCGTCGTCGAAGTTCTGCTTGTAGCTGATGGAGTCGTACCCGAAGTCCTGCGGCTCGGCGGCCTTGAGCGGCCGTCCGTCGCGCCCCAGCAGTCGCCGCGCCCCGGCGCGGAGCCTAAACAGGACGTGCCGCCACCCACCGCCGGCGCAGCGGCACCTGCCGCCCAGCGGCCGCGCCTCATCGTCGTCGACCTCCAGCCCGCGAGGTGCGAACGGCGCGGTCACCCAGCCGAGCCCCCACTCCCACCACCACCGCAGCGCGCCCGCCGCCGCCAGCGCCTTCACGGAGGGCATCGACCGCGCGCGCCGGAACGCCGCCACCGACGACGACAGCGACAGCGACGGCGGCGGCCTCACGTGCACCGAGAACGAGGACATGCGCCGCCGCATCCCGATCCCGCCGCCGCCCGCCTTGGTTCCCGCGGCGCCGGGCGTGGTCACTGGGAGCTGCTCGTCCTCGCTCCGCCGCGGCTTGATCGTCTCAAGGATCGCGTCGGTCGCCATTGCGCCTCGACGACCACCGCGGCGTGGATCAGGGGGACAGGGGGAGAGATCTTGGACGCGGAGGTTGGCCCTGGTTGGTAGGCGAAGGGGTGAACTGCTGGCTTCTCAGCTCTGCCTGGGAATACTGGGTGACTGAAGAGCTACTACACGTGTAGATATTTTTGTATTTTGGTCCCTTTTGAAAATATTTTTTACAAAAAGGCCTACGTCAAAACGTTTTCTAAAAATAGATCATTTTTAGGCGTCTTAGAACATGACGTCGAGGTATGAGGGTCGGCGTCGCGTCGACTGACACGACGCCGAGGTATTGCCACGTCACGGACGACCCCGGTCGACGGCTACACGGTGGCGCGTGGGGTCCAAGACGTCGGCGTCCTGTCAGCCCACGCCACGGGCCCAACCTCGGCGCTGGCCGGATCGAAAGCGCCGAGCTATAGGCACCATCCGGCTAGCCCCAAGCGGCCCAACAACGCATCGTGGCCCAAGAGGCTCGGCGTGGTCACTTAACGCCGAGCCACTGCAGACCGGCGGCGGCCCGACTCAACGCCGAGGTCTCGGTCCCTTGAGGCCGCCGAGGCCCCTTCTTCTTCCTCCTCCATTCTCAAACCGCCGGCTCTCTCTCTCTCTTTTTCCCCACGCCGCCACCAAACCCCTAGCCTCCAAAATCGACCCTAGGTGCCACGATCTCGGCTCCCGAAGCTTCCTCGAGGTAATGGTCCCTCCCCTCCTCCAATCTATCCGCGTAGATGTGCTTGCATTGTCCCTAATCATGTGGAATCATGGGTGTATGGTGTTTTGGTATATTTATGTTTGTATTTGCAAAATATATGGCTTAGGATGATTGAGTGTATTGTTGTTTAACTGTTTTATGTGGTGAGCATGTTAGGTTAGTTTGGTTTCTAGTTATTTTGGTCATTAGGGTTCTTTGTTTATTGTAGGTGTCATTAGGGTTAGTTATTTGTTGGTCATTAGGGTTAGTATGTATTTTATTTATTTGTTGGTCATTACATTTCAATTTTTTATGACTAGAAATGATTATATTGTTGGGGTTGAAAAAGATGAAATGATATATTTTAGTTTCTACTTATTGGATTGAAACTCGCATGATATATTGATATGTGACACTACTTGTTGTGTGATGGCTGTAGATGGATAAATTAGTGAGGTTGCATCATGGAGGCCGTATTGTTAGGACAAGAGATGATAGTTTGAAATTTCTGGACATGTGTGAGGAGTTGTTGATTTTTTCTAAAACACCATCTTTGACCCAGTTAGTGGAGCGAGCGAAGGTTAAGTTAGGCTGGAATGAAGGAGAAGTGCATGTTCAGTTTGAAGGTGTCATAGATGTTGGGTCGTCGAAGGGTCCTCGGATCAAGCGGTTGCTCAAAATTACTAGCGAGTCTGAATGGAATGATTACAAGGCAGTTGTATTGGCCTCAGAAGTGCGATCTTTGGATTTAGTAGTAAGTAAGGAGTTTGGCTTAGGAAATGATAGCTTCGAAGCATGCCCATCTTCCTCCGCTCACGTAGGTTATGGTCCTTTGTCTGAGGAAGAAATACTTGTCACACAACTAGGCTACGGTGGAGATGAGGAGAATCCGGTTGCCGATGGTGAGGGCAATCATGATAGTTATGAAGAGGATGATGGTTATGTAATTGGTGATGCAGAAGAAGGTTTGGACGACGCTAGCGGAGACTTTTCTATTGAGGATGAGCTTAGCGACGAAGATGATCTTAGTGGTGAAGAAGACTTTGGTGATGCTAGGGCTACGAACCGTTTTGACATGGAGATAGCTGGAGATGATGAATCATTCGTAGGGGAGATAGCCGAAGACTCTGATGACGATCGGCCTGTTGGTCGTCTCAATTTTAGGGAAATAGAGATATTGTCTAGGGTCTTGCCTTGGAGAGATCCACTAGTTGGTGATTTCGAGGACCTTAGCCATGGTCGCAGGGCAGTAGCTGATGGTGGGCCAAGTGATACAACAGTGCCTGATGTTAGCGGTTGGCTCATCATACGGAAGGGCATATTGTTTGCTACCATGGATGAGTTGAAATCATGGTTGCAAGAGTACTCCATTGTACACAACCGACGTTTTAGGGTCATCAATTCATTCAAGGAGAAGAGGTACACTGTTGCTTGTGAAGAACAACAGTGTGGTTGGAGAGTATGTGCTAGGAAGATGAAGGCAGACAAATGGAAGATTACCTCAGTGAAGCAACCACATGTTTGTGCCACTGCTGAGGCAGAAGAGAACCACCTGTAGCTCAATTCTATGTTCATTGCAAGGTAGTTATGCCCCGTGGTGAAGCATATGCCAACCATTACGGTGTCCGCGTTGGTTGAGATCATCTTCCAACGGTACAATTACTATGTCAAGTATGGAAAAGCATGGAGGGCAAAGCAGCGTGCACGGGAAATAATATTTGGAAATTGGGAAGAAGCTTATGAGCGCCTCCCTGTAATGTTGAACGCAATGAGGGCTGTAAATCCTAGGATGCACTTCGAGTATTTACCTAAGGATGGTGAAATAAGGAATGGTAGCCAGATATTTGGAAGGGCCTTTTGGGCGTTTGGGCAGAGCATCGAAGCATTCAAGCATTGCAGGCCCGTCGTCTCAATTGACGGGACCTTTCTTATAGGGAAATTTGAAGGCACAATGCTTATTTGTATTGGGACAGATGCAGAAGACTAGCTTGTGCCATTGGCCTTTGCGATTGTTCGGAAGGAGGACACAGATAGTTGGTGTTGGTTTCTCAGGCTAGTAAGACAAGTGGTAATTGGTCTGGGACGTGATGTTTGTGTGATATCCGATAGGCATGCTGGCATTCTGAATGCCGTAGAACAAGAGATTCCTGGTTACGGCCAAATACATCACCGGTGGTGCACTAGACACATTGCTCAGAATCTTATAAGGCGTGATCACACAAAGGACAACTTCAAATTATTTGAGGAGGTTTGCAGGCAGCAAGAGGTTCAATTATTCAAAGACAAGCTAGATGCCCTGAAGTTAGCCACAAATGTTGATGGCAGGCAATTCTTGAGCGAGTTGATAGCGTCGAAGGATAAGTGGTCACTTGCATATGACACCGGAGGTTGGAGATGGGGCTTCATGACTAGTAACATGGCAGAGATGTTCAATAGCCATCTAAGAGGTTGTCGTGGTCTGCCTGTGACTACTATTGCCTCATTCACCTTCTACAAGTTGAATGCTTGGTTCGTTTCGAGGAAGAAGCATGCGAGGTCTCTATGGACAACAGGCAAAGCTTGGCCACTATTAGCATCTAAGGAACTAGCTTTCTCAAAGAAAAAGTCTAAACGACAGAAGGGTTCATGTTTTGATCCAATCAACCATGGATATGAGATTCTATAGGGTGGTGGAACTAACATTGGTGGTGAAGATCGGGGTGCTCGAAAACATAAAGTAGTGATCAACGAGAACAAGTGTACATGTGGAAAACTGACCATATACCATAGGCCTTGCTCCCACATGATTACAGCCTGTTGCCTTAGACGTGTTGACGCTGAGGTCCCTCCCCGTATGGCCGCGGATTTCTCTTTGAGGAACCTAATGAGCACCTGGAATCCTCAATTCGAGCCATTTCTTGACGAGAGTCAATGGCCTACTTATGATGGCCCCAAGTATCTGGAAGAGTAGAGGACCTTGGCGGCGGAAGCGGTTCAGGATGGACATGGACCGAGCCACGAAAGGTAGATCAACCACGAGTAAGGTTGGGAGACATTTTGTAGAGGACACCCAAAAGAGTCGTTGCTCTGGTTGCCATAAGACGGGCCACAATAAGAGAAAATGTCTTGAACTTCTTAGACAACAGGTATCCACCAAGCTAGCTACTGGAATGCTTTGTGTAATAGTGCATTGGTTTACTTTTGTTTTTTTATTGTAATGTTACTCCGTACCACATATACATGCTTTTACTTATACTAATGCTTTGGCATTTCTTATGTTGCAGGATCGATCGGTTCCCCCTTCTTGATCCAAGGTTCGATGAGCACCACCGGGCTCGGAGGATCGAGAACGGAGAGGTATATTCAATAATTCATATGAAACAGTGCATTGTTCATCTTTTGCTCTATATTCCATGCTCTTTATAAAGTGACATGAACTAATACTTTTTTATGCTTGTCTTTTTTTGCAGGTTTTGAATGTGCTGAGGCCAATGACACATGAGGCCTCTATGACCATGGTCTACGACGAGAGGTACACGCCCCTCCTGAAGCTGGCGAACCTTGCTACTGTTGCTCGTGTTTGTCGTCGAGGCACGCCACCTTTCAACCCAGCGGCGCTGACGGCATTGATAGATCGGTGGCGTCCGGAGACACATAGCTTTCACCTACCATGCGGGGAGATGACGGTCACTCTCGAGGACGATGCCATGATCCTTGGAGTCAAAATCCGAGGATTCCCAGTGACAGGAGACACGGAGTCTGAAGGATGGCAGCAGCGGGTTGAGCACTTTTTGGGATGTCCCCTAGCGGTAGTTGAGGCTGGAAAGAAATGGCGCAGCAGTGGGGTGTCCCTGAGGTGGCTTCGTCAGCAGTTTTGGGAGTGCCCACCTAACGTAGACGCCCAGACCATGACATACTACTGCTGTGCCCACGCCCCGCACATGTTTGCTACGGTTCTCTTCCCGATGGCACTAGAGACACGGCGTCCTGGATGTACATCCCGTGCCTTTGGAACTGGGAGGATGCCGGCAATAGGAGTTGGGGCTCGGCTATACTTGCTTTCTTGTACCGTCAGCTTTGCGAGGCTTGCCGCCGTCCTGGAGGCGCGCACGCTACAATGTCATGGTGCATCACATCACATCGAGTAATAAAGCAAAGTTGTACAAGTTTCCACTACAATTCAATGTTTTTCTTAACAAAAGTGATTAACATTCAAGTTTCCACTCTTTTTGTAGATTTGGATGTGGGAGAGGCTTCCGGTTGGGAGACCACATTAGCTTGATCCCCACAACCTTGGTTTCCTCAAGGAGACGCAGATTGTCGCCCTACTGCGTGGCACACCTCTACGAAGCGAGCCCACGGAACTTACCACGTGTCATGCCACGCGTACATCGCCTTCACCAACGAGCTGACACCCTTTTGCCACAAAGATGTAAGTTTCCCACCCTTTTGGCCTAATCGATGATATGTGCACAAATTGAGCGTCGACTAGTTGATGACGACGTTGTGTACAGGTTTAATGGCACCCATATCGGCGGAGGCAAGTCACAGATCTCAACTTGAGCTCCTTGTGCATGGCAGACGAGGACGTCTGGATGATGAGGACCCCCCTTATTTGTTTCTATGCAGTGGAGTACCATCTCCCTCACCGTGTAGCACGACAGTTTGGTAGGCTGCAGCCTTCTCCGCCCAAGGATTTCTCCACCGGTTGGCAGCTCCACAAGTACGTAACATGCAATATTTTGTTCGTTTCACATGAATGAATCATTGAGTAGGCCTTCATATTGCCGCTATGGTGTAAAATTTGCAGGTTCAGCAGACAAAAAAATAAGAAGATCACCAACTGGCAGCTGGAGCACCAGCTCTACATTGATGAGTGGATGTTGATGGAGCAGAACAACATGGGCATCCACGCCGTCCATCGTGACAAGGCATTCGATGATTACATTGTTTGGCTTGGTCAACGAACAAGGCTTCAATTGAGGCCCGCTTGGACGGAGCAAGACATTGCTGACATTGCGAGCGAGGATGAGGGCAACAACCCATATGACCAAGCTACCCGAGAAGGCAGGCAAGTTGAGATCGCCCCTGCGTTAGCCAGAGCTGTAAGTGACACAACTATTTCCATCTCTGAGGTCTTAACTGTGATAGAGACTTAAATTCTTGTTTTTTTTGCATAGAGCACGGAGATAATGAGGACAGTGGCCGAGCAAGGAAGGGCATTGATGATTCTTGTGGGCGATCCTGATGAGGCCTCCATGTTACGACAGCACATTCAGGTAGCCTCCTGTCATTCAAGTGATGTTACATCTTTATATAGTTTTGCGACCAACCCCACTTACTAATAGTGCTTTCAAAATGCAGCGTGCCATGCATCGCCTCCGATAGGTAGCTGCACGCCTTGGATGTAGACGTGCCCCGGATGTGGCAGTCCCACAACAGCTTGGTGCTGGACCTTCTACTGCACATGTTGGAGGGACTTCATCTTCACATGGTGCACATGTTGGCGGGATTTCTTCTTCACATGGTGCAGCAACTAGTGTAGAGGGTGGTCAAGGACATGGTCCTTATGATGATGAAGATGATGAAGGACAGGGAGAGTACTATGAGCATGAGTATGATGAGATTGGCATGTCCCAGCTTGAAGATGCACCCCAAGGAACTCAAGGCCCCTCCGGTTCTGGACACCCACAGAGGACGCTCAGACCAGTGGACAGGTACACTCCAGGTACCTATCCGTTTGGGAGGGGAAAGCGTTACGCTCGCCGTCCACGTTAAGGACTTGGCTCAAATTTTAGCATACACCAATTAGCTCAATATCTAAACGAACATCTTTTGATATGCTTGTTAAGTTACATCTCATTTTTTGTTCCTAACTTAGCTCAATAGCCGCTGAAAGTTGTTAAAATTTACTATTATAGGAAAAAGAGAGATCAAGGTGAAAAGGAGCATTGGAGAAGGAACGAACTAAAAGCTGCAGACCTTGTCATATGCTTCTTTTGTGCGACCTTATGTAATGTTCTATGTATCTTATGGTATGCACTATGTTTGGACTATGTTTGATATCACTATGTTTCGATGTTGAATGCGTATGTCGGTGTGGTAACGACATGGACTGTGTTTGATGAAGCATATCACTATGTTTCTAGCGTTGAATGTGTATTCTATGAAATTTTGTATTCTGTGAAATTCTGTCAACCTGTGCACTTGTGAACTGAAATGTTCATTTCTTTTTTTTTGTGTACTCAAATCTCGGCGTCAAATCACGACACGCCGATGGTAGGCACTTCGGCGTTTAGTCAATTAACGCCGACCCCTGGCGCATACTGGAATCGGCTGGTTCGAAGCGACGAGGTGCCCAAGCTCGGCGCGTAGTAAATTGACGCCGACCCTTTAGAAACGGCGTTTATTCATTTGACACCGAGATAGGGCCGTGGGCTGAATCGACGACGTCCGCGGCCCAAACGTCGGCGTGGCCCGACTCAACGCCTATGTGTTCAAACTCGGCGTGGACCGACTCAGCGTCGAGCTGAAGCCCAAACCTGGCGGGCCGGTCGAGCCAAACCCTAGGGTCGGCGTGGGCTGACTCAACGCCATTCTCTTTACCTCGGCGTGGGCTGACTCGACGCCATTCTCTTTTTTCTTTTTTTTCTTCTACTTCTTTTTCCTTTTCTTTTTTGATTATTCTTTTTTCGGTACTCTTTTATTATTTCTTTTATTCTCATTTGTAATGTTCGATTTCAATCCCCTATTCTTAGAGAGAGTCAAATCTTTTTTTTGAGTTTCGGAATCAACCATAGTACATGAAACTTAGAGATAGGTAAACTACAATTTATGAAATAGCGAATGCTCTACGATTACACTCACATGAAAACTAACAATGGCATGTCACAAACTAAACCTACCATGCCTTAGGGATTGAAAGAAACAAGTGGTACAGACGTTACAAAGGTACTACGATTACACACTCACATGAAAACTAACAATGGCATGTTGCAAACTAGACCTAGCATGCCTTAGGGGATTGAGAAGAACAACTCATACAAGCATTCCACATTCGAATTGACTAACAAACAAAGGTTGGTCCTAATAACGGTCCCACATATTGAACTAACTGAGTTGCGCCTTCCCCACAGTATCCCCAAATGACGGAGGCGGTGGTGGTGGCGGTGGAGAAGGAGGCCCGTGCTTTTTATGGTACGGGCACTGGCAGTACGGATTATTGCATAGTGCCTCCTCTGCATCATTGCTGTTGTCGTCGTCCGACTTGTCTCTGTTACCACTTCCAGGGCCATACTCTAGGTCAAAGATGCGTCCCTGTAGATATGTGATGTACTGTTGATGGGGATAGATAGGAGGAGGGTCGACCCATCTAGTGAAGCCACAGTTATCTGGACAGCTTGAATCCTGAAAACCCATCTACCGATAAGTACTAATACAAACCAAATGCAAATCTAAAAAAGAAGAGAGTTGAAAGGAAATACAAATCCTCGTGGGCATCTGAAGAAACGACGACCTCCACCGTCACAGTCGTTGTACATCTGCACAACACAATCCAAACCGTGGCGGCATTTTGGCCAATCTTTAATGCGCTTGTCGTATGATCTAAGAGGTCTCTCATGGGTGAAGTCACTCTTCCTCTCCAAAGGAAATTCCTCTATTGGTTCTTCAAAAGAATCAGGACCCAGAGAACCCTCCCACACAATCGGAGGTCCCTTCCTCACCCCTTTTCCTCTCCCTCCGCCAAAACCCTTTCCACTCAAGGAACCTCCGCTCGACATTTGCTAAAACTAAACCAGAAAACAAGTTGTGTGGATGTGGAGCAAGACATAGAGCACTATATATAGAGATGAAGGCAGGTTCACCATGAATGCTACTTGACAAAAAACTTGTGTGCATACTCATTTATTGAATCTGCAAAGGCTAGATGCTTCATCTGAAAAGGCTACAACCATGACTGGTTATTTCATCTGAAAAGGCTACACCTGTGTTTTGTCACATCATCTAAATGCAGTATATCACTCTGATATTAATTCATTGCGTACACGGATACAACAGTAAACGAATCTAGGCTTTTCAGCGAGTTTTCAAATAGACTTTTCATTGATCGCAACACTACACCTAGCCCTTTCAAATGATGGCAACAACAGCACAAGTAGCCTTTTCGGTGATACAAACAGTAGCACTACAGGTCCTAGGATAGTTAACGAAGTGCAGGGCATAAGACCATCTCAAAAAAAAGCATAGTGCATTACAACATAATAAAAAAGTCTAGGGAATAAGTTCATCTCAAATAAAAGCGAGTGCATTACAACATAGTAAAGTAAAGTCCGGGGCTACACGACATCGCTCGTGAATAAACCAAATACCTACTGAGTGCAACGAGACCACTTTCCCTTCCTCTGGGCATCGGGATTCTCCTCCATCGCTGCCTTCGCTCAAGCCGCACGCTCAAGCTTCTTCTCCTCTCCCTCTCCACTGCACGCGAAGAACACGCCTCCTTTCCTCCTCTTCCTTATGCTCCTTTTCTATAGCCTCCTGTCTGCGTCTCTGCTCAAACCTCTCCTTAACCTCCGCATCCCACTCCTTCAAAGCTTTCTAGATGCTTGCTTGTCCGACCCCCTTGATCTCAAAGTGTCAATCCATTGCTCAAAGTCACACAAAGGTGGAACGGTCTGCAAGAAAAAACAAAATTGTTACAAAACAAATAAATAAACAATACTTAATATCACAAGAAAATTAATTAACACACAATAAAAATTCCTCACAAACGATGCACGACGCTGTTGCTTTATAGGTTCCCATGCATAATTGGGACACATCCAGTACCTCTGTCTATATGTTTCCTCATCTTCAGAGATGTCTACCTTGCAAGGATCACCACAAAAGCACATTGGTCGAGGAACACCTTCAGGGAGAGGCTTTAGGTCATAGGGATTTTCCCTCTGGCGACCATAGCTACAATTGAAAGAATTTAGTCATATTAACGGAGAACCAAACCTAAACCTAGGGTTTTCTATTTGTTGCACAAATAATGAACAAACATTGGGATTACCTTGAAATATGAGCTTTACCACGCCTTGGCATCCTAACATTACGTAGAAAAAAAATCAATCCAAAGTACCTTGCAACGAATGTAAAGCTACTAACACTAAATCACCATACCTCCCAAATAAGCTTTTCATTACAAACCCTAAGCAAATTTGAATCCCAACAAACACAAAATTTAACTCAATGATTATAAACCAGAACATATACAACAACAACAACAACAACAACAACAACAACAACCATACATTTGGGTCATTCAATCATGATTCCACATGATTAGAGACTATGCAAGCACATCTACGCGGATAGATTGGAGGAGGGGAGGGACCATTACCTCGAGGAAGCTTCGGGAGACAAGATCGGGGCACCTAGAGTCACATTTGGGGGTTAGAGTTTCGTGGGGGCCGTGGGGGATTTGGGAGACAGAGAGTCGGCGGTTTCAGAATGGAGGGAGGAACAATAAGGGGGCCTCGGCGCGGCCTCAAGGGACTTAGACCTCGGCGTTGAGTCGGGCCACGCCGAGGTCTGGTGGCTCGACGTTAAGTAACCACGCGCCGAGCTACTGGGCCAGGATGCGTTGTTGGGCCGCCTGGGCCACGCACCGGATGGTGCCCATAGCTTGGCGCTCAGTCCAGCCGCGCCGAGGTTGGGCCCGTGGCGTGGGCTGACAGGACGCCGACGTCTCGGACCCCACGCGCCACCGTGTAGCCGTCGACCGGGTCGTCCGTGACATGGCAATACCTCGGCGTCGTGTCAGTCGACGCCGACCCTCATACCTCGGCGTCATGTTCTAAGACGCCTAAAAATGGTCTATTTTTAGAAAACGTTTTGGCGTAGATCTTTTTGTAAAAAATATTTTCAAAAGGGACCAACTGGATATTAGTTAGACCAAACCATGTGTATTTAGTAGTACTGTAAACTGATGCTACTACACGTGTAGATATTTTTTTCCAGTAGTAAGAAACGAACTTAAGCGTTACAAAACATGGGAAAATATAACATCTTTTATCCCCAAAAAATATGCAATTCTAGAATAGTGTCAAATATCTGAAGTTTAACTCAAATTTTGTATAAAATGATACCGATATTTATCATATATAAATAAGTGCTATTATAAATAAATCACAGCGAGAACCAGACTGGGATTCAGCGTCATTACGTGGTCTCTAAAACAACAAGCTGTTCCTACTAGTACATGCGTAAAACTTGTGTTGCAGCATGCGTAACGGGGAGAAAATTTAGAGAAAAGAGCCGAGGGCAGGCTATAAACTACGCTAACTTCTGACAGAGTTTCTGAATAGTTAAACAAGCGCCGTTGGTCGTTAACTTCTGAAGCAGCAAGGTGAACAAGCGCGAGCTCCAGTCTCGCATCGCATCGACGCATGGCATGGCATGGCATGGCATGATGTCTGCAGGCGGGGCGGCAGGGCGTGTCGGCGCCTGACGCAGAATACCGAGGACGTTGGTGGGTCGTTGTTGTCTCGCGGGGAGCCGCGCCCGTGCCCGTGCGTGCCCAGCCAGACGTGCCGCCCACGCGGTCCATGTGATGTGCCCATCCACTCTACGCCGGTCCCGGACGGACCGGGTGCGCCGACGCAGCTATCGCCGGGAAGGAAACAAGCAGTCACGCCTTGTGCGTCCCGTGGTGTAGCCATGTGCCCATGTAGGAGCAGTATACGTACTAGGCGTACATATACCCTCTCGCAACAAAACAAAAATGTTTTACCAAACGTTGAACTCCCTACTAGGAGAATTCACATCGTTTAGACTAGGGTGTACAGTACCTTTTTCTTTAAGGTTGTGCAAATGTTGTTTAACACTTGCATGCATATGCAGGTGCATTTTTGGCCTAGGTTTGCTGCTTATAGACAATGCTTAGACCTTGCAGACCAATATTACAACAAGGAAGCATATGCTCCAGCACACAGGTAGTGAAGCAAAATTAAATCTTATTCGTCTAAGATAACTGTGTTAGATGCAGATAAGGCTTAGAAAATGAGCTTAGCACATTACTTTTCAACCATCTTGTGGAGGGGCACCGGCCAGGGGCCGCAGCCACCGTGCCCGTGCGTACCGGGACCCGCTGGTGAGGGAGAGGGGGGCCGACCGTCGCCAGGGGCCGGCCGTGGGTTGCTCCGGCGCGCCGCGTCGCCTGAGGGCGGGTGCACACGTGCCCGAGCTTGATGCAGGGGCGAGGGCGAAGGGAACGGGCAAAGGTCGGCCCGTGAAGGTTCGGGACGAGTCTGGTCGACGATAAAGCGGGTGAGGGATCCGACCGATCTGCAATCAGACGGACCAGATCGCTTGCTCGCCTGATCCGACGGCTCGCGGCTTAGCGGGTGACGTGGCCACGCTGCCTGGCCCTCTTTTGGGTGCAGGATTCCTATAAGAAGATTGTTTCAGTTTCACCGAGGAAACATAGGCCGGTTTGGTAGGGCTTTTGCCTCAGTTTCACAAAAAAAACTAGTTTTAGCTCTTCCTACAAGCTTCTTCCTAAAAACTGTTTTCCAGTTTTTCCTCACATATAGTTTCCTAGATGAAGTTGGGTGAAACTGAAAAAACTAGGAAAAGACTAGCGCACGGACGTCTGGACAGGGGCTAACGTATGGACGCCCACGCCGCACGCTGCTTCATGTGGGGTACCGCACTCCTCCATGCCCCGTGCCCACTTCGTGTCCCACGCTCGCTTCCATCTCGATCTACGCCCACACGGTTTCCCGCGCCTGCCGCTCGTGACCCCTCCACACCCACGCGCATGCAGGCGGGCCCAGTAGCTGCAATAGGTGACAGATTCAGATAGGGTCCACTGCAACATGTGCAACACCAGATCTACTTTCGCAACATCTAGAAAAAACATATTTGCAACATATGTCCGTAACAGTTAAAACGCTTGCAACATACGTCTGAAACATGAGGGAAACACGTGTGTAGACATTGCAAAGCATATGCAACATCTAGATGAAACACTTGAAACATATGTGTAAAAACATATGCAACATCCGAATGAAACACTTGCATCATAAGTGTGAAACATATGCAACACCTAGATAAAACACGTGCAACATTTGTCTAAAACAGCTGAAACATTTGTAACAGACGCTTGCAACATACGTGCATAATCATTGCAACATATGCAATATCCCGATCTATTTTTGCAATATCCACATGAAATACTTGCAATAAACACCAGAAACACTTGAAACATACGCTTGCAACAGATGAAGGAAGGGAGTGCGAGGTGCAGCCGGAGAAGCCCGCTCCAGGTCTAGCCACTCCGAATCTCGTTATGTCACGAGCTGAGGTCGGGCGTCACGACAACGCTAGCGTCCACATAGTGGCCACAACCTCCTGGTGGGGAACAGCGACGTCAGCAGCACCTCGACTCGGCGAGGGACAGTGCATGACGCGGAGGGGCGAGACTGGGCATGGCGCGACAAGCCGGGAGTGGGCTCAGTGGGGATAGGGCATGGCGCCCGCGGCAGACGTGTGAAAGGTCCTTGTTTAGTTTTGGTAATTGAGTGACAACCTTAGGTGGACTAATATGTGTTTGTGTGAGATACACAGGTGATTAGTCCACAAGTACATCATGTGTGAGCAACCTATGTCATAGAGGTGAAATGGCTTGGATATGTTGCAAGGCTCACACATGTGATGAAGGAGCTCATTGCATATGAGACATGACATGGAGTCATATGATTAAGGTGGAGAAGATCAAGACAAGACTTGGCTTGATGGACCGGTTGCAAACGTGAAGGGCAAGTTGGAGGTTTTGGAGCGATGGACCCCGTGGCGGTGAAGCTTGAGCAAGAATTAGCGCCAATGGATGAAGACAATGGTGAAAAGCAAGTGAGGTCAAGATCGATGAACCAACAAGGTCATGTGATTATTTGAAGTGGATCATATCATTTGTGATAAGTTGGTGCATGTGTTGCATCAACAATGGAGGAGATGGAATGAAATGCACAAGGCAAAGGTATAACCTATAGGGTATTTCATTTCACTAGTCATAGGTGTGTAGAGAAGTTTATGATCGGGTTTAGGATAGATGGCCATACTATCAAGAGGGACAAACTTGTTTGCATATCGGTCATCTACTACCACTCGAGTGATCTAACTTTGCATCGTTGCTAGGATCGAGTGGCGTGGTGAAAAGAGAGAAAAATCCTTTGACAAAATATTCGTGAAAAGGCTAACACACATGCACGAGATGGTAAACACTTGGTGGTGTTAGCACATTTGCAAAGGTGTTAAAAATGGAGAAGAAAACTGTGCTAAAGTAAATGGAGGAGAGCACTTGCGTTGCAAAGAAAGAGAGGGAGCCTTGTGTGTGCTTAGCCTTTCCTTCATTGCATGCACTTTGAGAAGGGTAAAATTAGACAAGCATTGAATGCACTCTAAGAGAAGGAATATGTGTTTGCATACTGTCGATGTTTTACCACCGATAGCCTGCCACAGGGGTACCGTGGCAGTATCGTTCGGGCTTCGGCGTATGCTGAACTCGATGGTAAACGCAAGAGACAGTCGATTTATCCTGGTTCAGGCCCTCGATCGTAGATCGAGTAACGACCCTACGTCCAGTCGGCGTTTTGCCTTTTGCGTTGGATTGATTATGAAGTGTTATGTTATACAATTGTTGTCCTCTCTTTCAGGAGCCCTGCCCTCCTTTATATTATCAGGAGGCCAGAGTCCTAGTCGGTTTACAATGAGATTTTCTAGTAGGATTACTTAATAGTTCTTCTATTTAAGATTACATGGGAAGAATCCTAGTTGAACTAGATCTTTTATCTCTCTTGCGGGGTATCCTGTAGGTCCCACATCGACACATACTTACTTTGTTGACCTTGACCAAGTGAAAGGGTGCACCGAGTGAAGTGAAAGGAATGTGTGGCTGCATGCCTGGCACCGCCGTGTCCGGTGTGCATCACCATGCATAGGGCGGTGCACCGCCCTCACCTGTCCGGTGCCACTGCCAGTGCACCGCCCCAATTTTCCACAGACTAGCTATTTTGGGACTTCGGGAAAATGGGCACTGCCACCCCCTGTCCGGTGGCACCGCCCAATTTTTTTCAGAGAGTGGCGAAAAGTGGTTTTGGTCACCGCCGTGGCACCGCCGTGCCTAGGGTGGTGCCCCACCGCCCTGTCCGGTGCCCACTGATAGCCAACAGCTACTTTGAAATAGCCGTTGCATTTCGACCGTTGGGTGCCGCCACTCTATGTCCGGTGCCCGCACGTTGTTGTCCGATGACCGTAGAGAAATGTGTTCCAAGGCTCCAACGGCTCTATTTGGCATGGGGGCTATAAATAGAGGTGGAGCTCGAGCTTGGCTGAGGTAGAGCACCTTGGGGATGTGTTGCCCTTGTGTGTGCTTGGTTTGAGAAGCCTCTAACTCACTTGTGCTTGCGAGAAGTGCGAATCCATTGTGAGTGAGTGATTCTAGTGTGATTGCATTGTGAGAGTGCATCGAGTGGCACTAGATGATTGAGTTGCAAGCCGGTGGTGCTTGTTACACTTGGAGATTGCCACCTCCTAGATGGCTTGGTGGCGGTCTCCATCGAAGCACGCAAAGAAGATTGTGCGTTGCTCTAGAGAAGTGAATGTGAGGGATGTTGTGCTAGCCCCACGGGAGCTATGAAGAGCAACTCTAGTTAAGCGTGTCATTGAGCTACCCTCACTTGTGGGTAGGTTCTTGCGGTGCCCAACATATGGGCTTAGCGGGTGATGCCAATTAGCCACCGAACCACCAAGTGAACGGTCTACACAACAGGGACTAGCGTGTTGATAAGCACGTGAACCTCAGGATAAAAATCATCGTGTTATCCTTGTCTTCCCGTTGGTTTGCATCCCCTTTGCACAAGCTTGTATTTACTTTCATATACATTGTGCTTGTGTAGTCGCTCTTATAATTAGTTAGTTTGTGTAGCTTGCTAGTTACCTTCTTACTTGTGTAGCATAGAAATAGCCCCCTTGCGTAACTAATTTTGCTTGAGTAGTCTTGTTAGTTACATTGCTTAATTTGTGTAGCTAAGTAATTTGCGCTCTCTAATTTAGCTTGTGTAGCCTTGTTATTGAACATTGCTAGTGAGCTTAGGTGGCTTTGTGCTTTTGCTTACTAGCATGAGTAGGAGCTCCCCCATTGCTTGAAGTACTAGTTGCATAGGTTTGTGTGACCTTACTTCTAGAATTGGTTAGGTGAACTCTAGCTAGCCCGACACCTTTGTTGCCTAAATAGGATCCTTTTTAAGGTGCTTGATGTGGCAGAACCGTCCAAAATAGTGCACTTACGGAGGCGCTTGTCTGCCACTGACACTAAGCACCCCGAGAGTGAGCTACATCGGGCAGGTTCCGTCGAGCACACCCTAAGGGAGAGCCCGAATAATCCATATTTCCCCCCAAGGATCCAATAATGAGAATGAGTTACAATACTTAGTCCATTTCATACATCCAGAGTTCTAAAAAATATATTATTACAGTACCAAATTTAGAGTGCGGAATATTAAACAGTGGAATGAAAATAAAACTCAAATAAACATCTATCGATAATAAATAAGGACCCGTCTGTGCCCACCAGAAGAATCCTTCACACAACGGCTACTCCTCAAACTACACCTGCAACAGGGGTAAATAAACCATGAGTACACAATGTACTCGCAAGACTCATCCGACTAGTGGGAATAATTTCCCAACTCCAATGGATATGATAAGCTTTATGGTTAGCTGATTTTCTTTTTGCAGAAAGCAATACTAACAATAAATCCTTATTTGTGTTATTATTAGCAGTCATGATTAATTCAGTATCTAGTCATTCTAGGTAAGCACCAGTTCTACTTCCAAGCAAGAGTTGAGCAAATAGTTTCATTTCATCACCTTTCATCTTTCAGTTCTTACTACGGTGCTAGACTGTAGATCAGCCGTACCGGATTGCCCGGTGATTTATGAATCAATGTGCCCAGCTGGATACCCCAAAAACACACGTCCTACTTGTACCCCAGGCACAAGCAGGACCAACCCATCACTCTCCTGTCATGGGGTCTAGGTCTCCGTCCAAACTTAGACTCGAAGCCCCCGCTCCTAAGTCCCGAACTCAGTGCGGTGCTTTGACCTCCACCATCCCCGCCTCCAATCAGTCGGCCCGGAAAGAGCCGAAACCCACGACAAGAGAGCAACAAGTCTTCCCTACGCCCATACCCAAGTATGTGCTCGGGATAATAAGTCTGTGACTTGCCTATGACCCAATGCAACGACCGGTCCTTAACAGACACAGACAGGGGAAAAAGTGTAACCAAGCTATGCCCTGTTGGCCGCAGGACAAAACCTCTTACACCCACCAATACCCAAACCATATCCCTGTCCGATCTCTATTTTCCTTTTCACCATTTTATCATGAGTGATAATAATCACCTATTGTGAGTACCGGTAGGTTACTCACGCTACCGAATCCTGAGCATAGCAGCTACTCGACCTATACTAGTAGGACTCGTAGGTAAGTATATTTATGCATGTAGTTTCCATGAAATATCTGTAATATAAATGCACATCATATATATATATTCAATGATCATTCCAAAAATAGGAGTTATGCACCGGGGCTTGCCTTGGGAAGACGATGTGTCAACAAAGTCAGCAACGAATAGCTCTAGGGCTCCCTCCTATATGATAATCTCCTCCTCGTACTCCTCAATGATCTCCTCGAACTCCTGTTCGCCCGCAGAAACGAACTCTGCTAATTCGTTATCTACATGCATGAAATGATGATGCAACACTTAGTAATACAGCAACAGTAACTCTTAAAATAAAAATACATTTGTCAAGCTACTAAATTAGCTCTACCGACTAAAACGCTACGTTACTTATCATTTCCACTAAACAGGTATGAGACATTTCATACATTAACTTAGCAACTAAAGGCATTCTTATTCTTAATATCGATTTACTCTATATACGATAATACAAGGAGTATTAGCTACTCTATTTAACAACCTACTCTAAGGCTACAAAAATTACAGTGAGTGCTTAATAATGGTATGAATCTGCTGTAAAATTTTTAGAGCTAGCACTTCAAACATTTCATCATGAATTTTTTTCTCTAAATAATCCTAATAACGACAAGCATATTACAATAAATAAAGTAACCTTAAGGATACCACAGAACTGCACGAGCTAAATACACTAACAGCTAGAGCATGAATTTAGGAGACTAACAAAATTTACTTCACGATTTTTGGATACTTACATAATTTTATACTAATTATCAAAGATCAGTTCACAACTTAATTTAGAAAAGCATGAACTAATTCATTAGAAAAGAAAAAGCAAAATTGCCCAGCGCGGCCCATCGCAGCTTGGCCCACGCTCACGCAGCGCGCGCAAACGTGAGCCACCGACGCGGCCCACGCGCGCGGCACGCAGACGCGGCCCACGGCGGAGCCCGCGCGTGAGCTGGCTCTTTTTCTAAAGAGCCCCTGTTCTCTTTCCTATTTGCGAAGCTAACTCAAACACTATTTAACTGAGTCATGGATTTGCATGTAGCACCCTGCCCTTAATCTAATTCCTGTTTTTCAAGGTCCCTGGCCGAAACTAATAAAGGCCGCGGCATCTCCGGCCAAACACCGGCAAGCACGGACCTCCCCGGCCTCAACCATCACCACCATAACACTCTACATGCAAAGCGCAACCGATCGAGGTATCAAACACCAAAAACGGTGCAGCGCGAAGACGTGGCCATGCACCGTGGCGGGGTCTGGCCGCGGCAACACCGGCGCTGGCGAAATCACCTAGCCCAACGCCTCTACCGCTACCCTTTTATCCATTTATAGACTACGGGCAACAAGATAGAAGCCCTATTTGAATCGCTACTACACCCAAACGCGCTGGCCATGGGAAAGGCACCTAAACCGCGTTCGCCGGTGACGGCCACACGCTCTGGCGAGCCTAGGCCTTAACCGATTCGACCACCTACCCTAGGAGCAAGAGGGCCTCACTAGAAACATGAAGGATGGACTGGACGAAATCGTGAGGCTCGGCATGGTGGTTGGCCACGTGCGCGGGAGTGCTCCGGTTAACGTCGACCGCGGCGAAGGTGCTCCCGGCGACCTACTGCTCCGTCGGCAAAACTGCTACATGGGTGAGACAACCAAGTCAAAGAGATGCCAAAGCATCGATTGTTAGGAGCAAAGGAGCAAGGAAACGACGCCATGGCAGAATACCCCCTTCCGGCGTCCATGGCGGACCGCCGCGAGGAAAATGGCTCGCATTACCTCACCGGTGGATGATAGCTCCGCGATTCGTTCCTAACCACGAGCTAAGCTCACAAGCTAGGCACGGTTGCAAGGAATTGGATGGAGGTGGTTAGATTACGACGAATTTCAATGGAGGGGGAAGGGTAGTTGGAGCCAGTGGGATGCCTTCGGCTTAAAGACTGGCCGATGGCCACGACGGGTCAAAGAGAGGGAGGGAGAGGCAAGTCTGGCCGTCTAGGGGAGTAAATGCGGAGCCAGAGAAGCGGGGTCACCAGGCGATGGTGACTCCTCCTTGCCGGATGCAGAGGCAGCG
This sequence comes from Miscanthus lutarioriparius, assembly GCA_904845875.1. Taxonomy (NCBI): domain Eukaryota; kingdom Viridiplantae; phylum Streptophyta; class Magnoliopsida; order Poales; family Poaceae; genus Miscanthus; species Miscanthus lutarioriparius. Next base: position 96,319,706 of record CAJGYO010000007.1, on the reverse strand, counting down.
GTGTATCAGGTGGAAACGACAAGGAGCAGGGGAGGGGTCGGTCGGAGCTCGGCTTGTCCTTGCCCAAGCAGGACACAGATAGTGGCATCGGGACACGCACGTGCAGCTTCGACGTCATAAAGGTGAAACGATGGCACGGCGCCGAGGGGAGCAACCCCACATGCGGCAAGGCGACGGTGAGGGTAGGGCCATGTGCCGACCGCAGCAGGCCAAGTGCGGCCACGCACGCAACAGTCCCGCGCCGGTGAGCACGAGGTGGCAGAGCCGCGTAGCGCGACGGCCGAAGCAGGCAACAGCAGCACGGTGACGGGACGGCGGCGCAGCGACGCTGGCGGACGCGACGCTGGCGATGAGAGCGCACGCGGGCGACCCAATGCTCGCGATCGAGGCTAGCAGCTGCGCGAGGACCCAATGAGGCAGACGGCAGTGGCGGAGCAGAGCGGCCGAGCCCATCGGCCCCAACGTCCTGAGTGCGCGTGAGTGCGTGCTTGGGCGTGGCAGCATATGGCAGTGGCCAGCAGCGTGGCGCCAGCGGCAGGCCCGTCCAGCGCGGTGGCACACGTGCGGGCGTGCGTGCGCATGCGCGTCGGGCGGCTAGTGCGGCGACGCCGAGTGCTGGGCACGGTGACCGTGCCCACGCAAAGAACTCAGCCCCAAACGTGCCATGCACGCTTTTTAAAGCGTTCCAAAAACCCAATTCGATGCGTCAAATGCTAAACCACCTATGCCATTCATAAGAGGGCATATTGAGCTATTAAAACCAGCCCTAAAACCACCCCGCTACTTAACCCAATTCACCCACAAAAATTATCAAGCACGGCTTTGTCAAACCACTTCCCAGTCTTACGAAATCGGCTAAGTCTCGATTGGGTTCGCGTCGAATTCGATTTCCAGGCTATTCGATATGCTAGCTAGTGAATTCCTTTCGCGACCTCAAGTATTTCATCGTCACCTATGAAGCTTATACTACAAACTTTATTAAAGTGCCGTATATGCATTCTATAGTATTTTCGTTCAATAAAAATTCGTTTAAAACCCTAAGTGATATAACACGACATTGAATGTATCTTTCGTTTCGCGTTTTCGATGATTGTTTCATGTTATGTACATTGCTTTACACCCTATATTACACACATTTATACATAAATATAATGCTCATGCAGTGTTTTAGCAAAAGACTGTACCGTGTAACACCGAGGGTGTTACACTTGAGAACTTAGATAGAGGGGTGTAGTCTTGGCTATACTGATAGTTTTTATTCCGTATTTATTTTGGTTAGTCGGCGCGATTAGTTTTAGAAAGGACTATTCACCCCCTCTAGTCCGCCATCTTGACCCTACAACGTGGCGTGGCTCGACGCGGGATGGGGGCGCCGCTGCGAGGCGACTTGGGGCGAGCGGACGGTGCGGTGAGCCGCGACAAGCGAAGCGAGGAGTTAGGGATTTCTATCGGCTATCGTAGTGTAGATGAAGTAGATGTAGGAGAGAGCATAGATGGGCTGGCCGATTGCTGTGCTGGAGCGAGCGCGGAGCGGAGCCTTCGATTTTTTTAAGATTGCGGTATTAAAAAAACTATTCTCCCAGTTTTCCCTGTCTCTCTACTATCTTCGATTTTACCAAATGATTTAAAAAAAATAGTGTGTAAGGTCGAGATGGCGACTGGAGGGGGGGTGAATAGTCATTTCTAAACTTAATCGCGCCGGCTAACCGAAACAAATGCAGAATTAAAACAATCGGTCTAGCCAAGACTACATCCCTCTATCGAAGTTCACAAACACCTTATAAAAATCCTAATTAAGCAATTAAGGTGCCGGGCTAGCTAGAGCTTATCTAACCAATTCTAGAAGCGAAGGTCACACAAACCTATGCCACTAATACTTTAAGCAACAAGGGAGCTCCTACACATGCTAGTAAGCAAAAGCGCAAAGCTCCTAAGCTCAATAGCAATGCTTAGTAATAAGGCAACCAATGCCAAATTAGAGAGCTCAAATACTTAGCTACACAAACTAAGCAATGTGACTAACAAGGTTACATAAACCAAATTAGCCACGCAAGGGAGCTACTTCTATGCTACGCAAGCAAGAAGGTAACCAGTGAGCTACACAAGCTAACTAATTACAAGAGCAACTACACAAGCACAATATATGCGAAGTAAATACAAGCTTGTGTAACGAGGATGCAAACCAACGGGAAGACAAGGATAACACGGTGATTTTTCTCCCGAGGTTCACGTGCTTGCCAACACGCTAGTCCCCGTTGTGTCGACCGCTCACTTGGTGGTTCGGCGGCTAATTGGCATCACCCACCAAGCCCATATGTCGGGCATCGCAAGAACCTACCCCGGAAGTGAGGGTAGCTCAATGACATGCTTTTACTAGAGTTGCTCTTCGTGGCTCCCGTGGGGCGAGCACAATGCCCCTCACAAAGCTCTTCTCCGGAGCACCGCACAAGCTTCTTGCGGGCTTCGACGGAGACCTCCACCAAGCCATCTAGGAGGTGGCAACCTCCAAGAGTAACAAGCACCACTGGCTTACAACTCGATCACCTAGTGCCACTCGATGCAACCTCACGATGCAATCGCACTAGAATTGCTCACTCACTCAATCGGATGAACACTATCAAGCTAGAGTGAGTTAGAGGGCTTCCAAGCACTACCACATAAGCCACCAAGGCTCTAGTGTGCTTAGCTCTATGAAGCTTTTGGCCAAAGGCCAACCAAGGCTCCTATTTATAACTCCACGTATAAATAGAGCCGTTACCCCTTCACTGGGTAGATTTAGGGGTGACCGGACGCTCTGGTCAGATTGACCGGATGCACCCTACCAGCGTTTGGTCAACGGATAGCTACCATGTCATCCCTGGCTTCAAATACTGAGCGCCCGATCTCAATGGTTAAGTTGCGACCGAACGTAGCACAGTGAATGACCAGACGCAGGACCCTAGCGTCCGGTCACTTCCAGTAAGGTTTCACTCACTACCGGACGCGTCCGGTCACGCACGACCGGACTCACCCAGCGTCTGATCACTCACAGTCTTCTCTGTGCGCTGCCACATCAGCAGGACCGGACGCTGAACAGTGTTCAGCCAGCGTCTGGTCACCTACGTCCGGTGCACTCTATGAAACCCTGTCTTTTCTGTACAGGGCGCCGGTGGCATCGTCGGACTGTCCGCACACTCCGCCGGTAAGGTTTTGAACCCTTGCTCCCAAGTGCTAAACACAATGTGTATCACCTTTCGCCTCCATTTCTTCATCGAGTTGATCCACATAAACTCAAACTTCTCCTCCTTTGCAAATGTGCTAGCACCACCAAGTGTACACCACCATGTGTATGTGTGTTAGCTTTTCACAAATATTTTTCAAAGGATTAGCCACTCAACTTGCCACGCCACTCGATCCAAGCGACGATGCAAAGTTAGATCACTCAAGTGGCACTAGATGATCGATATGCAAACAAGTTTGCCCCTCTTGATAGTACGGCCATCTATCCTAAACCCGGTCATAAACTTCTCTACACACCTATGACCGGTGAAATGAAATGCCCTAGGTTATACCTTTGCCTTGCGCATTCCATTCCATCTCCTCCAATGTCGATGCAACACATGCACCAACATGACCGACAATGATATGATTCACTCCATATCATCACATGACTATATTGGTTCATCGATCTTGACTTCACTTGCTCTTCACCGTTGCCTCAGTCCATCGGCACCAAGTTATCACCTAACTTGCCCTTCACACTTGCAACCGGTCCATCAAGCCAAGTCTTATCTTGATCTTCTCCACCTTGATCACATGACTCAATGTCATGTCTCATGTACAATGAGCTCCTTCATCATCACATGTGTGAGCTTTGCAACATCTCCAAGCCATTTTCACCTTCATGGCATATGTACCTGTGGACTAATCACCTGTGTATCTCACATAAACATAATTAGTCCACCTAGATTGTCACTCAATTACCAAAACCAACAATGACCTTTCATAGTGTTTTATAAAATCAAAGCAAAAAAAAAAAGAACTGCTTTACTACTCAAGCTGATGAGCGGCCCTAACGGCCTAACTAAACGAAACCAATATAACGCAGAAATGGAGGGAGACGTCTTTGACATTTTGGGCCTGGCGGCGACCTTTTGAGTAGAGGAAGAGGACCAACCACCTGACTTGCCTGAACTGACGAAGCAAAAAACTCACGGGCCATAACGTCCCCAATATATTGGCCTGTCTAATGGGCTGCGGCCCACGGATTCTAATCCCTTGCATTCTTTTTTCTCATTCATATGCAGTATCGGAATTCCAGAAAATCCCCCCCAACTTCCGGTCCAAATAATTTGATTTAGCAACATGGTTTGCGTAGATAGTATGAGTAGCTAGTTTTTTTCTTCACTTTTTTCTTAGAAACCATTTCTGAAAAGATATCTTTATTGAAGTATGGCATCGACAGATTTTGTTCAACTTGCCTCTAATAAAATGATATTGATGTTGCGAATTGATCATAAATCATTTGGTTAGCTTCCTTGTGGTGGAACCTACCCACCCAAGTTCAAATCATCGACTTGGCACGGGTGCTCGTATTTTTCTTCGATTTATTTATTCCATGATTTAACGGCGCTATGCATTCAGTGGTAGTCGACGTCCCCGTCGACAGCGAGGCGTCTGTGGTGACTTTGTGAATTTCAAGATCTTCTGGCTCAGTCCTTTCTCTGATCAAATACGTAGGGATTGGAGTACATTATTCATCACCACATAATCGTTCAAAACACAATTCCTGGTGTGTTAATTAAACCATCTCTTTTAGCAACAGTTGCAAACTGAGTGAACTTGTGTATAATGATAATAATGGATTCTAGGTTCTTTTCACACCACATTTAAACTTTTATGTAGTTAGTACTAAAATGAATTTATTTGGTGCAAATTTGTGAAATATGTTTTCCCTCCACTCCCCCCCTTTTCCCCTTAGGGTAACTCACTAACACCAAGAGGCTCTTCAAAGTGAGGCCTCAAAAGTCAAATATTGTGCGTTGTGCCATGGATAGTTAGCTGAAAACTCCCACAACTGAAGCCTAATAATCTAGATATCCAAACTTTGGAATATGCCACATATGCACTAGGCCCGCTTCAATCCAATTGAGAGTGTCTTATCGGGGCGCCCACAAACACTTTTGCTCATCTATGCCCCTCTGTTTTCCAGCCATCGGTACCCAGCAACAACTAAGTGCATAGGAGCCATGTACTTATTGATTATGAGCTCTCAGTTTATAAGTTTGATCTTGTTTTGTTGTCTTCAATGTCGAGTTGCGGAGTTGAGGCTCATAGAAGATTAAGCTGACATCTCATGCGATACCATGTTCTTCTCATTCTTGAACTTAACTCTAGAATGTTGTGTCCTGTGCTCACTTTCATTTATATGCATCGAATGCTTCTTTGTGCAAACAATTTACCTATGTTCCTTACCTTTTTTAAGCTCTATGCATACTTCTTTGTTTTATTTTATTTTAAATAGGTACTACAGAGTATATTCCTTTACTCACAGTGTCAATGATAATTTGTTGCAATTGAGGCTCTATGTATGGCTACTTCTTGCCTCGGGAATCCAATGCGGACGGGGAAATTTATGATCCATGTGCCATATGCATGATGGCTGTGGCAGACCCTTGTTTTTTTTTCGTGACCATACTTGAGAATGTTTTTCATTAATAGGGTAGTGGCATGACCCTTATGTTATACGAAAAACTATTTTATCATATGAGAACGATAGACTTCTGCCATGTTTGTGTTTTGATATGATCTAAGAACCTCTTTATGTAACACCTTGATGTTGTGTCCAAACTTGTAAAATGTATGATACTTGATTTCTCTAATTTCTGTGTGTGATGGGACACAAGCGTGATCTGCTTGCAAGGACGCATCTGTTTGGCTGATGGTTTCCGTGGTTGATAAGCCGACTGAAACTGATTTGTTGTGAGAGAAAAACATTGTTCCATGGCTGATAAGCTAGGCTGATAAGTTCAAGCGAACATGACTAAACGGATGATAGTTCGGTTTAATCTAATTAACTAGATGGTCCTCATAGTTCTGGCGCTACACTTTGTCCATGCATATGCAATTGTGCTAATGTGCAAACAACTTTTTAAAACACCTCAATTTATAGTGTAAAAATTACTACTACTAATTAGTATGGTATTTGAACTATTTTATTATAGTTTATGCAACTTTATTAGCACTCAATCCGTTCAAAATTATAAGTCGCTTTAACTTTTAAATATTTGAATTGAAAACCTATCATGTTATTTATTGATTTGAATACTGGATTGCGTTGCAAAATGTACAATTATTTATAATATGATAAATGAATTTTATTGAAAACGCATAAGAAAGTTAGTGTGGCATACCTACCTTTGGTAACCCTCCACTGAAGAGTATATACGATGCAAAAGTCATCACTCTGTCTCGATCGATCAACATGCCGTGGTAAGCCGCAGGCGATGAAGCAGGACAACAGCAAGGTGGAGATGCACGAGGCATAAAAATGTTTTCACTAGTTCTGCTATGTTTTGAGTAGTTTTCATTCGCATGGCAGCATGGAATTTGTGCTAATATCACTTTCCACACTGGCGACTAAACGAACTCTGCTTCTTCTTCGTCGATGAAATGACGAAGGGCAGTGAACCTGCCGTTTGTGCATAAAAAAAAGCGTTTTTTCCCCACTATGAACAAGCACGACCGGAATATTTTCACATTCGATCGAAGAAAGTAATTAAATGTCGAACAATCCAGATGAACACGAATAGAAAATTCTGAACAACGCATCCACGATCCGTCCACTTCCAACACAGAAACAGTTATCAGTTAGCTAGTGGATGGAGCTCGGAACGGAGTCACCGCCGGCGGCGTTCACGGCCGCGCCGCCGACGCTGGCGCGGGGGAAGAACGCGCCGCCAGGGCCGGCCCAGGACACGCCCTCGTCGGCCTTCCACGCCCCGTCGTCGAAGTTGCGCGCGTAGCTGGCGGAGTCGTACCCCACCCCGGCCCCCGTCCCGGCTGCCGCGCCCGCCGCCGCGCTCCTCCTGCCGCCGCCCTTCCTCTCCAGCGCGGCCACGGCCGCCGCGGCGCCTCTTGCGCAGAGCCCCGGCCACGCCAGCCTCCGCGCGCGGCCGGCGCCGCCGCCGCACCAGTACCGCCGCCTCGTCGCGCAGCTCAGGCGCACGGCCGCCCACCGCAGCAGCACCCACGCCCTCGCCCGCACTCCCCCGCCGCCGCCACGCGGACGCTGGCTCTGGCTCTGGCTCCCCTGCGAGAGCAGCCGCTGGTACGTTACTCCGCCCATCACGAGAGCTTTGCACGCGCCGCGCTGCAGCTAGCGCGAAGCTGTCTTGACGCGGTGCGCGAGCTGGGAGATGCGGGCGCGCCACCTCGGATCGTAACGGCGGGCGAAGCGAAGGTGGCCTGCCGCCTGTGGCTGTTTTGTTTGCGCGCGTGCAGTGCAGGGGCAGTTTGTGGGTTTCCGCGTGGTTGGGTGGTGGACCGCGCCGCGCACTGCACGATGGTTTGGGCCGGGCGGTGCAGGTCCGTCCGTCCATCAACAGATGCACATCGGAGGCTCAGGGCCCACATCAGCACCACCGATTGTCTCCAACTATCATTTCTCCCTGGTCCACTTCAATTTTCTCATAAAATAAGTTATCCTGTTTTCATCTCAAAAGATATACCTTATTTCTTAGGTGTGGAACCATTTTAGCTTGTTAGTTTGTAGCTCAAGTATGCTTCACAGAGATAGGGTGCAGATATACTACATCCATTGAGAAAAGAATGTAACTTTAGTTATGTCTTTAAACTTTCTAAAAGTTGACCAAACTTATAAAAAAGACCATATATTTTATGACCAATGCAGCGGCAATTATATGGTATCATAAATAATATTTTTTATATAAATTTGATCAAAAAATCAAAATAGGTTAACTCATCATTTTGTTAGAATTGTACTATTTCTTTTGTGTGTGCGTGTATGTAAACGTATTCTTTTGTGTATGCGTGTATGTAAACGTTTGGTTCCAAGGTTTGCAAAGAAAAAGGTCTTTCATCTCGTCAGCTGCTGCACCTCTACCCCTCCTTTCGGAGTGGCTAAGGCTGAAGTCGCAGCCATGGCTCAGATTGAGATGACGAACGATCTGGCTACTTTCAAGCATGAATGAATTCGACGTACTCCTCGGTCCTAAAATATCTGTCGCTTTTGGTTTTCGTGCCACAAGTTTAATTTGATTTATAGAAAATATGTGTAACATTTATTTCTTCAAATAAATTTATTAAAAACTAGATTCAAAAATCTTTCTAAACATATCAATTATGTACCATAAATATTAATATTTATTAATATATATTTTATCAAAGTTGTTTCTCGGAAAACGAAAACGACAGATATTTTGGGACGGAGGGATACATATACATATCCGGGGTGTTGTTCTCGTCCATCAAGATGGGACTTTGCTTATATTAGGTGGTGTTTAAATTCAGGAGGTAAAGTTTAGGGATATCATATTGGGTGTTAAATGGGGGTGTCACATGGGGTGTTCGGATACTAATAAAAAAATAAATTACAGAATCTATCAGTAATCCGTGAGATGAATTTATTAAGCCTAATTAATTCGTCATTAGCAAATGTTATTGTAGCACCACATTGTCAAATCATGGACTAATTAGACTTAAAAATTTCGTCTCGTAAATTAGTCGTAATCTGTACAATTAGTTATTTTTAGTTTATATTTAATACTCTATGCATGTGTCAAACATCCCATATGATTAGGAGTAATCTCTATGGGAGAAACTAAGCCTTTGTTTAGTTGGAGAAATTTGGATTTTAGGGCTACTGTAGCACGTTCGTTTTTATTTGGCAAATAGTGTTCAAACATGGACTAATTAGGCTCAAAACGTTCGTCTCGCAATTTCCCACCAAACTGTGCAATTAATTTTTCTTTTCGTCTATATTTAATGATCCATGCACGGTCGTAAATATTCGATGTGACAGATACTATAGCAACTTTTTAGAAGTTGAGGTAAAACTAAACAGGGCTAAACGAGGCCGCGTAAACTCTGTCAGGAATCAATATTTCATTCATAAGCCTGCAACTTAAAGAGCGGCCGGGGACCACAGCCAGCACACTCTCGATGGCACTGGCATGCATGAGATTTGGTTATTGGATGGAGGCTGCAAGGCTGCAACACGATCGAATCTGGAAATTATTGTGACCGTGACGATGCGTGAGGACGGCCGGCGAAGTCAGCATCAATAATGCTGCAACTGCATCACACATCATGCTGTAGCGTCGCCTCGCCATGCGAGGCTTCCCCATCTCTTCGTCTCCATGGAGACAGCTAGCGGAGCTATCATGATTCCTCCATTGAGCAGTTAGCAGTAGCTGGCATGCAAAGGCAAGTCTTGTAAGCAAGACTTCCATGTCGTCTTCTCCATGGAGACGTAGCCATCAGGACAGTGACGAACAGTGGCTGCTGCTCTCTGAAAGAAAGCATGGTCAGCTGATCGGTTTGCAAGCTGCCGGTTGTTGCATGCTCGTGTGGGGTGGGGCCACGTGCTCACTGATGTGGCCAAACGAAATTGCTTGGGTTCAGGATTAGACCTAGCAGCCCCTTCAGATTGGTTGAGAAACCTGTTTGGATTTATGTTTCGGATTCAGACACCCCGAGGTATCACCGTATCAGGCAGAGTGTCAGCCTTTGGTTCAGTTCACACACGGGCATTCTGGTTTATGCAAAATTCACATGAAAGAACATCAATATTTACGGTACCAAATAGTTACAATATTTTTTTTCTCGATCAGCCATAGCCCGTTTTTCATTAGAAGGATAGGAAGCTTTAAAGTTACATGACATTGAAAAGATCTGGCTGTTCCAAACCCACTGGTAAGACGCTATCGTTCAGGACCAATCAAGAATGTCGACAAGCTAGAGGTAGACCCTAGCAGCTATAACACATTCAAAGGACTATACGGCAATATAATCTACGAACATGGGTACAACAAGGCAGCGTTAGGGATGCTTAGCCTACTCGACGTCCGTCACCGAACCACAACGACACCGGTGCCTCACAGGAAAGAGTACCCGCCGCATGGCTCCCTGCTTACTAGGGGACAGGGGCCCTTTGAACGTCCGCTGAAATTCTTCGAAGGACGCCTCGTCAGGCTTCACCGTCTCAACCAAAAGCCCGGTCTTTTCATGAGCACCTTCCTTTTGGCAGCTAAACGGGCGCTGCGCTTGGGGACGATGTCATCATCATCGACAACCTTGGGATCCTTGGTGATGTGCAGCCTAGGTGGGGACGAAATCAGCGGCTGCTGGAGCGGACGTTTGAAGGCTTCGATGAAAGACTGCACAATGCTTCTGTCACCGTCCCTCACCTGGGCCGTCCCCAAGAGGCCCAACAACCAAAGAGGAGTAACCGGGCTCGTCGCAAGAGTGCCAAGTTCCAGTGCCCAGAATGGGCGTGTAACTGTTGTGTTGCCCTGAAGGGGGAGTAGTTGAGCGTAGAGTAGATAAGGGAAGGAAGAAGAGAGACGCAGGGCATCATCCAATTTGTAATAACGTATTTGAGATTTGAGAAGGAACCGGGACCTCGTTGGTCCGCGGCGGCAGAGTTGCCGGAGTGAATTGAGTTGTAGTCGCCGGAGAGAGTTGGTTGTTAACATACCTGGTATCAGAGACAGGGCTCCTTGCGCTGCGGCGTCCTGGATTCTGTGTTGCCCACCCATCCCCACTTCACCCGCCTCCAGCGCTCGAGAGGAGTGATGGATCCCCTTTGCAAGTCGGCGTTCGACAATCTGATCTCGCGATTCGAGGCGATGGATGCACGCTCCGCCGATCGCTGGGAGCGGATCGACCGCCGCCTTCAGGACGCGGCCTCCGCGCTCGAGCAGCGCGACCTCATCGTCGAGTCCCGCCTAGAGTCGCTGGAGGAGTTCGCCTCCTCTCAGTATACCACCGCCGTGGTAGCGGACAACTGGGGAGACCACTTCGAGTCGCGCATCTCTGACCTCGAGCACCGGATGTTCGACCTCGAGTGCATCCGCATCGTCGAGTGCGGCGACGAACGTGACGAGCGAGTGGCCGACCTTGAGAAGGTGGTGGAGGAGCTCAAAGCCGGCCAGCCCGAGATCTACGCCCACCTCGACGATGTGCGCTTCGACCTCTAGCGCCTTGAAGCACCACGGTAACCAGCGCCCGCCTTGGATGGCGGCGCCCCATGAGTTGACCGCCGCGCGCCCACCTGCCGGATCCACGGTCGACTGGCCCAGCGGGCACCGCGTCGAGATGACTACACGGGTGAGGAACTACGGTTCGGCAACGACCGTAGCTCCGACCCCGGCCAATGGTATGTTTGCCGATCCTAACCACGATCCCAATTATTCTCTGCATTTTCCGCCTCCCAATTCACCCGCGCCATCCCCAAACCCACACAATTCCAATTCAAATCACCCAGATCTCGGCCATCTACCAAAAATGCATTTTCCCCAATTCAATGGAGAAGATCCTCAATATTGGATGACCTGTGCACAAAATTATTTCGATATGTATGGTGTTCACCCATCTATGTGGATCAAGTGTTCCACTATGCAGTTTACCGGTCCTGCGCGTCGCTGGTTTTAGTTCGTTGAGCGCAATCTCGTCGGAGTGGACTGGCCCTCCTTCTGCCGTATGATCCGCGAGCTCTTCTGCCGCAATCAGCACGAGCTTCTCCTCCGCACTTATCTCCACATTCGCCAAACCACCACAGTTCAGGACTATGTGGATCGTTTCGTCGACCTCATAGAACAACTCTCTACTTACACACCAAACCCGGATCATATTGCATATGTCACTCGCTTTGTCAATGGGCTACGTGACGATATCCGCGCTGTTGTATTCGTTCAACGCCCCAAGGATTTGGACTCTGCCTGCATTTTGGCTTTGTTGCAGGAGGAGGCGACAGAACCGCGTTGGCGTCGTGAGGGGCGCCAGCTACATCCTCCGCCGTTCGTCAAGTCGCAAGTGCAGAGGGGCGCCCTCCCACTGCCCCCTCCACCTGCTCGTGCCGGTCCTCCACCTCAGGGTATTGCGGGGCTGCCGGTCGAGCCTCGTCGTCCTCAAGATGATCACAAGCCCCCTACTCGGCCGCTCGAAGAGCGTTTCCAGTCTCTTCGCGACTATCGCAAATCAAGAGGCCTCTGTGTTCGTTGCGGGGAGCGTTGGCAGCCGGGCCATAGATGTGCCCCTCAAGTTCAACTTCATGCCTTGCAGGAACTCTGGGATGTTTGTCAGGATGAGTTCGAGGTGCCTGGATGCTCAGCAACTACTGATGTTACAGAACCAACAGATGCAGTTCCAGCTTAGGCCTTCATGTTGTCTGCAGCACTTCATTCTGGGGCCGCTCCTAGGAAAACAATGCAGTTCCAAGGCTCTATTCAGGGTCATCCGATCTTGATTTTGCTAGATTCAGGCAGTACAAACTCATTTGTCAGTTCTTCTCTGTCTGATAGGCTGCATGGTATTTCTGATCTGTTGAACCCAAATCACTGTACATGTTGCGGATGGTAATTCTGTTTATGTGCACTCAAGAGATTCCTATGGCAGCATGGTCGCTACAGGGCTATGAGTTCCATTCTAATCTCAAGGTTCTCTCTCTGGGATCCTATGATATGATTATAGGCATGGATTGGTTAGAGGCCTTCTCTCCTATGAAAGTTCACTGGCTGTAGAAATGGATTTGCATCCCATATGGCTCCATTCAGGTCTTGCTCAGGGGTCAGCATCCTCATTCGGCAGCAGATTCTTTAGTCCAAGTATATCACATTGCAAGTGATGCGTCTGACAGTCCTAAGTCTGACATTATGCCAGAAGTGCAGCTCATATTGGATGACTTTGCTTCCATGTTCACTGAACCGTCTGGACTGCCTCCACGCAGAGCTTGCGATCACAAGATACCACTTGTTCCAAGGGCTCAACCAGTGTCAGTTCGCCCTTATCGCTATGCTCCTGCACTTAAGTCTGAAATCGAGCGGCAAGTAACTAAGATGCTGAATTCTGGTCTGATTCGCCCCAGTACAAGTGCATTTTCCTCTCCAGTCCTTCTGGTACGTAAAAAAGATGGGGACTGGCGACTCTATGTCGATTACTGTATGCTCAACGCCCTGACAGTAAAGTCTAAGTTTCCCATACCCGTCATTGACGAATTGCTCAATGAACTAGCTCATGCCAAGTGGTTTTCTGTGCTGGATTTGAGAGCTGGTTTCAATCAGATCAGGCTGGCGCCCAGAGAAGAGTACAAAACGGCATTCCAGACTCATTGGGGTCAATTTGAATACTCTGTCATGTCATTTGGTCTCACCGGCGCACCAAACACGTTTCAGGGCGCCATGAACACTACCCTGAGACCTCTATTGCGTAAATGTGTGATAGTATTCTTCGATGATATCCTGGTATTCAGTTCCTCACTCGTAGACCATCTCTGTCATGTCCATCAGGTGCTGGACCTGCTTTCTCGGGATCAATGGCAGGTCAAATTATCCAAATGCAGATTTGCACAGCAAAGCATAGCTTACTTGGGCCACATCATTAGTGCTGCGGGAGTTGCAACGGATCCTAGCAAAGTCGAATCAATCCGCAAGTGGCCGGTGCCAACTGACAGCAAGCAATTGCACAACTTTCTAGGCCTAGTTGGCTACTATAGGAAGTTCGTGCGTCACTTTGCTATATTGGCACGACCATTGACAAATTTACTTAAAAAGGGAACTCTGTTCATATGGGCTCCAGACCATGATGCGACATTCTTCGCCCTGCAGCAGGCACTCATATCAACTCCAGTGCTAGCCTTGCCGGATTTCTCCAAGCAATTTTAGATCCACACAGATGCCAGTGATGCTGGGGTCGGTGCAGTGTTAATTCAGGAGGCTCACCCGATTGCGTTTGTCAGTAAAGCTCTCGGCCCTCTCACTCGTGGCCTCTCAACTTACAAAAAAGAGTATTTGGCAGTTCTTGTGGCGGTGGAGCAATGGAGATCATATATTCAACATGCTGCGTTCATTATCTATACAGACCAGCGTAGTCTTGTCCATCTTACTGACCAGAGATTACACACCCCATGGCAACTCAAGCTGTACACCAAGTTGGCAGGCTTACAGTACAGAATTATTTATAAGCCGGGCACTATCAATCAAGCGGCTGATGCTGTCTCTCGTCATCCCTCTCCACCAGCTCAACTGAATGCCGTCTCCTCATCAACACTGGTATGGCTGGCTGCGGTGGTGTCAGGCTATGACAAAGATCCTGCTGCTACTCAATTGATATAAGAACTACTCTTGGCCCCAGATGCTCATCCCCCTTTCTCACTGTCTAATGGCGTCTTACGCAAGAAAGGGCGCATCTGGGTGGGTCATAATCCCGGTCTTCAGCAACAGCTGATCTCTGCCCTGCATTCCAGCGCGGTGGGCGGTCACTCTGGTTTCCCAGTCACTTTCAGCAAGATCAAGAAACTATTTGCCTGGCGTGGGATGAAGGCTGCTGTCAAGGATTATGTCCAGTCTTGTGCTACATGTGCCCAGGCCAAGCCGGATCGTGCTAAGTACCCGGGTCTGCTGGCCCCGCTCCCAGTTCCCACCGAGTCTTGGCAAGTCATATCTATGGACTTCATAGAAGGTCTACCTCAGTCTGGTTCTGCTGATTGTCTGCTAGTGGTGGTGGACCGGTTCAGCAAATATGCGCATTTCATACCGCTGTCCCACCCGTTCAGTGCTCCTCAAGTTGCCCAGGCATTCATCGATAATATCTATCGCCTACACGGGTTACCAACACATATAATCAGTGACCGCGACAAGATCTTCACAAGCTTATTCTGGCGAGAGCAGTTCCGCCTCTACCATACAACACTTGCTATGAGTTCGGCATACCACCCGCAGACGGACGGCCAGACCGAACGTGTAAACCAGTGCTTGGAAACGTTCCTGTGCTGTTTCGTCAGCTCCTGTCCACGGAAATGGATCAAATATGTTACTTTGGCGGAGTTCTGGTACAACACCAGCCATCATTCTTCCATCAATATGGCTCCGTTCGAGGTATTGTATGGACATCCTCCTCGCCATTTCAGTCTCTCTGTTGATTCTGTATCAGCTTCTACCGAAGTGGATGCCGTGCTGGGCGAGCGTGCCATGATGCTGTCTTCGGTGCGTCAACACCTTCTCCAGGCCCAGCAACGCATGAAGCACCAGGCCGACAAGCGACGTTACGAGCGGTCGTTCCAGATCGGCGACTACGTCTACCTCAAGCTCTAGCCGTACGTGCAGACGTCGCTTGCGCCGCGCGCACACTAGAAGCTGTCCTTTCGCTATTTCAGCCCATACCAGGTGATTGACAAGATCGGCACTGTCGCATACAAGCTCAAGCTACCTTCCTCGTCGACAATCCATCCGGTATTCCACGTGTCGCTGCTCAAGCCCGCTCCCTCAAGTAAGTACATGGTGTTTCCTTCACTCCCCGACGTCAATGACGAACACCAGGTGCCAGAAGCTGTGCTCTAGCGTCGTCTTCACTCAAGGCACGATGGTGAGGTTCCACAAGTGCTCATCAAGTGGTCCGGCTTCGACACCAAGCTGGCCACGTGGGAGGACGAAGCAGCTCTACGCCAACAGTTCCCGGCGGCGCCGGCGTGGGGACACGCCGGAACTTTAAGGGGAGGGGGATGTCACCGTCCCTCATCTGGGCCGTCCCCAAGAGGCCCAACAGCCAAAGAGGAGTAACCGGGCTCGTCGCAAGAGTGCCAAGTTCTAGGGCCCATAATGGGCGTGTAACTGTTGTGTTGCCCTGAAGGGGGAGTAGTTGAGCGTAGAGTAGATAAGGGAAGGAAGAAGAGAGACGCAGGGCATCATCCAAATTGTAAGAACGTATTTGAGATTTGAGAAGGAACCGGGATCTCGTTGGTCCGCGGCGACAGAGTTGCCGGAGTGAATTGAGTTGTAGTCGCCGGAGAGAGTTGGTTGTTAACAGCTTCGTCCTCCGAGGAAGCAACAGCAGAGGCTTCCGAAGGGTTGCATGCCAACACTTTCTGCCATCCATCTGCATCTTGGTGCAGAGAGGCGGCGCCAAGAGAAGGTGGGCACCCGCGGCCCAAGTCTCTAATGGACCGGCAAGCGCCGGACGCCATCGTTCCTGCTGCGGATCGCGGATGGGTAGCCCATGGATAAGCTACGAACACGGCCGACGACGCTTGCTCCGCGCAGCCAACCTCCGCCTCGGCCGCGCGTCCCCACGGTGGCGCCGTCAGGGCCTTGGACCACGACGGAGCGTAGTCGTGACCGTATAGGTGGAGGCAATGCCAGACGAGGCTGCCGGTGAACGATGTCGAGGTAGGTGGGAGCCTTAGGTGAACTGTCCTCGTCGGAACAGTCGAAGGAGTCCTCGGTCCAGCGGCGGTACTTGGGGCGGCCCTACGAGTGACACCTCGGAACGAACGGAGGTGCGAAGGGGGAGAGCGAAGAGGAAGAAGGCAACGTCTCCGGCGCCGAGGCAGACTACCCTTCGCAGGTGCCCGTGGGTCCCCCGCCTCCATCTCCGAGGTCATTAGTGCAGCCTGCGTGGCGGACGCTTTACGGCTGTTGGCCACGCATCCCACGCTCGCAGCTGCGGCAGTCGCGGATCCTCCCGCACTGGGACTGCCCGTGCAGGAACGAGGCATTGAGGGCGCCGTCGACGAGGTGGTCTCGCCAGAGCCGTCTGCCTCGGGTCCCTCGCATGTGACCGCGACGGCCGCGGAACCGCCCGCGTGGAAACATTCCGCGGACCCAGTCTTTTGTAATACTCAAACACGCCCGTACGTTGCAACGGAAGAAAAAAATTAAATATTTATTGAAAATAAAAATGGAAATCATCATTGACTTGGAGTTGGCGTGTTCACGTCCTATCTAATTTCGATACGAAGACCGAATTCACGAGTCCACGTCCTATACGAATTTCTCGTAGCTCACGCGTCTCGGTCCAGTTAAAAAATCATAGCCCTAATGCAACGCATGGGCATATATGTATGAAGAACAAGGGAGTAAACAAAAGAGAGATCATGAGTTGGCAGAACGAAAAAGGGTTTCACACTATTTTTAATACTTAATTATATCCTTGGACGTACCTATCAATCTGCTTTACTCGTATTATTGTTTCTCCAGCAAAGTTCCTCCTGGCATACATAACAAGAGAATTATTCATCATGGTTTATTTTTCTCATCAAGATGCACGTATCCTAACTACATCGACCCAACGAATACAATGCTGACAATTATAAAACAGTAAAGTGTACCAGCGGTCCCTAAACTTGTACCGTTGTGTTATCCTAGTCCCTAAACTCGCAAATCGACCGTTTATGTCCTCAAACTTGTTCATCTGTGTCATATCGGTCCCTAAACTTGTTCGGTTGTGTCATCCCGGTCCCTAAACTTGCAAATCATCCGTTTAGGTCCTCAAACTTGTTCAGTTGTGTCATCCGGGCCCCTAAACTTAGTTTTGAGTTTCATCAGGTCAAAACATGGTGATCTAAAAACTTTATATCAAAAAATAATTCATAATTTTTTCATATGAACTCGAATGAAGACAAACTTTATATCAAAATTGTAGTCCTCGACGTGATCTTCGACTTTGTAGTTGAAAAGTTTTTGAATTAAAACTGTTTAGGGTCCCAAAATATTATTGTATGTTTATAGATTTTAAAATTTGAAATTTAAAATTATCAAACAATCTTGGATATTGATATGGTTTGTATGAAAGTTATAGTTCTCAATACGATCTACAATTTTGTAGTTGAAAAGTTTTTTGTTTGAAGTCATTTAGTGTCCCAAAATTTAGTGTCCCAAAATGATCAATTTATACACTTTCAGTCTGTTCATTTGTTGGTTTCAGTCAGGGCTTATCAGCCAGTCAACAGTGTTTTTCTCTCACAACAAACCAGTACTAGCCCAGAAACCAATCAGCGAACAGGCTCTTTGTTGTAAACAGGACGACCATTCGTCATTTTTGTGTTGAGATTTAATTGTACAGCTGTACGTAGGTGGAAAGAATTTTACGGACGTGAGGTTTAGTCAATGGTTGGTTGGAAATGCAGTGCCATGCGGTGCAGAAGTCTTCTCAGGACTCAAGAAACGTCCATTGACCCCAAGTCTTCGAGAGCTATTACAATGGAAGCCTCCTGAAATGAAATAATAACAATCCAAAATAGTAAAGGTCAGTCCACGCTTGGCGTATTCCATCCGTCACAATAGCTACCACCTCAGGTCTGCCTGCCTCTATATATGCGAAGATCCAGACTCCACGCAAGCAAGCAAGCTAGGATCACCAACGTCGTCGCATGGAGTTGTCACGTCTTCTTCTCCTCTGCCTGGTGACCGTGTGGGTGCTCGCTCCCCGCCGCCGCCGCCCCCACCACCGCAGACGTCCCGGTGTCACTGAGTCCCGGCTGCGCAAGGAACGCGAGATGCGGCGGCATCGACGTCCCGTACCCGTTCGTCATAGACGAGCAGTGCGAGATCCGCCCTGGCTTCTACCTCAACTGCACGACCGAGGGCGGCACCACGACGCTGTTTCGTGGTCACCCTAACTTTGAGGTGACCAAGATCTCCGTGCAGGATAACAAGGTCTGGTTCAAGACCTATATCTCTCGGCAGTGCTACAACGAATCGACCAAGGACATGATGTACAACGACGCGATGCTGAACATCACCAACTTGCCTTACGTGCTATCGGCAGATGATAACAAAATCATCGTTCTCGGGTGCAACAGTCTTGCCTACATGCTCAGCAACACTGTAAGTAATCCCTATTGGAGTGTTTGGTTTGACGAATCAACTTATTCAAGATGAAGTGATGCATCATGTGTCTATTTCTTAAATTTAGCAGAATGACTTTATCATTCCTCATACTAGTAGTAATTGTTAGTTTGTGAGGAAGAGGATGGCGATGGATCAACTTATTCCATTCCACAAACCAAACAAAAAACTAAAGAGTGAGATGATGATGGACTAATTTATTCCACAAACCAAAATGTCCATATATTCCACAGTTCGTTCTCTAGACATACAGTCTGAGTTGGCAATAGACTAGCATCCAAATCCACATGGATAAATCCAATTAAAATATAAGAAAAAATCCAAGTCCAAACCTATCCTAATACAAAATGATTAATGTGCAACCCAATCTAATCCTATTGCTTTTAAGTCCAAATCGATCCAATAATTCTATGTCAAAAGCTATTATAAGTATTTATTAATTGAAAAGCTCGCGCTCACACTTTATAATTTTTGTGAAATTGATTAATTTTTTTAGAGATGATTCAATATGATTATCAACTACTTTATGCAGATCAGTGTCACTAGATATATACATGGGCCTCACGTCAAATGTCTGACCCTAACATTAACACGTCATCTTAAAATTTTAGCAAATGTGACTAAAATTTGTTCAAGATGATTTAGTATGATTGTCTGCTACTTTGTATAGATTAGTGTGGTTAGATACAAAAGTAGGCTGCACGTTAAAAGCTGGGCTCTATAATTAAAAGTCTCATGTTCACATCTTAAAATTTTAGCCAAATCAACTTAATCTTTTTAAGATTAGTTAATACAATTGCCCACTACTGTGTATGTGTGTATATGTCTACATATAATATATGTATGCATGGACCCAACATAGAAAGTCGAACCCTAAAATTAAAACATCGCGTTTACTTCTTAAAATTTTAGTGAAATTAACTAGAATTTATTAGAGACAACTTAGTATGATTGCTCACTGTTTTATAAAGATCAATGTGATTACATATATACATGGGTCCCACATCATAAACTTAAAACTAGACATTAAAGGTTGGTTGCCTCTTGAGTAGTTAACTCCACATAAAAATCCATTGGTCACTGAACTTTTTTGAGTTAACGTCCAATGGATTTTAGATTTTGTAGGACCAAATGGTTATTGACATCCAAACCATCCATATGCATCAGAAGCATCTAGAGTCCAATTATATTTTGGATTATCCAAATCCATTGCCACCTCTACATATAGGAGTAGAGTATATATATCAACTCGCTTGCAGCTACTAGCTAATAATGTATCCCGTGTCTCTGGCTCCCCAACATTTGCAGTACGCAGTCGGATGCTTGTCCACATGCAAAGATACAATCCCTAAGGTAAACGGCTCATGCTCTGGTAAGGCGGGGTGCTGCCAGATGGACCTCCCGAGGGGGTGTGCGATATTATCACGGATACTTCAACCCATTATACAACACCACTCAAATATGGAGGACAAATCCTTGCAATTATGTCACAGTGATGGAAAGCGCCGCCTTCAACTTCAGCACCACTTACCTCACCTCAAGTGTGTTCTATGATAGAGACCAACGGAGGACACCGGTTGTCATGGAATGGTCGATTGCACCAAATACTACATGTGAAGAAGCCAAAATCAATCAGACATCTTATGCGTGTGTTAGCAACAATAGCTATTGTTCCACGAATGATGCGGGATATGTTTGTAAGTGCTCAGATGGATACCAAGGAAATCCTTACATCATAGATGGATGCACAGGTTTATCTCCCTTTATGTCTATTATTTTGATTTTGTTTTTCCTTCTCATGCAAAGATAGAAGACATGCATGTTTCAACCAAGTAGCAAGTTGTTCCTAAAAAATCTAATAAGATTAACATATAGTCTTTTGTGATTTCAGATATTAATGAGTGCATTGTTCCAAACCGGTGTCCTGCTGGAAATTGCATAAATACACTTGGGAGCTTCACTTGTTTATGCCCACGAGGACAAAGCATGATCGGTGATGTTTGCATGAAAAATCAGAAGTCAACGTGGATGGCTCCAGTGGTTGGTAGGTTGCTAAGAGCTCAAATAGATTATATATATGATGACTTGTGAACCATTTTTAGAAGTGCTGAGCTTGTAATAACCATTCAGGTGCAAGTATTGGAGTTGTGGTTCTTGTGGTTGCGGTCACTTGTGCATACTTGATCCTAGAAAGACGAAGCTCCAACACATCAAACAAAAGTATTTTCGACAGCATGGTGGCCTACTGCTATTCCAAGAGATGAAGTCGCAACAAGGACTTCCATTCGAAATATTCTCTGAAGAAGCACTACAGCAAGCCACAGACGGGTTTGCAGAACAACAAGTCATTGGCCATGGAGGCCACGGAAAAGTTTATAAGGGAGTTATGAAGGACGATATGGAAGTTGCCGTGAAAAGATGCATGACAATTGATGAACAACAGAAGAAAGAATTCGGTAAGGAGATGATAATCCTATCCCAAATCAACCATAGGAACATTGTAAAGCTCCTCGGTTGTTGCTTGGAGGTTGAAGTCCCCATTTTGGTGTATGAGTTCATCCCAAATGGCACATTGTTCCATCTCATCCATGACAACCGTAGCCGGCACATTTCCTTGGACACTCGACTAAGGATTGCTTATGAGTCTGCAGATGCCTTAGCCTATCTTCATTCATGTGCATCCCCGCCCATCCTCCATGGTGATGTCAAGTCTACCAACATCCTTTTGAATGGTGACTTAACAGCAAAAATATGTGACTTCGGCGCATCCATTCTAGCACCAAGCGACGAGTCACAATTTGTAACGCTTGTCCAAGGAACATGCGGCTACCTTGATCCAGAATACATGCAGACATGGCAATTAACAGATAAGAGTGATGTTTACAGCTTTGGAGTTGTTCTCCTAGAGTTGCTCACACGCAAGAGGCGTTCAACCTCCAAGGACCTGAGCACGAGAAGAGCCTATCTATGGTGTTTCTATGTGCAATGAAGGAGAACAAGCTAGAGGATATCCTGGACGATGAAATCAAGAATAGCGAGAATTTGGAGATTCTCGAGGAGATTGCAGAGTTAGCAAGACAATGCTTAGAGATGTGCGGCGCAAATAGACCATCAATGAAGGAAGTTGCAGATAAACTTGATAGACTGAGGAAGGTCTTGCAAAATCCATGGGCACATAAGGATCCTGAAGAGTGGGACAACTTGCTTGGAGAGTCATCTTTGGTTAACTCAGGGGCTCTTAGTACGGGGAATTTCAGCATCACGAAGAGAGTTGCTATGGGCTTAGAATCAGGGCGTTAAGTTTATACAAAGTACATTAGGTCCTATTACATATACAACTCCAAATTAATGTACATGCATGATAGATACTCTTTTACATACATGTTCCTTTACTAGGATTTAACTTGTACTCCTATATTTGCCATAAGACAGTCAGCACAAAGTACATTAGGTCCTATTATATCACTACAAAAATGGATAGACGATACTCTTATATTCTCAGGGTTAGGGGTTAGGACTTAGAAATTTGAAGACTTTTGCCATCTAGGGTTCCAGGATTTGGGGAATTTGTTAGGATTTTCTCTGGTTTGCTCGTGAAAAATATTAATTCTAAACCTCCAGAAGCTATGATGCCAGATACAGGTCAAATGACGATGCATGAAAAACATCTAAATTAATGGTTTGAAAAGAAGTGTTTTGTCATGTAATTTAATTAGCATACGTGCTCAAATAAAATCCAAAAATTTCTTAATAAAGGCCATGCACAAAATTAGATTTGTTTTCATATTAAATTTAAATGCATTGAAAACAACCTAAAAATTTTTGTTCCCTTTGCAAACTACTACGTAAAAGTTTAGCCGGACCTTATTCTGTCTTGGCTGGGTGCAGTGCCGGTCCTAGAATTCTGAGGGCTCTCTGGTGAACTCGTCACGAAGACCCTCTAGACCACGTATAAAATCTTATAATACATAGGCGCTAATTTTTGTTGCAAAGCGAAAACAAATTTAGTGATATATTTTTAATTTAACATGTTTGATATTTATCGAGGAACAATGTAAACTAAAAAGGCTCAGGAGTGGCATGTAACTCCATTTCTCTCAAAATATAAACATCTTGTAAACATTATCGCGGGTCACGAGGGCCAAATAAAATTCAGGTGACGAAAACTCCCACGGTGACCGTAAAAAAAATTAAACTAAAACAATAGTATATTTGTACTTCTAAAACTAATATGATTACCACAAAAACTCCATAATATCAATTGCTTCTCAAAAAAAGATATTTCTTCGGGCACTTCTTGATGCAGAATTATCAAGGACGGAATTGAGATCAATAGTGTCCACTTATGTATAGCACCTTTCTAAGATTTAATAAATTTATCTTCTAGTTTTTTCCGTTTTCTTTTCTGAGATCCCAACAAATATTTTTTAGGTAACATTCTAAGATTCTAACACCTAAATTAAAAGAAAAACATGACTATATGAGTACGAGTACTAGAAGTCTAAAATAATTAATTTGGATTAAAAAACGTTCATGGAAAAAAATATACCTAGGTGCTAGTGCCTGATCGGTTGATGAATTGATGAAGTGATGATTGATAAACTGATGATCGACTGATCCGCCTGATCGCGTCGTCGTCGAGTCGAGCCTTTGAGTGCGTCGTTTCCATGTTTCTGGCTCTCCGCGGCGGCCGGCAGCGGCGCGGTGTGGCTCCGTCTCCGACTCTCCATGACTCCCTGAGACCGTGACCCTTCGCCCCGGGCGTTCGCGTACGTAGTAGACTCACGGACTAGGGAAGCAAGCGTTCAGCGCTTCTGATCCTGAACGTCTTAGGCTACCTATCAAGTGCCATCGGACTATAGACCTAGGGTCTATGGTATACCTGGGCCTGAGCCCCTCCTCCCTCCCTGGGCCCTCGGCCATCGCACCTCTGGCGCCTCTCCAGGGCCGGCACTGGCCGGGTGCTCCATCCCGAGGTTGTCCAGAGCCGCTGGTCTTCATCAGTGGCTAGGTTCAAACTATGTGTTCTGCAAACGTGCGTCTCTCTTTCAACAAACGTCGGCTAGCCTGGTGCTGCAACTTCAGCGGTCCGAGTGTTACAACTTGGAACTGGTTGGTCAATACTCAATAGTCGCTAGGTCTTTAGGGGCTGCTTGGTTTGTTTGCCACGCACTGTTATGCCTTGTCCAGCGAGAATAGCAAGCGAGAGAGTATCAGCCTGTTCGTTTCGGCTGGATTGGCTTATAACCTATGGGCTGAAGTATTGCTGGCTGGTTTGGTGTGAGAGGAAAACACTATTGGCTGGCTGATAAGCCAAGCCAGATATAGACAGTTACAGCCCGCCGAACAGGCTGCATGTTTGGTTTCCTTGCCGGCGCTCCTCAGGGACCGTGTGGGCGAGGTTTAGCATGCTTGCCTGGGAGAGCCAAAATTTCTCGAGCTCCTCATTGCTCGCGTCAGGTGCAGCGAGGCGAGGCGAGGCAAGCCCGCACCGGAACCAAGCAGCCCTTAGTCGCGTAACTCGCGGAGATGATAGCTAGGACTGAGTTTTTCTTTTTTTCCAGCGGTTCTTCTTCTTCTTCAAAATGTGTTCATTTGGATTGACGGCTGTTCTGGCCAGCTGATGTTGCCCTCGTTGTCACTCACGGTCACAGTCACAGGGGCGACGTACGTGGCTCGCAGGCCAGCGACACCATGCATGTCCAGTCCGCTGTTTGAGTCTTTGAGACCCCAAGTCACAGAGTCAGAGTCACAGGTTGGAAAGAATTTTACAGACGTGAGTTTCTTTTTTTGAAAAGGGACGTGAGTACTGAATCATTGGTTGGATGGAAGTGCAGCGCGGTGCAGAAGTCTTCTCGAGGACTCATCAAGAAACGTCAAATATGACCCCGGGTCTTTGAGAGCTACTGCAGTCAATGGAAGAAGCCATGCACATGCATCTGTAAACGCAAGCACGGAACGACGACCACGCGTCGTTTTGACGTACCAAACGAACTGTCGTCCACGAAACCTTCTGAAATGAAAAATATATATAATGTTAAAAATGCAAAAATAAAGTCAGTCCACGCGCTTGCCGTATGCCGTGCGTCAGTCAAGATAGTTAGCGTCAGGTCTCTCTGCATGCCTCTATGCATGGCTCTTTGTTGCCAGTGTGCATATAGCTACAACTCACAGTACTGCCAAAAACCACGCATCCGATGATCCGATCGCACGAAGCAAAAACACGCCGTACGTCCCATGGAGTTCTCATGGCTGCTTCTTCTCCTCTGCCTTGTGGTGGCCGCGTGGGCGCACGCCACGGAGTCCTGGCTGCCTGGAAAATGGATCCTATGTTTATTTACTTTGGATTTTAATGTTTGATGGCCAACACAACTAAATTGGACTAATGCATTTGCAAGTGATCATTTTGTAGTTCAATAGGATGCAAGACGTGACTTGGACGAAGGCGACGTGATGATCCAATGATCAACACCATAAACAAAACCCTAGGAGCACAAGAGAAGACCCAAGATATCAAGCAAAGTCCAAGCACGAAGATAGGAACCAAGCCGTACGCAAGATCGCGAAGAAACGAGCCCACAGAAGTGACCGGACGCTGGAGGAAAGTGACCGGACGCTCTGACCACGAGGCTCGGCAACAGGCGTGACCGGACGCTGGCGGCAGATCGACCGGACGCAGGACAGTAGAGTCTAGTCGAGTACAGAGAGGTTCCAGAGCGGCGAAAATGCGACAGGACGCGTCTGGTGGCATGTGACCGGACGCTGGCAGCGTCCGATCAGTGGATCGCGGCTCCAACGGTCGGGACGACAAGACGCGTCCAATTAGGATGACTTCAGCATCCGGTCCGATTTGTAGGGGCGGCTCTATATCCAGCCGTCCCCTACAAATCAGATTTGTAGGAGCGGCTCAATATTGAACAACCCCTACAAATAGACAACGAGTATTAAAAATTAAGCACTAAAATTCAAATTTTATAAACGATCTCGGATAGAGAAACAACCAAAATGAAAGTTGTAGATCTCGAAAAGTTATGAAACTTTGTAGTTGACAACATTTTGATTTGAAATCATCTTGTCAAGGAAAACTACTTTTGAATTTATAAAAATTTGAAATTTTAATTTTTTAAATGACCTCGGATGGACAAACAGTAAAAATAAAAGTTGTAGATCTTGAAAAGTTATGAAACTTTGTAGTTGATAACTTTCTCATTTGAAACCATCTTGTCATGGAAAACTACGTTCGAATTTCTCAAATTTAAAATTCAAATTTTATAAGTGACCTCGGATGGAGAAAGTAACAAAATAAAAGTTATAGATTTCGAAAAGTTATAAAACTTTTTAGTTGACAACTTTTTCATTTGAATTAGTTTAGGGCCTCAAACAATCAATTTATGCTCAGTTTTGTATAATATGTGGAGAACCAAAATGGTTAGTTGACACAAGTGATCGTGAGGTGCAGTGGTAGAGGAGTTTGCACGCGAGCGAGAGGTTGCGGGTTCAAATCCCGGCTGACGCAAATGTGTAAAAATCAAGAAAAAATGTTGTAACCATAGAGTGGGTGTGTGGCTGCCGGTAGGGACCTCCACGGATAAAAAAATTGCTATTTTTTTGCTCCTTTTTTTCTCTTTTCTGGAAATTGATTTGTAGGGGCGGCTCAATATACGGCCGTCCCTGTAAATCGATTTGTAGGGGCGACTAATAACACCAGACGCCTCTATAAATTGATTTGTAGGGGCGGTCTGAGAACCGCCCCTACAAATGCATGATTTGTAGAGGCGCTTGGGTACGGGCGGCTGGATAAACCGTCTGTACAAAGCCTCTAGAGCTGCCCCTACAAATACTATATGACATAGTGGATGTCGAGGTGCGGTGACATCGACGTCCCGTGCCCGTTCGGCCTAGAAGCAGAGTGCGCGATTGGGCCTAGCTTTCATCTCCAGTGCAACACGACTGCGATCGGCAGCACCAAGCTGGTTATCGCCCGGGGCGTAAGCGTGACCTAGAGGTGACGAAGATCTCAGTGTAGGAAAACAAGCTCTGGGTTAAGACACACATCTCTCGTCAGTGCTTCAACAACCAATCCAAGAATAACAACGGCGCGTCAGTGAATATTACCAGCACGCCGTTCATGCTGTCGGCGGACAACAACAACGTGATCGTTCTCGGATGCAAAGCCCTTGCCTACATCCGCAGCGACACTGTGAGTAATCTTCATATTCTTCCACGTACCCTTCCCTCTCTGAACATATATCAACTCTCAGATACGACTATCAGCCTGTTCGTTTCGGCTGAATTGGCTTATAAGCCATGGCTGAAAGTACTGCTGGCTGGTTTGGTGTGAGAGAAAAACACTGTTCAAGCCATGAATTATAAGCCAGATACGAGCGAATAAGCCGAAACGAACAGGCTATATATACGATATCTCTAATGTGAAATCTCTTCAGGCTATGCAACACATTGTATTCGCAGTACGCAATCGGTTGCATGACGACGTGGAACGAGGATATAAGCGCCATGGTTAACGGCGTATGCTCCGATACTGCTAGGTACTGCCAGGTGGGCCTCCCCAAGGGCGTGCAGTATTACCATGGCTACTTCAACCAGTTGTACAACACCAGTCAGATATGGAGGACAAATCCTTGCACTTATGTGACGGTGATGGAAAGCGTGGCCTTCAACTTCAGCACCACTTATCTCACCTCCACAACGTTTTATGATAGAGACCACGCGCATGTACCGGTTGTGATGGAATGGGCGATTGCACGGAATACAACATGTCAAGAGGCCAGAATCAACGAGACAACGTCTTATGCGTGTGTTAGCAACAATAGCTTTTGTAGCACGAATGATGCGGGCTACGTATGTAAGTGTTCAGATGGATATGAAGGCAACCCTTACATCATCGATGGATGCAAAGGTATATCTCTCTTCATGTCATCCATTATATTTATTTTCTTATTAGTTTCTTCTGCTCATGCTGAGGCTCCTTTGAAGTACCCCCTCTTACCTCTAAGGAAGAGGTAAGGTAAGGCCAAAAACAGATTCTAACCGTACATTGATAATTGCCTTTTTATTATATATAAGAAAGAGTGAAATTCATGAGTGGTCCTTAAACTTGTCTCATCATGTCACCTAGGCCCCTGAACTCTCAAAATGCATTTTTAGATACTCAAACTTGTCTTAGGGTGCCATCCATATCTTAAGCTCTCAAAATTTCATTTTTCGGTGGTCAAACTTTTCACGGTACTATGTTGTCTAGGTCCAAACAAGCTCCAACAAGGCCACATGTTAGTTTCTAGACCTAGCGCTCCATCTACATGCTCCTCCTCTCTCTTCTAGCTGCATTTCCATGCTCTCCCCTTTCTCCGCATTACAATCTAGTGTGACACTGCATCACTGTTGCCAACTCGGTATCTCCACCCGATGCCTTCATCATCCTTCACATCAAAGATCACATCATCATTAGTAGTGGTCGCAGCAAGTCCAAAACCAGTGCTCATTAGGCTGAGGAGGTAGGCACACAATTGTTTTGCCATTGAGTTCAGAAGCTTGCATACTCAACTTCCTAAACTTGCTTTGAGTTCTCATCCCAGTCCCACTACTTGCAAATTGCATACTTTGCTCTGTAATCTTGTATTGTTGTATCATCCCGGTCTACCGCCTACCTCCCTTATTGTGCCAACCTCATCTCGTCACATTAAAGCATAATGCAATTGAACATAAAAAATATTTGCAAGTACCACGACTAGGACAACATTTTGGGACAAGTTTAAGGAACCGAGTATGCAATTTGCAAGTATCGGCATGGACTAGGATAAGAACTCGTAACAAGTTCAAGGACCGCCAATGAAATTTACTCTCCAAAGTATAACTTCATGTAATCAAGCATATTTCATCGTTAAAGCATAGTAAAATTGAACACAAGAAATATTTAATGCATGGACCTTGATTCCAAAAGAAATGAGGGTAGCAAGGGGGGCCAAATATATCCTCCATTTTGATACTCGTGGATCATGTCATCCTCAAGAATGTATATGAGCATAAATGTAGATGAGTAATTGCTATCCAAGTCTATCACAATTGGATAAGGATTTAAATTACCTATACGAATACATTGTTTTAAAAGATGAACAAATGAAAGGGAGTACGCAATTTCCATTACATGTGGGCCCCAAATTTACCCACTAACACATTGTAATTATGTCTATTTTAGGATGACTCTTAACACTGATACACCGTACAGGAGCACAAAAACCTATGGACTAATACAATCTCAATCAACCCTGTATTTTAGTGAATGACATGTTTTTCCTTTGGACATGTTATATAACATTCATGATCTTTCTAAATTTTGTGCAAACTTATATATGTAGATATAAATGAGTGTATGGACCCCATAGCACAATGCGGCAACACAACAAATTGCATAAATCTGCCAGAAAGCTTTATTTGTCGATGTTCCCATGGTGCTGCCATGGTAAATGGAGTGTGCATTAAGAAATCCTTCAGAGGTAACATGCCATTATGTGCACTTATTACCTTCTTTCAATACTTTTTTAACATTTTTCACTAACTATAAATTTATTCATTCATGATCTTATTATTGTTTCTTATTAGTATGTTTGTTAGCTACGTGGTTATTTGAATTTGGTTTGGTATTTTCCTAGGTTTGAGCATCGGGCTAGGAGTGGTTGGTGGTACAAGTCTTTTTCTTCTAGCACTTTGTGG
Organism: Miscanthus lutarioriparius; assembly: GCA_904845875.1. Lineage (NCBI taxonomy): Eukaryota > Viridiplantae > Streptophyta > Magnoliopsida > Poales > Poaceae > Miscanthus > Miscanthus lutarioriparius. The sequence continues at coordinate 96,290,136 of CAJGYO010000007.1, read as the reverse complement.
ACCCTTCATAATGCGTAAAATCAAATTACAGAAGGTGAAGAAGATGAATCCATCGTCCAGGCAACCATCATGCTTGATATCTAGGTATCGGAGATCGAGAAGCTTCCCGAGGGAAGAGTGCAGAGCATCCAAGGACTGTCTTGCTGCTGCCTCGTAACCTGTTGATCGCCTTTCATGGTTGAACCGTAGTTGAAGATCCCTCAGATTGGTGAGCTCCCCAATTTCTTTGATGGTGTCTGCTGAGCTCAAGCTCATGCACAATTGTCTAAACCGTAGCGTGTGTATGGATTTCATGTTACCAATGCCTCCGGGCAAACTGAACCCGCTGCTAACGATCAGGTGCCGCAACCGGCGCAAATGGACAACATCTGATGGAATCTGGACCTTGCCTACATCGATTTCCAATGTCTCCAACTGCTGCAATCCTGAAATTTTGCTTGGTAGCTCTATATAACCAAAACAAAAAATCATAATTTTCAGGTACCTTAGTTGGAACAAATAACACAATCCAGTTAGGTCCACTGTCATCCGCGCGACACCAACTCGAAGTTCCAGATTCAAAACCCGCAGATGCTTGAACTCCCCTAAAGGAGGTATGTATGTTGATGTGCCAAATCTGGTTAATGCTCTTACATGTGAGAGTTGAATGGTTCCAAGAGATTTGCTATCTGTAACACCATTCAAGTAAAGGGACAGTCGACGAACGGTGCTACGCGTTCCACTAATGTCTTGTAAGTCATCACTTGCAGTGACAAAATTCTCTTCTCTGCATTTGTGTATAATAAGATCAAGCATCATATCGTGCACCCTACAGGACAGAACATCGTTGTTACTATCTGTATGTGCTGGTTGAATAATGCTCCTATTGACAATCTCATTGAAATAGTCGACTGCAATATCCTCTGCGTCTTGCCCACCTGCTTTACTGATAAAACCTTGAGCTACCCATTGTCTGACCAAATCATTCTTGCTGATTTCGTGATCCTCTGGATACATGCCCAAATATAACACGCATGCCTTCAAACAATGAGGAAGATTTGTGTAGCTCAGGCTCAGTATCTAATGCATTCCTTCCAAGGTGGGATTCAGTTAAAGGCTGCAACCCAAAGAATTTGGGAGAAGATCGGCCTGGAATGAGGGAAGTGGATATGACACTTGAAAACTTATTAGTGAGGAAAAAACTTGCCCCATGTATTACAACACAAAAGAGAAATAATGAGGATGGGACTCAGGTTCAGCACATGTCAATTGAATCGGTATCTAATGACTCAAGCAGACAATACACTATGGAAGAGGAAATCTTATTATCAGCAAGTTATCTTCGGTGAACTTATTTTGTCATGAACAACAATGAAGTTCCTTAGTTTCCTTCAAAACTATTCGATGAATCTTTGAGCAATGTATTTGGTTGTAATGCATGTAGATTTCGCATTGTTCCTTGCATGGATACTAAAGCGATAGTAGTGATGTGCTTACCTTTTTTTTTATATAATTGAGCGCCAAAATTACTTGACTTGTTTTGCAATGTGTTGGAAGCATGTAAGAACTCAGATTTAAGCAGAGTATTGCACAACTATATTTTTGAGAGAATGCAACTAATAAACTGTTCTCTCTAGGCTATGTGTGGTTGCAATGATGTGATGCAGATCAAGAGAGATGCGGAAATTTTGGACACTGGTAGGAGAAAATCTAAGAATACAATCTGCAGTGGGTAAATAAAATAAATCCCGCCGTGAAGTTATGGCACCCCAGTCCATCATCCTCAGGATTGAAAACACTGGATGAACTCAAGCAGCAAAGAACAATCGAACAAGCCCTGAAATTGGAAGGGGACATGAATACATAATTTATCATGAGCCAGGTGTGCCTACCGTGTGTCATCGTGCCTTCAAAACAACTGTGTTACTTTTTGAGGATTATGTTTTTTCCCGAAAGAATGGCCAGAGTTTCGCCATAGTTTCGTTAGAAAATAAATTCACCTAATGCAATTTACAAGAGAAGCATGGTGCGCTAAAGTACAACTAGTAATAAGACACAGCTTTCCCTCGAATGACTAAGGCCTTGCTCGGTTGCATGGAATGATTCCCTGCCGAATAGTTTCCTTCGATAATTTGTACTAGCACTGAATGGTTCGTGGCCCGGAACGGCCCGTTCCAGGCTAACCGAACGGGGCTAAGGCAGTACGAGCTAAGACAGAACAAACTCGCATGGGAAGAGAACAGAGAAACAAAGCCTCAAGGGCAATAGAGTTTTTTTAGATTATTACTAAACAGTTTCACTGAAGTCAGCGTTCTCCACCGATTCTTAAACATTACTGTATGTGTGGTCAGGTGTCTTGCGGATCTCAAAGAAAAGGGAACTACGCATAAGCAGTTCAAGCGTTTAACATCTTTATTGCAAAAAAAAGAAAGAAAAAAATACGCTGTGTGCATATTTTATTTTATTCACAAGAAATTTATGGATCAAATTGAGTTTGCCCATAGAGCATGCAGCCACAATGGCTACAACTTAAAGAAATAAATGATGGAGAGGTCAAGACATTCAGAGACGCTGCCCCCTTTTCGTCCCGTGCCTCTTTCTGCTTGGATTTATGTTTCGGATTCAGACACCCCGAGGTATCACCGTATCAGGCAGAGTGTCAGCCATTTGGTTCAATTCACACACCGGCATTCTGATTTATGCAAATTTCACAATAAGCAAACCTGCGTTCTTGCCTCAAAATACACGATCAGATTGGATTGAAATTGGTATGGACCTTGTTAATAACAAATACAAACGTGTTAACGCACATTGAAAAGTGAGAACTACAAAAGATACAGTAGTTAATAAAGTTAGAACAGCATATAGTTAGGTCGAACGGTAATGCTGGAAACGTGCGTCCGTCCACCCGGACGCCGCTCGCCCCACTCCGCTCCGTGCGCTTCACTTCATGGCTTCTCAAAAAAAAAAAAAAAAATAGCGCCGCTCGCCTTCTCCATCACCGAGGCCGCCTGCCGCGGCTTTCTCCAGCGTGGCGGCGCCGCATCCGGCCCCTTCCCGCGCTGCTCCGCATGCCCACACTGCACCACCATCTAGCGCCGCGCCCTTGTCCACCTCGCCCATCGCGGAAGGGGACGCAGGGGAGGCTTGTGCCTGCGCCCCGGCCCCATCCACCTCGCGCCGTCAGCAGGAAGGGAAGGCATGCGCTACCGCAGTTCCCCACTAGGTAGGCCGTGGCCGTCGGCGACACTATATTTCAAGTGTTTCAGGCGTTTTTAGACATGTTGGAAGCCTATATTTCAAGTGTTTCAGTTGTTAAAGATGTATGTTTTAAGTGTTTCATACAGATATTGCAAAAGTATATCAGGTTGTTGCATATGTTGCAATGGTTGTACACGTATGTTGCAGGCGTCTATTCCTAATGTTTTATCTATTTTTCAGACGTATGTTTCAAGTGTATTTATCTAGATGTTGCATATGTTTCACACACATGTTGCAAGTATTTTATCTCAATGTTACGTATGTTTGCAATGGTTTTCAAGTGTTTTTCAGGTGTTTTTGCAAGTGTTACAGACGCATGTTTCAAGTGTTTCATCTGTCTTATTTTGTATGTTGCAGTGCTGTATCTGAATATTTCAAAAATATATCGGGGTGTTGCACATGGGATGCGCGTGGGTAGCTGGAGGGGGCGCGAGCGGTCCCCGTGCGCGGTCGGGCAGCACGGGCCCGTTGCTGGGCGCTCGCTCGCTCGCTGCGCGAGCACCGTCCGATGCTAGCGTCCCGGATCGGACATTTGGACGCTAGCAAGTTCAAATGTGTAAGATCATCCGGTACCTTTCAGTTTCTGGTTATATCTTGAAATTTCAAAAGAACACAAGGTTAAATAAGAACAATTTGATCTTCAGAAGCAGAGCATACAAGCAACAATGGACTTAGTTTCCATGGATGCATCTATATTTTTCAAACACCGAGTTCTCGTTGCACCAATCAGAGGCCAAGCTAGTCTTGTGCCCTTGTTTGCATGCCAAGGCTTCCAGGTTCCAACTCATATACTGGTCAGCAGCCAGCGGCATCAAGTATCGTTTTCCAGACATTTCCACTACTTATAAATGATCGATCCCTTTACGATAAAATAAAATTATCAGAAAATTATACTGACTTGTCATCTCTAGCAAAAGGAAACCTGTGCAAATTGTGTGGACTATTTCTCAACCAAATTAATAAATTAGCTGTAAGTAGGTGGAACGAATTTTACGGACTATTTCTCAGACCAAATTAACAGGACGACCATTCGTCATTTTTGTGTTGAGATTTAATTGTACAGCTGTACGTAGGTGGAAAGAATTTTACGGACGTGAGGTTTAGTCAATGGTTGGTTGGAAATGCAGTGCCATGCGGTGCAGAAGTCTTCTCAGGACTCAAGAAACGTCCATTGACCCCAAGTCTTCGAGAGCTATTACAATGGAAGCCTCCTGAAATGAAATAATAACAATCCAAAATAGTAAAGGTCAGTCCACGCTTGGCGTATTCCATCCGTCACAATAGCTACCACCTCAGGTCTGCCTGCCTCTATATATGCGAAGATCCAGACTCCACGCAAGCAAGCAAGCTAGGATCACCAACGTCGTCGCATGGAGTTGTCACGTCTTCTTCTCCTCTGCCTGGTGACCGTGTGGGTGCTCGCCCCCCCCGCCGCCGCCCCCACCACCGCAGACGTCCCGGTGTCACTGAGTCCCGGCTGCGCAAGGAACGCGAGATGCGGCGGCATCGACGTCCCGTACCCGTTCGTCATAGACGAGCAGTGCGAGATCCGCCCTGGCTTCTACCTCAACTGCACGACCGAGGGCGGCACCACGACGCTGTTTCGTGGTCACCCTAACTTTGAGGTGACCAAGATCTCCGTGCAGGATAACAAGGTCTGGTTCAAGACCTATATCTCTCGGCAGTGCTACAACGAATCGACCAAGGACATGATGTACAACGACGCGATGCTGAACATCACCAACTTGCCTTACGTGCTATCGGCAGATGATAACAAAATCATCGTTCTCGGGTGCAACAGTCTTGCCTACATGCTCAGCAACACTGTAAGTAATCCCTATTGGAGTGTTTGGTTTGACGAATCAACTTATTCAAGATGAAGTGATGCATCATGTGTCTATTTCTTAAATTTAGCAGAATGACTTTATCATTCCTCATACTAGTAGTAATTGTTAGTTTGTGAGGAAGAGGATGGCGATGGATCAACTTATTCCATTCCACAAACCAAACAAAAAACTAAAGAGTGAGATTATGATGGACTAATTTATTCCACAAACCAAAATGTCCATATATTCCACAGTTCGTTCTCTAGACATACAGTCTGAGTTGGCAATAGACTAGCATCCAAATCCACATGGATAAATCCAATTAAAATATAAGAAAAAATCCAAGTCCAAACCTATCCTAATACAAAATGATTAATGTGCAACCCAATCTAATCCTATTGCTTTGAAGTCCAAATCGATCCAATAATTCTATGTCAAAAGCTATTATAAGTATTTATTAATTGAAAAGCTCGCGCTCACACTTTATATTTTTTGTGAAATTGATTAATTTTTTTAGAGATGATTCAATATGATTATCAACTATTTTATGCAGATCAGTGTGACTAGATATATACATGGGCCTCACGTCAAATGTCTGACCCTAACATTAACACGTCATCTTAAAATTTTAGCAAATGTGACTAAAATTTGTTCAAGATGATTTAGTATGATTGTCTGCTACTTTGTATAGATTAGTGTGGTTAGATACAAAAGTAGACTGCACGTTAAAAGCTGGGCTCTATAATTAAAAGTCTCATGTTCACATCTTAAAATTTTAGCCAAATCAACTTAATCTTTTTAAGATTAGTTAATACAATTGCCCACTACTGTGTATGTGTGTATATGTCTACATATAATATATGTATGCATGGACCCAACATAGAAAGTCGAACCCTAAAATTAAAACATCGCGTTTACTTCTTAAAATTTTAGTGAAATTAACTAGAATTTATTAGAGACAACTTAGTATGATTGCTCACTGTTTTATAAAGATCAATGTGATTACATATATACATGGGTCCCACATCATAAACTTAAAACTAGACATTAAAGGTTGGTTGCCTCTTGAGTAGTTAACTCCACATAAAAATCCATTGGTCACTGAACTTTTTTGAGTTAACGTCCAATGGATTTTAGATTTTGTAGGACCAAATGGTTATTGACATCCAAACCATCCATATGCATCAGAAGCATCTAGAGTCCAATTATATTTTGGATTATCCAAATCCATTGCCACCTCTACATATAGGAGTAGAGTATATATATCAACTCGCTTGCAGCTACTAGCTAATAATGTATCCCGTGTCTCTGGCTCCCCAACATTTGCAGTACGCAGTCGGATGCTTGTCCACATGCAAAGATACAATCCCTAAGGTAAACGGCTCATGCTCTGGTAAGGCGGGGTGCTGCCAGATGGACCTCCCGAGGGGTGTGCGATATTATCACGGATACTTCAACCCATTATACAACACCACTCAAATATGGAGGACAAATCCTTGCAATTATGTCACAGTGATGGAAAGCGCCGCCTTCAACTTCAGCACCACTTACCTCACCTCAAGTGTGTTCTATGATAGAGACCAACGGAGGACACCGGTTGTCATGGAATGGTCGATTGCACCAAATACTACATGTGAAGAAGCCAAAATCAATCAGACATCTTATGCGTGTGTTAGCAACAATAGCTATTGTTCCACGAATGATGCGGGATATGTTTGTAAGTGCTCAGATGGATACCAAGGAAATCCTTACATCATAGATGGATGCACAGGTTTATCTCCCTTTATGTCTATTATTTTGATTTTGTTTTTCCTTCTCATGCAAAGATAGAAGACATGCATGTTTCAACCAAGTAGCAAGTTGTTCCTAAAAAATCTAATAAGATTAACATATAGTCTTTTGTGATTTCAGATATTAATGAGTGCATTGTTCCAAACCGGTGTCCTGCTGGAAATTGCATAAATACACTTGGGAGCTTCACTTGTTTATGCCCACGAGGACAAAGCATGATCGGTGATGTTTGCATGAAAAATCAGAAGTCAACGTGGATGGCTCCAGTGGTTGGTAGGTTGCTAAGAGCTCAAATAGATTATATATATGATGACTTGTGAACCATTTTTAGAAGTGCTGAGCTTGTAATAACCATTCAGGTGCAAGTATTGGAGTTGTGGTTCTTGTGGTTGCGGTCACTTGTGCATACTTGATCCTAGAAAGACGAAAGCTCCAACACATCAAACAAAAGTATTTTCGACAGCATGGTGGCCTACTGCTATTCCAAGAGATGAAGTCGCAACAAGGACTTCCATTCGAAATATTCTCTGAAGAAGCACTACAGCAAGCCACAGACGGGTTTGCAGAACAACAAGTCATTGGCCATGGAGGCCACGGAAAAGTTTATAAGGGAGTTATGAAGGACGATATGGAAGTTGCCGTGAAAAGATGCATGACAATTGATGAACAACAGAAGAAAGAATTCGGTAAGGAGATGATAATCCTATCCCAAATCAACCATAGGAACATTGTAAAGCTCCTCGGTTGTTGCTTGGAGGTTGAAGTCCCCATTTTGGTGTATGAGTTCATCCCAAATGGCACATTGTTCCATCTCATCCATGACAACCGTAGCCGGCACATTTCCTTGGACACTCGACTAAGGATTGCTTATGAGTCTGCAGATGCCTTAGCCTATCTTCATTCATGTGCATCCCCGCCCATCCTCCATGGTGATGTCAAGTCTACCAACATCCTTTTGAATGGTGACTTAACAGCAAAAATATGTGACTTCGGCGCATCCATTCTAGCACCAAGCGACGAGTCACAATTTGTAACGCTTGTCCAAGGAACATGCGGCTACCTTGATCCAGAATACATGCAGACATGGCAATTAACAGATAAGAGTGATGTTTACAGCTTTGGAGTTGTTCTCCTAGAGTTGCTCACACGCAAGAAGGCGTTCAACCTCCAAGGACCTGAGCACGAGAAGAGCCTATCTATGGTGTTTCTATGTGCAATGAAGGAGAACAAGCTAGAGGATATCCTGGACGATGAAATCAAGAATAGCGAGAATTTGGAGATTCTCGAGGAGATTGCAGAGTTAGCAAGACAATGCTTAGAGATGTGCGGCGCAAATAGACCATCAATGAAGGAAGTTGCAGATAAACTTGATAGACTGAGGAAGGTCTTGCAAAATCCATGGGCACATAAGGATCCTGAAGAGTGGGACAACTTGCTTGGAGAGTCATCTTTGGTTAACTCAGGGGCTCTTAGTACGGGGAATTTCAGCATCACGAAGAGAGTTGCTATGGGCTTAGAATCAGGGCGTTAAGTTTATACAAAGTACATTAGGTCCTATTACATATACAACTCCAAATTAATGTACATGCATGATAGATACTCTTTTACATACATGTTCCTTTACTAGGATTTAACTTGTACTCCTATATTTGCCATAAGACAGTCAGCACAAAGTACATTAGGTCCTATTATATCACTACAAAAATGGATAGACGATACTCTTATATTCTCAGGGTTAGGGGTTAGGACTTATAAATTTGAAGACTTTTGCCATCTAGGGTTCCAGGATTTGGGGAATTTGTTAGGAGTTTCTCTGGTTTGCTCGTGAAAAATATTAATTCTAAACCTCCAGAAGCTATGATGCCAGATACAGGTCAAATGACGATGCATGAAAAACATCTAAATTAATGGTTTGAAAAGAAGTGTTTTGTCATGTAATTTATTAGCATACGTGCTCAAATAAAATCCAAAATTTTCTTAATAAAGGCCATGCACAAAATTAGATTTGTTTTCATATTAAATTTAAATGCATTGAAAACAACCTAAAATTTTTTGTTCCCTTTGCAAACTACTACGTAAAAGTTTAGCCGGACGTTATTCTGTCTTGGCTGGGTCATCCCGAGGTTGTCCAGAGCCGCTGATCTTCATCAGTGGCTAGGTTCAAACTATGTGTTCTGCAAACGTGCGTCTCTCTTTCAACAAACGTCGGCTAGCCTGGTGCTGCAACTTCAGCGGTCCGAGTGTTACAACTTGGAACTGGTTGGTCAATACTCAATAGTCGCTAGGTCTTTAGGGGCTGCTTGGTTTGTTTGCCACGCACTGTTATGCCTTGTCCAGCGAGAATAGCAAGCGAGAGAGTATCAGCCTGTTCGTTTCGGCTGGATTGGCTTATAACCTATGGCCTGAAGTATTGCTGGCTGTTTTGGTGTGAGAGGAAAACACTATTGGCTGGCTGATAAGCCAAGCCAGAGAGAGCATGCCGAACAGGTTGCATGTTTGGTTTCCTTGCCGGCGCTCCTCAGGGACCGTGTGGGCGAGGTTTAGCACGCTTGCCTGGGAGAGCCAAAATTTCTCGAGCTCCTCATTGCTCGCGTCAGGTGCAGCGAGGCGAGGCGAAGCAAGCCCGCACCGGAACCAAGCAGCCCTTAGTCGCGTAACTCGCGGAGATGATAGCCAGGACTGAGTTTTTCTTTTTTTCCAGCGGTTCTTCTTCTTCTTCAAAATGTGTTCATTTGGATTGACGGCTGTTCTGGCCAGCTGATGTTGCCCTCGTTGTCACTCACGGTCACAGTCACAGGGGCGACGTACGTGGCTCGCAGGCCAGCGACACCATGCATGTCCAGTCCGCTGTTTGAGTCTTTGAGACCCCAAGTCACAGAGTCAGAGTCACAGGTTGGAAAGAATTTTACAGACGTGAGTTTCTTTTTTTGAAAAGGGACGTGAGTACTGAATCATTGGTTGGATGGAAGTGCAGCGCGGTGCAGAAGTCTTCTCGAGGACTCATCAAGAAACGTCAAATATGACCCCGGGTCTTTGAGAGCTACTGCAGTCAATGGAAGAAGCCATGCACATGCATCTGTAAACGCAAGCACGGAACGACGACCACGCGTCGTTTTGACGTACCAAACGAACTGTCGTCCACGAAACCTTCTGAAATGAAAAAAATATATAATGTTAAAAATGCAAAAATAAAGTCAGTCCACGCGCTTGCCGTATGCCGTGCGTCAGTCAAGACGATAGTTAGCGTCAGGTCTCTCTGCATGCCTCTATGGCTCTATGTTGCCAGTGTGCATATAGCTACAACTCACAATACTGCCAAAAACCACGCATCCGATGATCCGATCGCACGAAGCAAAAACACGCCGTACGTCCCATGGAGTTCTCATGGCTTCTTCTTCTCCTCTGCCTTGTGGTGGCCGCGTGGGCGCACGCCATGGAGTCCTGGCTGCCCAGCGATCACTACTACAAAAAACGATTTATGGCAACCACTGGTGCAGCAAGGCTTTTTGCTCCTGATTGGAAAACCCCTTTAGTCCCGGTTTTCCAACCGGGAGCACCAATCCGGGACTAAAGGTACCCTCCTTTAGTCCCGGTTTCTCGTCCGGAACTAAAGGTCCACATTTAGTCCCGGTTGGTAATACCAACCGGGACTAAAGAGGCCTCCCGACCTGGCCACGTGGGGCGACCCTTTAGTCCCGGTTGATATTACCAACCAGGACTAAAGGTTTTTTTTTTCTTTTTTTTTTCTATTTTCAATTGATATCACCTACTGTAACTCCTAAGATCTCAGAAATAACACATTTTAGCAACTGCACAATCAAAAAACAGGTGTTGACTAGTTGCTCTCTCATTACATAACCGACAAGATTCATCTTTTACTTTTCTTCTCTTAGCCAGATTATCTCCGACAAGAACTCTCTTATTAACCAGCACCCACAAAAACATATGGACTCTAGGAGGGACTTTAATGCTCCATACAGCCAAAACATGAACCTTTGGCAGTAAATTGCCACATCATTTCATCATCGTCTACAAAGAACTGAAAAGTGGACAAAAGCTCTACTACTTCTAACCAGGATTGATACAGGGCCCGCAGCTCGCAGGTCCGTAGCTCCTGCACCGATGGCTCCGTCCTCCACTGGATCTCGCCCTCCTAGGTGGAGCCTGCGGCATCAGACTGGATGTTTGATTGGAGCGAACGCAGATCTAGACCAAACCATGGCAGATCTATTGAGCCACGACACGGATCTAGCATCACAGCAGCACAAAGCGACCACGGAATGAAACCCAGTGAGAAGGAAACGAGAATGAAACCCAGTGAGAAGGAAACGAAACAGACCTTGGAGTCAAGGATCTCGCCGTAGGAGGCGAAGGCATGCTCCAGGGACTCGTTGTTGGTTGCCCAGGCCAGCCCGCCGACGAAGCAACGGTACTCCACGCCCACCGCCGCCATCTCCCCTCCACAGAACCGAGGACGAGGACTTGGTAAGAGGGGGAGGAAAAGCCAACACACCTCTGAGAGAGCACAGGGGAGCACGGATCCCCTACCCGGCGGTTTTATAGCGCGACGGGCGCGACGTGAGCTGTCATGATCGGACCGAGCGGAGGATAAGGATCCGAGGTGGGCCTTCCGCACTGGGACTAAAAGTTCCCTTTAGTCCCGGACGGAGCCTCCAGCCGGGAGTAGACTTTTACTCCCGGTTGGAGGGATCAACCGGGAGTAAAAGTTAACCTTTAGTCCTAGTTGGTAGCTCCAACCGGGACTAAAGGTCCCATGCAGCAAAAGCCTGCCGCAGTAGCCATGGGCAGAGACCTTTAGTCCCGGTTGGAGCTACAAACCGGGACTAAAGGTCTCTCTAGTCCCGGGCGCGAAAAATACCGGGACTAAAGGTCTCTCTAGTCCCGGACGCGAAAAATACCGGGACTAAAGCCAAATTTCGAGGTGGGATCAAAGGTCGTTTCTCTATTAGTGAACACCTCCTTTTCTTTGTAGGGGCGGCTCTGTATGGTTGCCAAATGAGCCGCCCTTACAAATAGATTTATAGGGGTGGCCGGTGTTATCAGCCGCCCCTACAAATGGCCCGATTTGTAGGAGCGGCTCTATATCCAGCCGCCCCCTACAAATCAGATTGTAGAGGCGGCTCAATATTGAACAAACCTTACAAATAGACACCGAGTATTAAAAATTAAGCACTAAAATTTAAATTTTGTAAACGATCTCGGATGGAGAAACAACCAAAATGAAAGTTGTAGATCTCGAAAGGTTATGAAACTTTGTAGCTGACAACATTTTGATTTGAAATCATCTTGTCAAGGAAAACTACGTTTGAATTTCTAAAAAATTGAAATTTTAATTTTTTAAATGACCTCGGATGGTCAAACAGTAAAAATGAAAGTTGTAGCTCTTGAAAAGTTACGAAACTTTGTAGTTGATAACTTTCTCATTTGAAGTCATCTTGTCATGGAAAACTACGTTCGAATTTCTCAAATTTGAAATTCAAATTTTATAAGTGACCTCGGATGGAGAAACTACCAAAATAAAAGTTGTAGATCTCGAAAAGTTATAAAACTTTGTAGCTGACAACTTTTTCATTTGAATTAGTTTAGGGTCTCAAACAATCAATTTATGCTCAGTTTTGTATAATATGTGGGGAACCAAAATGGATAGTAGACACAAGTGATCGTGAGGTGCAGTGGTAGAGGAGTTTGCGCGCGAGCGAGAGGTTGCGGGTTTGAATCCCGACTGACGCAAATGTGTAAAAATCATGAAAAAAATGCTGTAACCATAGAGTGGGTGTGTGGCTGCCGGTGGGGACTTCCTCGGATAAAAAAATGCTATTTTTTGTCCTTTTTTCCTGGTTTCTGGAAATTGATTTGTAGGGACGGCTCAATATACGGCCGCTCCTATAAATCGATTTTGAGAGTCCTGGCTGCCCAACGATCAATGCTAAAAAACGATTCGTGGCAACGCCTCACTTTCTTTGTAGGGACGGCTCTATATGGTTGCCAAATGAGCCGTCCTTACAAATACATTTGTAGGGGCGGCCCAGCCGCCCCTACAAATGGCCCGATTTGTAGGGGCGGCTCTATATCTAGCCGCCCCCTACAAATTAGATTTGTAGGGGTGGCTCAATATTGAACAACCCCTATAAATAGACACCGAGTATTAAAAATTAAGCACTAAAATTTAAATTTTGTAAATGATCTCGGATGGAGAAACAACCAAAATGAAAGTTGTAGATCTCGAAAAGTTATGAAACTTTGTAGTTGACAATATTTTGATTTGAAATCATCTTGTCAAGGAAAACTACGTTTGAATTTCTAAAAATTTAAATTTTTAATTTTTTAAATGACCTCAGATGGACAAACAGTAAAAATAAAAGTTGTAGATCTTGAAAAGTTATGAAACTTTATAGTTGATAACTTTCTTATTTGAAATCATCTTGTCATGGAAAACTACGTTCGAATTTCTCAAATTTGAAATTCAAATTTTATAAGTGATCTCGGATGGAGAAACTTCCAAAATGACAGTTGTAGATCTCAAAAAGTTATAAAACTTTGTAGTTGACAACTTTTTTATTTGAATTATTTTAGGGCCTCAAACAATCAATTTATACTTAGTTTTGTATAATATGTGGGGAACCAAAATGACAGTAGACACAAGTAATCGTGAGGTGCAGTGGTAAAGGAGTTTGCGCGCGAGCGAGAGGTTGCGGGTTCGAATCCCGGCTGACGTAAATGTGTAAAAATCATAAAAAAAATGCTGTAACCATAGAGTGGGTGTGTGGCTGCCGGTGGGGACCTCCTCGGATAAAAAAAAATGCCCCTTTTTTCCTGGTTTCTGAAAATTGATTTGTAGGGGCGGCTCAATATACAACCTGATAATACCAGCCACCTCTATAAATCAATTTATATGGGCGGTCTGGGAACCGCCCATACAAATACATGATTTGTAGAGGCGCTTGGGTAGGGGCGGCTGGATAAACCGTCTCTACAAAGCCTCTAGAGCCGCCCCTACAAATACTATATGACGTAGTGGATGTCGAGGTGCGGTGACATCGACGTCCCGTGCCCGTTCGGCCTAGAAGCAGAGTGCGTGATCGGCCCTAGCTTTCATCTCCAGTGCAACACGACTACTACGATCGGCAGCACCAAGCTGGTTATCACCCGGGGCGTAAGCGTGACCTAGAGGTGACTAAGATCTCCGTGCAGGAAAACAAGCTCTGGGTCAAGACACACATCTCTCGTCAGTGCTTCAACAACCAATCCAAGAATAACAACGGCGCGTCGGTGAATATTACCGGCACGCCCTTCATGCTGTCGGCGGACAACAACAACGTGATTGTTCTCGGATGCAAAGCCCTTGCCTACATCCACAGCGACACTGTGAGTAATCTTCATATTCTTCCACGTACCCTTCCCTCTCTGAACATATATCAACTCTCAGATATGACTATCAGCCTGTTCGTTTCGGCTGAATTGGCTTATAAGCCATGGCTGAAAGTACTGCTGGCTGGTTTGGTGTGAGAGAAAAACACTGTTCAAGCCGTGGATTATAAGCCAGATACGAGCGAATAAGCCGAAACGAACATGCTGTATATACGATATCTCTAATGTGAAATCTCTTCTGGCTATGCAACACATTGTATTCGCAGTACGCAATCGGTTGCATGACGACGTGGAACGAGGATATAAGTGCCATGGTTAACGGCGTATGCTCCCGTAGTGCTAGGTGCTGCCAGGTGGGCCTCCCCAAGGGCGTGTAGTATTACCATGGCTACTTCAACCAGTTGTACAACACCAGTCAGATATGGAGGACAAATCCTTGCACTTATGTGACGGTGATGGAAGCGTGGCCTTCAACTTCAGCACCACTTATCTCACCTCCACAGCGTTTTATGATAGAGACCACGCGCATGTACCGGTTGTGATGGAATGGGCGATTGCACAGAATACAACATGTCAAGAGGGCAGAACCAACGAGACAACCCGTCTTATGCGTGTGTTAGCAACAATAGCTTATGTAGCACGAATGATGCGGGCTACATATGTAAGTGTTCAGATGGATATGAAGGCAACCCTTACATCATCGATGGATGCAAAGGTATATCTCTCTTCATGTCATCCATTATATTTATTTTCTTATTAGTTTCTTCTGCTCATGCTGAGGCTCTTTTGAAGTACCCCCTTTACCTCTAAGGAAGAGGTAAGGTAAGGCCAAAAACAGATTCTAACCGTACATTGATAATTGCCTTTTTATTATATATAAGAAAGAGTGAAATTCATGAGTGGTCCTTAAACCTGTCTCATAATGTCACCTAAGCCCTGAACTCTCAAAATGCATTTTTAGATACTCAAACTTGTCTTAGGGTGCCATCCATATCTTAAGCTCTCAAAATTTCATTTTTCAGTGGTCAAACTTGTCACGGTACTATGTTGTCTAGGTCCAAACAAGCTCTAACAAGGCCACATGTTAGTTTCTAGACCTAGCGCTCCATCTACATGCTCCTCCTCTCTCTCTTCTAGCTGCATTTCCATGCTCTCCCCGTTCTCCGCATTACAATCTAGTGTGACACTGCATCACTGTTGCCAACTCGGTATCTCCACCCGATGCCTTCATCATCCTTCACATCAAAGATCACATCATCATTAGTAGTGGTCGCAGCAAGTCCAAAACCAGTGCTCATTAGGCTGAGGAGGTAGGCACACAATTGTTTTGCCATTGAGTTCGGAAGCTTGCATACTCAACTTCCTAAACTTGCTTTGAGTTCTCATCCCAGTCCCACTACTTGCAAATTGCATACTTGGCTCTGTAAACTTGTATTGATGTACCATCCCGGTCTACCACCTACCTCCCTTGTTGTGCCAACCTCATCTCGTCACGTTAAAGCATAATGCAATTGAACATAAAAAATATTTGCAAGTACCACGACTAGGACAACATTTTGGGACAAGTTTAAGGAACCGAGTATGCAATTTGCAAGTATCGGCAGGGACTAGGATAAGAACTCGTAACAAGTTCAAGGACCGCCAATGAAATTTACTCTCCAAAGTATAACTTCATGTAATCAAGCATATTTCATCGTTAAAGCACAGTAAAATTGAACACAAGAAATATTTAATGCATGGGCCTTGATTCCAAAAGAAATGAGGGTAGCAAGGGGGGCCAAATATATCCTCCATTTTGATACTCGTGGATCATGTCATCCTCAGGAATGTATATGAGCATAAATGTAGATGAGTAATTGCTATCCAAGTCTATCACAATTGGATAAAGATTTAAATTACCTATACGAATACATTGTTTTAAAAGATGAACAAATGAAAGGGAGTAAGCAATTTCCATTACATGTGGGCCCCAAATTTACCCACTAACACATTGTAATTATGTCTATTTTAGGATGACTCTTAACACTGATACACCGTACAGGAGCACAAAAACCTATGGACTAATACAATCTCAATCAACCCTGTATTTTAGTGAATGACATGTTTTTCCTTTGGACATGTTATATAATGTTCATGATCTTTCTAAATTTTGTGCAAACTTATATATGTAGATATAAATGAGTGTTGAAGGACACGTGGACGCCTAAGAGGGGGGGGGGTGAATTAGGCAACTTAAAACTAACTCTAAACTATGGCCTCTTTTTTCACTTCTAGCAAAACCTATGCAAAAGATAATCTATCTAGATGTGCAACTACGGTTTTGCTAGTGTGTTGCTATCTCTACCGCAAATGATAATAATATGATCAATGTAAATGCGGAAGCTTAAAGAGCAAGGTAGAGATATGCAAACTCCCGTCGACGACTCGGTATTTTTACCGAGGTATCGAAGAAGCCGCAAGCTTCCCCTAGTCCTCGTTGGAGCCCCTCGCAAGGAAATCCCTCGCAAGGGCCAAGCTCCCGGTCGGGTAACTCCGTGGATAGCCTCGGGCCTTCCCCACGCCGCAAGTGGGTCTCCGATGTGCCTTCCGGCAAGCCTCTCCCGGATGCTCCCCGCCGCCTTCACTATCAAGCTTTCGGCCAAACGCTGCTGGCCTTGTTCCTCCCAGTGCACGGTGGCGGCCACACCACAAACGCGGTTGGTGTGATCTCGCAAGACTTCAAGCCCCTCCGATGTACAACACTTGTGCTCACAAGCACGGGTGGCAAGAGGTATGCAAACCTCACTTAAACACTAGGCAAACACCTAGAGCAAGCGCATAAGCGATGGTCTAATCAACCTAAGCACTTCAGCAAAAGCACTTATGCTAATCACCTAATAAAACACTAAGCACTATGCATGTGGAGATCACTCAAATGGTGTATCAACACTCTTGATATGTTTCCTCAGCTCCACACTCTTCAAATGGCGGTTGGGGGTTGTATTTATAAGCCCCACCGAGAAAGTAGCCGCTGGGGTCGAACTCCCGCATTACTGCCATCGACGGACGCTGAATCGCCCTGACCGACGCGTCCGTCCGTCGTCCCCGACCGCTAGTAGCCGCGAACTACCGACGGACGCCGCCAGCGTCCGTCGCTTCGCCACCGACGCGTCCGGTCCGCGCTTCAGCAAGCTACTGAAACTCTCTCAGATTGATCGGACGCTGCGTTCCTGCGTCCGGCCGGTTGCCGCCAGCGTCCGGTCCTTGCGTCCGTCGCTGTCTGCCGAGAAGCCACCGTCCAAATCGGTCGTGCTTCTCTCAAGTCCGGTCCAGCGTCCGTGCGCCTCTCATGAGCTCGCTTTCTTTGCGATCTTGCGCACGGCTTGGTTCCTATCTTCATGCTTGGACTTTGCTTGACATCTTGGGTCTTTTCTTGTGCTTCTAAGGTCTTGCTTGAGGTGTTGATCATCGGATCATCACGTCGCCTTCGTCCAAGTCACGTCTTGCACCCTATTGGACTACAAAACAAACACTTGCAAATTCATTAGTCTAATTTGGTTGTGTTGGTCATCAAACACCAAAATCCAAAGTAAATGGGCCAGGGGTCCATTTTCCTTACAATCTCCCCCTTTTTGGTGATTGATGACAACACGACCAAAGCAAGCAAATGATAAAAAAAAATTTAAATTTAAAAATTATTTACTTGCTAGGATGCAATGCAAAGGGCAAGGTTATATGATACTAATTGATAGATACCAATTAAAACTTTACTCAAAAGCATGTCTTGCCCTTGCAAATGTCCCCATGTGATATTATGGATTAGAGCCTATCTTTTTTAAAAAAAAATTCCCATTACATAGACTAATCCATAATTCACTTTCCTCCCTTTCTCGGACCATTACCACTTGTAGACATCAACTTGATGCTTGCCTTTGGTCCTTCAAATTCTCCCCCTTTGGCATCAAACACTAAAAAGGAAGACATTAGTAGCACAAGGGAGGGTCAAATTTCATGATCCTTTGTGTATAGAGTGAAATGGATCACAAAATTTGACTCTCGCATTATATAGACTAAGCTCCCCCTAAATATATGCATACATATGGTAGAAAGCAAAGCATATGCATAATTAGCAAATTGTTGCACGAGAGAGTTTAATCTATATAATGCATGGAGAAAGCATATAAATATGAAATGAAATCAACATAATGATGCCAACTGAAGAACGATGCTTCTCTTCGGGGACTCCATTTTCCTTGCAATGAGACCACTACACACATGATAAACTTGAAAAAGGTGTTAGTCTCAAAGCGTCCATCTTATAGATGATCCTCCCCCTAAATTTGTGCATGGAGACATGGAATACTTGTAGTACTCATGCACAATTGATTTTGGAGTCAAAATACCACTTGAAAGATGATATTTGGGAGAAAATTATCTACAATTTGGACTTTGGCACATATTAGATAAACAATAGTAAGACAAGCTATGTGCCATGCTCCTAAGCAATTTTAAACCATGTAGGTTTGCTCCAAGGGTTACAAATGAGACCGAGCAAGCCTACCATATGAAATACCTAGTGTATGCATGACAAAAGATATAAGCATGCAAATGCAACCCTAGGCATGAAAAGTAACTAGATGCTTAAAGATATCAATTGTAGGAAAAACTAATTGCAAGATGTACCAATTTAAAAGCAATAACATCTAGTTACCTAACATGGGAAGGGGAATTTGGGTCCATAGTATTCACTAACCCACTTGGCAATGATTTTGTCCATCATGATGCACCCCATGAAATGCACCCATACTTTGCCAAGTCTCCAAATTCCCCGTGGTCTGATGGACTTCTTACTTCCCTTTCGGGATCCAAACCTTCTTGGTGCTCTTCATGTTGGAAATGATTTCCTTTGGCACCCAAAAGCGTTTGACCCCATTGTTTGCTTGCTTGTTCACCTTGATGGCCACCACCTTGTCATTTTTCTTCTTCTTCAAGAGATAAGGTGTGGAGGCCTTCTTGTCCACCTTGTTGGTGTAGGTGTTGGAGAGCTTGCTTGTTTGCTTTTTCTCCTTCTTCTTTGCTCCTCCCCTTTCTTCACCTTGCACTCATAGGACTTGTGGCCTTCTTTGTGGCACACGTAGCAAACCACGATTTGTCCTTCATCAAGCTTCTTCACTTCCTTGACGGTGTTATCTTGATGAAGTTGGGTTTGCTTCGCCTTGCCTTTCACTTGAGTCAAGTCCTTGGTGAGGCGAAACTACTTCTTGCTTGAGTTGCTCATTCTCCTTTACAACCTCTTGTGTGCATGTATCTACAATCACTTTCTCAACACAAGCTTGGTTGCACAAGGGTGAGTCTAAACATAAATCATTGCAAGAGGTAGATGCATCCTTTTAATTATGTCATTTCTTTTAGATGCCTTGGTGGGGGTATTTTTTACGGCCTTAAGATTAGCAACTTGATTTGTTAGCTCATCACAATGTTTGCACATGATTTCCATTTTAGCAAGCAAACTTTGATAATCATTTTGTGAGCTAGCTAACTTTTCTTTTAATTTTTCATTTTTCTTTTCAAGTTGCTTATCATTAATTGTGCATGCACTTGTAGTTGCACTAGCCTCAAGTTGCTCAATTTTAGTAGATAGTTCAACATTGAGATTTGCAAAGTTTTCATATTGTTCAAGCAAATTCTTGTATGCTTCTTGTGAACTACCTAGCTCTTCTTTTAAAGTTTTGAGCTTCTTTTGTTGACTAGTGCAAACTTTAGCATATTTAAGATTTTGTTGCACAATTGTATTGTAAGAAGGCAAGTCATCATCACTATCACTCTCACTAGAGGATGAGCTTTTGTTACCTCGTGCCATAAGGCACACACGAGAAGAGCTTGATGATGAGTGCTTATGACCTCGCCTTTTGTGATGGTTTTCTTCTTCACTTGAAGAATCATCCCATGACCTTATTGTTGTGAGGGCTTTGTTTTTGCACGCCTTCTTCTTTGTCTTGGGTGTGGGCTTGTTTGGACAAACTTCCACAAAATGCCCCATCTCGCCGCATCCGTAGCATCCTCTCTTTCTTTGCTCATTTCTTTGATTGGTGAAAATGAGATCTTGAATTTGGATGGGCACACCCTTGACATTGAGCCTTTGATCATCTTCTCCACCTTGTTGATTAATTTGATTGATTCTTCATCAAGGTCGGAGGTGGAGGAGGAAGATTGATCATCATCACTTGATTCTTGTTCATCATCATCATCATCCTCATCTTCTTCTTCTTCACTTGAGGAGCTTGAGCTTGAGCTTGACTCAACTTTCTTGCCCTTCATCTTTTTCTTTTCGCTACAAGCGAGAGCTTTGCCTTTGCTTGATGAAGATGCTTCTCCTTGACCCATCTTACGTGACATTTCAAATGCCACTAGCTTGCCAATGACAATGCCCGGGGTCATGGTGCTCAAGTTCTCCATGTTGTGAAGGATGGTGATGATGCTTGCATATTTCTTTTGTGGTAGAACGGAGATGATCTTCCTCACGATGTCCGCATCATCTAGCTTTAATAATCCTATTGAATGGAGCTCATTGATAATTAGATTCAATCGAGAATACATATCACGAACAAGCTCATCATCATTCATAGCAAAGGAATCATAATTTTGCTTAGCTAGACAATGTTTTTGCTCACGGACATTACTTGTACCGTCATGGAGCTCTTGAAGTTTTAACCAAATTTCATGTGCCGTATTTAAGGTGAACACTTGGTTAAACACATCCATGCTAAATGATTCAAACAAGCAATTCTTAGCTCTAGCATTAAAATGCATTTCTTTTTCATCACTCTTTGTGGGTTTTTCGGGATTCTTGATGGGTTTCATCCCGTCACGAGTGACTCTCCATACACCCAAATCAACCGCCTCAAGGTGGCAAGCCATTCTAGCTTTATAGTATGGGAAGTTAGTGCCGTCAAAATGTGGAGGCCTAGCGGTATCCATCCCAACCACTCTACAAGCGTCGGCTCAACGGCGGTTAAGCCAAAGGTCCAAATATGAGCCAACCGTCTCTGATACCAATTGAAGGACACGTGGACGCCTAAGAGGGGGGGGGGTGAATTAGGCAACTTAAAAACTAACTCTAAACTATGGCCTCTTTTTCTACTTCTAGCAAAACCTATGCAAAAGATAATCTATCTAGATGTGCAACTACGGTTTTGCTAGTGTGTTGCTATCTCTACCGCAAATGATAATAATATGATCAATGTAAATGCGGAAGCTTAAAGAGCAAGGTAGAGATATGCAAACTCCCGTCGACGACTCGGTATTATTTTTACCGAGGTATCGAGAAGCGCGCAAGCTTCCCCTAGTCCTCGTTGGAGCCCCTCGCAAGGAATCCCTCGCAAGGGCCAAGCTCCCGGTCGGGTAACTCCGTGGATAGCCTCGGGCCTTCCCCACGCCGCAAGTGGGTCTCCGATGTGCCTTCCGCAAGCCTCTCCCGGATGCTCCCGCCGTCTTCACTATCAAGCTTTTCGGCCGAAACCCATGCTGGCCTTGTTCCTCCGGACACGGTGGCGGCCACACCACAAACGCGGTTGGTGTGATCTCGCAAGACTTCAAGCCCCTCCGATGTACAACACTTGTGCTCACAAGCACGGGGTGGCAAGAGGTATGCAAACCTCACTTAAACACTAGGCAAACACCTAGAGCAAGCGCATAAGCGATGGTCTAATCAACCTAAGCACTTCGCAAAGCACTTATGCTAATCACCTAATAAAACACTAAGCACTATGCATGTGGAGATCACTCAAATGGTGTATCAACACTCTTGATATGTTTCCTCAGCTCCACACTCTTCAAATGGCCGGTTGGGGGTTGTATTTATAAGCCCCACTGAGAAAGTAGCCGTTGGGGTCGAACTCCCGCATTTCTGCTACTGACCGGACGCTGAATCGTCCTGACCGGACGCGTCCGGTCGTCCCGACCGTTGTAGCCGCGAACTACCGATCGGACGCCGCGGCGTCGATCGCCGCTCGCCACCGGACGCGTTTTGGTCGCGATTTCAGCGCGCTGAACCTCTCAGATTTTCGATCGGACGCTGCGTTCCTGCGTCCGGTCGGTTGCCGCCAGCGTCCGGTCCTTGCGTCCGGTCGCCTGTCTGCCGAGCCACCGGTCCAGCGTCCGGTCGTGCTTCCAGCGTCCGGTCCAGCGTCCGGTCGCCTCTGCGAGCTCGTTTCTTTGCGATCTTGCGCACGGCTTGGTTCCTATCTTCATGCTTGGACTTTGCTTGACATCTTGGGTCTTTTCTTGTGCTTCTAAGGTCTTGCTTGAGGTGTTGATCATCGGATCATCACGTCGCCTTCGTCCAAGTCACGTCTTGCACCCTATTGGACTACAAAACAAACACTTGCAAATTCATTAGTCTAATTTGGTTGTGTTGGTCATCAAACACCAAAATCCAAAGTAAATGGGCCAGGGGTCCATTTTCCTTACAAGTGTATGGACCCCATAGCATAATGCGGCAACACAACAAATTGCATAAATCTCCCAGGAAGCTTTATTTGTCGATGTTCCCATGGTGCTGCCTTGGTAAATGGAGTGTGCATTAAGAAATCCTTCAGAGGTAACATGCCATTATGTGCACTCATTACCTTCTTTCAATAATTTTTAAACATTTTTCACTAACTATAAATTTATTCATTCATGATCTTATTATTGTTTCTTATTAGTATGTTTGTTAGCTACATGGTTATTTGAATTTGGTTCGGTATTTTCCTAGGTTTGAGCATCGGGCTAGGAGTGGTTGGTGGTACAAGTCTTTTTCTTCTAGCACTTTGTGGACCCTTCATAATGCGTAAAATCAAATTACAGAAGGCGAAGAAGATGAAACAAAAGTTTTTCAATCAAAATCATGGGTTACTATTACAACAATTAATATCACGCAACACAGACATTGGTGAAAGAATGATAATTACCTTAAGAGAGCTAGAGAAGGCAATAGACAATTTTGATAGCTCTCGAGTGGTTGGTGGTGGAGGGCATGGAGTTGTGTTCAAAGGAATTCTAGATCTGCATGTTGTGGCAATCAAGAAATCAAAGATAGTAGTACAAAGAGAAATCGACGAATTGATAAATGATGTTGTTGTTCTTTCTCAAGTGAACCATAGAAATGCTGTGAAGCTCCTAGGTTGTTGCCTTGAGACGGAAGTCTCATTGCTAGTTTATGAGTTCATTTCAAATGGAACCCTTTATAGTCATCTTCATGTTGAAGGACCAATATTACTACCATGGGCAGATAGAATGAGGATTGCACTCGAAGTTGCTAGAACTTTGTCCTATCTACACTCATCCGCTTCTATGCTGATATTTCATATAGATATTAAATCATCCACTATACTTCTTGATGATAGTTTTACAGCAAAAGTATCAGACTTTGGAGCTTCAAGGTACATTCCAATTAATCAAACAGGAGTAACAACTATTATTCAAGGAACAACAGGATACTTAGACCCTATGAGCCTGTTCGTTGGTTGGTTTCTGAGCTGATAAGCCCGACTGGTGCTGGTTTGTTGTGACAGGAAACACTGTACTATGGCTGATAAGTCCTGGCTGAAACCAACAAACGAACAGGTTCTATGTCTCATTACACGGGTCGACTAACAGACAAGAGCGATGTCTTTAGTTTTGGTGTTCTTCTTATAGAATTACTTACTAGAAAGAAACCGTTCGTCTACAGATCAAATGATGGCAACAATCTTGTTTCATATTTTGAGAAGATGCTTGCAATAAGCAACCTAGCAGATATAGTAGATCCTCAAGTCATGGAGGAGGAAGATGGAGACCTCCAAGAAGTAGCCACACTTGCAATGATATGTACTAAATTAAGGGTAGAAGACCGACCTACAATGAGGGAAGTGGAGATGACACTTGAAAACTTGTTAGTGAAGAAAAAACTTCTCCCGTGTATTACTACACCAAGGATAAATAATGAGGATGCGACTCAAGTTCAGTACATGTCAATTGAATCAGCAACTAATGACCCAAGAAGACAATACATTATGGAAGAGGAAATACTATTATCAGCAAGTTACCCTCGGTGAACTTGTGCAGTCATGAACAAAGGTGAACTTCCTCAGTTTCTACAAAATTATTTTATAAATCTTTGAGCAGATGCATTTGTTGTAAGTGTTCCTTGCACGAACACTATCAAGAGAGCATTGGTGTGCTTACTTTTTGTTAATTGAACTCATATGTTCTTGATTTATGTTACTGTGATGGAGAAAGCAGCAGCCTTTCAACTTCAATTCAGCACCATTGATCTCACCTTGAAGTGTTCTATATGACGCAAAAGTCGACGGGGAAAGGCACCCATCATGATAGAACGGGAGATCGTATGGAATACAAGTGATGATGAAGTCAAAATTGACAACACTACGCGTTATGCGTGTGTGTTAGCAACAATAGATAGTGTTTCGCTAATATGAGGGCTATGTATATGCATGTTGGTGCTCCAACGGATACAAAGGAAGACGAGCACTCATGTTTATCTCTCTTCATGTCAATTATTTTTAGCTAATAATGTACCATTCAGGATTATTACATGTTGATTGAACTAGTAACTAACGATTCAAGCAAACAAATATACCATGGAAAAGGAAATAGTATTATCAGCAAGCTACCCTTGTTGAGCTTGTGCGGTCATGAACAAAAGTTAACTTCCTCTGTTTTCTTCAAAATTATTTTATAATTCTTTGAGCATACGCATTTGTTGTAAATGTTACTTGCATGAACACTATAAAGAAGAGAGAAACGATGTGCTTACTTTGTTAATTGAACTCAAATGTTCTTGATTTATTATTTTATTTACAATTTGTAGTAAGCTTGCAAGAACCTAGGGTTTAAAAGCGGAGTTTTGGGCAACTATATTTTCACACCCCCAAACTTCTATTTTAGGCCACGAACAGAAAACATTAAAAACCATAAATGATTTTATAAATTTTCTAAGTTTTAACTAAAATAGTGGAAAATATGTTTTCCTTTATACTTTAAGTAAAATTTTTATTTGTCACATTTCATGCCTTTGTATTGTTTACGTTTAAAAAGAAATCAATTTAAAAATTCAAATATATTTGAATAGGTACCCCGTGCTGCTGCTCTCCGTATCTCCCTTGCGGCCGTGTATTTACAGGACTTTGCCCGCAACCACCCTCCGCATGGTCGATGCCGCCACGCTCCGGCCCTCGTGCCACCACACCCCGCAACTCCGCCTAGTAGCAGATACTTGGAGCCAGAGGTCACCAACTCTACTGATTTTCCCTACGCCTGCGTGAGAAGTGGGCCTGTCCGCAAAATTTTCAGAGACGAGCGAGTTCTGCATCTTCAGGAATATACCAGATGGGATGACTTCGCCTCCACGTGTTGGTGCCTCTGATCTAAACACATTCAAAAATAAGTCCGTCCCTCTTTTGATTCTTCCAACCAAACACAACCTGACAGCGCGGCAGGCCATGTTCGGTGGCGACATGCTTGCAACATCACCCAGGCCCGCTGTGAGTGACTACGTGTTCAAAGTCCATGGCAGTAGCAGTCAGCAGATAAGGACGGTGCGTGTGGCGATGGAAGCAGGCAGCTGAAACTTGGAACGAGTGTTGTCCCCCGCTTGTATGTGTCCAGTTGCAACAGCTCGGATAGTCGGATGGCAAGGGGCCATGCACCGATGCGCCCATGCCTATCATGCTCAGTTTTCACATATTCTTTTTTTTTTTTTAATAAAGACACGGAAAAGAGTGCCTCACATTTGATGTATTTCAAGAAAAACAAATACTAGTATAAAATATGGATAATAAGACACAAAATAATCTCTAAAGAAAATAAGAGTACATCAAAGGTTAAATCGGTTGTCTTCTTCCTTAGAATGTCCTCTGCCTGCTAGAGTTTTAAGACCACACTGAAAAAAGACAACAAAGAAAAGCTGCAAATACCCTTGCCGAACAAAGCTTTGAAGACTGCATAAAGGGAAATTAAACCCTTTTACTGTAGCTGATTAGGCAAAGTGCTCGAGATTCCTACCTAGAGAGCAGTAGGTGTGGAAAGAATGATAGAGATGCGAGGTGAATCAATGGTTGGGTCTGATGGGAGTGCAGTGCAGAACACGTTGTGAGGACTTAGAAGCGTGTGACCCAGAGTCTTTGTACACACACAACGGTGCTTCTCTCTTTTATAAGCCTCCGACGGTGAGGACGGACTCAAAATTCTAAGTTTTTTCACTCTCTTTCCATCACATCAATTTTTAGCCGTTTGCATGGAGCATTAAATGTATGTAAAAAAATAACTAATTGCACAGTTTAGTTGAAAATCACGAGATGAACCTTTTGAGCTTAGTTGGTCCACGATTAGACAATATTTATCAAATAAGACGAAAGTGCTACTATTCATCGGGTTGAAAATTTTTTCAATCTAAACAAGCCCTCAGGTCCACAGGCTCCTGCGCCGCCTCCATCACGTAGCCGTCAAAATCTGTCCACATGTCATCAAAACACCTGATGTCAGTTGTAGGACAACCTGGGTGCGCATCAACAGCGTTTCTTAGCGCGGACAATGCAGCTCTTTGATTGGATTCCCTGGCACCTCGGCCCGAAATTCGCACGGTGATCTCCTTGAGGCCTGACAGATGCTCGATGCCAGTGGGTGCACCGCCGTGCTTGTCCCATCCTGAAGCGTTGAAGTATACCTCCAGCATCTGGAGCCTGGGCATCGCCCCTGCCTCAAAGATGAGGTATGACATCCTGCTACATCCAATCTCAAAATGCTTCAAAACAGGGAATCCAGCTCTGCAGATGACCATGTTCTCCCTAGGAGTTGCCTGAATTTTCACCTGGAGATTGGTGAGGGAGGCTAGCTGTGCAAGGATTCTGATGTCATCTCCATGCACCTCCTTGACCGCAAGTTGCAGGTCGTGGAGGTTCGTGAGTTGTCCAATCCACCTGGGAAGCCTGGAATGCCAGCCCCACAACGTCACGAATCTCCGGAGGAGGAGGAGGGGAGTACCACTACCACTACCACTACCACTACCAGAGAGTGAACTGAATCCATCGTCCAGGCAACCATCATGCTTGATATCTAGGTATCGGAGATCGAGAAGCTTCCCGAGGGAAGAGTGCAGAGCATCCAAGGACTGTCTTGCTGCTGCCTCGTAAACTGTTGATCGCCTTTCATGGTTGAACCGTAGTTGAAGATCCCTCAGATTGGTGAGCTCCCCAATTTCTTTGATGGTGTCTGCTGAGCTCAAGCTCATGCACAATTGTCTAAACCGTAGCGTGTGTATGGATTTCATGTTACCAATGCCTCCGGGCAAACTGAACCCGCCACTAACGATCAGGTGCCACAACCGGCGCAAATGAACAACATCTGATGGAATCTGGACCTTGCCTACATCGATTTCCAATGTCTCCAACTGCTGCAATCCTGAAATTTTGCTTGGTAGCTCTATATAACCAAAACCAAAAATCATAATTTTCAGGTACCTTAGTTGGAACAAATAACACAATCCAGTTAGGTCCACTGTCATCTGCGCGACACCAACTCGAAGTTCCAGATTCAAAACCCGCAGATGCTTGAACTCCCCTAAAGGAGGTATGTATGTTGATGTGCCAAATCTAGTTAATGCTCTTACATGTGAGAGTTGAATGGTTCCAAGAGATTTGCTATCTGTAACACCATTCAAGTAAAGGGACAGTCGACGAACGGTGCTACGCGTTCCACTAATGTCTTGTATGTCATCACTTGCAGTGACAAAATTCTCTTCTCTGCATTTGTGTATAATAAGATCAAGCATCATATCGTGCACCCTACAGGACAGAACATCGTTGTTACTATCTGTATGTGCTGGTTGAATAATGCTCCTATTGACAATCTCATTGAAATAGTCGACTGCAATATCCTCTGCGTCTTGCCCACCTGCTTTACTGATAAAACCTTGAGCTACCCATTGTCTGACCAAATCATTCTTGCTGATTTCGTGATCCTCTGGATACATGCCCAAATATAACACGCATGCCTTCAAACAATGAGGAAGATTTGTGTAGCTCAGGCTCAGTATCTGTCGCATTCCTTCCAAGGTGGGATTCAGTTCAAGGCTGCAACCCAAAGAATTTAGTGTGTGCTCCCATAGCTCCCTGTCCAGTTTGTTCCGTCGAGTAGCCAAATGGCTAGATAGAGTGATAATTGCAAGGGGCATGCCACCACATCTTTTTAGGATACCGGTTGACACTTCTTCCAAATATGGAGGACAAGTATCCTCTGAACCAAATATCCTTTTGAAAAATAACCTCCTCGAGTCCTCGGTGTCAAGTGCCTTCATCTTATAAACATATTCATAGTCATTGGAGCAGCATGCTGCAGCGACAGCCTCAATTCTTGTAGTTGCTATCACTCTGCTACCATTCTTGTTTTCTGGAAGAGCGCATCTAATAGTACTCCATGCTATTGCCTCCCATATATCATCAATTACAATGAAGAATCTGCCGAATGGTTCCATTCACAGAATAACAAGGATTAGGCAAACACAGATTATATACATAAAAAGGTAATTCACTTTCTGAAGTGGATTTTAAAATGCGAAGACTGTTAAAAATAAAGACAATCCATCAAACCTTAACGCCTAAGTAACATGCGACTGACAGCATTTGGACAGGCTTAATTAATCAACAAAGACTAAGGTTCTATTGCAGAAACAGAATCATATATGGAAATCGAAGGACAAGCTAACTACATCAGCATGCTAGAATTTTGACTACAAATATCATAGTAGGCTAAGCAATAAGAGGAATACCAGAATAAAATTTCTCTGGAGCAGACTCATTTAAAGATTAGCACACATATACCTCTTGCCTGTAAGGAATTTGTGCAAAGTGCTGATGAGTTCATCCACATCCCATATTTCCACGTTGGTGTTCTCTGGGGCTGCATAGCCGACTTGAAAGAGTACCTTCCTCAAAACATTCCATAGATTTGGTTTCTGGGACACAGGAACAAAGCTTTGACACTGGTACTGCCCCTCCACCTTGTGAAATACTTACCTCCGTTTTCGTTTACTTGTCACCGAATTTTTACTGTAGCAATTTTGACCATACGTTTTTTCTGCAAAAGATTTTTAGATACATCAAGTTTTCACATATATGATTCTTTATTGAACATACTTCATTAGTGTTATAGACATTGAAGTATCTAAGATTTTTTTAGAAAAAAAACAGCAGTAAAAAGTTGCTGACAAGTAAACACAAACGGAGGAAGTATCTCGCTTGCAAGGGTAGTTTTACCAAGACCTCCAAATCCCACAATAGAGATCACCTTAAGCTGATCATCTTCACCCATCATCAACTGAATGAGCTCATCCCTCGGCCCGTCGATGCCTACAAGGCGTGCTGTCTCTGTATAGAGCGCCAGCATGCGAGGGTCTATAGTCGTGTCTTGTTGCTTGGAGATGGTGTCATCAATCCTGTACCTCTTGCGGCGCTCGCTCACCTCCTCAGCAAGTCTCTTGAGGCCTCGGAACTTCCTTGTGATCTGATGGTGACCTTGATCGTCGTCAACAGGCTCAGGCACCTGTCGATGAATCCCCTAAAGCCTTGTGGCTTGCTGCTGGATTCCTGCTCCACACGAATCATGAATTCATCAACGCTGTCGTCGATGTCATATGACAGCTCGCGTACCTCATTCATCCAGCACTTTGCTTGTTCGTTGGGATTGGGCATGCCTGACATATCCTTGAGGAACGCGTACATGTTGTTGAGCTCAGATCGAAGGGATCTGATCTCCCTTTTGGCTTCTTTGAGTAGCTTGTACTTGTCGGTGAGCAAATCACCCAGCTTCCTAAGAAGAGAGTCCATAGCGCCATGGGATGCACTCACCATAGCCATTTCCTTGACCGAGATTGCTCTCGATCTAAGTGATCAAGGACTAGCTACAAAAGCGTGCTGTTTTCTCTGGAGTAGCTATGTGCTCAACGTCAACCAGTCTTTGGGGTAGGTTTCTGGTGCGAGATGCTCCCCGCACTATGCCAACCGCAAGCAGCAGAATTTGATAGGTCATATGCGATTAGGGAATCGCTCCAATACTCTCCCATTTCTAAACAAAATTATACGGATCTCAAAGCAGCTCATCTAACTAATTATTTTTCTTAATTACTGTTCCCTTGAGTCTCGCATGGGCCTAACCCGTGGAAGCCTAGCCCTTGTCCAACCCTGACCTAAGCCCAAGTCACTTTTTTTGTTAGGTAAAAGCCCATTTTGCCCCCTCAACTTTCGTGAAAGTCAGTTTTTTCTTTCTCAACTCTAAAACCAGAAATAATTTCTCCTCGTCTCTCAAAACCGGTCAGGTCACTTGACCTCCACGATTGTTTCCTTGGTGGTTTTTCTTTTATGTTTATTTTGGCTAAATTTTTGAAAAAAAAAATCATAAAAAGAAAAAAATCTAATTATATTGGACTCTACATGAGTAGATCTACGTAGTAAACATACGATATAATATACTTTAGCACAAAGTTTTAGCTGTAACTTTAGATCTATGTTTTTCTGTAATTAATTCATAGCTGTGGTTTCTCTAGTCTAGTGGTGAAATTTTTTATGGTGGGGTAATCATTACATACTTGAACTATAGTAAAAATTTCATGTTCATTGAATCACGTATGAGTGAGTTACAGATTTATCTAGTTTTATATTTGTTAAATAGTTTTTGAATGAAATTAAATCTATAAATCAGTCATACATGATCAAATGAGCATGAATTTTGTTTTGGACTCGACATGAGTAGATCTACACAGTAAACATATGATACGGTATGTTTTAGTATAAATTTTTTTGCTATAGCTTTAGATCTAAGCTTTTCTATAATTAATTCATGGCTACAGTTTATGTTGTCCAATTATGGTGAAATTTTTAGGTTAGCTAATCATTGAATGTTTGAGATGTAGCGAAAAGTTTATGCTCATTAGATCATGTATGACTGAGTTATAGTTTTATCTAGATAAACCTAGATAAATAAATAAATAAATTTATAAGTCAGTCATATATGATGCAATGAGCATGAAATTTTTTCCAGCTCAAGCATGTAGTGCTTAATCCACCATAAAAATTTTACCATAATTAGATCAGAGAAACTGTAGCTATGAATTAATTATAGAAAAACATGAATCTAAAGTTATAGCAAAAACTTTGTTATAAATAGGTTTGCAGCCCTCAGCATGCAAACGGAGACCACCGGACGACGCGCTCGCGTTCAGCTGTTCCCAGCGGCGTGCGGTGTCGCCACGACGGCGAGCACAACCTCTCAGCTAGTCGTGGCAGCGTGAACCGCGCCCGTCTCCGTCAACGAGGAATCGTAGCGAGCGATCGACCTGGGCTCTGGGTCAGGCCGTCAGGGCTGGCTTCAACGGGCTGAGCCCATGCATGACCCAGCGCGACCCAAGAGATAATAATTACTGCCTCTCTTCAAATTATAAGTCGTTTTGATTTTTATTTTGCTGTAAAAAAAATCAAAGCGACTTATAATTTAGAATGAAAATGATAGTTAAATAGGTTGCCTTGAGATTCGTGCAATTTTAAAAAGAGAAGTACGAAGCAGTTCTCTTTTTTTTAAGGCTTCGATTAGCTGTTGCCATGCAGCCTGTTCGTTTGGCTGTTGCTTGTCGTAAATGATCGTAAATTTTCAGCCGGAATAGTATTTTTCTCTCACACAAATCAGCCAGCAGTATTTTTTCACGAACCAGCCAACCCAACAGGCTAATGGTTATTAATTATAACAACTATTGTCATGTTTTTATATTTACTCGATCAATCCTCTGCTCTGGCCCCTGTCACAGTGGAGCTTTGTGATGGCCACCGACTAGGTAGCTGATGTGTTGCCAACGACGGAGCTACCCTAGGGGCGTGGTGGGGCGGCCGCCCCAGCTACTGGCGGCGTAGCCTGTCCCCGGACCCCCTCTTCTTCTCTTCCCTATCTCCGGCTGCCGAGTGCCGAGGACGCGAGTCGCGAGGTGCCGAGCAGAGTGCCATGGTGACGAACGAGCATCGAGCGGCATTAGTCCATGGTTGCTGCTGGGCAGCGACATTGGGCCTTTTTTGTTTTAGCCCAGTAAGGAAGTAAGGGCCCAATTTGGTCCAAAATTCCCCATCCCAATCGATGAATCGAGCGCATCCCGCTGTCCCTGACTCCCTGTCCGCATCGAGCTCGAGCGCTTCTGCAATTCTGTCGCCCGTCGCCGCTGCGCCAGCCACCACCTGCCGCTGCGCCACGGCACTACCCCATCTGTTGGCCGCCCCCAAGCGCTAGCGGCCGCCGGCCAGGCACCGCCCCGCGCCCCGCCGCCAGGTGCCCAGCAGCCTAGGTGCGGGAGTAGCTGAGCACAGGAGCTGCCGATGGATGGAGAGGAGAGGAGGGGCGTGAGCGTGAGGTACATGCAACTAAGGAACATATCACTTTTCCATGGGTCTATCGCAACATTGAGTTAGCATTGATCCTACCTGTGGCAACATATCACGTTCTTAAAGTCCTTCACCACTAGCAAGTATATTCTTATAATGTCCACTATTGTTTTGGGCTACCATCATTTTATTGTTACTCGCTAAGGCTAAGACGTTAATTGATATTCATTCAATCTACTTTTCGCCATAATGTGTGATTGCAGCGTTTTTGCCATGATTTGTATGACTATAGTATGTGAATGCGGTGCGTTATGAATACGGTGCCTTTTTGGTTCATTTCGTCGTTGAAATTCGCCCCAGCTATAATTGTTTCCTGGCTCCGTCATTGTGTGTTGCGTGACTCTGCCATGGCTAGCTATCGACGACACTGTACAGGTGCAGCAACTAGATTCTGCAGACCAGGTGCGGTTTAATCTGGACTCAGAAGATGCAAGCCAGGTGCGGTCCAGAAGGGTTTTGTGTACTACAGCTAGATGCAGTACATTATTTTAGGAGTGATTGGATAGATTAGGTTTCAGATAGTACACATGCATAGCTGGAAAGATCAAATGGTATAAACCTTTAGAAAACTGAAGTCTGAATATTTATTACAAGATTTGTAACAATAGACAAATACGAATATTTCAAACGTTTGACATTTCAGTCCACGAGAGAATGTTTTGTAACTACTTGAATCCAGATAAGACGACATTTGTCAGCAGTGCCGGAGTTGTGGGTGAGGGTGACATCAGTGCGTCAAAGTATTGTTTTGTTAAAGATAAAGGTGGCGTAAGGACTCCAACTGTTTACCAGGCAAGACAATACACAACACATTCCAAACAGGCCCTTATGGATTGGTGAGTCCCAGCTGGAGAATAAAATTCACTTGTTTGCACATTGTTGGCCAATCGCGCGAATCTTGTGAAAGATCACGCATCAAATGGCCGGCTCTCGGGGCTGTTGCACCGCCGGCATTCCATGCATTTCCACGGAAGCGCCGGCCACACGTCGTTTTAGCGCGCCAATCCTCGGTAGCTCTGATGAAAATGTCCAAAATTTAAAGCTATGGCCAGCTGTCCACCACACTGCTGTTCACAATATAAATAGTTCACTGCAGTGCGTGGTAGTTATTAGCTAGTTAACCTAGAGTAACAGTAACGTGAACAACCAGATCCCAGGCACGTCCCATGGAGTTCTCACGTCGTCTTCTTCTCTGCCTTCCGGTGGTCGCTGGCGGAGCCAGGGGGAATAAAAAATAGTAGTATGACTTAATAGTTTTTATTTATATTAAGAAAGAGATTATATAAAATTATTGTCATATATACCTATTAATATCTTCTAGATAATATAATTATACAAAACACAATTAGATAATAAAATTATCGTAATGAAAAAGACCGAGCCGGCCCCCCTAAGTATAATTCCTGATGGCCGGCCCCCCCCTGAGTATAAATCCTGGCTCCGCCACTGGGTGGTCGTGTGGGTGCTCGCCGCCGCCGCCGCCGCCGCCGCTGCCACCACACGCATCCCGATGTCACCGAGGCCCGACTGCCCAACGAACGCGAGCTGCGGCGACATCGACGTCCCGTTCCCGTTCGCCTTGGAACTTCGATGCGCAATCAACAAGCGCTTTCATCTCAACTGCGACTGCGGGCGGCACCAAGCTGTTTAATGGTAAGTTGGAGGTGATGAACATCTCCGTGAAGCATAACAAGGCCTGGATCAAGACTCGTATATCTCGGCAACGCTACAACGAATCCGCGATTAAGGGGAAGGCAACCCACGGGGAGAGAATGGACATTACCAGCACGCCCTACGTGCTTTCACGCCATGATAGCAAAGTCATCGTTCTCGGCTGCAATAGGATTGTTGGCTACATCATCAGCAACTATGTAAATAAAATTAGTCTTCTTGATATGCTATCCACAGCTCTCTAAACTCTTTTTTTATTCTATCCACAGCTCTCTAAAATTAGTCATCGTTCCTCGCAGCTCTCTAAACAGCTACTAGCTGATATGAAACATTCGCAGTACAGGGTCGGCTGCTTGCCGATATGCGTGGAAAATCCCGTGAACGGCACATCACCACTGGAGACGCCCTCTTTGCCGAGGGCCTAGGCCACTTTATAAAGGCCCAAAAGCTCTCGGCAAAGGCTTTGCGAGTGTCGCCCTCGGCAAAGAGTCATCGAAAAAAAAAAATAACGGCAAAGAGGTTTTTTGCCGAGGGCTATTTGTCGGGCACTCGGCAAAGCCATTTTTATTTTTTTTTTAAAAACTCTTTGCCGAGTGACACGGCGGCAAGACACTCGGCAAAGACATTTTTTATTTTTTTAAAAGCTCTTTGCCGAGTGCCTCCCCAGCCTGGCACTCGGCAAAGATTTTTTGCTTTTTTAAAAAAAATCTTTGCCGAGTGCAATGTCCCGGCACTCGGCAAAGTTTTCCAGCTTTTGCCGAGTGCCATGACCATTGTACTCGGCAAATCAACCGAAACTGCAATTTTTTTTGTTTTTTGCATTCCACTGACACAAACAGTTCAAATATATATCACATGTCACATATATATCACAAACATCACAATAATCACATATATATCACAACGAAACCATTTTCACATATTATATCACAACCACAAGTCACAAATTCACAAACACAGTCCATCAAGTCAAAGCACAAGTCACAACCACAAGTGAAGCTCAAGTCCAAGCACATGATGAAGCACAACTCCTCAAAAAGCGGCCTATGACACGATGGTTCATTCGGTGACGCATAAGTGGGATTATTCGAACCCGCCGACGGAAGCTGCAAAAAGGATAAGATGTTGCATGTGTGAGATTCATCTAGTAAGTTTCTATGTGAATCATTGGTGTATGTCATAGCTAGTGCAAGCATGTAGTAAGTTTCTATGTCAAGCATCTAGTAAGTTTGTATGTCAACCATGGTTGTATGTCAAAGAAGCATCTAGTAAGAGTGAACTTTCATACTTACAGGAGTGGCTGTAGAAGTAGGCGGTGGAGGTGTTGCCAACGGCAAAGGTACACCCCCTTGCTGGACACTCCGCATGAAGGCCTCCATTTCTTGCATCCTCCTCCCCTGGGCCGTGAACGCTTCCCTCTGGGCCTGCAGCTGCGCGCTCTGAGCCTCGACCACGAGCTTCTGGGCCTGCAGCTCGGCCTGCAATACAAACTTCAATGTTTCAGTAATGCAAATGTAACTTAGGTGTGCAAAGATGAACGTACGATGAGTAAAACAGGACGTACCTCGAGAGCGTCGACCCGCTGCAGTGACGGAGTAGGCCGTGGGCATCTGGGCTGGCTGGAGCTCGTGCACCGTGCTCGGAGCACGTCGAGAGAGGGAACAGTGGTGGAGTCGATGTCGCCGTCTGCAATCCACAGCCGCCCATGCTTCTTGCCTCCTCCTAGCCTCATGATGGTCTCTGTATCAATGGGCTCAGTGCGCACATCGTAATCTTCCCCATGAACCTCCCTCACCTTTGAGGTGTACTCTTGAACCTTAGTGTGCACGGTCGGGTCGGAGTACACCTCGCGCGGGGTAGACGGGTCGAAGGAGACAGAGGAAGACGCCCTGCCCATGTGGGACATAGCCCACGCAGAGAACTCCTAGACCTCCACGCCCGGGTGTGCAGCCTCCTGCGAGTAAGACGACAAGATGGTGAGAAATAAGGTAGAACTCAGCGTCAAATAAGATAAAAGAAATCACTTACATATGCTTGTTTGTAGACGGGGAGGCTGCGGCTGCCTTGATGGTGAGTAGCACCTCGCCTCAGCAGACGCTGGTCCCGCTGCCTCGCGTGGTTCTCAGCAAAGTCGTTGGACAACCACCTGTCCACGATCATCTTCTAGCACACTGAGTGGGATCGGCACCACCAGAGAATCACCTACAAGTCATCGATTATTGGACATAGAAAAAGATAAAATTAAACCGACTTAATCTAAAAACGAATCATTATTAATGTTTTTCGTCTACCTCAAGGTACTGGGCCCGGGACAGCTCCACCTTTCTTGCATCAGGCTTGCTGATGGACTGCTTCAACACCACGGCGTAGTAGTCTCTGTGGGCCTGCACGCGCGCCTTGTGGTGCATGTCGGTGACGTACTTCCTACAGGCGGCGGCGGCCGCCTGATCCGCCCGGGCCTCAAGTCCTTCTTCCGGCTTGAAATACATCTGCATACAAAACCAATGTATCCATTCATTATTTCAATAAAAGACTTGTCCAATGAAAATGTTGTGCGAGAGAGACTTACCCAAAACTCCACCAGTACCCGCTCCTGCTTGTTGCGGTACCTGTCGTCAGGGGCCAACTGGTACCTGTCCCACGTGTAGGCCGGCTCCCGCACGTCCTCGGACATGTTCACAAGGCCGGGGTACCATTTCCTGCACAAAACACCAAGGATGCTCGCGGGGGAGAGTGCAGAAGTACCCGACAAAACCAACCAGGCCCTGCACAAGTGATTAAGAAAATTTATCAGTTCCTCTTTTGATTTCCAACATTATCATATGAAGTCGTTGTGATAACATCTATAGTTACTTACCTCTTTGCCATAGGGCAAATCAGTGCCCGGTTGTGAGGAAGCGAAGGCTGAGGGAGGCTCACGGGACCTCACTGGTAGACAGTCGGGGTAGCGGAACTATCGCCCTCGGCGGCCTCGCCCTCGGTGGCCTCGCCCTCGGTGGCCTCGTCCTCGGCCGCCTCGTCCTGGGTCTGTTGGACGTCCTCGTCCTCGACCTCGCCCATGGCCGTGGCCGTCACGTGCTCCTCCTCCATCACCTCGTCTGAAGGTGGCGGCCAAGGAGTCTGCTGCCTCTTGCTGACCCTAGTCCTCCTCCTCTGACCTCCTGTGGACGCTACCCCTAACCCCGACCCCTCATCTGAAATGGGAGGGCGTGGTCTCCCGTAAAGGGAGGCCGTCTCACATCGTGGACGGCTGCTCGCCATCACCTACAATCACAAAGAATGAACAAGACTTATTAGTATATATATTAGAAATAGATTCAAAATAAATAAAGAAAACACAAACTAAAACAAACGTAGTATTACATGTATTAGGAATAATCTTCATGATTAGGATCATAGGTGTCGTCATCACTATCAAAATTGTCCAAATGGGCAACACTATCTGAAGGTTCTATGTTGTCTTCATTGTCATTGCCTAGCCTTAATCGGTCAAGCTTTTCTATGTCCTTGACATTTTGCACCACATCTCCATCAACCTCGTCATCCTCCGTTTCGTTGTCTACTTCCATTTCGATCGCTTCGGGTAAGACTATCTCAAACGTGCCTGGTAGCCCGTCTTCTTGATAGAACTGTCCATCATATGTGTTTGCGTTGAAGTTGTAATCATCATCGTTTGGGGCAGGTAGTTTACCGTGTGGAGACACCTGGTGCACAATAGCCCAACCCTTAAGATCCGCTTTGTCTTGGTTGGCATATCACGTATAGTACACCTGCACGGCCTGTTGAGCCACAATGTAGACATCTTTTCCTTGATAGACGGAATCTTCTCGAATCTCGACTAGCCCAAGATGAGGGGTCCGTCTCGTTTCTCGAGGATTAAACCAATGGCATTTGAACACGATAGGTTTATGTTTGTGACCATGAAATGAGAGTTCATATATTTCCTCAACTCTACCATGATAGTCGAGGCCGTCAGTTCCGGGCGTGCAAACTCCGCTATTTGTGGTTTTCCGTTTGGGCCGAGTCTGCTCATATCTTGTTGTGTGGAAGCGATATCCGTTCACGTCATAACCGGTAAATGACTGCACCCTAATGTCATAGCCGCCTGCAACCTGTCTCAACTCCTCACTCATGGACGAGTCAGTCTGGGCCTACAAGCTCAAGCATGATAGGTCATTATATTAATCAAACGAACGAGAAACTTGGAATATGGAACGTGGGAGCTAAATTGGACATTACCTTTTGTTTGAACCAAGAAATGAAATCAGGCCTCCCCGCACCCGCACCCTGAGAAAGAAGGGTGTCATGTTCCTGCGAGGTAGGATCCCTTGATTGATGCCAGGACTCACGAACAAATTCCCTGTCCGAACGAGAATCAGTGGGGTTGCATGAAGAATATTCAGGGCGTATTGAAACAAGTTCATTGAGAACTTACTCGACGAACGGCTGCACCTCGGGAAGGTTGGTCAACATATATAGCATGACACTTTGCCACTCTTCATTTCCCAATATCTTATTGGTCGATCCACTTACGCTGCCGAGTTGGCCTTGGAACAGGCTGTGGGTCCATTCATTTTCACCAACATTGTAACGAGGGAGTGGATTATGATTGCTAGGAAGTTTCGGCTTGTAGTATAGTGTTGTGAAGTTTGTCACCTCCTCCCTTAGACTTGCCTCTGCAATGGAAGCCTCAATTCTGGCTTTATTTGTACATTTCTTGCGAAGAGTCTTTAGACATCTCTCAATTGGATAGCACCACCGGGCTTGCACGGGCCCCCCAAACGTGCCTCGGATAGGGAGGTGCACAATCAGATAATGCATGGGCAAGAAGAAGCCGGGTGGAAAGATCTTCTCCAGCTTATAGAGTAACACAGGTGCCGCTTTTTCCAAGTCCTGAGCGACGGTCTGAGATATCTCCTTGGCACAAAGCTGACGGAAGAAAAAACTCAACTCTACCAACACTTGCCAGACATGGTCAGGGACATAGCCTCGGACCATCGCCGGAAGAAGCCGCTCAATCCATATGTGGTAGTCATGACTCTTCATCCTGTTGACTCGTAAAGTGCCTAAGTTCACTCCCCTGCTCAGATTCGTTGTATATCCATCTAGAAACATTAACGTCTTGATCCATTTTAGTACTTCCCTCCTTTGATCGGGTTCCAAGACGAAATCGACCTTAGGTCTTTTCCATTGTTTGTTTCGGCCACTAGGAGGCCGCATCTCTTGCTTCGGTCTATCACACAACGTCGCTAGGTCCACTCTAGCTTTAACGTTGTCCTTAGACTTGTCAATGTTCATGAGAGTTCCCCAAAGTGCCTCGGTGATATTCTTTTCGGTGTGCATTACATCAATGTTATGTGGCAGAAGAAGATCATCGAAATAGGGGAGCCTCGTCAAGCCGGACTTATGAGTCCACATATGTTCCTCACCATATCCCACAAAACCACCTCCTTCATTGGGCACGAGAGCATCTATCTGAGCACGCACCTCAGCACCACTCTTCATGCGCGGTTTAGGGTCTATCACTACAACACCTTTCGTAAAGTTCTTGATGTCTTGTCTGAATGGATGGTTAGAAGGGAGGAATTGATGATGCCTGTCGAACGACGAATACTTGCCACCCTTCTTCAACCAAATGAACCTCACAGCTTCCTTGCATATTGGGCATGGGAATTTCCCTTGGACACACCAGGCGGCGAATATCCCATACGCCAGGAAGTCAGGCAGGGAGTAGTGGTACCAAACATGCATCTTGAAGGATGATTTTGTAGCTTGATCGTATGTCCATACCCCCTTCTCCCAAGCATCGATCAATTCATCAATCATAGGCTCCATGTACACACCCATATTACTCCCTGGGTGTCCAGGAATTATCAACGACAAGAAGACGTTATGCCGTTGAAAGGAGATGCCGGGGGGGAGATTCAGGGGGATAACAAACACGGGCCAACATGTGTATGGGGCAAACAACTGTCCATAAGGATTGAACCCATCTGTTGCCAGCGCGACACG
The DNA here is from genome assembly GCA_904845875.1 of Miscanthus lutarioriparius. NCBI lineage: Eukaryota > Viridiplantae > Streptophyta > Magnoliopsida > Poales > Poaceae > Miscanthus > Miscanthus lutarioriparius. The sequence goes on along the minus strand of CAJGYO010000007.1, from coordinate 96,249,773 downwards.
TACATTACGAGCCTCAGCTGCTTTGTCAGGATGTTTATCATTAAAGTACGCCCATGCTTCTGCATCAGACGGATGCACCATCGTCCATGGCTTGTACCATACACCTTCTTTATGCCATGTTATCTGTTTCGCGGATCCCTCGGTCATGAAAAGCCGTTGGATCCTCGGCACAAATGGAAGGTGCCGTAGGACTTTCACGGGGATCGTAAGCTGCCTCTTCTATCCATCTCTAGAGTCTACCTCCAGGTACCTTGAGGATTTACACTTCGGATAGTACTTTGCATCCTTGTGATCTTTCCTAAATAAGACGCACCCCTTCGGACAAACATGTATCTTGTCATATGGCATCTTAAGCATACGAAGTAGTTTCTATGACTCGTGCAAGTTCTTCGGCAGAATGTGCTTCTCCGGTAGCATGCTGCCAAACACGGCCAACATCTTATCAAAGCCTTCGCGACTCAGATTTAACTCGGCCTTCAACCCCATAACACGTCCAATGGCATCCAGCTGAGAAACCATTGTACTCTCATGAAGGGGTTTCTGTGCCGAGTCCAACATTTTGTAGAAGGCCTTAGCGGCTTCCTCCATCTCCTCCTTCTCACGTCCTTCTGCGAAGTGAGCTTGGTGAGTGTCATCTAGCATGTCTGCTACTCCGGCATCATCATCAAAAGCCTCGAGGCGTGGTCTCACCACCTCCGCTCTTATACGATCTGCTTCACCATGGTGGATCCACCGGTGGTAGCCAGCCGTGTAACCATTGTACACAAGATGTTTACCCATGGTCACCTTGTCTACCCTTCTATTGTTGTCACATTTTCTACAGGGACACCAAAGTTTAGAATGTCCTTTAGCTACACCCGAGCTCCATGCATGTTCCAAGAAAGCATCTGTCCCATTCACCCACTCAATGTCAAAGTCACTCCTGCTTCTCCGACCCGTATACATCCACTGACGGTCTTCCATCCTTCCACATATACAGCACATAGTAATGTAAACATCAATTGCATCTACGCGGTGTTCCTACTCTCTAATAGGTGAGGATAGGTCCTAATCTCACCCGCGGATGCATAGATGAGGTTAGTTTCCATGCTCCACTCCCTATCCGAGATAGAATTTTAGCAGCACCTCCCCGCTGTTCTCCCGATGCACGTCCTGCAAGGGAGAGTGTGTATCCAGAGAACAACTTGGGGTGATGCCGAAACACCATCTCGGATCAGAGCGGACCATGGAAACTAACCCATCTACGTATCCGCGGGCTGTCCAAAAAACGTGGACAATCCGAAACAGATACGGTCGCAGATATACAAAGATCTGTATACCTCCAACCGTATCTCTTTCGGATGGGAGACACCTAACTAGGTTACGCGACCAAAGACCACATACGGATAGAGGGGTTATACCTAGGGTGCCGGTGAGGTCAGGATAGCGGGGCGGTGGAGAGTCGGTGCAGAGGCGAGTCGACGCGGTGCAGGAAGACCCGCAACACCAACGAAGATGATCGGGGTCACCGAGTCCCTCCCACGGTCCTCCTGCAAAAAAAGGCAAAAATGGTTAGTGTCGACTCAAAATTTCGGCAGCACCTCCCCTGCACGGGGAGGTTCCCAAAACCTGCAAAAAACATGGCACAAAGGCCAACAACCACATATATACCAAACATGGGCACGAAGGCCAACAACCACCAATATATCAAGAGGAGCCATGTATTTTAGTTCTCTTTCCATTCAGATGAAAGTATTGAAGTAGTACAACAACAATTACTACTAACCCTACAACAACTACTAAAACTACTACTAACAACTACTTAACTACTAACAGTACTAATACTAAGAACTACTTAACTATTAACAACTACTACTACTAACCACTACTACTTACTAACTACTACTATTTACTAACTACTACTACTACTAACCCTACAACTAACACTACTAACTAATACTACTAACCACTACTACTTACTAACTACTACTAACTACTAACTACTACTACTACTAACCCTACAACTAACACTACTAACTACTACTACTAACACTACAACTAACTACTACTAACTACTAACTACTAACTACTACTACTAACCCTACAAGGGTAGGGCTTACCTTGGCGGCAAGAACGACAAGAGCGAGGGCCGCCGCCGACGGCGGGGATGACCGCAGCAGCGCGAGGATCAACGGGCGGTCGGAACGAAGCGAGGATCAATGGGTGGTCGGGTCGGCACCTTCCTCTTCTTCCTCCTCCCCTTTCTCTTTCTTCCTCTTCTTCCTCCTCCCCTTCTCTTTCTTCCTCTTCCTCCTCCCCCTTCTCTTTCTTCCTCTTGCTCCTCTCCTTCTCCCTCTGGCCGGCAGGCCACGGCCCTGGCGCCTGGCGAGCTTGCAGCTTGAGCTTGGGGCAGGCAGCAGGGGCCGGGGCCAGGGCGAGGCAAGGCTTAGGCCAGGCAGTGAGCTTCGGGCAAGGCGCCAGGGCCATCAGGGCTGAGGCCAGGCGTCCAGGGCGGACGGGCGCCGGGAGGGGCCAGACAGAGCTCGCCCGGCCGGAGGGGACGTCGGTGGGGGCGGCGGCGGCGCGGCAGGGACGTTGGGGCGCGGGTGGGAGAGGAGTGAGGAGGGGGTCGTTTGGGTCGGCCTGTTCTAGGACTTTAGGTTAGAAGCTTTGTCGAGTGTCGGGCCCAGCGGCACTCGGCAAAGGTTTTTGCAATTTTTTTTAAAAATTCTTTGCCGAGCGCCTTGTGACCTGGCGCTCAGCAAAGACAGTCTTTGCCGAGTGCCAAGGTTGGCACTCGGCAAATTAAATAAAAAAAATTTGTTTTTTTCTCCCCAATTTTTCCTGGGGCCTTGCTATAGTAATAGAAACTCTATTTCAAAATTTGGGACAATTTTGAGTTTTTTTACTATATTTCCTTAATTATTTTTGTTTCGTTGAATTTTTTCGACTATTTCAAATTTGAACTACGTGTACATGAAATAATGGAATTTGGTCATTCAAAAAATGGTATTCATGATGTTTGGCGTATGTTGAGGCCGTATCCAGGAACTCGCATGAAATTACGATAATTTTGTTGTCGTAACATGGCGATGTACTTACGGTAAAAGTGTATTTAGATTATATAAAATTCAAACGAAGTCCGAAAATGATGAAACTTGTCGAGGTGTCTTGTTATCACATGTGGAGATGTTTGGCTTTTAGGCATCCGATATCACAACTTGCTTCAAACTTTCTCATTTTTTTTACCACGGCCGCCACATGCGATAACAAGACACCTCGACAAGTTTCGTCATTTTCGGACTTCGTTTGGATTTTATATAATCTAAATACACTTTTACCGCAAGTACATCGCCATGTTACGACAACAAGATGCTCATAATTTCATGCGAGTTCCTAGATACGGCCTCAACATACGCCAAACATCATGAATACCATTTTTTGAATGACCAAATTCCATTATTTCATGTACATGCAGTTCAAATTTGAAATAGTCGGAAAAATTCAACGAAACACAAATAATTCAGGAAATATAGTAAAAAAACTCAAAATTGTCCCAAATTTTGAAATGGAGTTTATATTACTGTAGCAAGGCCCCAGAAAAAATGGGGAGAAAAAAACAATTTTTTTTTATTTACCGAGTGCCAACCTTGGCACTCGGCAAAGACTGTCTTTGCCGAGCGCCAGGTCACAGGGCGCTCGGCAAAGAATTTTAAAAAGAGATTGTAAAAACGGTTAAAATCCCTTTGCCGAGGGCCTAACGGTGATGCCCTCGGCAAATATTAACGGTAGGGGGTGGACATCGTGTCAGGAGGTGTTGCCGAGGGCCGGCCTTTTGCCGAGGGTTTAGCCCTCAGCAAAAAATTATTGTTGCCGTGTGCTTGTCTTTGCCGAGGGTCTGGCCCTCAGCAAAGAGTCTTTGCCGAGGGCGGTTCTTTGCCGAGGGTCAGGCCCTCGGCAAAGACTCTTTACCGAGTGCCCGAGCATTTGCCGTCGGCAAATCATTAGGCCCACGGCAAAGATGCTATGTCCGGTAGTGCATGCAATCCTAATGCTGGGTGCTGCCAGTTGGACCTCCCCAAGGACGTGAAGTCTACTGAAGCCTTGTTCGTCCAGGTGAACAACAACAATAGTCAGATATGGAGGGAGCACCCATGGAATTATGTTACTGTGATGGACAAGAAAGCCTTCAATTTCAGCACCACTTATCTCACCTCGACGGCGTTCTATGACACAAATAATGCTACGGTCCCTGCTGTGATGGATTGGGGGATTACAAAGAAGAAATGTGAAGATGCAAAAAAAACTCAGCAAGGACTACGCGTGTGTCAGCAAGAATAGCGACTGCAACAACAACGATGCCGGCTACTACACCTGTAAATGCTCCAACGGATACAAGGGCAATCCTTACCTCGTCAACGGATGCAAAGGTTCATCTTCACATCCAATAATTCATGGATAAATTTGAACCTTTAACTATCCGAAATTTCTTATCTTTGCTCTTTCCGATGTTTTCATACTCTAATATATATAGATCTCCTTATTAGATAATTTATTATCTTTATCCGGATAGATTTTAGTTATGAATTATTCTATATACATTATTTAATATCCACGTTCATAGTTTCCCTCTCTAATTTTATCACACTTCCTTGTGTATTTGATATGGAAATTACTATGATCATCGTTTCCTATGTACATGTATATATTGTCTAAATGGTGACACACATCATGCATGTACACCTTGAGTTAATTTTTGCTATATTAACTATAACAAACGTGAGTAATTTATAGAAGAATATATATGTAAGTACATTGGGATATCTTTATAAGACAATTTAGGTTCAAATTTAGGAGTTACTTTATGTTACAATTAATAATGGTGGAGGTAAGTAATTTAGATACAAGCCAAGGGGGTTCCCTACAATAGTTTTTCAGAATGGCATATGTGTGCTTACTTTTGGTTATTTCTAATAATGGTGTAATGTAGATGCATATTTATGGGCTACCTTAGATTATTTTCCATATTTGCATAAGTGGGTAACTTGGGAAACGATTGGGGAGTTTAACAATTTTGTAATGGTAGAGGAAGGTAATTTAGATATAGTATGAGAGGGTTTACATAGGGTATTTGGATAGTGGCGGAGATGAGGTAATTTAGATATAATTTTTTGTGTTATTTTGAAGCATTTTATAATGGCATACGACCATAGTTTAAATATAGATTTATAGTTTTGTTTTAGATTTTTTTTGGCACGGGTAATATTTTAGAAAATAGAAGAGACATAATGGCTATTATTGTCAACTTTAATTAGAGTCTACATGGTGGCACAATGTTTTTGAAATTTTCAATAATTTTTGTATTTATTATTTTTATTACATGAGGATTAGTGTGGAGGTTTCGAAAGAACTCGCCAATTAGTAATGCTAACATTATACTCAAAACATTACCCACCATTGCAATTATATATATATATATATATATATATATATATTAACCACTTCTGCTATTTCGAAATAAAATGTAAAGGAACTACCTAAATTTTCATTTAAATTACCCACTATTATTATGAAAGATACTACGAATCAACTCTCCAAATTTGCATCTAAATACTTCCATGAGACAATACTAAAAGTAATGTAACATCCGATTTGAAGAACAAAACTAGATACACACCATATGTGAGCCTAGGAAGTTAAATCTCACATATAGCTACAAATAAGGGTAATATCAATAGACAATGCTCAATATATAACGTACTTAGTATAGAGAATATAACCTTAAATAGCAAACAGTGTAAAGACAAATCCAATCTCCGGGTGAAGACTCCAATCCACAGGGACAACTGACTGGTTGATCACAAGTCTAATTTCTTCAAACTCTAGCAATCTGGTACCCATCCAGAATTTTTATCCAAATAATTAAAAATAAAGCAAGCGTAAGTACATGTCGTACTCAATAAATATAACATGGGGTTCATGAGGCTTAAAAGGCTGACACTGGTTCACTGCGATTAGCTTTTAATGAGTCATGATTTTAGCAATTGAGTAGCAACAAGTTTATCACAAGCCCATAAACACATGATCAGGTAAACATGAATAATGAATAGCATAAACAATTAACCATTAGTGATCATTTATTCCGTAAATATTCCAAGGCCGCTCGTGACCGTGAGCACGGTTGATATACCAGTTTTACACTCTGCAGAGGTTGTACATTTTCACTGTGAGTCGTGATTTACCCTTTCGCCCGAGGTGATCAGCCTCTTGACCCACTACCAAGGAAGGTCAACAGGGTTCACTATAAAGCCTTTCAAAGATTCGTCTAACAAGTTAGGGCCATTAGATTTACTCGGCAAACAAATGTAGAGCCCCCTTCTCGATGGCACAATGACGCGTAGCCTATACTCAAGGGGACAGAGGCCGCACTATACCCGATTCGTCAAGCCATTCTTACGGCAATAAAGGAAACCACTAACAAGCTAGAAAATGTCCTCGTACCGAGCTAAAGGCAGAGCCATGTAGCCCTCACAGTTGTACTGTAAGTCACAGATGATCACTTACAGATAAGTCCTTAGGGAGAGAAATCGAGAGCACCATAAAATAGCCCAATGCTCTAGCCCCCTTGTTCCATATTACTAAAAACATCTTTTAATGTTTATTGCATATACCATTAGTCAAGTTACAAGATCATGATCTTTAATTGAGCGCTAGCATCATACTACCCAATGCATAACCCAAAGGTGTCAAGGAACAGGGTAACAAGGTACTAGAAAATCTTTAGTGGCAGTCAAGGTAGACTCATGCAGTATGAATTAAGTGATTAAAGGTGTATAGGACAATAAGAAAGATCCCATGCTATACTTGCCTTAAAACACCGATCCTTCGGTAAGCTTTAATCTTCAAAGTCCTTATTCTTCTTCTTGATCACTACGTATACCTCACCGACTGGACGTAATCGTAGATCACCACACAAACATCTATACAATCATACACGAAGCAAACAATAGATCTAAATTAGAACAGTACACCAAACATAAAATCGAGATGAAAAGTTTGTAAAACGAATCTACGTCTCGCTACGAACACATAGACACGAAAAGCACGTTAATCGGAACCACGGTCGTAAAGAAATGACTACAGAGTTTTATATTATAAAAGAAAAGAGAAGACTATAAGCTTGATTTATTTTAGTTGACAAAGCCATGAAAAAGTTATTAGTTCAGATTAGACAAACCATAATTTAATTTAAAAACCCGAGTTGAAGCTAATCATATCATAACTTATAAAAACTATCACATTCCTTACTATAATCAGGTTAAACTTTGTCTTTTCAAAAGAAAATAAACATGTGAGAGCATCTAAATGAGGTTAGCCCGCAGGCAACGTGTTTAAACTAAACAAAATTTTAATTTAAAAGTATATCTAGGTTAGCAATTATTAATATTAGTATACAAAACACTGAAGTAAAAACCTATATTGAATTAAATTATAAAACTAGTTATAAGCATATTAACTAATTTAATTTTTATTTATAACTACATAAGCCGGTAACACGAAAAACGTTAGCACTAACATGTAGATCACATTGACACGAACCTAACGAAATTTGAATGAAGCAAAACAAAATTAAAACGAATAAATGATGGAAGAATTATGAACTAATGGCAGCTTCGTAATTACCTCGTCTTCTACATTATCACGTGCAGATCGTGACCTCCATGGTCATGGCTGCTGCTGCACAGGGTTCTCGCATGGAAGGAACATGCATGCATGGCCGGCAGCAAGGCAGAGATGGTGGCGTGATTGCTTGTGTATTATGCGGTATAGATCATGGTTGCCATGTAGACGTACATCACACATGGAAAAGCAGCATGCAGCAGAGGTAATCAACGGCATGGTGTAATTAACAAAGAGGAAGGAAAACGTGAGGATGCCTACCAACGAACAACTACGGCGGTGGCGACAGCGACGGCGAGGGAAAGAGGGAAAAATATAATTTACTACCGAGGGATTTTCTAAACTAAGAGCTTTCTATACGATAGTTTTAACGTGCTTTGGCCAAGGAGTTGGTATATATATATATACGGAGAAAAACTCTCCACATCCCCGTCAACTAACGATATAGTATTAATTGACGTTGCACCATCCGTCTGCACTAATGGGCCTAAATAAACATTAAAACCCATTAATAAATAAATGCATGGGCCTTTGAGATTTACTAGAATTATTGTACATGGGCTTTGAGCGTTAGGAAAAATGAGAGATTTATTATTTTCGGAATTAATTAATTTTATGAATAAAATAATTATAGAAAAGTCCAGAATTAATATTTAAGCCACGAAAAATACTCCGAGACCTCCGAAAATTTGGGAAAATTTCTCAGAGACACTTTGGAACATAATGAACCCAAATAAAGTATTTGGAGCTCATAAAAAGATTGTTGGAAACTTGGAATATAAAGATTAAGGTGAAGGAGGTAGGAATTAAATTCCAGAAAAAGCTGAAAAATTCTTAAAGATAGATATTCGTCTCCTAAACGTATAAAAAACACACATTTTGCACATAGAAACACGAGGTGTGACCGGCATGAATGCATCAAACATGTTTCTACCTTATGATAAATTTTAAATTAATGAAATTTTTTTATTTTCCTGTGTTTTCATGTGCACAAAAATTTCAACTTAAATATTTTTGCTCTATTTCTAAAAATTCAAATTTTAGGGTGTTACAAGTAAACCAAAATAATAATCCTTTAATTGTACATCTAAATTACCCAGTATGATATTAGAAAAATGTCTTAAAATACCCCTAATATGATTATGTACCACATCTACCACTATTAATATTAGAAAACAAACTCAATGTAAACATATATGCTACTTGCCACCTATAAACTAAGTATATGTACATGCATGATTCGTAAATATATATACTTTGAGGGCATATGCATTTGAATCATGAAATTGTTTCCTAACTGAATCACATATGACACTAACAACGTCCTTTGAATTATATTAATTATCCATGACAATAATAAATAAATTTATACATTTTATTGAAACACTGTAATATATTTATATTCATAGATTAAATGTATTGATTTAGTTTTTATAAAAAGTAATACAATACTTCAGGCATAATTTTAGTAAATTCACATCTTGAGCACTCAGTGCAGGCCGAAATGATTGTTTCTGCCATGTGATAACTAAGAGTATAAGTTAGGAACTACTCCATTCGTTTCAAATTATAAGTCGTTTTGACTTTTTTGGTTCATCCATTTTGTTATGTATCTATACATATTATTATATTTAGATGCATAGCAAAATAGATGTACCAAAAAGTCAAAGCGACTTATAATTTCGAACGGAGGGAGTAGAACAGATAATTTTAATAAAATAAAGAATTTTGAATAGAATGTACAGAACTAACAAGGTCGAAACTGCACTAGAAAGTCAAAATCTATGTTCACATAGTCATGACATATGGACTGCTACAAGAGCTAGCATAAATTAAGCTATGGATTAACCAATACGAGGCAATGATACACTAAGGAGTATGGATGAAAACGGATCGGATATGAACGGATATCACTTATATTATATTTGTTTTCATATTTCTGTTCGGATTTGGATTCGGATTCGGACACGGATAGCGTTCGGATACATATACGAATACGGATTGACTCGGTTACGGATACGAATAATGAGTATTGAATACGGTATGAATCGGATTCGGAGAAGGTCGGATACAAATATCTAGTCGGATATTGAGTAAAAGCATATATATATATATATATATATATATATATATATATATATATATATATATATATATATATATATATATATATATATATATATATATATATATATATATATATATCTAAGTGGGAACTTATATATGGGCCAGCTAGCTTAGCTAGGGTTACAGAGGATTGGGCCGTTTGGGCAAGAAGTAATATTTTGGCACAATTCCAAAAATCACAATTCGAAACAAAAAAAGCAAAAAATTATTGTTTGAGGCCCTAAACAAATTCAAATAAAAATGTTGTAATCAACAAAGTTTCATAACTTTTTGGGATCTAAAACTTTCATTTTGGTTGTTTCTCCGTCTGAGATTCCGAAGTCGTTTGAAAAATCCAAATTTTAAATTTGAGAAATTCAATCGTAGTTTTCCTTAACGAGATGATTTCACATAAAAAAGTTTTCAACTATAAAGTTTCATAAATTTCTGAGATCTACAACTTTTATTTTAGTCATTTGTTCATCCGACATAGTGATAGTAACATTATTCACGAATCTCACATATCTATCTTATAGGTTATGAAACTACGAGAGAGATGTAAATTTTGTGAACAATGTTACTACCACAATCTCGGATGAACAAATGACCAAAATAAAAGTTGTAAATCTAGATGAGTTTTACAACTTTTATGTTCGTGACTTTTTCAGCTGAAGTCATTTAATGTTTGAAAATGACGTTTGAAGTTGCTATTTTTTAAAATTCAAAATTCAAATAGATTGAATACAGTCACATGAAAAGATGAACACAATAATAGCTATAAGAACACAATAAATTGATAGAACATGATTTTAAAAAATTTAGAAAAAAAAATTATCAAATTTGAAGTTAGTACGAGGGAGAAAAACTAGTTACAAGTTTTAGCCAAAGATTAAAAAGAGAAATAGACGTTCTTTAACCATTTTGAAATTGAAATTCAAATAGCATTTTGAAGCACTAAATGATTTCAAATGAAAAAGTTATAAACAACAAAGTTTCATAACTTTTTGAGATCTACAATTTTTATTTTGATCATTTCTCCATCCAAGGTCGTTTGAATAATATCCGGATAATATCCGTTTGAATAATATCCGGATATATCCGATACTTAACCGGAGTATATCCGATATCCGCCGGATATCGAAGATATTACATTCGTATTTGATATCCGCCTAAGATATCCGTTTTATTATCCGTATCCGAAAAAAATTATGGATATCCGAGTAACTATCCAGATAAGTGTTCATATTTGTTCGGTCGAACGGACGGTCGAATAAATATCCGTACCGTTTTCATCCATACTAAGGAGTGAATCAAACAAGGGAAAACTAAAAATATGGATACAAGCCATGTAGAATAATTGATAATTGAAGGCTATCATTTAAATAGAGATTACACAGTATCTATATGAGTGTATTAGAGAATGAATAAAAATTATTTAGGCAAGGACAAGAAATTTTATTGTCCTTTTGGTCCTTAAGTTATCCCTAGACTTCGAATATTATTTATGTCTTATAAGGTTCTTGCTTGTGCAAGAGCATGGGTTGATGGACTAGTGCACTGCCAGTTTATATCTATTTTCAAACGTACATTTTTCTTCTTAATAATCTTCAATGTACATTTATTTTATAGATATAAATGAGTGTGAGAACCCAAAACACAACTCATGCTATGGTGTCTGCCGAAACTTACCTGGGAGTTTCCAGTGCTGGTGTCAACATGGGACCTATGGAAGCCCTTGGACGGATGGGGGATGTGTGGGTTCATCTGCAGGTAACAAGCCACTGTGTGCACCTATTGTATTTACGCATTTTTCTTCAACACATTAGTTGTTTTAGTGTTATCCTAAGTAAAATTTATTATAATTTTAATCAAGTTTGTAGAAAAATACACCAACATTATAATATTAAGTTAGTTTCATAATCAACAATGAGATATGTCTTGGTAGTCAATGTATCAGACATTTTAAATTTTAGTATATATTTTCTATAAATTTGGTCAAAGTTAGAGGACTTTTATTTAGGATAAAACTAAAACAACCAATACCTTGGAATGGAATGAATAATATTTTGTCTAATCCAACTTCAAGAATTTTGACCCATCATTTTACACTTTAGGTTTAAGCATCGGGCTTGGAGCAGGCAGTGGCACATGTTTCTTGGTTCTAGCACTCATCAGTCCCTCCATAATGCGTAAGATCAAGACAAGGAAAATTAAACAAAAATTTTTCAAGTAAAATCACGGTTTATTGTTGCAACAACTGATATCACGAAATGCAAACATCGGTGAGAGGATGATTATTACCTTAAGGGAGCTAGAGAAAGCTACAAACAATTTCGATAGAGAGCGTCTGATTGGTGGTGGAGGGCATGGTATTGTGTTTAAAGGGGATCTAGGTCTAAATGTCGTGGCAATCAAGAAATCGAAGATTGTAGTACAAAGAGAAATCAATGAATTCTTAAATGAAGTCGTCGTTCTTTCTCAAGTAAACCATAGAAATGTTGTTAAGCTCTTAGGATGTTGCCTTGAGACAGAAGTTCCACTCCTGATTTATGAGTTCATTTCAAATGGAACCCTTTATCATCATCTTCATGTTGAAGGACCAATATCATTATCATGGGCCAATCGACTGAGAATTGCACTTGAAGTTGCTAGAGCACTATCCTATCTACATTCGGCTGCTTCAATGCTAATATTTCATAGGGATATTAAAACCACCAACATACTTCTTGATGATAATTTAACTGCAAAGGTATCAGATTTTGGTGCTTCATGATACATCAGAATTGATCAAACTGGAGTGACTACAGCCATTCAAGGAACAATCGGTTACTTAGATCCCATGTACTACAAAACAAGTCGGTTAACTGATAAGAGTGATGTTTTTAGTTTTGGTGTAGTTCTTGTAGAATTGCTAACTAGAAAAAAGCCTTTTTCTATCAGTCTGACAATGGTGATGACCTTGTTTCACATTTCACCTCATTGCTCATAGAAGGCAGACCAGATGACATAATAGATCCTTAGGTTATGGAGGAGGAGGATGTAGAAATCCTAGAAGTAGCTAGATTGGCCACATGGTGTACCAAATTGAGGGGAGAAGACCGGCCACCAATGAGAGAAGTGGAGATGACATTAGAGAATTTAATTTTTAGGAAGAAGCAATTTCCTTTCATTAAAACGTTAAGGAGATATGGTCCAATTCAAACCAGGGATCACAGCAAGTCGATTGAATTGGTTACCAATGAAGCAAGCAAGCAATACACTATGGAAAAGGAAATCTCATTGTCTGCAACATACCCTAGATGAACTTTCAAGCGTCTGTGTTATTTGAATGTAGAAATCCGGAGCCCTCGGTTTGGTTTGACGAGCCAAGAGCACAGGGAACAAGAGGAGAAGACGGCGAACTCACCTAGGGCCTTCTTGCGGTCGACGGTGGGTGTACGGCGTCGGGCAGCGCGGCGGCGACAGCGACGGTGAGAGAAGGAGAAGAAAAATCTAATTTACTACACAAGGGATTTTCCAAACTATGGGCTCCCCTTACGGTAGTTTTGGTGTGCTTTCCCCAAGGGGTTGGTACATATTTATAGGAAGAAAAACTCCCCACATCTACATCAACTAGCAATATGATACTAATTGATGTTGCACCCTCCACATTTATTAATAGACCTAAATAATCATTAAAACCCATTAGCAAATAAATGCATGGGCATTTGAGATTTATTATGATTATTGCACATGGGCTTTGAAAGTTGGTTGAAAAATGAGATATATTATTTATTTTCAGAATTAATTAATTTCACGAATAAAATAATTATAGAGAAAGTCCAGAATTAATATTTAAGCCACGAAAAATACTCCGAGACATCCAAAAATTTGGAAAAAATTCCCAGACACACTTTGGAACATGATGAACTCAAATAAAGTATTTGGATCTCATGAAAAGATTGTTGGAAATTTGAAACATAAATATTAAGGTAAATGAGGTAGGAATTAAATTCCAGAAATAAGCTAGAAAATTCCTAGAGATAGATATTCGTCTCCTAAACGTATTTTTTTTTAAAAAAATCACATTTTAGACATAGAAACACAATGTGCGACCAGCATGAATGCAACAAACACGTTTCTTCCTTAAGATAAATTTTAATCTAATGAAAATTTATTATTTCCTCATGTTTTCATGAGCATAAAAATACAAAATTAAATAATTTTAGCACTATTTCGAGAGAAGCAAATTTTAGGCCTTCAGATTCGTGCAATTTTAAAAAGCGAAGTATGAAGCAGTTCTCTTTTTTTTTTAGGCTTCGATTAGTTGTTGCCATGGTTATTATTTATAACAACTATTGTCATGTTTTTATATTTACTCGATCAATCCTCTGCTCTGGCCCCTGTCACAGTGGAGCTTTGTGATGGCCAACTCTGCCATGGCTAGCTATCGACGACACTGTACAGGTGCAGCAACGAGCTGTAGATTCTGCAGACCAGGTGCGGTTTAATCTGGACTCAGAAGATGCAAGCCAGGTGCGGTCCAGAAGGGTTTTGTGTACTACAGCTAGATGCAGTACATTATTTTAGGAGTGATTGGATAGATTAGGTTTCAGATGGTGCAAATATTTAAAGAACACATGCATAGCTGGAAAGATCAAATGGTATAAACCTTTAGAAAACTGAAGTTTGAATATTTATTACAAGATTTGTAACAATAGACAAATACGAATATTTCAAACGTTTGACATTTCAGTCCACGAGAGAACGTTTTGTAACTACTTGAATCCAGATAAGACGACATTTGTCAGCAGTGCTGGAGTTGTGGGTGAGGGTGACATCAGTGCGTCAAAGTGTTGTTTTGTTAAAGATAAAGGTGGCGTAAGGACTCCAACTGTTTACCAGGCAAGACAAGACACAACACATTCCAAACAGGCCCTTATGGATTGGTGAGTCCCAGCTGGAGAATAAAATTCACTTGTTTGCACATTGTTGGCCAATCGCGCGAATCTTGTGAAAGATCACGCATCAAATGGCCGGCTCGGGGCTGTTGCACTGCCGGCATTCCATGCATTTCCACGGAAGCGCCGGCCACACGTCGTTTTAGCGCGCCAATCCTTGGTAGCTCTGATGAAAATGTCCAAAATTTAAAGCTGTGGCCAGCTGTCCACCACACTGGTGTTCACGATATAAATAGTTCACTGCAGTGCGTGGTAGTTATTAGCTAGTTAACCTAGACAAATAGTAACGTGAACAACCAGATCCCAGGTAAATCACCTATATACCGTCCCATGGAGTTCTCACGTCGTCTTCTTCTCTGCCTTCCGGTGGTCGTGTGGGTGCTCGCCGCCGCCGCCGCTGCCACCACAGACGTCCCGATGTCACCGAGGCCCGACTGCCCAACGAAAGCGAGCTGCGGCGACATCGACGTCCCGTTCCCGTTCGCCTTGGAACTTCGATGCGCAATCAACGAGGACAAGCGCTTTCATCTCAACTGCACGACGACTGCGGGCCGCACCAAGCTGTTTAATGGTAAGTTGGAGGTGATGAGCATCTCCGTGCAGGATAACAAGGCCTGGATCAAGACTCGTATATCTCGGCAACGCTACAACGAATCCGCGATTAAGGGGGCAACCCACGGGGAGAGAATGGACATTACCAGCACGCCCTACGTGCTTTCGCGCCATGATAGCAAAGTCATCGTTCTCGGCTGCAATAGGATTGTTGGCTACATCATCAGCATCTATGTAAGTAAAATTAGTCTTCTTGATATGCTATCCACAGCTCTCTAAACTCTTTTTTTATTCTATCCACAGCTCTCTAAAATTAGTCATCGTTCCTCGCAGCTCTCTAAACAGCTACTAGCTGATATAAAACATTCGCATTACAGGGTCGGCTGCTTGCCGATATGCGTGGAAAACCCCGTGAACGGCACATGCAATCCTAATGCTGGGTGCTGCCAGTTGGACCTCCCCAAGGACGTGGAGTCTACTGAAGCCTTGTTCGTCAAGGTCCTCCAGGAGAACAACAACAATAGTCAGATATGGAGGGAGCACCCATGGAATTATGTTACTGTGATGGACAAGAAAGCCTTCAATTTCAGCACCACTTATCTCACCTCGACGGCGTTCTATGACACAAATAATGCTACGGTCCCTGTTGTGATGGATTGGGGAATTACAAAGGAGAAATGTGAAGATGCAAAAAAACTCAGCAAGGACTACGCGTGTGTCAGCAAGAATAGCGACTGCAACAACAACGATGCCGGCTACTACACCTGTAATTGCTCCAACGGATACAAGGGCAATCCTTACCTCCTCAACGGATGCAAAGGTTCATCTTCACATCCAATAATTCATGGATAAATTTGAACCTTTAACTATCCGAAATTTCTTATCTTTGCTCTTTCCGATGTTTTCATACTCTAATATATATAGATCTCCTTATTAGATAATTTATTATCTTTATCCGGATAGATTTTAGTTATGAATTATTCTATATACATTATTTAATATCCACGTTCATAGTTTCCCTCTCTAATTTTATCACACTTCCTTGTGTATTTGATATGGAAATATGTACATGTATATATTGTCTAAATGGTGACACACATCATGCATGTACACCTTGAGTTAATTTTTGCTATATTACCTATAACAAACGTGAGTAATTTATAGAAGAATATATATGTAAGTACATTGGGATATCTTTATAAGACAATTTAGGTTCAAATTTAGGAGTTACTTTATGTTACAATTAATAATGGTGGAGGTAAGTAATTTAGATACAAGCCAAGGGGGTTCCCTACAATAGTTTTTCAGAATGGCATATGTGTGCTTACTTTTGGTTATTTCTAATAATGGTGTAATGTAGATGCATATTTATGGGTTACCTTAGATTATTTTCCATATTTGCATAAGTGGGTAACTTGGGAAACGATTGGGGAGTTTAACAATTTTGTAATGGTAGAGGAAGGTAATTTAGATATAGTATGAGAGGGTTTACATAGGGTATTTGGATAGTGGCGGAGATGAGGTAATTTAGATATAATTTTTTGTGTTATTTTGAAGCATTTTATAATGGCATACGACCATAGTTTAAATACATATTTATAGTTTTGTTTTAGATTTTTTTTGGCATGGTTAATATTTTAGAAAATAGAATAGACATAATGGCTATTATTGTCAACTTTAATTAGAGTCTACATGGTGGCACAATGTTTTTGAATTTTTCAATAATTTTTGTATTTATTATTTTTATTACATGAGGATTAGTGTGGAGGTTTCGAAAGAACTCGCCAATTAGTAATGCTAACATTATACTCAAAACATTACCCACCATTGCAATTATATTATATATATCTATATTAACCACTTCTGCTATTTCAAAATAAAATGTAAAGGAACTACCTAAATTTTCATTTAAATTACCCACTATTATTATGAAAGATACTACGAATCAACTCTCCAAATTTGCATCTAAATACTTCCATGAGACAATACTAAAAGTAAACCAAAATAATAATCCTTTAATTGTACATCTAAATTACCCAGTATGATATTAGAAAAATGTCTTAAAATACCCCTGATATGATTATATACCACATCTACCACTATTAATATTAGAAAACAAACTCAATGTAAACTATATATATACTTTGAGGGCATATGCATATGAATCATGAAATTGTTTCCTGACTGAATCACATATGACACTAACAACGTCTTTTGAATTATATTAATTATCCATGACAATAATAAATAAATTTATACATTTTATTGAAACACTGTAATATATTTAGATTCATAGATTAAATGTATTGATTTAGTTTTTATAAAAAGTAATACAATACTTCACACATAATTTTAGTAAATTCACATCTTGAGCACTCAGTGCAGGCCGAAATGATTGTTTCTGCCAATGTGATAACTAAGAGTATAAGTTAGGAACTACTCCCTCTGTTCCAAATTATAAGTCGTTTTGACTTTTTTAGTTCATCTATTTTACTATGTATCTATACATATTATTATATTTAGATGCATAACAAAATAGATGTACCAAAAAAGTCAAAGCGACTTATAATTTAGAACGGAGGGAGTAGAACAGATAATTTTAATAAAATAAAGAATTTTGAATAGAATGTACAGAACTAATAAGGTCGAAACTGCACTAGAAAGACAAAATCTATGTTCACATAGTCATGACATATGGACTGCTACAAGAGCTAGCATAACTTAAGCTATGGTTTAACCAATACGAGGCAATGATACACTAAGGAGTGAATCAAACAAGGGAAAACTAAAAATATGGATACAAGCCATGTAGAATAATTGATAATTGAAGGCTATCATTTAAATAGAGATTACACAGTATCTATATGAGTGTATTAGAGAATGAATAAAAATTATTTAGGCAAGGATAAGAAATTTTATTATCCTTTTGGTCCTTAAGTTATCCCTAGACTTCGAATATTATTTATGTCTTATAAGGTTCTTGCTCGTGCAAGAGCATGGGTTGATGGACTAGTGCACTGCCAGTTTATATCTATTTTCAAACATACATTTTTCTTCTTAATAATCTTCAATGTACATTTATTTTGTAGATATAAATGAGTGTGAGAACCCAGAACACAACTCATGCTATGGTGTCTGCCTAAACTCCCCTGGGAGTTTCCAGTGCTGGTGTCCACGAGGGACCTACGGAAACCCTTGGACGGATGGGGGATGTGTCAAGCATTCATCCGCAGGTAACAAGCCACTGTGTGCACCTATTGTATTTACGCATTTTTCTTCAACACATTAGTTGTTTTAGTGTTATCCTAAGTAAAATTTATTATAATTTTAATCAAGTTTGTAGAAAAATACACCAACATTATAATATAAAGTTAGTTTCATAATCAACAATGATATATGTCTTGGTAGTCAATGTATCTGACATTTTAGATTTTAGTATATATTTTCTATAAATTTGGTCAAAGTTAGAGGACTTTTATTTAGGATAAAACTAAAACAACCAATACCTTGTAATGGAATGAATAATATTTTGTCTAATCCAACTTCAAGAATTTTGACCCATCATTTTACACTTTAGGTTTAAGCATCGGGCTTGGAGTAGGCAGTGGCACATGTTTCTTGGTTCTAGCACTCATCAGTCCCTCCATAATGCGTAAGATCAAGACAAGGAAAATCAAACACAAATTTTTCAAGCAAAATCACGGTTTATTGTTGCAACAACTGATATCACGAAATGCAAACATCAGTGAGAGGATGATTGTTACCTTAAGGGAGCTAGAGAAAGCTACAAACAATTTCGATAGAGAGCGTGTGATTGGTGGTGGAGGGCATGGTATTGTGTTTAAAGGGGATCTAGGTCTAAATGTTGTGGCAATCAAGAAATCAAAGATTGTAGTACAAAGAGAAATCGATGAATTCATAAATGAAGTCGTCATTCTTTCTCAAGTAAACCATAGAAATGTGGTTAAGCTCTTAGGATGTTGCCTTGAGACAGAAGTTCCACTCCTGATTTATGAGTTCATTTCAAATGGAACCCTTTATCATCATCTTCATGTTGAAGGACCAATATCATTATCATGGGCTGATCGACTGAGAATTGCACTTGAAGTTGCTAGAGCACTATCCTACCTACATTCGGCTGCTTCAATGCCAATATTTCATAGGGATATTAAAACCACCAACATACTTCTTGATGATAATTTAACTGCAAAGGTATCAGATTTTGGTGCTTCAAGGTACATCAGAATTGATCAAACTGGAGTGACTACAGCCATTCAAGGAACAATCGGTTACTTAGATCCCATGTACTACAAAACAAGTCGGTTAACTGATAAGAGTGATGTTTTTAGTTTTGGTGTAGTTCTTGTAGAATTGCTAACTAGAAAAAAGCCTTTTTTCTATCAGTCTGACAATGGTGATGACCTTGTTTCACATTTCACCTCATTGCTCATAGAAGGCAGACCAAATGACATAATAGATCCTCAGGTTATGGAGGAGGATGATGGAGAAATCCTAGAAGTAGCTAGATTGGCGACATGGTGTACCAAATTGAGGGGAGAAGACCGGCCTCCAATGAGAGAAGTGGAGATGACATTAGAGAATTTAATTTTTAGGAAGAAGCAATTTCCTTTCATTAAAACGTTAAGAAGATATGGTCCAAATCAAACCAGGGATCACATCAAGTCGATTGAATTGGTTACCAATGAAGCAAGCAGGCAATACACTATGGAAAAGGAAATCTTATTGTCTGCAACGTACCCTAGATGAACTTTCAAGTGTCTGTGTTATTTGAATGTTTGAATGTAGAAATCCTGTTGTAATTAGTTTTGCACCTGATTCCTCTGCTGTAGGGATGAAGCTAGTGTTTTTTTGTTATCCAAAAATGTATTATACGGTGGCAGTGTACAAATTAGTTGGGAACACATCATGTTCTGTAGCTAACTGAGCTATGGGAAGCACATAATCATTTTACAAAACTTATGGTGTTCATTATGTTTGCTGCAGCAACAATAGCTCAATTCGATCACTGATTGAATTTTTATTTATGAATGTGATGGTGGTATTGTACTAGATTCTTTCTCTGATTCAGTTAGTTCCAGACTTCCAGTTCGCTTTAGAATGCAAACTTCAAGAAACGGTATTTGAAAGAAATGTTCCGGATCCGAAATAACATGTGGCTTGTTTAATATCTGCTATGTTTTTCCTATTTTGTGAGTGCATGTATTAGTCACAATGGTACCAAACACAAACCATAGGGAACCTGCTACTAGATCCTGGTGACATGGAAGAACCAGTTCCTTGACCGACTGATTGGTGATCTTAATTTCTTCCCTATTTCTTTTCTTCTTTTTTTTGTGGGCTTTGATAAATTTTGTCGTGGTTATATACTATATGTTCAGTCATGCTTGTGTTGGCCGGTTGGCCCCGGCTGCGACGGAGCTTTCTGCTTTGTGATGGCCACGAACTAGCTGAAGTGCTCCGTGACTCTGCCGTGGCTAGTGACATCGTTACTGAAGTGACATCGTTTTTGCAAATCTGAAGTAGAGGATTGCAACTTTTTCAGCAGCTGGATTTTGCAAATCCTATTTTGTCGTGATTAAAAATATTGTCCAATCGTGGACCAACTAATCTCTATCGTGATTTCCAACTAAATCAGTAATTTGGACTCAGGGATGGTATCTAAACAGACTGCAAGCCAAGTGTTGTCTCGAGGAGTGATTGATTGATAGACAGGAGTTTGGAAATTGTAAAATTTGTAACAAAAAGACAAATAGGAATAATAATTTCAACTGTTTTGACGTTTGAGTCCACGAGAGATCATTTGGTAACCATTTGTCAGCAGTATGCTGTGCTGGCCGTGTGGGTGAGGGTGACAGTGCGTCAAAGTGTTTTATTGTAAAGTGACGTCGAGGTGTTTATGAAAGACAAAAATCTAGGCAAGTTGGTGAGTGCCAGGCCTGCAAACTTTACTCCTACGAAAGACTGAAAATGTAAGCCAATCGCGCGAATCTTGAGGTGACGCATCAAATTGCTGGCTCGGGGCAATTTGATGCGCCGGCACACCATTTCAGAGAAAAGTACTATACTCTTAGTCTTAGCAGCGTCATGCGGTCGTTTTAGCTCACTAACGAACTGTTCCAGCCAGGCGTCATGAGAAAAAAAATCCAAAATAGATTTGGTTGACGTTGACCAAATCTATCAAGGACTAGCTACAAAAGCGTGCTGTTTTCTCTGGAGTAGCTATGTGGTCAACGTCAACCACTCTTTGGGGTAGGTTTCTGGTGCGAGATGCTCCCCGCACTATGCCAACCGCAAGCAACAGAATTTGATAGGTCATATGCGATTAGGGAATCGGTCCAATACTCTCCCATTTCAAAACAAAATTATACGGATCTCAAAGCAGCTCATCTAACTAATTATTTTTCTTAATTACTTTTCTCTTGAGTCTCGCATGGGCCTAACCCGTGGAAGCCTAGCCCTGTCCAACCCTGACCTAAAGCCTAAGTCACTTTTTTGTTAGGAAGAAGTCCATTTTGCCCCCTCAACTTTCGTAAAAGTTCATTTTTCCTTCATCGACTCTAAAACCAGAAATAGTTTCTCCCTCATCTCTCAAAACCGGTCACTTGACCTCCATGGCTGTTTCCCTTGGTGGTTTTTCTTTTATGTTTATTTCGGCTAATATTTTGAAAAAAATCATAAAAAGGAAAAATCTAATCGTGTTGGACTCCACATGAATTGATCTACATAGTAAACATACGATATAATATACTTTAGCACAAAGTTTTAGCTGTAACTTTAGATCTATGTTTTTCTATAATTAATTCATAGCTGTGGTTTCTCTAGTCCAGTGGTGAAATTTTTTATGGTGGGGTAATCATTACATGCTTGAGCTATAGTAAAAATTTCATGCTCATTGGATCACGTATGATTGAGTTACAGATTTATCTAGTTTTATGTTTGTTAAATAGTTTTTAAATGAAATTAAATCTAATAAATCAGTCATACATGATCAAATGAGCATGAATTTTTTTTGACTCGATATGAGTAGATCTACACAATAAACATATGATATAGTATGTTTTAGTACAAAGTTTTTGCTATAGCTTTAATCTAAGCTTTTTTGTAACTAATTCATAGCTACAGTTTATGTTGTCCAATTATGGTGAAATTTGTAGGTTAGCTAATCATTGAATGCTTGAGATGTAGCAAAAAGTTTATGCTCGTTGGATCATGTATGACTGAGTTATAGTTTTATCTAGATAAACCTAGATAAATGAATAGATAAATCTATAAGTCAGTCATATATTATGCAATGAGCATGAAATTTTTTCTACAGCTCAAGCATGCAATGTTTAATCCACCATAAAAATTTTACCACAATTGAACCAGAGAAACTACAGCTATGAACTAATTATAAAAAACATGGATCTAAAGTTATAGCAAAAACTTTGTTCTAAAGCATACCATATCATATATTCACTGTGTAGATCTACTAATGTAGAGTCCAACACAATTAGATTTTCTATTTTATGATTTTTCTATGATTTATTATGATTTTCAAAGATTCAGCCGAAATAAACATAAATAAAAGAAAAAAGAAAACCACAAAGGAAACAACCATGGAGGTCAAGTGATCCGTTTTGAGAGATGAGGAAGGAATTGTTTCTGGTTTTAGGGTTGAGGGGGAAAAACTGACTTTTGCATAGCTGAGGGAGGCAAAATGAACTATTTCCTTTTTTATTAATTACTTTTCTCTTGAGTCTCACATGGGCCTAACCCGTGGAAGCCTAGCACTTGTAAAACCCTGACCTAAAGCCCAAGTCACTTTTTTTTTTTTCCTTGTTATATACAATGCGGGTACTCGTTCGTGGGCTCCTGGACCTCGATCGTCTGTTCGATTCGATCGCTCCCATTCCTCATATCCTGGCCCGTTCTCCCCACCTACGCCGCCCTCTGACGACGATTGTCTCGTGGACGCGAGCGGCGCTGGCTTGTTGGGGGCTAAACAGACCTCGCCATCTCCAATCAATGTCTTCCCCATCCCCAGTAGATCTTGCAGCCGTTGTTGTCATCAAAATTAATTATCATATTCACCTGAATAGATCTTGTTAACAGTATATTTCAATTTTGATCAACGAGAGAAGGTGCATGGCCCTCAGCATGCAAACGGAGACCACCGGACGACGCGCTCGCGTTCAGCTGTTCCCAGCGGCGTGCGGTGTCGCCACGACGGCGAGCACAGCCTCTCAGCTAGTCGTGGCGGCGTGAACCGCGCCCGTCTCCGTCAACGAGGAATCGTAGCGAGCGATCGACCTGGGCTCTGGGTCAGGCCGTCAGGGCTGGCTTCAACGGGCTGAGCCCATGCATGACCCAGCGTGACCCAAGAGATAATAATTACTGCCTCTGTTCAAATTATAAGTCACTTTAATTTTTATTTTGCTGCACAAAAAAGTTAAAGCGACTTATAATTTAGAATGAAAAGGATAGTTAAATAGGTTGCCTTGAGATTCGTGCAATTTTAAAAAGAGAAGTACGAAGCAGTTCTCTTTTTTTTTAGGCTTCGATTAGTTGTTGTCATGCAGCCTGTTCGTTTAGCTGTGTCTTGTCGTAAATGATCGTAAATTTTCAGCCGAAACAGTATTTTTCTCTCACACAAACCAGCCAGCAGTACTTTTTCACGAACCAGCAACGAAACGAACCAGCCAACCGAACAGGCTAATGGTTATTAATTATAACAACTATTGTCATGTTTTTATATTTACTCGATCAATCCTCTGCTCTGGCCCCTGTCACAGTGGAGCTTTGTGATGGCCACCGACTGGTAGCTGATGTGTTGCGTGACTCTGCCATGGCTAGCTATCGACGACAAAAATACAGTTACAGGTGCAAAAAAAGCCTAACTTAAAATTTACGATCGTTTACGTTTGTTTAGATTCTGCAGACCAGGTGCGGTTTAATCTGAAAAGATGCAAGCCAGGTGCGGTCCAGAAGGGTTTTGTGTACTACAGCTAGATGCAGTACATTATTTTAGGAGTGATTGGATAGATTAGGTTTCAGATAGTGCAAATATTTAAAGAACACATGCATAGCTGGAAAGATCAAATGGTATAAACCTTTAGAAAACTGAAGTTTGAATATTTATTACAAGATTTGTAACAATAGACAAATACGAATATTTCAAACGTTTGACATTTCAGTCCACGAGAGAATGTTTTGTAACTACTTGAATCCAGATAAGACGACATTTGTCAGCAGTGCCGGAGTTGTGGGTGAGGGTGACATCAGTGCGTCAAAGTATTGTTTTGTTAAAGATAAAGGTAGCGTAAGGACTCCAACTGTTTACCAGGCAAGACAAGACACAACACATTCCAAACAGGCCCTTATGGATTGGTGAGTCCCAGCTGGAGAATAAAATTCACTTGTTTGCACATTGTTGGCCAATCGCGCGAATCTTGTGAAAGATCACGCATCAAATGGCCGGCTCGGGGCTGTTGCACTGCCGGCATTCCATGCATTTCCACGGAAGCGCCGGCCACACGTCGTTTTAGCGCGCCAATCCTTGGTAGCTCTGATGAAAATGTCCAAAATTTAAAGCTATGGCCAGCTGTCCACCACACTGGTGTTCACAATATAAATAGTTCACTGCAGTGCGTGGTAGTTATTAGCTAGTTAACCTAGAGTAACAGTAACGTGAACAACCAGATCCCAGGCAAATCACCTATATACCGTCCCATGGAGTTCTCACGTCGTCGTCTTCTCTGCCTTCCGGTGGTCGTGTGGGTGCTCGCCGCCGCCGCCGCTGCCACCACAGACGTCCCGATGTCACCGAGGCCCGACTGCCCAACGAACGCGAGCTGCGGCGACATCGACGTCCCGTTCCCGTTCGCCTTGGAACGTCGATGCGCAATCAACGAGGACAAGCGCTTTCATCTCAACTGCGCGACGACTGCGGGCGGCACCAAGCTGTTTAATGGTAAGTTGGAGGTGATGAACATCTCCGTGCAGCATAACAAGGCCTGGATCAAGACTCGTATATCTCGGCAACGCTACAACGAATCCGCGATTAAGGGAAGGCAACCCACGGGGAGAGAATGGACATTACCAGCACGCCCTACGTGCTTTCGCGCCATGATAGCAAAGTCATCGTTCTCGGCTGCAATAGGATTGTTGGCTACATCATCAGCAACTATGTAAGTAAAATTAGTCTTCTTGATATGCTATCCACAGCTCTCTAAACTCTTTTTTTATTCTATCCACAGCTCTCTAAAATTAGTCATCGTTCCTCGCAGCTCTCTAAACAGCTACTAGCTGATATGAAACATTCGCAGTACAGGGTCGGCTGCTTGCCGATATGCGTGGAAAATCCCGTGAACGGCACATGCAATCCTAATGCTGGGTGCTGCCAGTTGGACCTCCCCAAGGACGTGAAGTCTACTGAAGCCTTGTTCGTCCAGGAGAACAACAACAATAGTCAGATATGGAGGGAGCACCCATGGAATTATGTTACTGTGATGGACAAGAAAGCCTTCAATTTCAGCACCACTTATCTCACCTCGACGGCGTTCTATGACACAAATAATGCTACGGTCCCTGTTGTGATGGATTGGGGGATTACAAAGAAGAAATGTGAAGATGCAAAAAAACTCAGCAAGGACTACGCGTGTGTCAGCAAGAATAGCGACTGCAACAACAACGATGCCGGCTACTACACCTGTAATTGCTCCCATGGATACAAGGCAACCCTTACCTCCTCAACGGATGCAAAGGTTCATTTCCGTGTCCAATATTTCCAGTAGTTTTTTCTCTGAAAATTCTCTTATATTTTTTTATGAAGTACCTCTCTTTTCTGTTGAAAGGTAATACCAAATATCGTACTGTTACTAATTGGAGGCTTCGTATTTGGAGCTTCTGCATTAATCCTCACGATATGTGCTACAAAAGAGACAAATACCAGAAATTAAAACGAAAGAAATATCTAGCCTTTAATTTAACATACACCTTCTAATGTTTTCATATTATGATACGGTTCTCGTACAGATACTTTCTTATCTTTATCTGGTTATGCTAGATTAATATGATCATATATGGTTTTCCTCCACACTCATAGAGTCCTCTATTTCTTGAGCTGCAATTCCATGAGTGCTTGACATGAAAATTAATATAATCATGGCTTCCTGCATACATGTATATGTGATCCAAATGGTGACACCGATCATGCAGATACAACTTGAGTTAATTGATGCTATAATAACTGTAACAAAAAGTTTTATAGTTAATAGTGATGGAGGTTAGTTATTTAAATGTTGCTAATATATGTTATAGTTAATAGTGGTGGAGGTTAGTTTATATACAAACTTAGAGGGTTACTTGCAATTATTTATCATAATGGCATACTCCACCCGTCCTATAATATAGTGCATTCTAGCATTCAAAATTTATCCTCAAATATAATGCATTCGGAGGACAAAAGCCAGTTTTACATTAAATATTTTCCATTTATCAACCAATCATCATTAATCACGTTGATGATAGCGTCTGATTAGGAAATAAAATAAGGGTACATACGTATTTTATGTTCTCTCTTAATTTATCTTAAAATTCCTAAAATGCACTATATTACAGGACGGATGGAGTAGGTGGGTACTTACTCGATGATAGGTAATGTACATGCATATTTATGGGTTATCCTAGAATATTTTTCATATTTAATAGGTGGGTAACTTAGACGAAGATTTGAGAACTAAGCTATTATTCAAAATGTCATAGGTGAGTAATTTAAATATAGGATTGAGAGTCTACATAGAATATTTGTATATTAGCATAATCGATAGTTTAGATATAAATTTATGGGATGGATTCCTTTATAATAGAAACGGGTCATAATTTAAATATAGATTTAGAGGGTACTCTATACTATTTTGGTCAAAATAGGGGTGAGTAATACATAAAAAATAAATACTATAGATCTCATAGCTATTATTGTCAATGTTGAATAGTGTCTACTAGATTTGTGGTGGGATCTTTTGATGTTTAAGAATTTTAGGATTTATATTTTCTACTGCTCTCATGAGGATTAATATGGAGGCTTCAAAATAACTCCTCAATTAATGATTGTAATATTGTATTTAAAAATACCCATAATTCTGTTATGGAAAATATTCTAAACTAACCACTAAATAAATATCTAAATTAAACCACCTCAACCATTTTAAAATATGAAGTAAGTAACTTCCTAAATTTGCATTTAAACTACCCATCTGTCATAGTGAAACATAGTTTAAATCAAACCCCTAAGTTTTCTTATAAATTACTCTCACGATGAAGGGTCGAGATGGCGGACTAGAGGGGGGGTGAATAGTCTTTTCTAAAATTAATCGCGTCGGCTAACCGATATAAATGCGGAATTAAAACAATCGGTCTAGCCAAGACTACACCCCTCTATATATGTTCACTAGCACCTTGCAAAGATACAATAAAGCAACTAAAATGCCTCTAATATGATTTCAAAACAATTCTAGGAGCAAGGTCACACAAACCTATGCCACTAGTACTTTATAACAAGGAGCTCCTACACATGCTAGTAAGTAAAAGCACAAAGCTAACTAAGCTCACTAGCAAGCTGCTCAATAACAAGGCAACCAACGCCTAATTAGAGATCGCAAATATTTGCTACTAACAGGGCAATGTGACTAAAAGGTTACTAAAACCAAATTAGCCATTCAAGGATATTCTATGCTACATATTGAAACAAGGTAATTATGGCTAAAAGCTATCTAATTACAAGAGCAACTACAGCTAAGATATATATATAAGTAATTGCAAGCATTGTGGGGATGTTGGGAAGAACAAGGTTGACACGATGATTTTTATCCCGAGGTTCATGTGTTTGCCAACACGCTAGTCCCCTGCTTGTTTAGGAACTGGTTCTATATAATTAGCATCACCCGCTAATAATAGAACTTACCCCTTGAGTGAGGGTAGCTCAATGACAGCTTTACTAAGCTTCAACTTCATGTGGATGCCCCTCAAAGCACTTCTCCGCGCCGCACAAAATTTCTTGCATTGAGACCACCACTTCACTAGGAGGTGGCAACCTCCAAGAGTAACAAGCACCACCGGCTCAACTCGATCACCTAGTGCCACTCGATGCAACCTCACGATGCAATCGCACTAGAATCGCCACTCACAAAATGATCGCTATCAAGTATGTGTGTGATGAAAACACTCACATATGGACACTAAGTCCCTTGAGGTGCTCAACCCCAGCCATGGCCGAGGGCCACTTCTATTTATAGCCCCAGGGCTAAACCAGCCGCTACCCTTCATACGACACGCCCGGTAGAAGAAAACAACAACTCACTTCGGTCGTAGATGCACGCCACGTGTCCCCTCTTCAAACGCCAACAAATCTCAACGGTCATCAATCGACGCTCCAGCCAGAAGAACTGACCGACGCAGCGAACCCATCAAATCAAGAAAACGATTAAACGGATAAAGAGGACGCGACGCAACAGCGTCCCGTCAATGTTCACAAGTCTAACATAACTCAAACCATTAGCTCTAACATAAAGGCAAAACAAAATCTTCAAGCGACTAACTCAATTTCACTTCTAACTTCATTGCTCCAATGTGCTAACCACAAGAACTTGCATCCGTCCCAGAAAATAGGCATTCTATTTTCCTCAAGCGTTGACTTACCGCAAGCTCGCATAAGTGCAAATACCACCTCCCCAACAATGTGCCATCACTCCACCAAGTGTACACCACCATGTGTATGTGTGTTAGCATTTTCACAATCATTTTCAGTGGATGTTAGCACTCAACTTGCCACGCCACTCGATCCCAGCGATCCTGCAAAGTTAGATCACCGTAGTGGCAGAGGGATGACCGATATGCAAACAAGTTTGCCCCTCTTGATAATATTTGGGTCTATCCTAAACCCGGTCATAAACTTCTCTACACATCTATGACCGGTGAAATGAAATGCCCTAGGTTATACCTTTGCCTTTGCATTCCATTCCATCTCCTTCAATGTCGATGCAACACATGCACCAACACGATCAACAATGATATGATCCACTTCATATCATCACATGATCATATTGGTTCATCGATCTTGACTTACTTGATCTTCACCGCTGCCATCGTCCATCGGGCGCCAAGTCTTGCTCAAGCTTCACCGCCACGCGGTCCATCACTCCAAAGCCTTCGACTTGCCCTTCACGCTTGCAACCGGTCCATCAAGCCAAGTCTTGTCTTGATCTTCTCCACCTTGATCACATGACTCAATGTCATGTCTCATGTGCAATAAGCTCCTTCATCATCACATGTGTGAGCTTTGCAACATCTCCAAGCCATTTTCACCTCCATGGCATATGTTGCTCATGCACATGTACCTGTGGACTAATCACCTGTGTATCTCACATAAACACAATTAGTCCACCTAGGTTGTCACTCAATTACCAAAACCAATAAGGACCTTTCACACGAGCCATTACTAAAAGTAACTAAATTTCCTACATCAAAATTACCAACATATGATATCACAAAACATATCATAAAATGCCTCTAATATGATTTCAAAATACATGCACACCAAGTTACGTACATGCATTATCCGAATATATATATTTTGGCAGTTTAGCAGTCATGGAAATGTTTCCTAAATGAATCACATATGTGACACTAACAAGGCATTTTAAATTATATTAATAATAATATTCAAAACTATAATTTTTATTGAAACATTATATGGAAAATCATTTCTACTTCCTGGTGTAGTAGAAGAAATTCAACATCATGAGTGTTGGGTGTAGGCAAAAATGATAGTTTATGCCGATGTGGAAACTAAGAGTACAGTTTAGGAACTAGAATCTATATTCTTAATAAAATAATAGAACTTTGAATAAAGATAGAATAGACACTAAGCTTCACTCATGTGGATCAAAATTGCATTACAAAATGGCATTGCAAATCTAAAATTCACGGAGTCGTGACATATGGACTGCAACAAGAACTAACATAGTGAAGATACAAGGAGGTTTGATGCTAGGGAGAAAAAACTAAGAATATGTATGAAAATATATATAGTAATTGATAACTGAAGTTTACCACTCAGATAGAGATTACCAACTGTAACACCCTAGAAGACAACAACAAAATCTTTTGGAGAATTACCACACTACACCACAACAAAGAACCTAACAATAGAGTACACGAAAGCATCAACAAGCAAAACAATTAAACAATAAAGAGAGACTTTAATGTTCACAAGTCTAACATAACTCAAACCAACCAAACCATTAGCTCTAACATAAAGGAAAAACAAAATATCCAACTAAAATCAATATTATTATTATTATTATTATTACAACACACGTGTCCCAAAGATGTATATGACTCAAAAGTGATGTGCACAAGTGTCACTACTCCCGTCCCAACATGCATCCTCCAAGCTCATGTATATATGTGTGTGACTCAAAAGTGATGTGCACATGTATTGCTACTCCCATCCCAAGCATGCATCCTCCAAGCTCAAGTACCTAAGAGGGAAAACAACGTGTGAGATTTATCAAAAATATTTGGGTTATTTAAATCATAGTTTGATTAAGCATCAAATTTAAATAGGATGGTACTAAATACATCAATTGCTTCATAAATATATAAGTATAATTCATAATACAAAAGTTAATGATGCAATACAATGCATGACTTCACTTCTACCCATACATCCTAAGGAGAGGGAGTGTGGGCTGCAACCGCATTGGTGTACCGGTACTTACCGCGCCAATCCAGCTATGGTTTCTTCACTTGCGTATCAATTGGAAGAGTGCAAATGCAATGTTACAATGTATAGACTTCATATACTTCATAATTCATAGATTAAAGAGTAAATTATTAAAAATAGCATATTTCAAAGTAAAGCAATAGCTTCAAATTCAGAATATCCGGCTATTGTGAGATTTTAGAGCTAAGCATGATCCAAAGGTGCATCACCTGATTACAAGCAAAATCTCAGTACCAACACCTTCATATAATCAACACAAACAACGTATAACACACTAGAGTGCCTCAAACCCACCGCTCAAACATCTACCGTTGTGCTACCGTTCCTGACAGCAGCATTGTCTCTTCTCTTTTTCGTAACCATACATCTTTTGATTTACCAGATGAGTTATCTACAACTTTGGTATAGTATAAGATTTGGCATAAGAGGTCTCTAAGATGGCATAAACAACATCTGAACTTAACTAAACTTTTCTAACAATCAAAACAAGGCAGCAAATTCATAGAATTCATAACTAGAGATATACTCATAAAAAATATGTTCTTACCAATCTGGAAAGCTTAAGAAAAAACCTACAACTTTTGTTTAGATCAAAAGTTCAAATTATTCCATTAAGATGGCCAAAACAAATCAGATCTAAAACTGTCCAAATTTTCGTCACTGAAAAATAGCCTTCTTAAAACGATCATATCTCCCAAAATACTTGGGCTATGAGGGTGATCTTGGTGTCAAAATAAAGGTATTGAAATCCTCTATAACTTTGTCCACAGTGAAAAAAATTCATAAAGAATTCATTAAGACCATTAAGATTCCTTAAAATAATTATGAACAGGAAGTGCACTGTATGACGGGGTTTCAACGTGGATGAAACTAATTTCGAGAATTACTCCAACTAAATCCCTCCTAAATAAGTGATTTGATCTTTAAAACTTGATCCAAGAAGTGGGTACAGTTTTTGCATCTCACCTAGGACAACCACAGTGATCACGACCAAAAAACCCCGATGATCTCCTTTTTCCTTCCTTCCTTCCTTCCTCTTCTCCACCTCACGCTACGACTAAATCGTCGTTCCGTTAGGTTTTCACAAAAGGAGAACAAGCACGGCAATGACGGTCGCAAGCTCTAAACCCCTCTCTTCCTACCCCCACTTTTCCTCTTGCGAGAGTTGCAAGTGACGACAGCTGTAGGGCTAGCAGGTCTTGCTTGGGAAAAGAATAAGAAAAAAAAACACGGGAAAAAATTTGGAGTCTGCCACGGGATACAGTCCGACCACTGTAGCAATACGAGTTTTGTACCTTTTCCCTCAGCTCTTGTGAAGGATGCAAATAAATAACACGGATGAGTAATTAAACGAAAAGCACGTGACAAGCTTCACGCATTGGTGGTCTCCATCCATCCATCGGGATCAAAAAGTCAAAATTTGATTTTTTTTTCTTTTCTTTCAAGCATCTGGTCAACCTTCCCGAAAATTATTATTTCATATTAAATTGACATTTATTTTAATGTGCACTCCTAGGTGTTACGGTAGTATCTATATGCATAAAATTAAATGAATAAAGGGAGATGGCAAAGCTAAGAAATTTGGATAGCTATAGGTAATAAACTTATCCATAAACTTTTGAACATTTGTGTATGAAGATTCTAGACCTTACAAGAGCACGGTTGATGGACTACTACATTTACATTTGTTTCTCAGCATAAGTATTTTTTATATCAAAATAGCTTTTGAAGTACATTTATTATTTGTAGATATAGATGAGTGTGAGAACCAGAAGCCAACTCATGCTATGGTGTGTGCCTAAACTCCCCTGGGAGTTTCAAGTGCCGGTGTCCACGAGGGACCTACGGAAGCCCTTGGACGGATGGGGATGTAACAAGAACTCATCCATAGGTACATGTCACTGTGTGCACTTATTATATTTACTCCTCATATTCCTCTTTAATTTAAGTAAAGTTTATCTGATTTATAGAAAAATACACCGACATTACAATATGAAATTAATTTTATTACATTCACACTCAAATATATTTTGGTAGTACATTTATTTTCTATTACAGATGTTAATCCGGTGTTCTGTTTTTCTCCCCACTAACTATCGGGCATATTGAATTCTTTAGACGTCTTTTGTAGCGTTGAATAGTCAGGTCAGATTATTTTTCTACTCACCGTAGAAACATTGTGAATGCAAATTTCCAAGCATGTATATAGTTATATAAGTGTCGGTGTTTCGAGTTACCACCAATGAGTAAATTTCTAATATTGCGCGTCTGGCTCGGATGATGTGCTAAGAGGACATGAGGTTTATACTGGTTCGGGCTGAATATCCCTACGTCCAGTTGGTCGCTGCTGCTCGTGTTACTAGCACTGAAAGTTCGTAGTAGGAGTTACAAACGAGTGAGAGAGGGACAGGTCCTAAGTCTCTGATGGAAGGAATGAATGGGTGCCGAGAGCTCGGTTGCTACTCAGCCATATGCTTGTGTTGCGTTTTGATCGGTTCGAGGTTCGATGGGTTCGTGATGATTCAATCGGGTCTAGCCTGAATTGATGGATTGGATGTCAGATGCGGTGTGATGCCTCTTTTGGGACGCCCTGCTTTCCCTTTTATAGACCAAGGGAAAACATGGGTTACAACGGAGGGAAAAAGACGAACGAGAGAGAGAGAGCCGAAGGCCTTCAGGATCGCTGGGTCCTTCTTCTCCTTCATGCGGGTCCCGCCGACCCTGTAGATGTCAACAGGGACGGCTCCACGTCGCGACCCTGTCCGTCACTGGCACCATGCGCAGGTGTCATCTATCGGTCATGGCGCTCTACTCCGTCCTGGCGGACGTCGTGGTGAACTGACGCACTCGTCAGTGTTCGTACAGGGGTTAGGTAGGACAGCACCGGTTCGTCCGATGCTGTTCTTGATGTGAATCCTCTGGTATGGCCCATCAAGGCCACGGGTTACATCGGGTTCCCTGATGTCAGAGCTTTGACCTAGGCCCATACGCTTGGACCTGGAGTGGTTGGTGGTGGTATGGGTCTCCATCGGGGGAGGCGGAGCCCACGGCCTCAGGGTCGGGCGAGGCAAAGCCCGCGGCCTCAGGGTCGGGCGAGGCGGAGTCCTCCCCCGGAGGCCGGGCGAGACGGAGCGCAAACCCAAGGATCGGGCGAGGCGGAGCGTAGACCCAAGGATCGGGCGAGGCGGAGCGCAGACCCAAGGGGCGAGCGAGGCGGAGCCCGCGGCCTCGAGGTCGGGCGAGGCGGAGTCCTCCCCCGGAGGCCGGGCGAGGCAGAGCACAGACCCAAGGGTCGGGCGAGGCAGAGCCCGCGGTCTTGGGGTCGGGCGAGGCGGAGTCCTCCCCTAGAGGTCGGGCGAGGTGGAGCGCAAACCCAAGGGTCGGACGAGACGGAGCCCGCAGCCTCAGGGTCGGGCGAGGCAGAGTCCTTCCCTAGAGGCCGGGGGAGGCGGAGCGCAAACCCGAGGGTCGGGCGAGGCAGAGCCCGTGACCCTGGGGTCAAGCGAGGCGGAGCGCTCCCCAAGAGGTTGGGCGAAGCGGAGCTTGCGCGCCGGGGGGTCAGTTGGAGCTGTAGTCGCGCTCTTGACTGCTCGGACGAATCAATGTTGATGGTCATTAGCTCCTCCTCTTCGGGTACCTTAGTATTGATCCCCGACAGTAAGAAAGCACATATAAGCTATATGTCCCAATGCCCTATTGGCTATATAGGCGATACTTCCTTATAGTCAGTGCTTCCGTCCCAAATGGATGTGAAGCTATGGAATCATAAAAGCCTACATGCAACAACCTTCATATCCAATGTTGAGCATTCCACTAGTTGTAACTCCGTTACCAAAACCAAACTAGGACTTTTAGTAACTCTGGTGCCACACTGGAGAGCTCTAGTGTAGCAGTGCCCTCTTTTGAATTTGTCATTGTCGAGATGTGTAGTGCTCCTAACTTCTAGTGCCCAACACTCTAGTGCCACTAGAAGATAAAGTGCATGCGTTAGAAAAAAACTTCCTGGTTGGAGCACTACCTAAGCTCTGGTACCACCACTCTAGTACACACCGGAGATCTCCGGTGAGTGCAAAACCACTCCACCGAGCTCTTTTTCTCAAACCTTTTAAAATGACTAACTCCAATAGGTCTCTCATGGGATGGTCAACACCTTTAACACTAAGTTTGCATTTTGCAAATATCTTTCAAAGGTTTTTCACTTGATCTCACTACGCCAATGGATCCTAATGCATATGCAATGTTAGATCTCACAAATGACACTAGATAACCATATTTGCAAACTTGATTTTCCCCCTCTTTATAGTATGGATCTCTATCCTATTAATGATCATACCATTTGGACTTCTCTCATTACCTCATGGTTGGTGAAAGACAAAACCTACCTTTGCCTTCACTTTGTCTTCCACTCCATTTGCTCGGGTATCGGTATTAGGGATACCCGAAGAAGGGATCTGAGGACCATGGATGACGACTCGCCTAGATAATCAAGGATGTATTTTAGTCTCGACCGACCTCGAAGGGACGGTCTCTATCTCGCCCGACCCTGAGGGCATGGGCCCCGTGTCGCCCGACCCCGAGGGTACGGGAGCCATCTCGCCCGTCCCTGAGGGCATAGGCCCCGTGTCACCCGACCCCAAGGGTACGGAAGTCGTCTCGCCCGACCATGAGGGCACAGGCTCCATCTCACTCGACCCCTGGGGCGCGGGCTCTGTCTCACCCGACGGGGACCCATGCCACCTCCAACCAC
This sequence comes from Miscanthus lutarioriparius, assembly GCA_904845875.1. Lineage (NCBI taxonomy): Eukaryota > Viridiplantae > Streptophyta > Magnoliopsida > Poales > Poaceae > Miscanthus > Miscanthus lutarioriparius. The sequence continues at coordinate 96,213,982 of CAJGYO010000007.1, read as the reverse complement.
TACGGGTCTGAGGGTACGACCCGGGGTCAAACTTCTAACACCGGGAGGGAAGCGAGCACATCTCGACGTGACCCATGGCCACGTCAGGCCACGCTTAGGGTTCACATCGCCAACAGTGACAGGTGCGTGGCCGTTGTTGTGCTGCCTACTCCCCATACGGCCGCTGGCAGGCACGTCGATTCACCACGCCGTCCACCGGGATGGGATGGGACACCATGACCAGCTGATGATGCCAGGGCATGGCACTAGTGGTGAACATGAGCTCGACGTGGAGCCATCCCCATCACCATCTACAACGTCGGCGGGACCCGCATGAAGGAGAAGAAGGACCCGGTGGCCCTAGAGGCCTTTTTCTCCCTTGCTTTTTTTTTTTCTTTCTCTTTGTAACCTGCACCTTCCCCTTCACCTATAAAAGGGGAAGCAGGACGCCTCAAGAAGAGAGGACGAGCACATGGTTGAACGAGCTCAACAAGACTCAACTCCATTCAATCTTTTCACCAGAGACTTGGGAACTTCTCCCTCTCTCGCCCGTTTGTAACCCCTACTACAAACTAGTGCTGGTAACACGAGCAACAGTCAGACTAGATGTAGAGACATTCCACCCGAATCAATATAAATCCTTGTGTCCTCTAAGCACACCATTCCGAGCCAGACGCATAGAGATACAAATTTACTAGTCGGTGGTTCGAAACACCGACGCCATTTCTTCTCATCTCACCACCTTGTTGAGCATTTGCATCTCATGATCATGCCATCTCCACCATGGCCATCATGTAGCCCAGCCTTGCTTGTGGACAATCACTTGATCTTTCATGTCTCATATGAAATCATTAGTCCAAAAATTACCAAAACCTAAATGGGTTTTCCACCAGTGCCAGAGCAACCCCTGTTAGCCTAGGTTATCAACCGTAGGCACATGTATACATGTATGAAAGGAGTGATGAAGTTGTCAATTCCATGTTTTACAATCATGAAAATGTTAATAGTAAACCTTGCTAAATTATATTAATAGCTAACAATAAAAAATATATAAGTTGATACTTTATATAAGCTTATTATTTCAATTAAACACTATAGCATATTTGCATTGATATACGACTACACTCCTAGCTTTTTTTATAGTGGAAATTTGATATTTTGTGTAGGTGGTGCGGGACAAAAGGTTGTTAATACCATTATATTAACTACGAGTATAGCCTTTAACCTATAGTACAAACTCTTAATAAAATTCCAAGTGAGCGTATTGAACAAGAAGTCTAAGAAAAGCTAGGTTTTCACCTTAACATGAGGTAAACCTTTATTACAAATTGTAAGACTGACTCCAACCATTACAACCTCGGTTTAGGTCCCATGCAGGGGAAAAGAATCACCACCCAAAAGTACAAACTCTTAATAAAATTCCCCAAATCCATGGGAGGTCGTGACATCCTCGTCGCGTCTCGGCCTTGAACAAGTAAGTCTAAGAAAAGCTAGGTTTTCACCTTAACATGAGGTAAACCTTTATTACAACCTCTGCATTGTAACAAGATAAAAAAATGCGTCGGGTGTATGGGGTCTCTTGTTGGGCGGTGTTTTGGGAAGGCAAAGAAGCGTGCGGGGGAAGCCAAAAGATGGGATTAAACAATTCACAAAATAGGAAACAAGAACTGACATAGCTCGAGCTAATATTTCAACTAAATGCATGCAAAACAAACATGGGGATTGATGCAAACGGGAAAATTAAGAATGATGGTTGAATGCATGGAGTAATCAAATTATGTTGCAATTGGATAAATATTAAAGAGTGCATATATGGATATTATGTTAGCTATAGAGAGCTAACAAATGTGAGAGAGAAGCAATTGGGATTACCTAAGGACCCCAAAATTTATCCACTAGCTTCTTATGATTCTTTAGAATGTACCTTAAAAGTATCAGGGCATGTTTGTTTCGACTTTTATCTGGCATCTACCAACCAGAAGCTAAAACAAACAGCCCAGTTGTTGAGTTGGCTTTTGAAAAGCTAAAAAGTTAGCTTCTGAGGAAATAAACTAAAACCTGAAAAGCACGTTGAGAGCATCTTTTCTAGCTCTTGGTGTGCTGAGAAACTAAAAGTTTGTTATAAAATCCAATAGCAAAGAACCAACTGCTAGAAGCCAAAAGCTAGTTTTTTAGCCAAAGGATCAAAGCTATAACTCAAACATACAGACCCTTAGACCATTCTTGAGCATGAGTTGATAGGCTAGTACTACCAAATTGGTGTTTTATCATAGTGGAAATGCAAGATTTCCTTTCAACATATTGTAAATGTTCTTGCTCTTGCATATTTTGTATACACTTATATTTTATACGTAAATGAGTGTGAGAACCCTAGAGCATATCTCTATGGAGTCTTGCCAAAAATCTATTGGAAGTTTTATTTGTCAATGTACTTATGGAACCTACGGAGATCCTCATGCAAAATGAGAGTTCATTAGAACCAAAAAAATCCTCCAGAGGTACCATTCCGCTATATGCCCTTGTTATCTTTTTAAAATTTTGTTTCATTATAATAATTCATGTACTTAAGTGTAGATTGGTTGTAATCATTCACAAACTAAATATTTGTCCCTTAATTTGTCCTAACTCTAAGGTCATAAATTTGATGGGGTGTTTCTTTTCAGGTTTAAGCATTGGGTTAGGAGTGGGTGGTAGTACAACACTTTTGCTTCTAGCACTTGGTGGACCCCTCATAGTACGTAAAATCAAACTACAGAGGATGAAGAAGATGAAACAAAAAATTTTCAACAAAAATCATGGGTTATTGTTGAAGCAATTAGTATCAAGCAACACGGACATTGGTGAAAGAATGATAATTTCCCTAAGGGATCTAGAGAAGGCCACAGACAATTTTGATAGCTCTCGTGTGGTTGGTGGTGGAGGGCATGGAGTTGTGTTTAAAGGAATTCTAGATTTGCATGTTGTGGCAATCAAGAAATCAAAGATAGTAGTGCAAAGAGAAATCAAGGAATTCATAAATGAAGTTGTAATTCTTTCTCAAGTAAACCACAGGAATGTGGTGAAGCTCTTAGGATGTTGCCTTGAGACAGAAGTCCCGCTACTAGTTTATGAGTTCATTTCAAATGGGACCCTTTATAATCATCTTCATGTTGAAGGACCAATTTCATTATTGTGGGATGATAGAATAAGGATTGCACTTGAAGTTACTAGAGCTTTGTCCTATCTACATTCAGCTGCTTCTATGTCAATATTTCATAGAGATATTAAGTCATCCAATATACTTCTTGATGATAGTTTAACGGCAAAAGTATCAGACTTTGGAGCTTCAAGATCCATCCCAGTTGATCAAACAGGAGTAATAACTAATGTTCAAGGAACACTGGGATACTTAGATCCTATGTATCATTACACAGGCCGACTAACGGACAAGAGCGATGTCTTTAGCTTTGGTGTTCTTCTTATAGAATTGCTTACTAGAAAGCAACCCTTCATCTATATATCCAATGATGGAGACAATCTTGTTCCACATTTTGAGAAGATGCTCACAACAAGCAACCTAGCCAGTATAGTAGATCCTCAAGTTATGGAGGAGGAAGATGGAGACCTCCAAGAGGTAGCTACACTTGCAGTGATGTGTACTAAATTAAGGGGAGAAGATCGGCCTACAATGAGGGAAGTGGAGATGAGACTTGAAAGCTTGTTATTGAAGAAAAAGCTTATCCCATGTATTACAACAGCAAGGAGAAATAATGAGGATGAGACACAGGTTCAGTACATGTCAATTGAACCGGTAACTAATGGCACAAGCAGACAATACACTATGGAACAGGAAATACTATTATCGGCAAGTTACCCTCGATGAACTTGTGTAGTCATGACTCATGAACAATAATTAACTTCCCTGGGTGTGTCTTGAAAATTATTAGATAAAATCTTTGAGCAAATGCATTTCTTGTAATGTAGATGCATGGTTCCTTACATGAACACTAAAGATAGTAGTAGTGTGCTTACCTTTTTGTTAATTGAACGTTGAATGTTCTTGTGTGCTGTAAGCTTGTAAGATCCTAGAATGTTCTTTTGTGCTGAAAAAAAAAAGCCAAAGATCCTAGTATGTAAAAAAAAGAGTAAAAAAGGACCACTGTATTATAAGAAAAGCGAGAATGCAGCTAAAGCAGAGTAATGGACCACTGTATTAGTGGGAGAATGCAGCTAAAGTGTTATCCCTAGGCCTATTTATGCTTGCAATGGTGTGAGGCAGATCGAGAGCTGCGAAGACATTTTGGACACTGAAATGTGGACAGCTAAGAAGTAAGAACACAGTCTGCAATCAGTCAATGAGATACAGCTCGCCATGACGACCACCGGTCCATGCTCCTCTCATAGGGTAGCAAATAAGCTGAAGGTAGCAGTGAGTGTTTACTGTTTAGCACCTGACATCTGTATACACCCCCTTTCAACTCATCTGGTTGTTTTCCAGCATTCCTACCTTCTCTTGGACATGCTAAAGCTAAAGCTGAAACAAACCGTACGATCCCACTGCTTTCGAGCACGAATTTGCGCATGACATTTGCAAGGTGATTTTCAGGATTATTGGACATTGCTTAGATTGCAAGTCCTGCCAGAATTTCATGAGTCCGCCAGCAAACAAGAGAGGGGCCACTTCCAGCCAGCCAGCTCCATGGCGCTGCCGCTGAAGTCAGGACCAATCAATGAAACGGAGCAATCATGCATGGATCTGTGTGTGAGACGCAGCTGGCAACTTTCTCTTGATTCCATAAAGCTCATCTCTCTCCACGGAAACGTCGCCGTCATCCCACAGGGATGAGCACGAATTTGCGCGTGACATGGAAGAAAGATTTTCAGGATTATTGGACATTGCGTGCGATTGCAAGTCCTGCGTCAATTTCAGTGAGTCCTAAGGCCTGGTTTATTAGTTCCCCACTTTTTCAGCCAAATTAGCTCCATGGCGCTGCCGCTGAAGTCAGGACCAATCAATGAAAAAAAGCAATTACATGCATGGATTCAAAATCGTGAGACAAATATTTTAAAACTAATTGCAATGATTCCCATAAGTCCTCTCTCTAACGGAACGTCGCCGTCATTACAGGGATGAGCACTAAATTCGTTCTAGCGTCATGGAAGAAATGTATTAGTTTTTGGCCGGTTCGCCGGCTGCGTCCGCAAAACATCCGATGTGCGTCAAAAATTTCATTTCAGTGCTAAAATTCCATGTTTGAATGGATTCAGATTAAGGACCGATTGGTTTACGATAAAAATTTGACATGTCAAAGATTTAGCAAACCAAAATTAGATAAAAAAATCTTGCCATAGATTTGACAGGTCAAATGTGAGAAATTGACAAATTTAATAGAAAACCAAACAATAGCTAAAATCATGGTTCGCCAAATTTTGAGCAGGCAAATTTTGATAACCAACCAATCAGGCCCTAAGAACCACAATCAGGCCCTAAGAACCAAGATCCCTTCGGATCTCCCAAGACCCAAGATCCCTTCGGATCTGTTGAGGTATTGAGCCCTTCTAGTTCTACCGTCTTTGCTGATGTCACTATCTGGTTTCTGCATCGAAAGTTACTCAAATACAACGATGCCATTGCCGTGTTCATTCAGATATGTCAGATTGCATACATAAACACCGGGTCATACACCATCAACATCGAACCATCTGAAATCAACAATTATGGCCCCTTCCGAGCACAGACCGCAAGAATTGTAGAGGGATTTCACATAAATCAGTTTATTTTCACAGAAAAACTCCTTTCCAGGCCCTTGTGCTGAATGCTCCGAATAGCAGCTTGTAATGCCCCAGATTACAAGAGAGAAGAATCGTATCAGAGAAAAACATGAAAAATCTTGTGTTTTATGAATCTCTTCAGAAAGATTGTAGCACAATAGTCATAACAGAAACTTCTCAGAATGCACTAAATAAACATCAAGGAAATACAAAAGGGGGGCCAATAAAGTTTGACCGCGTATCCTTAAGATTTGACTGCAGCAGCAATCATATATGGTCAAATAAAGAAAAAAAATCTCTGAAAGCAAATCTTATAAATAACCAAGGTCTTAGTTTCACCGGATGCATGTATAGTATGCACATTGACAGGTCGCGGGCTAACGAACTTCAGCAGTCTTTCTAGATCTCTTTACTCAGCTGCCCTCGGTCATAGGAAAAGGCCGAGAGACTACACAACTTCTAGATTCTTTAGCTGAAGCAAGACACTTCCGGGGGTTATTCAAAGTTGAGCTGGTGTGGTGGAGAGAAGAGTGAGCAAGTTCGATGAAACCTGGTCGTCTTGGTTCTTCCTGTGAAAGCTGTAGCATCGTCCAAGGGAAAGCTCTGGCATCACAATCACATCTTGTTGACCCATACTCACAATGGTAGCAATCGAAGATGATGCACCCATTAGTTCTCCTCAGAAATGAAGGGTTGAAAAAACAGCAGTTTAAAACCATCAATCTCACAATAAATCACGACGCGGTGTCTATCCGGTCGTGCTTTCTTTTGTTAGGCCGGGAGAAGAAGCAGAACTGAGCCCAAGTCTTCTTTGTCTTCGTTGGTTGTGACCTTGTGGCTTTCTTGGCAACATATTCAGTCATGTATTGAACAGCAGCCTACAAAAGAAGAGAAAGGAAAAAAAACAATAATGAACAAACCTTGCCACAAATGGTCACAAATATATATAGTAGTTCAAGAAAAGCAAGTAAGGAAAATCACCTGAGCTCCCTTTAAAGCTACATCTCTTGGTGGCACTTGCAGAGGGTTCTCTTCTGCACGGAGCACACGGAGATGCTGCAGGTTTCCGAAAGAATCAGGAAGCACCCTAATCTGGTTATTGCTTATATCCAACTCTTCCAGCATCTCAAGGTTGCCAATAGAACGAGGGAGGGATTGCAGGTCAGCGAAATTGTTCCCGACGTTCAGTTTAATAAGAGAAGTAACGAAGCAGAAGTTCTCAGGAATAGACTCGAGCTCATTAAAACTTGCATCAACCTCCTTCAGCTTTGTGAGAGATGCCATTGTTGTTGGAAGCCCCCTAATACTGTTGTATCGCACAGAGAGGACCTCCAGAGACTCTAGCTTTCCGACAGCCTCTGGGAGGGCCTTGAGGTGATTGTAGCCTGCCCGCAATTCCACCAGTGATACACAATTGCCTATAGTGTACGGCAACTCATCAAGGTTGTTTGTCTCGACAATCAACTTCTTCAGACGCGTAAGGCTTCCAATTGAGTCAGGGAGTGAGGTAAGATGGTTTGCACTCACATCAAGCTCCTCAAGCTTCACCAGCCTACCAAGACTGGCTGGCAATGATGCAAACTGATTACCCCTCAGGTCGAGATATATCAGGTTGGAAAGATCCCCAATCGACTCAGGAAGCTGAGCAATTCTATTAGAATGAACGTCAAGCTTGGCCAAAGATGAAAGCCTCCCAATTACTTCTGGCAAGGCCAAGATCCGGTTCTCCGAAATATCAAGGGTGACAAGTCCAGTGAGTTTTCCAATTGAATCAGGAAGCCACTCGATTTGGGTCATGAGTTTTCCTTGCAGGTTGAGATCACGAGCGCCTTTCTTTGCAGCCACTTCAATCATGCTAGCTAGCTTAATGAGGGTCAATTTCTCGTTGTCATCTCCTGCAAAGGCCAAATCATGAAGGAAAGAATCAATAAATACGTACATACTTGTACATACTTCCAACGGCCAACCAATTATCACAAATCATGGACTAGTTGGTAGCTAAGGAAATTCCATTTTGTCTCCCATACAACAGAACAATGCATATGCTTCCAATTTTAACTCACTAAAGCTCTAAATGCTAACAATTTACATGAAGGTGTATCTAAGCACTCCACTGAAATCAGTAAATCACAAATTTGGTAACAATTCCCTCAAAAAAACAAATTTGGTAACAAAGCAGTTCAAGGTAGAATTGGCTCACCATAACCGCCTTCCACACGAGTCGCCACTGAGTTTGCAGCAACTGCTCCTCGCGGCATATGAGAGCTCGCTGCCACAACCCCGTCGTCCCATACTGCGGCCTTGGCCTTCTTGACGTAGCTGTCGTCCATCGAGACGCGCCCAACGCCGGTCACCATCCTCGGTGCACTGAACCCATTAGCGCCCATGGACGAGTAGCGGTCAGCGCTGCTGTCCGCAGCCACCGCTGATGACGACGCGGCGGAGGAGGAAGACGAAGCGGCAGCGGTGGTCACAGCGGCCTTGGAAGCAGTGACGCGCGGCGCGGCGCGGGTGGAGCTGGAGCTGGACGGCACGCACTGCGACGCGCGCTGGATGAGGTCGTCGAAGAGACCGTGGAGCGCGTCGAGCTCGAGGAGCCTTGTGGCGTCGCGCTTCTGCTCCCGGCAGTGGAAGGCGGCGAGCGCGCGGTGCATCTCGAGGGCGACGCCGAAGAGCTCGTCGGGGACGGCGGGCGGCCTGCGCAGGCGCGCGACGGCGTCGAGGCGCGCCCGCTCCTCCCGGTCGGCGGCGTGCGCCAGCGCCTCGGCGGCCTCCACCTCCTCCAGCGCCGGGCGCGCCGGCAGGGAGCGGTGCAGCCGCATGATCTCCCCGACCACGCCGTCCACCGACCCAAAGGCCGCGGCATCCAGCGCGGTCCCCATTCCTCGACCGACCCCACTCGCAGCAGCTCAGGAACGGAACAGCCCAGATCTCCACTCCGCTCCTCTCCTGTCCCTCGGTCGGTCCCTTCCCACGGTACGGCACGCAACGGGATCCCCGCCCTCCTCCTCCTTATGTAAGCCTCGGCGCGCGGCCCTCGCCGCTGCGCTTTCCCGCGCCCATCGTCGCCATCGCCAACCGCTCGTCACGTGGCGCTCGTGGGCGTGGCCCGCCCCCCCACCACTCTCCCTCCCGCCTCGGATGCCGTCCCCCGTTTCCGGATAAGAACCGGAACCACCAGAGCCCAGGTGTGCGACGCCGGATCACAGCTCGGCGCCCCCGCTCGAGCGGAAAAAAAAAACAGCTTTTTCCGCGGCGGCGGTGACCCGATCCAATCCAACAGCGCGAGTGGACGTGGACGGCTCGCAAGGGAAACGAAAATCCGGAACGAGAAACTCACACTCGCCGGCCCGGGCTGCGCGCGAGAGAGAGGGGAAGAAGAGGCACCGAATTGCCGGTCCGGTGGGAGGTGGTGGGATTGGGGAATTAGGGGGCTCGTTCACGGCTCACCGGGGTAGGTAGGTCTGCGCAATGCGCAGGGGACGGACGGAGCGCGCAGGCGGGGCGGTGGGCGGTGGTCGCCGTGGGTGGTTCTTGGTGCGTGCCTGCCCCTGGTTTCTGGGGGCGTTTCTCGGGATGGGGGAATGGGAAATGAATTGGTACAGCTCGGGTTGGCAGCCAGGAAAGAGCGGGCTCGGCGCTTGGGGTCACGTAGAAATGGAGCCGGAAGCCCTGCTCGGGCATGGGAGATACCGAGAGAGTGTGAGGGTGCGGTGCTGTCCTTGTCCTGTGACGTCAGGATCGGATCGGCTACCGCCTTGGGAGGGACGGGATGCCGGCCGGGCCCCGGGGTGGATCTTGTTTTCTTCGCAAGGAAGAAGAATGGTGGATGAAAAATCGTTGGCAACTTTGTGTAGATTTGGTGGCAATTGGCGTTGTTGCTTCTATTTTAGTACATTAATCGCCCGCTCGCACGTGTTTAACGGTGTCCGAGTAACAAGATACCACCACCTTGATCATGATGCAGGTTCTTCCTCCACTGTCAAGGTAAACTGGAGCGAGTGATTAGTTAATTAATTAATGGATGAAAATCGTTGGCAACACCACCTCCATCCCGTGTCCGGTAAGAATCTGGCGTTGTTGCCTCTATTTTAGTACATTAATCGCCCGCTCGCAATCGTGTTTAACGGTGTCCGAGTAACAAGAAACCACCACCTTCGATCGAAAATTCACGATGATGCAGGTTCTTCCTCCACTGTCAAACGGTAAACTGGAACAGGCGAGTGAATAGCTTCAATTGCTCAATGGGTCGGAGTTCATCCGTCGATGATTCTGCTGCTGCCATTACCCATGATCCAGCACCACCAGTGGTAAAACTCCGGGCTTGTGCCCTGACAAAACAGCTGAACGAAGCTGATGAGCTCAGCGGTCAGAGTTCATCCGTCGATGATAAAATGTTGCCATAACCCATTGATCCAGCACCAAAAGTGGTATAAATTTTAGCGCTCGTGCCCTGACAAAGGCGAACGAATGATGAGCAAGCAGTCAGTCAGTCAGTCCCCAGCCAGCACTGCATCGGGCGGGGCGGCGGGGCCACGTGCGGGCGGAAACCTCCTCGAACCGCTGCACGCAGCAACGACGGCTGGGGCTGGGTCCGGTGGGTCGGGTGGGGGTTCTCGGTTCGCGATCGCGATCGCGCGGTGCCTGCCGTGCCGGTGCGGTGCGTCCTCCCGGCCTGGTGCCCCCTGTAGTGCCTGTAACCTGTGGGGGACGGGGAGTTTGCCTCGCCGGAGGCGGCAGAAGCGCATGGCCGCATGGGCCAGGAAGCCAGCCACCGCCCCCACCACCACCACTCCACCGCGCCAGCACGTCGGCGAGGGGGGACACGCGCACCCTGCTCGCCGAACTTGCAGCTGTCTTATCTTCCCCGTCCGTCCTATCCTACTCGTGCCGTGGCCCTGGCTGGATCGCCACGGCGGCAGCTGATGCGTTTATGGCCCTTTTTTTTCTTTTCTTTTCCGATCTCGGCTACAAACAGTTGCTGCACACGCAATGACGCAAGTGCGTTGCGTTCGCTGGCCTGGGATCATGCATGCAAACCACTTGGCAGTTGCCACGCCACTCCACCAAAAGACGAGGCCTGTGCCACTGGCGCGTGGGACCGCCGATGCGCCCGGCCCACATGGCAGCCAGACGACCATGGTGCAGTGCAAGATGAAGTATAGTTTGTGTGGGTGTGTCGCACTGTCACTCCGTGGCGTGCAGGTCGCAGCACATGGCTGCTGCATCCGCTGCAGAAGTTTCAGAGGACGCAGGCAGGGAGATCCGTTCGTGCAGAGCACCAGCCCTCTACGGAGTACTCCTATGGTGCTGACGCAGACGCAGTCTCCGTTCTCACTCGGTCACTCACACGAGTTGACATGCAGGAGGCCAGCCAGAGCCATCGCTTCGATTCGCTTAGGCTCCGTTTAGATTAAAAAAATTGCAGACATCGTATGTTAGTCTCCATTCTCACTAAAATGTAGTCACTCACACGAGTTGACAAATCGCGAAAGGAACCGCCAGCCAGAGCCAGCCGCATGGATCTGCAGACACGTAAGTAAACCAAAAAAATTTAGCATCTAAACGCGGTTAATCACTTTGCAAAACAGTGGTGACGTGTCCGGATGCTCTTGCATGATTGGCCGGTTGCATTGCATCGCATGTCCGTTTTTTTTCTTTAAATTGTCAGGCTGTTGTTGAACAGTAAGAGTACTATTTACTACTGCTGCTGGTTTCTGTGGTGGAGGTGAAGCGAACGGATTGGTAGGGCAGCCATGCGGTTGAGGTGAGCACATCACACGCTTCGACAAAACACCTCTGGCTTTTCAGGTAACGGTCCTTGTCAGGATAGGATAGGAAGAGCTCTAAAACCTGGGCCTCGTTTAGTTCCGCCGAATTGACGCCGGCAGATAACAACGTATTTAATCTTTCTGTCCATCGCAGCGACCCATTCTGGAATTCGGAGGGAACTAAACGCGGCCCTGGCCCCCCGTCGTCATTCAACAACGTCGCCATCGCAACGTCCCAGTCCCATACGGGGAAACCTACAGTCCACCGTACCAAAAGACGACAAGAGTTTAAGTCCTCTTTGACAAGGTTTTAAATAGTGTCAGTTCAGTGAAGCCGAAATCGTATCAAAGAGGATCTTGTTATGCTTTCACACCCAATCTGGAAGAAGAAACGAACTCCCCTTTCGAACAACGGATCAAGCATGTTCCAGGGGTAACACACACAGACCGCAGGATTTTACCTTCCAGATGAACACAAAGCTGGCCGTCAATTTAATTGTATCAGAAACAGAGGTTATCAGTTCTGAAGTTCATGCTACGATCAGTGACCCCAGGACAGCTGAATCATACTCAGGTTGTGCGTTGGTTCAAATGACCCTATCAATGAGGATGCACGATGCAGTGAGTACCAAACCAACTCGTACAGCTGCAGTCTGTATCAGATCGACAGATGCTCCAAAAACTAGCCTTCAGACTGATCTCAGTGTACCACTACCCCTGACTAATTCATCAGTGTCGTCCTGTCCTAGCTCACATCTCACTTCTTTGCCTTTGAGAACCGGAGGCACCTGTACTTCTCGCCGCTGACAGTGATCTCCAGGGCTCCGTCCTGGTTATCCTGATTCGAAGCCGTCCCCATGAGGACGCTCTTCTCTTTCTCCAGGTTCTCCCTCTCGATCTTCAGCCTCACCTCTTGTCTCGCAGTCTCAGCCTGCCAAAAAACGAAAACAAAAGCGTGCCATGTCAAATTGCGGGTCCCAAAGGTTGTGTCAATGATGAAGAGGTACAAGGAAAAGGACCAAAAGAAAAAAGAGTCGGGCGTGGGAGTTCAGAAGATCCTCTGGTTCACCTATGACTATGAGACGTGGTATTGAAAATGTTTACAGTATATCACAACCCACTACTTGGATCGATTGTCTTTATTTCTTAGTCTTCACTTTACCTAAAAGATGAATTTAGGTAAGGATGTTGTTGTGTCGGAGAAGTGGGCAGTTTAATTAAAGACTAGGATAAATATCACCATAGCCTAAGTGAACACCTCACTGTCAATCATGGTATTTTCATCATGAGTGTAGTTATCTGTTCTTTTGCATGATACGATTAACTCAGTGTCATCATGAGTGTAGTAGATCAGGTTTATCTTCCAAACGTAAATCTGATCTATTGATGATTATGACATCCATCTTGCTCATTTGATTGCTGCTTATCCAATCTATAGCCTAATATAATTTATTGACCACAAATTGACAGCATATGCTGCTTGCAATCAGAAAGGTGTCTTGTTTTGGTGTCTCCTTTGACCCCAGTTGAAGCACCGTGCTCTGAATTTGTTGTGTAATGTCTGTAACTCTCCTTTTTTTTATTTTCTTCGTGACTTCGTCTAATAAAACTCTTGCCGTCCTTTCAAAAAAAAAATCAGAAAGGTATCTCCAGTGATGCTGGACGTCAACCTAAAAGGTATATTCAATTATATAGCCTGAGCTGATGAAAGCTGAGAGCTAATATAAGTCCTTCAATGCTAAGGTCTCCAAGCTACCAGCACACACTACACAGCAACAATATCCTTATAAGCTGGAAACAGAGCATCGAATCAGTATGGGTGGTGGGACTCTCTACACAAAGCAACATTGGTGTATCCCTACCTAGCAGGGCCCAAACACTCATCTCTATATACTTTCTCACCCCATCCACCAACCTGGTCTATCCAAGAATGGAAGAAACTCTTCCTAGCCCACTCCTACTGTTATCCATGTGGGAGTGGTTTCCTCTATTGCACAATACAGGGTCACTTTCCAGACTTGTGTTGTTTCATTCACATTAATGGGTGAGCAGCTCAACTGTTAGGACAACCTACAGCCCTGTTTCCAGCATTGATGTAGACCCTTGGGGGGAAATATGCCGCTCTTATCACTCCTCTGTGGCCTCACTAATCACTTTTGATAGGCATCATCGACCATCAGATAATTAAGGCTGACTTCCATCTACGCTCAAAGGTTGAGTCTTGCAGTCAAATTTGCTTCTTACCTCAATGGAATTCTAGGAAGTTATGGAAGAAGTTACATATTCATATTGTTCATGTGTTGAGAAATGAGAACCGGATTTCAACTCTAGTACGTCAAATTTTCCCTTGTTTGGTGCATCTTTTTCTTTAACAGAATATCTCTATTATGTTACCTTGACCTGTGCTGATAATTGGTGTCTTATATAACGTAAATCAACAGTGTTAATGTACTCCCAATTCATTGATTTTCCTTAGAAGAATTTCTTCGGCGACAGCTCACCTATCACCTTTCTATGACTGACTAGCCCACTATATCACGGTACAACAATTACATTGTCAGATAATACAAAGCAGACGCCAGCTTAAGTTTCCATCTTAACATATATGTTGTACAGAGTCAAAATGGATAATCAAATTTTGAAATATAAGCCAATGCATATTTAATGTAACAATTTATTTTCTAATCTGTGTAGTATGGGTTAGCACTACTCAAGAGAATCAGTGCATGTGCTTTGCAGGCAACTCTTATATTCTTATCTTCACCCGATCTATCACCTTTCTATGGTTTCTATACTCTCTACGGAACTGAAACACACCAGCTTTATTCCCCTTGCTGCCTTCGGTGACAACTAGAGTGAAAGGCAAGGAATAATCTCTTACAATGTACTTGTTCAGCATCACAAGAAACTGAAGGGCATTGAAATCAACTCATGAAAGAAACTCTGTTCAGTGCAGATGCAGGTTCAGTGTCATCTCAATCATATTTCCAGCGAGAATTGAAAATGCACCAGCGATCAGATCAACCATACGATTCATATATCACAAGAAGCAAATCGAAGCGGTTCCGTGATCACGGAACAGCTGACAGTAAAAGATGCTGGCCAAGACGAGATGCGGGATGGATGGAACAGAGAATTGAGCAGGAGGCGAGGGGGGTCGGGGACACGGTACCTCACGGCGGGAGAGCTCGGCCTTCCACGCGGCTTCCCGCTCGGTGACCTCGCGCTCGCGCTCCGCGATGTAGCTCTGCATCTCCCGCTCCTTCATGATGCGGTCCTGGATGTCCGCGTCCAGTGCCTCCTTGAGCTCCATCACGAACTTGTCCACCACCGCCTTTATCCGCACAGACATCTCGCCGCGCCTCACGGACACCGCTCCCACCAGCAACGGCACCTCTCCTCCCTTGCACTCTTGCTCTCGGTGCGGTGTCACCGGCAGGCGGCAGCTTCCACGGGCGGTGGATGCCGCCGGAAACCTTGGCGTCGTTTGTTTCGGGGCGTTTGCGCCTGTCGCGATGCAGCGTAGATGGGGTGGACCAGGGAGAAGAGGTGGCCCAGTGGGCCTTCATGGGCCATGAATTCCGTTTGCTCCCTTTACTTACCTTTTTCTACTTTTTTTAATTAACTAATCTTCTTTTTTCTTTACTCTTTTTGACTAGAAGACAGCATTCTTTTCTAGCTCTTCTTTCAATAAACAGCATCTAGATAATTCTGGCCACTAGTGAACAGAGAGAACATTTCTGCAGACACTTCCATAATAAGGATCAAAGAATGCTTGCATTGATGTGGTAGTCTTGTCAGCAATAACCACAACCTCATCAAGTGAGATCAATCTGGAACAGAACAACATACAGTACCTGGCTACCAGTAGTCGCCACAGGAGCAAGCTCCATCCTGGAAATGGTGGAATCGAATAGGGTCCCTGATGATGATCGTCCTGCCTTCGCTCTTGGAGACAAGCTTCGCGAATGCGTGGCAGTCACCACAGATCCTTAGGTTCTTCATGATTCTGATAGGCTTCCCATCCACCGCATGCATCGTTCCAAATGCTATCGCCATCTTCTCACTGTGATACTTCAGCAGATCTTCTTTCTGCTCGATTGCGAGGTCCTGCAGCACAAATTCTGTATGGGGAATGTAACCAAGAGATTTGATCCTTCCGATCAACCGGTCCAGCTCCTGAACTATGGTGTCAGAGCATGGGTGTGATAACTCCCCAGCAATGAAAACATGGACATGTTTTTCCAGCTCGACCCAGCTTCGCCCTGGTTCTTTCTTCATACCTCGGTCCCTCATCGCCTTCCATGACTTCTCAGCATCTGTCCACTGCCGCAGATCCGCATATGTGTTTGACAACAATACACAAGCACCTTGGTCGTCAGGCTCCAGTTTAAGTATTTCTCTGGCTGCGTATGCTGCGAGATTGGCATTTTTATGCATCCTGCAAGCGCCCAGGAGAGTTCTCCAAATGACTGAATCTGGCTCAAGGCTCATATCACGGATGAATTCCACAGCCTCATCGAGCTTCCCGGCTCGACCAAGGAGATCAACCATGCAGTTGTGGTGTTCTCTCTCAGGTTGAATGCCAAAGAGCTTCTTCATGGACCTAAAGTAGTACCAGCCATCTTCCACTAGACCAGCATGGCTGCAGGCAAAGAGTACTCCAACCATGGTTATGCGGTTTGGTGCCACTCCTTCAGATTTCATCAAGTCAAAAACCCTCAATGCATCAGCACTTTTCCCGTTCTGCGCCAAACCAGATATCATGGTGCTCCATGAGATTACATCCCTCTGTGGCATTCTGTGGAACAAGGCATCAGCATCCTCCAAGCTCCCGCACTTGCAGTACATGTCTACAAGCGCATTGTGCAGGATCAAGTCCTTATCATACTTGAGCACATGAGCATGCACCTGCCTCCCCACTTCAAGCATGACCATCCCGGTGCACGCTCGCAGGAGGCTCGTCAAGGTACCCTGGTTAGCTGAGAACCCCGCGTCCTTCATCCTCATAAACAGCTCTATCGCCCCAACTCCATCTCCACTCTGTGTGAAACCCGCAATGATTGAATTCCAAACGACCAAATCTCCAGTCACCATATCGTCAAACACACGCCGCCCACCGTCCAAATCCCCAAGCTTCATGTACGCGTCAATCAATGAGCTCCGCACGAACACATCAGAGTCCAGCCCTACCTTGACAGTGCACGCGTGCATGGCCGCGAGCACCCCCGGCGTGGCACACGCGCCGAGGACACTCGAGAACGTGTACGCGTTGGGCGCCACCCCGTCCCTCCGCATGGCCACCAGGAATCTGAGCGCCTCCGCCTTCCTCCCGTCTGCGCTTGCCAGCGCCGCGACGACGGTCGTCCAGGTGACAACGTTCCTCTCCGGCATTCCGTCGAACAGCCTGAGCGCGTCGTCGAGCAGGCCGAACTTGGCATACATCGAGACGAGCGAGTTGGAGACGAAGAGGCCGCCGCCGCTGTAGTGAGACAGCGATCCATGGGCCTCGACGTGGCGGTGGATGAGCCGGCCGTCGCTTGCCGTGCCGTGGCGCACGCAGAGCTTGACGAGGCGAGTGAGGGAGACGGGGTCCGCGCGGAGCCCCGCCGCGGCGAGGTCAGGGAGCAGCGCGAGCGCGGCGGGGAACGACCCCTCGACGCAGAGGCGGGAGAAGATGGCGAGGGAAGGGTGCGGGCGCGGTTGTGTGTGGACGCGGCGGCTGCTCCGCCGAGTGGCGGCAAGGCGGTTGCGAGGGAGGCGTTTGAACAAGGAGGTCATCGATATCCAGATGTAGGCCGAACTGCAGATTGCAGGACTCGCGAGGCCCGGCTCCCTGAAGGACTGAATGTCTGAACCGTAGGGATTCTGCAGGAAATAGAATTTTTCTTGTTTATAAATAGCCACGAGTTGTGGCAATAAGTCAATCTCAAGCAGACGAATTTCTACAGAATTTGTGTTTCGTTGTTCCAAATAGCCTGTGAAACACGGTTGGATAACTCAATCTCATCTCAAGTAGATAACAGACGAATTTCTGGGCTGTAACGACCTCACGGGCAATTTTCGTGAAATTCATTTCAGTTGAGTTTAAAGGTTTTCACTTTGCACATCAGCTCGTGCATTTGGGGGATTTGTGCATAGTCAACTGTTATGCTATCATATGAAATGAAACAAAGGCACAAAGCACTAAAGCAACGTAGCAACGTGCAGTGCGTTACTGAATATTGATACAGCGAATATAAGTTTGATACACAATCAATACTGAAGCATCAAGTACCAACAGGGTGAGCCCTGAATTGCGCAGACGAACTGCATATGCCATTTCAATTATTCAGTGCATAATCCATCTTGAGAATATACAAAGATGATGTTTGCAGTTCTATCATTTCGACGCCGTAGCAGAAGCATGAGCAGCTAGCAGCATATGCCGAAACATGATTTCAGTGCTCCATTTGGTCCGCGACAAGGCGAGATAAGGTCAAGGTTTTCCTCATAGCTCTGCCCTGGATTCATCATCTTTACCGCCATCTTTATGAGTGGCCAGTGTCCTGATAATGGACTCATATATCCCGATTCCTTTGAGGTACTCATCTTTGCTCAGAAACTACATGATACAAAAATGTTGATTCAACAAACATGCTAGATATAGCAAATACAAAGAATACACCTTAATGGCATCAGATGGTCAAATCAAAACTAATAACACAAACCTCATTATGGTCATGGAGCAATATCGGGGTGTTCGCCATAGGTGAAAAACCAAATGCTGGTAATCCAATTTGCCGGAAGTAGCGAGCATCAGTAGAGGCTGGGAATATCTCCGGCTTGCCAAGTTTGCCACCAGCACTCTTCACAGCTTCTTCAAGCAACAACCACCATGGGTTTGTGCTGTCTGTGGGTGTCATGGCTGGCTTCCCAAAGTTGTCCAGGACAGACATCTTCTGTTTAAACTGCAGAACAGATAACCAGAAGATATATGATTGAAAACTTTATGAAATTCACACGACCAAGGTCATGCGTATGGATAATAAAGTATTGTAGTTACTTACAGAAAGTAGAACTGAACGTTTGTGTTGGACATCAAAAAATCAAAATGCAATGCATTCTTATCTTTGTTAACGTTTAACGGGAACAAAACAACTACTAATTTCAAACTAAGACTCAAAAATTTGTGTGCTACTATCATCAATAAACTAAGATAGTCAAAACAATAACACCTCTAACAGAAGCAAAAAAACCAAAAAAACGAAAATTGAATATCTCATATAATGAAATAAAGATTTCTGAAAAAAAGAGCCCCATTGAGAAATACAAATCCATTAGCGTGGCAGAAATATTGGAAAAAACAGAAGCATGTTATCTAAATGAACTAACTTTATCAGCAAAAATACCAAATAAATCTTGAAAGCCATAATGACAGAACTGCAACAATATTTTTCAAATATTCTTAAATTCTTTGATTATTCTTATTGCCTCAATTCCATGCCGTGTTGTTGTCCATAAATTCAACAAATAAATGTGAAAGTGAACATTGTTTCTTTTGGTTCAAAAAGCTGTCCCCACATGATTGAGGAGCTAGTTAACATGTGTATAGAGTATATATGCCATCAGTTGAACCACTATGTAATCATACCTCAAAGGTCAAGTTGTGTGAAGGTGGTGCCCATTCTTCCACAAGGCGTCTCTCCAGTGCTTCAACATGGGCACTAGGAGGGATTCGAATGTCAAGACCTATCTCTGCTTCAGATGGTTGAAGATTCATGACAAAACCCTGAAAGAAGTCAAAGATAAAGTGATTAGTAAGAAACATTACGGATCAGAGCATGAGTTGACCTGGTTTAATTGGATGATGAACTACTCCCAATTTATGCAAGGTAGATGAGTAAGACAGGTAAGAATACAATGGATCAAAGAATGGAAAGCACTTATTCATCAGATTCTAGAAAAGCATGATTATCAATAAAAGTGTGTTTCTGAACAACATCAACTTTGTGAACTGGACGATCATTTATCGTTCCAACAAAGGACAGAAGGTACCACAACAATAATCAGAAGTTGGAAAGTACAAAAGGCTATAAGATTCAGGAATCAAGAATAATGCCATTTTAAACTCAGATGTGTATCTGTAAATATAACAGCAAGTCAGAGCCATCTTACATTCTTCCTAATGAAAACAAGCCAAAGTACTTTAAGTACAGCACTCATGCAATGATAAAATGACTGGATACTGCAAGCATAAGGTCCTATTTTTTGAGAAGATGTATAATTCATATTCATTTGTTGGTTGTCGGCCTATAGGTTGAAAGTGAACTCACAGTACACCAAAGACTCTTAAAGACCAAAAGCTAAACAAAACCAGTGCAAAGAACAGATATTATGTAGTGAGTAAGAATTCCTAATCAAAGATATTAGTTGGTCCATCTTAGTAAGTACCAAATAACAACAGATGATTGTTCTGATTTTCAATAATATCATAGGATAATAAGGAACTACACCATCACATTAGTAACTCATACGGGATCAGGTGATCAAGCTACCAATATAATTTAATGAGATCTAGTGAAAGACCAGCTAAATTCTCGAAAGACTAAAACTGCAGCTCAGCACATAAGTAACACAAAAATATTATCAACTAACCGTTGGTGTAGGTGTGCCAGCCTTCAGGTACGCAAAATTCACTGACACAACATCTCCTTCAGCCTTCTCTCCAGATTTCACTAAATCAAACTGTGATGTCCTGAACCTCCTAATAGCCTCCACGCTCTTCATCAAATTCTCCATTGCACTACCATCATACAACTTCGCACCGTGCCCTGGTGCGCCCATTGCTTTTATAGAAAGCCACCAAGGGCTACGCTCTGCATAGAACACACGATACTCCTCCCCTGGAGATGCAAGCCCTTCATCAAGGACTAATGCCACATTCATGTCTTTGAACTCCTTAGATGAAACAAACGGTTCAACACCCCCATGCCCACCAATCTCCTCGTCCGGAACAAATGTTATATAGATAGTTCGATCTGGAACAAATCCTGCAGAATGGAGACGGCGGATGGCTTCAAGGTACTGCATCCCCACACACTTCATGTCCTGCACAAAACACAGGGAAGTCCAAGAATTTAGTAGATGTGGTATACATGTAAATCTAGTGGATTTTTAGAGATTTGGAACTTTTGACCATTTCATGAAAAGCATGATGGAAAGCTAATCCTATATACAAAGCAAAGAGAATAAAAATGATTTTAGCAAACAGGTTAAAATAATATTAGCATTTTAGTAAGGGGAGATGGACACTCCGGGAAGAGATGTACAGGGAACATGTATATACAGCCTAAGAGTGACTTGTTCACGTGAAAAAGATTACCCTAGTGAATTCAGTGTAAAAATCAGTGCAACTTCACACTTACATTGAAATGGAATTTTGCCGGTCAATATACACTTGGTACTAAATAAACTAAACATCTCTAGCATTTAGCATCCTACCATTTGGCACAGCTAAAAAAATGCCATTAACAGTAAAAGCATCTATATGCAATCCTAGCCACAGCCACAAAATAAAACATCATGAGCAAATCCAATTATAAAGATCGCTTTCCTGCTCGAGGTAGATTACACTCCCAAGTGAATATCCATGTCACAGACCTAACTACGAATTAAGGAATCAAGCCAAAGCGTCGACAACGATCAGTACAGTAACTGAAAATTGGACTTTCCGAGACAAGGCGGCGCCAATAATAGCCCTTATGAAGATGCGCAGCATACCACGTGTATACGGCTCAAACTGAACAAGCAACAATCGCGGCTTTAAGCGATCTATTCAGTAAGGAAGTACATCTCACCTGGGAGCCTCGCGCGTAGATGCGACCGGACGCCTCATCGAGGGCGGCGGAAAAGGGCGGGTGGTCCCACTTGTTCGGCTCCGACGGCACGACGTCAGTGTGGGAGTTGAGGAGTATGGAGGGGAGCGACGGCCGCCGCCCGGGCCACCGCAGCAGCAGCAGGGGCTTCCCGGCGACGAGCTCGAGCGTGCGCGCCTCGAGCCCGGCCTCGGAGGCCTGGTTCTGGAGGAAGGCCACGGCCGCGGCGTAGTCGGGCGCCGGCTGCGCCGTGTCGATGCGGAGGTACTCCTGGAACCGGGAGATCGCCTCCGCGTCTGGCGACGGCGACGCCGCCCAGGCGAAGGCGAGGAGGGCGAGGGAGAGGAGCAGCGTGGTCGATGCCGTCGCCATGGAAGCGGGGGAGTTCCGTGTAAGATTCCTGGTTCCCATGGCGATGAGATGGGTCGTGGTGGCTGGGTTAGTGGCGGCGGCTGGGGATGTAGGGCGATGGTGAAGTGACGTGGCCCAATTTCTTTTCTCCTTTGTTTTTGTGGAATTGAGATTCGTGCGTGGTTTTTTTAACTCTACCAAGGCTGTGTTTGTGTTTAGTTGGCAAAATTTTTGACGAAATGGTACCGTAGCATTTTCGTTGTTATTTGGTAATTAGTGTTCAATCATAGTCTAATTAGGCTTAAAAGATTCGTCTCGTAAATTTCGTCTAAACTGTGTAATTAGTTTTATTTTTTATTTATATTTAATACTTCATACATGCGTCCAAAGATTTGATGTGATAGGGAATCTTGAAAAAATTTGCAAAATGAAGTGCAACTAAACAGCACCCAAGATGCTCACCTCAAGATACAATAATATGGAATACTAGTGTGTTCGGTGCTGCAGCAGTCCAGCACTCTGCAACAATGTTGCGCAAGATGTATGGCTGCAATAGCTGCTGCCGTAGAAATCTACAACGAACAGATTTGGCACATACTAACATAGTAACATGTACCTTATATAGCACGTCATATTTACAGTGGCAACTCATAGTTAACATTGCAACAAGGATGTCATCAGATATGTTTTGTGAAATATAATCAAGATGGGGCGTCTAAGTGAAAGAGATAGCTTGAGAATAAACAACATGCATGGATCAATAGATTGCAAGCTTAGCAAGAGGGTAAATAGGTGACCTCGCTAGTAGGGTAGCAAGTTCAAGGGAGAACACAAGGCAATGGGTGTGTTTGGTTCAACTTAAAATCGGGTTCTAGTGAGAATAATCAAGAATCTCACCCAAATGCATGTTTTATGATTATTTCCACTGCATAGGCCAAAACGATCGATGCCCTGTTCGTTTTGCTGAAATTTGGCTTACGTTGATTTATTGTGAAAGAAAAACATTATTCCTTCGCTGAAAAGTAATACTGAAGTAGTGCTGAAGAACAAGGCGAATATTTAAACTACCAACCCATATTGAAAATGCATCAGTAGAGTTGTGAACATGTAAATTCCACACGACTTCGGATGGGAAAAAGATATATACGTGGATGTAGCCTATACTATTGTATCTCAATACAATTGTAAGAAAAAAGAAAGTGTAAGATGTCTCAAAACGCTAGTCGGTAGGAATGGTTTGTGTCAAACAAGTTGCTCTATTGGCCAGCATAACCTAACGGTTAAGAGAAAGTGAGGCACGGGCTGTTAGTTCCAATAGAAGACAAGATAGCTCTATTGACGGTGCAAACTGAACAAGTAGTGAATTTGGTTTTGATTTGGTTCGGTGTTTTAATGTGTGGCCTGAAACAATGATGGACCAAAGGCACGACGTCCCTGGGCGCCTGTCTAGGCTCCGGCACCCACACACGTTGAAGAATATGTTGCTTTTGTGCCCTGCTAGAAGGTTAAAAACACATAATCTCATAGGCGCCTTTAGCTTTGCCAGGGATCCATTCAAGTACCGAGTCCACTAGTGGCCTGAAATGAGACTCACGAAATCATATTATTCTTTTTTACATGGCTAGGTCTAGGTTTTTTTTACTTCACCACATGCAGATTCATACCCACATGGAATTTGATTTTTGATTAGTGTGTTTGGATGGTTTGTTGCATGGTTACAGGGGAGAGAGAGAGAGATGGCATTTGCTCTAGAAGTTGGGAGTAGATAAACAGTGGCAGTTCCAGAGTGGCTGCTGCAGTTGGCTGCCCACAAGTTATCGCTACCGTGTTTTAGAAGAGGAAGGACAACAGTAGCCGTGCAGCAATGCTCAGAATACCAGTCGACCAGTTATTGCTACAGTGTTTTTGTACGAGAATGGAGACTTAAGAAAAATGAAAAAAAAATGTATAGACATCGGACAAGGCTACTAAGTGCGTGCTAGGTCGAGTTATCTAGCTATAAGTATAAACAAATAAAAATACAAGAAAGGATTCTCTAAATTAAAGAAACGTCTAAAAAACAAATACTAGATGTTTAAGTGAAGGACCACGGAGATGTTCTTTATTTTACTTTTCATTCACGTTTTGACTAAAATGTTTGTTTAAATGCTTATCAAAAAGTACTTTGAACTCGTCATATATATATTTGGCTTATTATACAGGTATTCAAATAAAAGATAAATATCTGTAAAGTCAAAATCACCGAGTATCGTGAAATAGAGGTTGGTGGCATAGTATGACTATAGAGTAGAATAGAAGTGGATAGAGCCAGTCAACTATCATTGCATGGCACATGGACGTCAAACCTTAAATATCTTGAAGATATGAACTCGTTTTATAAGAGAGAGAGTGTATATATATATATATATATATATATATATATATATATATATATATATATATATATATATATATATATATATATATATATATATATATATATATATATATATATATATATATATATATATATATATATATATATATATAGACGTACATATATATAGGCGTACGGTTCTATAGCTGACCGCATAATAAGTTATTCTGTAGCCACTTTGAGTTACGATAATTACTATACTAATTTACGAAATTATGATAACTCTCATATGTGATTTACTATAGCATTATGATAAGTATTATCTTGAATTATAGCAACCCATGTATCGTAAATGTGTATTGTCATTATCGTAAATTGGTACAAACATTATCGTAAATCAAGATGGCCATAGAATAAGTTATTCTGTGGTCGGCTATAGAATAGCATTACCGTGTGTGTGTATATATAGTATTACTATATGGTATCTGGGTACTAAATAATTATTAAGTACCCAGTCATCTGATAGCGGATTAAATAGGCCCACACCTACCAAGCACCCGCCATTCAGCTCACAGGCCCGCCCTGTGGACCAGCTCGATTGGTTTAGCAGCTCGGGAGCTCCCCCAACCCAGATGTGGTTTCAATTTCCTCGCCCCCATCCGCTCGGTCTCTTCCCTTCCTACACCGGCACCGCCCGTCCGCCCCCTCTCCGCTCGCCTGCTTTGGACCAACCCCAGCCGGCGCTCCTCCTCAACCCACCTCCGTCGGACCACTTTGTCCCTCCCTCTTTGTACCACCAGATTCTTTGCTTGCCATTGCCATCTATCCGCCGTGCCTCCCGCCACGCCGCCCTTGCTGCATCTGTGCCGCCCGAACACACGTTGATTGCCGAGCTTGCATCATTTTGGATGGAGCCGCCCGGTCCCTCAGGTTTCCTTTACCCTCCTTATTCATGCATCTCGCTTTGATGCCCCATTAAGGTAGTGTCAAATTTGCTTGACTATTTAGATTCCCTGATATGGTTACTGTTTTGTTAAAGAATGATTAATGTGTTTCCATTTCATTTTTTTATTTTCCTTTTATTTTAGTTTTGGTAAGCATTATGCAGATATAATTCTTGAACATCCTGTTGAACTTCATTAATTCATTATGCGATGATCTAATTGGTTTCTTACAACCATACACATCGATTCAGCTTTGCATTGTGTTTTTTTAGATCATACACATATGTTTTTACTTATGGCGTGATTATAGTTTCATAAATCAATTCTATTTATTCTGCATTTGCAGAGGATGCCCATGTCGGAAAAGGCCCTGGTTCGTCAACTAAAATGTTCTTTTTTTTATTTCCCCATTATGCTTTACTTATCTTATTTTAGACATTCACATTGAGTCAAAGCACTTGCAACTACATTGTTATGTGGATTGAGTTTGTAATTTTAAGTTGTAGACTATCACGAGTGCAAGATATTCTAATTAGATTCGACTCAATGTCTTGATTCCAGGTTGGAGCTAGTTGATAAGATGCCCGACAACCCAAAAAGGCTTGTATTTGAGAGCACTCAACAAATGATCAAGATACATGCTTTTTTTTATTTTAGTGGCCTTTTTCATGTGTTGTACCTACTTTTCTCTGTACAATGATGCTAATGTGATCATTGCCCATTTAGGTATGAGGTCCCTTTGCGACAAGACGAGAGGTTACCGTCCTCTCCTGGTATAACCTCTGCATCGGCTCCACCAAATAGAGGTGCAAAGGGGAATGGCTGTACTATAATTTTAATCTGTTGCAGTATGGAGTTAGTATTTTACAAATGACTAGATAAAATTAGATATATTCATTTACAGCTTATCTAATCTTGTTTATAAATTTTTTATTTATATTTATATGATCTGATGTATGTACACATAATTAGAGAATAATTTAATATTCATGGATTTTAAATTTTGCTATCTTAAATTTCCATTATTCTTTTCATTCCACTTCAGCTTGTCCTTTTGTTAATTATTATATGCACTCCAATTCCAAGTTTCATCCAATTTGAATTTACCTCTGCTGCTACTCTATCAACATGATCATGACATGTGTCAATTACTGTGCCAAGTGCATTATTTGTTTGCCTGCTCCCCTGTTATCGAAGAAAATAATATTCATTTATCACCATCGTTATTGTCACAATGCCACCTTGTTGGATGGCCCAAATAAAAATCAATTACCTGTGTACCCTCTCCGTTCCCCCACACATCATGCTGACCCCCCCTCTCCCTATCATCTTGCCTAAATGTTTTCTGTGTTTCACCAACATTACCACAATTTTCGTAAAAAACTTTATAACTTGGAACCATTACCATACACTCTCAATTCACCATTTAAATACCTATCCAGTTGTATTCCTTCCTGTCGCATTTGAATTTGGCCCAATATCATGCGGGACGCCTTTTATTTCGTTGAACATGCTATCCATTACTTCAATTGCTCTTTGGAACGCAGCATTCGACATGGTACCTGCTTGCACAACTTTTGTGCTCTTGGTCAGTAGCAACTTTGTTCTATAGCTTGTTGTGTTGCCATCGGCTCCTGTCAAAAGTTTGTCTTCCCTGCTAAATGCCAATTCATTTCTTGCAAACTTGGTGTATCGCTTAAAAATGTACTTCACAGGTATTTTATCAACTTGAATGTGAATGAAGGTCCGCAACAAATGCACGCAAAATAGGCCTACATGGTACGATTTGAACATCCTTATGACTTAGCAGAGTACACCAGTACGAGATTAAGAGATCAAAAACTAATGTTCAAATATTTATGATACCTGTGTGTTCCCATTCTCTACACTCGCAACTGAAATCACCGTTCTCTTTGTCTGCCCTTACTTTGAATTTGTGTTGCCCCATGTTTTCTTCCCAGTCTTGTTTGTGTGACATACTAGGTAGCAATTTCTTCCTGCTTCAGTATTGTCCACAATCTTATATGCAGTGCAGTCTACTACTTTCTTCTTAAAGTCTTTAAACACATTTCTAGTGTAAATTCTTCCCATTTGTATCTCGAATTCCCATTTGCTCTTCGTCTTGCTCTGCATCACAAAACAACACACCTACATTATATATTTCACTAAAACCAATAATGCATTCTTATATTATGGGTTCAAAATTTGTTTACCGTTCCCTGGTAAGTCTCTGCAGATTCCTTCATCTTCCTTGTATGCACAAAATTCAGCACTTGCTTTGCAAACCGGTGCAATGCTGTTTTCTTTCCCACAAAACATTTCTTCATAATAAAATTAGTGCTTTCGCTGCGCTGTGTAGAAGCCATTCTTCCACAATATTCACCTTTGAAATACGTGGGGATATACCTGCTGCGTTGATCATAAAGGCTCTGAAGTGCACTATTTTTTTCTAGATTAAATTCTATTATTAGTTCCTTCCATGCCTCCTCGAACTCTCCTGGTGTTAGTGGATGGTTTAGCACATAATTAAATTTTTCCTTGAAGTCTTCTGTCTCATACATGCTATACAATTCATTCAGGTTGGCTGATAGCTTGTTGACTACATGCCACCTGCATATTTTGTGAGTTATCCCTGGAAACTCCTTCTTGATTGCTGCTTCCATTGCTGAATCTTGATCTGCAAGTTTTGTTTCACATCCTTTCATTTAAATCATGAAAATTGACAGTATATCACGAAACCACATTACACTTGGTTATTCCAAGCAACTAAATTTATCATATAAATAACCTTATGCAAAATATAAAAAATTGCACACCTGTCAGAATACATCTTGTTCGGTTTTTTCCCATGCATTTTTAAATGCTCTGAAAACCCACTCGAATGTTTCCGTTGTTTCATCTCCGAGTAGTGCACATCCAAAAACAGTGTTATGGAGATGATGGTCAGAGCCAACAAACATAGCCAATGGTTTATCATAAACATTTGTTTTATAGGTTGTATCAAATGACATTGCATCTCCAAAATCTACATATTCCCCTTGCATGCGGGCATGACTCCAAAATATCTTTGTGTATACATCCATTCAAGTCAACCTTTGCCTCCCAAATGAATTGGGGTTTTCGCCTCACGCTTTGAAGAATTCCAGCAGACTTGTTGACGTCATTTGCATGCTCCGCCCTCATATTAGCCGTCTTTCTACAGGTTAGTCGTACATAAGCTCATCACATATCGACAAGAATTGAAAAAATATATTATGTTTTGCCACTCACCGGTTTTCCAAATCTCGATCTGTCATCGCTATATTCTCCTCACCTCCATGCATATCTCTTAATATGTTTCTAATGCTATGGTTAGGAACATCATTTGATTGTAAGTCATCAACATATTCTAGAAGCAAAGGATTCTTGTACTTGTGCGCCCTCATCTGTTTTGTTTATGTAGGTTTTGGGAGCAACACGTGGTTATGGTTCACCGACATCCGTAATCTCTAAAATTCTTCACTATTTTCTTTGTCACATCTAAACTTTAGCTTGATGAATGCCGTGCATGATGTCTTCTTTGTTGTCTTGCCCTTGACGCGCTTTTGCCTCGTTCCTCTTGTAGTATTTACCTATTCCATAATTATTGCACCTTAAGTACCTAGTATAATCTGTTTTGTTAGCCTTCTTTGGTGGAAACTTGCCTTCTCAAAGATATGTACAAGAGAATTTATGTGCTTCATCCTCTGCTTTGAAGCACATACCCACTCTAGGAATCAAAGCTTGGTCCAAGTTTTCTTTACTGTTTAAAAAATAATTCTCATAACCATTTCAGAATTATATGCTTACCATTTACACTCTTCAAACAAATAGCCTGTTTTTTAGATCTACTCAACTCAAATTACCGGGCAAGGCCAATATTACACTTAAATGGTCAGTATTTATGCTCTTCGTGCAGTGTCACAATCATCGATGGGTCAACAGTTGCAGGCGGTGAGAACAAAGTTATGTTACGTCCTTCTTGACTTGAATGAGAATAAAGCTTAAAATGTATGAAGCTGTACAAACCTTGAAATGGAATAACCAAGCACTAACCCTCGGTTTGGCAGCATGCTTGCGGTGTGCGGTTTCCTTTGGTGCTTCTTTCATTTGAACCATTCCCCTGGATTCCTTGATTTTCACCAACCAGTAAACTATCGACAAAGTTGCAGCATGGAGTGTCTGTCGATGTTTTACCACCGACAACCCGTCACGGGGTACCCGGGACGGTGATTTGTTCGGAGGGGTATCGGCGTTTGCAGGAACTCGATGGTAAATGCAGGGAGACAATGATTTATACTGGTTCGACACGCCGGAAAGTCATGGTGCCCTACGTCCAGTGTGGAGTAGATAGTATGTTGCGCCCTGCGCTATTTGTTGTGTTGCGAGGTATGTTGTGGTTGTGAGTTCTATCGGTTATGTGTGTCGCCCATGTGTGTGTTTTAGCTAGGTCTGCCGATCTAGGTACCCCTGCCCTCCTTTATATAGTCCAGGAGAGGCGGGAGTCCTAGTCGGTTACAAAGTAGAGATCCTAATAGGATTACGTGTACTAGTCCTAGTAGGATTACATGAGGAGAATCCTATTTGGACTAAGTCTTCTTCTCTCTTCACCGTGGGGAACCTTATGGGTCCCGCATCGACAAGCCCCCGAGCATTTCATGATTGAGCTTCAAGGGTCGGGTTGTTGTAGACTTGTTCTGGGTTCTTTCTTGAAGCGAGATCTTGAGATGGTCTTCTTTGTCTTTTCTTCGGCTGATGTGCACTTTTGCACAAAAGTGCACTCAGTGAGTGTAGCCCCCGAGCCTCTTGCTTGTTGGGACAAGAAGCCAGAGGGTCCCTTTAGTTTTCTTGGTTGCTCCGAGTTCTTTTTCGGTGGGTGCAATTTTTCGTAAAAATTGCACTCACTGAGTGTAGCCCCCGAGCCTCTTGCTTTTGCTTGCAAAAGTTGGAGGGTCCAGATTCTTGTCTTAAAATTTTTTTGCAAAAGTTGGAGGGTCTAGATTCTTGTCTTCAAAAAATTCTGGGGTTATTTATCCCGCAGCCCCCGAGCCTTCTCCGAGTACTTTTCTTTAGAATAGAAATCGAATGAAGGGTCTTGATGTGTTGTCGTTGTTGTAGTCTTGAGTACTTGTATTCTTGGTCTTTCATCCTTGAATTCAAGCCCCCGGGCGTAGTTGAAGCGAATGCTAAGCCCCCGAGCTTAGTGTTTGACTAAGCCGTGATGCTCTTCCGAGTTGTTTTTTATTCCTCCAGGTCGTTTTCTAGAGTTCTCTGGTTCTTGACGTACCTCTTCCAGGTTGTTTGCACTTCATCCAGGTTCTTTCTGAACTTGTATGTACCTCATCCGGGTTGTTTTCTGATCAATCCAAGTTCTTTTTTGTCTTGATTTCTATTCCCAACTTATCTAGGGTTGTTTTCTTCAATCCGGGTTCTCTCTGATCTTGTCTTGGTCCTTGCCGCACCTTGTAGGGTTCTTTTTTGATCAATCCGGGTTCTTTCGATCTTGTCTTGGTCCTTGCCGCACCTTTGTCGTCGGTTCTTTTTTATCAATCCGGATTCTTTCTCGATCTTGTCTTGGTTCTTGCCGCATCTTGTCGGGGTTCTTTTTGATCAATCCGGTTCTTTCTAAAATTGTCTTGTTACTTGCGGCACCTCTTTAGGGTTGTTTTCTGATTGTTCCGGGTTCTTTCTGAACTTGTATGTTCCTCATCCGGGTTGTTTTTTTGATCAATCCGGGTTCTTTCTGAATTTGTCTTGGTACCTGCAACACCTCTTCGAGGTTGTTTGCGCTTCATCCAGGTTCTTTCTGAACTTGTATGTACCTCATCCGGGTTGTTTTCGATCAATCCGGGTCTTTTCTGGACTAGCTCTCGGGGCGTGTTTTCCCGATCTCATGGTACCGATGTAGCTCCCCAGTATGTTAAACATAAAAATATGTTGTAAATGACATTCCTGATATGAAGTGGGGAGCATGTCCCATATTTGAATAATCAATTAGGGCGTGCCCTGCATTATGAAATGCATATAAACTTTTGGCGTCTTGCTCTTGCTTGGCCATGCAAATTCCTCGGTAGTGTCCTGTTACGTTTAAGCACTTGAATCTCTGGCGTATGGTTCAGAGGTTCATGACGTGACCATGTGAGCTTGGCACTCGGTTCGTGACCGTCCATGTGAGTAGACAAGCTTCACGGATTAAGGCGTGTTCTACCTGAGGAATTCGGCGACCGTTAAGAGAAGACCTAGAGCGCTATGTTTGCTCGCATGATGATTTTTTGTATCTTGAGCACTATGTTTGCTCGCATGATGATTCTTTGTGTCTTCCCTTGCTAGGTCGGTTAATTTCCTAGGTAGTAGCTTGTTACGTTTAAACACTTGAATCTCGCGTATGGTTCAGAGGTCTATTGACGTGACCACCCGTATGGTTCAGAGGTTCTTTGACGTGACCATCCGTATGGTTCAGAGGTTCATTGACGTGACCATCCATTCGAGAAAACAAGCTTCACGAATTAAGGCTTACCATCCGAGGAAATTAACAACTGTTAAGGGAAGATGATATGGCCACAGAGGCATACGAATAATATCTAAAATGTAAAAATTAAAGCGTTACTTTAGCTTGGTTCATGGCGAGTTGTGTAGCCAAGCGCCATGGCCAAATAGTGGATTATCGCAGCCAGTTGTCGTTCACGGTGGCGAATAGTCGTTCCTTGCGTACCGTAGCCGAGTAGTCGGTATTGTATCTCTGTCGAGTAGTTCACGGACCGATCTCTTCCGTGTTGTTGCTGTATGCGTTTTGCATGTATATATGTATATCTGGGTCTCATCAATATTTAATTGGCTTGCATGTACGCCTCTTCCGATTAATTGTGTGGACTTCTTTCTAGCTTGCTTGCGTCATCGGCGTGTCATGGAGTGTAGAACACGAATAATTTGCTTGCTTCCTGCCGATTGGATCCCTATTGTAGTCGGCTTGCTTGCTTGTTGGCTCGGTGTAGCACTCGAACCTGTTCAAATCCTATAGCTTGTACGTCTTCCAAAAATCAAGTCGTATCGCCGCCGCAGACTCCTTGCTTGCTTGTTGGTTTCTAGTTCTATACGGCATCTTTGTCTGATTTGGTGACGAAACAGGCCGGCGATCCGACTTGGGTCCGACTCGAGCCTTCCCATCAGACGGTAAGTGATTGTAGGAAATTAATTTGGTAAGGAGCAGAGTGCAGATCGAGCTGCTCGAAATCCAATCGTGTCATGGTTCACCGAAGAACGTCGTCTTGTGAGTCCGAGTTGCCACGGACGTTGTTGATCGTAAGGGTCGACGAGAGCCGCCGCGACTTGTCGACGAGGGCCGACGAGAGCCGCAGCAAGTATTAAGTCTTGATCACGAGGTCCACCGAGCTCTCAAACGCAAAGCGCCGAGGGCCCCTACCAGGCGCGCCAGCTGTCGATGTTTTACCACCGGCAACCCGCCACGGGAGTACCCGGACGGTGATTTGTTCGGAGGGGTATCGGCGTTTGCAGGAACTCGATGGTAAACGCAGGGAGACAACGATTTATACTGGTTCGGTACGCCGGAAAATCACGGCGCCCTACGTCCAGTCTGGTGTGGATAGTATATTGCGCCCTGCGCTATTTGTTGTGGTTGTGAGGTATGTTGT
This sequence comes from Miscanthus lutarioriparius, assembly GCA_904845875.1. NCBI lineage: Eukaryota > Viridiplantae > Streptophyta > Magnoliopsida > Poales > Poaceae > Miscanthus > Miscanthus lutarioriparius. The sequence goes on along the minus strand of CAJGYO010000007.1, from coordinate 96,181,306 downwards.
GGTTGTGAGTTCTGTCGGTTATGTGTGTCGCCCATGTGTGTGTTTTAGCTAGGTCTACCGATCTAGGGACCCCTGCCCTCCTTTATATAGTCCAGGAGAGGCGGGAGTCCTAGTCGGTTACAAAGTAGAGATCCTAGTAGGATTACGTGTACTAGTCCTAGTAGGATTACATGAGGAGAATCCTATTTGGACTAAGTCTTCTTCTCTCTTCACCGTGGGGAACCTTATGGGTCCCGCATCGACAGTGTCAACCTGTTGCATCCCTATATTGCATCTTGTCACCTCTTCAACAGCGACACCCTCTTCGTTCATCTCTGCAACACATCTATTCTTTCCTACTTCATCAAATTGCAGCCTTCTCGTTGCCATCCTTATTCACAGATCAACAAATGTTTAGGGCCCTTCAAGACAATTCTACATATTAATCATCATTACTCAATGTCAAACATTTTGGAAACAAAAACTCTCGAAGCCTACACCTCTCCTTTCCTTGTCTCAATCTCTTATATTTTTCTTTCCTTATGCAATTCATTATTTTTTTGTCTATTGATGCATGCAAATTCATAAATTTCTTTCATAATAATCGGATTGTTTCTCTAAATCTAATTTTCCATCTCTCTTTCCTATGTTGCTTTCTTTGCTCCTACCTCCAGCTTCAATTGGGTTGATTGGGATCAGTTGTCATTTCAGACATGGCACGTGTATGCACAGAGCAGAAACTAATCTCCACAAATTAGTCAACAATCAGTCCCATTGAATGAACTGGTTCAACAATCTATAAGAGTGCATCCATAAATTGGGGACGCAATCAATAGGAAAAGAATCGATAAGAGCATGTCCCATTCACTGAACAGGTAATTCATTTTTCATACCACAATCTAATCCCCAAAACAAATTTATGATCATGTAAGTTATTATGGACCAGAAATTGTACATGATGCACTCCTATTGAATGAGCCGGTTCATTCAATCCGACATATTTCATCCATAATTAATGTGGAAAAATAATACCCAACAGATGGAAGAAAAATGAGAAATTAAAATGCAAGAATTATATATGTGAACCACAACGACAAGGTGAAGTTCCGGTACCTGGAGGGGACGCGGCAGCTTTGCTCGATTTTGAATGTCTGCTGGCCAAGACATGGTATTCCCGCACGCTGCGGCTGTCGGACACTACCGTGGTCGTGCAAGTCTGCTGCTCCAACACCCTCAAGTAGCTGCAGCAGGCCGCGGCCAACGGCGGCAAGGCACGACTGGCGCCGACTGGAGGGGAAGTACTAACTCTATGTTCTCAATCTACACAAATGTTGACATATTGATGATTAAATAAATTGACTATTTGACAACAAAGATCATACAACAACTTGGAACTAGAGGGAGCAAAGATCAAGGTTCGATATCCAGATCGTTTTTGGCAGCCAAAGGAGAACTTCAAACATATTCACATGGATGCAGATGGCAAAACATTGATCCTTTATACATGTGCAATTGAAAGTGCCATTGATCGTTGTTAAATGCAGGATAAGGTAGATGCTTTTAAAGAATTGAAAATCTTGTGAGCTTTCATAACAAGATGAACAGTGGTAATTGACAAAATGACAAGCCAAAGTGCAATGAAAGAATATTGGTGATTTGTGATAGCAAAATTGAAATCCATGTATATTAAATTGTTCTCTAATTATGTGTCCATGCATCAGATCATTTACATATAAATTTAAAAAGAAAAGAATCATAAACAAGATTAGATAAGCTGTAAATGAATGTACCTAGTTTTGTCTATTCATTTAGAAAAAACTAATTCCATATTGTAACAGATTAACCTTTTCTTTTTTTAAATGGACCTCGTATCTAAATGGGGAATAATCACATTAACATCATCCTAGAGAGAAAAACAGCTCCAACACATGAAAAAGGCCATAAAAACATGTACTTACCATTGTTGTGTGCTCTCAAAAACAATCCTTTTTGGGTTGTCAAGCATCTTATCAACCAGCTCCAACCGAAATCTGAAGACATTGAATCAGAATCTATTTAGAATACCACATTCCTATACTATACAGCTTAAATTTACAAATATTGATTTGAGGAACTGCGAGCTGCTGCAAATGGAGGTGGATGCTTGGTGGCCATCTGTCGTTGTTTCGGACCGGGGGTCCTCAACCAACTAGTAAATGTGAACTGCGTGCCCCTAATCCCGGATGGTGATGCAAAGAGACACAAGGTTTATACTGGTTCAGGCAATTGGTGCCCTACGTCCAGTCTGAGAGATCGATCTTGTATTCCTTGCACCGAAGTGCTTGTAGTAGGGGGTTACAAGCTGGGTGAGAGAGGGAGCTAGTCCCAGGTCTCGGCGTGGAGCGGTGCGGGCTGCTTGAGACGTTGTTCTCAGACAGCAGGGGGAGCATGTGTTACAGAGTGTCGCTTGCGCGTGTGTGAGAGCGTGGTTCTTTCGTATGTTTTCTCGCCTCTCCTAGAGCTATCTCTGGCTGCTTCCTTTTATAGCCGCAAGGAGGGAGCTAGGAGTACATGAGTGAGCTACACGTGGAGCCTACTGTAGTTCAGTCCTATAGCAGCATGGTTGGGAATGGCGATCGGTACTTGATCGGGCGCTACGCAGGTCGCTGCACTCCGACCGAGGTTGTTGAGGTCGTGGGAGTCCTTATTGATGTCTAGTCAGTATGGCCTCCACTGTAGGAGACATGCCGTGCCTTGTGGATTCTTGACTTGGTGGAGTGCCAAGGCCTGGCGGGTGTTGTAACTGATCGTGCCGAGGCCTGCTTTGTCGAGGCCTCGAAGGTGACCCGTGTATGATGCGGGGGTCTTGGTGGTCAGCGTCGTACCTAGTTTAGGTGGAAAAGTGCGGAGCATGTGTCCACAGGGCACGGTAACCCCTGCACCGTCAGTAGGGGATGGTAAAAAGGAGATTTGACCGCATCACACATCGCCCTCTGTTCTTTGTACCTCGCGATCGTGGTGGCTGACGTAGTAGGTGTGACCAGGTGCACTTAAACGGATGGGACGGCTCGCCAGAGGGACGGTTGAGGCGGAGGCGACGAGGATGCGGGATGAGCCTGGCCTCGGTCGAGGCGGAGAAGGAATAGTACGTCCGAGGCCCTGTCGGGGGGTCTCGGACGAGGCGGAGGATGAGCAGTTGGTCTTTCATGCTGATTCCGAGACTACAGGGACCCGGACTTGATCCTCCACGCCGCTTTGTCCTTGGCGCAGGAGTTAGGTAGCACAGGGCAGTACGGGTGTCAGCAGGGGGCACAGTGTTGAGCACAGTGGAAGGTAACCCCTGCTGCTCTCGGTCCCCTGTCCCATCGGTCACTCGGCCTGTACTGCGCCAACGTGCGGCTGACGTTGCAGGAGTAGTTGGGCGCATTAACTGGACGTGACGTTTTGTCAGAGGAGTCGGTTGGGACAGAGGTGACGAGGTTGTTGCCGAGCCCAGCCTCGGGCGAATCGGAGAATTGGTAACCCGTCCGAGGCCTTACGGGGCGGGGCCTCGGCGAGAGGGCCTCGGCGGGGTGGAGAGTTTTGGCCTTTCGTCTGAGGCCTCGGCGCAAGCCTCGGGTGAATCGAAGAATCTGTCGAGACCTCGTGGTTGTCCTTTGGCTTTGATTTTTGCAAGGCTTAAGCAATATTTTTGGTTCTTACTTAGGGTACCCCTTCTTGTGGTATCCGACACCATCGTTCCAGGGGAAGAACCTCTCATAGGTGGAAGAAGAAAAATCGGAAATTAATGTGGAAAAATAATACCCAACAGGTGGAAGAAAAATGAGAAATTAAAATGCAAGAATTATAAATGTGAACCACAACGACAAGGTGAAGTCCCAGTACCTGGAGGGGACGCGGCGGCTTTGCTTTCGGCGTTGAATGTCCTGCTGGCCAAGACGTGGTATTCCAGCTGCACACTGCATTCACTGGACACTACTGTGTGGCCAGTGCAAGTCTGCTGCTCCAACAGACCTCAAGCAAGTGCAGAAGTCATGCTAACCAGCAATGACAAGGCGCAATGGCGGCGTCCCCTGCCTCCGTCCCCTCAAGGCCTCAAGGATGTGAAGCGAGGGCAGCGACGGTGGGTTGTGGGGCGACACCAAGCGGGGCGGCACCGGCAGCGCAGCGCACGGGGTCCCGGAGGTGGGTTGAGGAGGAGCGCCGGCGGGGGTTGGTCCGGAGCAGATGAGCGGAGAGGGGGCGGACGGGCGGTGCCGGCGTAGGAAGGGAAGAGACCGAGCGGATGGGGGCGAGGAAATTGAAACCGCATCTGGGTTGGGAGAGGGTTGGGTCGGACCTTGGTTTCTAGTCCCGGGCTAGGCTGCAGCGGCCTAGGTGCATGGGCACGCTCGGTCCCGACGGAGGATGCGCGTGCGCGCCTGTAGGACGCTGGGTACCAAATAACTCAGTAGTACCCGGGTACTATATATATATATATATATATATATATATATATATATATATATATATATATATATATATATATATATATATATATATTATTATCTATATACCAGACGAGACGACCCCACAGCTCTAAATCACTACCTTGGATATCAACTTCCGGACAGATCCACATTTGATTCCTGCCTTACTTTGGCACAGCTCCACAGAGTGTAATTGGTGCATATTCTAGCTATGTATGTATGGACGTAATTGCGTAAGGTCCCATACTCCCATCCAAATCTACAATTTAATTCCTTAGTTGCCAGCAAGCACTAATCTCTCCTTACTTTGATGCTGCTTCTGTTGACACCTTGGTTCGTAGTTGTAGCTCAATTCTGTGGTTTGCTATCAGCCGATTGCCGATCACGACTTCCGCATGCTTGATTAGAACGCCAATCCCAATCCAACAGCAGGTGCACATCAGCACTGGCCGTTTCGCCTCCGGTAGCCACCGCCCACCGGGCGCCTCGTGCCGTCGTGCGCGGGCCGCGGTTCCTCTCGCGGTTTCCTGGGGCAGTTTCTCACTTTCATTCTCTGCTCTCTCTCTCTCCCTGCACTGCACCGCGCGCACCACCACCGGCAAGGCAAACGCGACACGGGGCCACAAGTGACAAGACCACCACACGCACACGCGAGACGGTCTGCGCGCACCGGGCCGCCGCAGCAGGCAGGCGGCGCGTTGGGTCAGGTGGACCGTGGAGGAAAGAGCTGAGCGAGCGCGGCGCCGAATGGGAACTGCCGCGGAGACGCGCTTGGGCCCGTGGCCGGGGCGGGGAGCATGAGCATCAGCGTCAGCCAGAAGCAGCAGACCACGCTAGTGCGGCGCGGCGTGCACAGCGTGCAGGCCAGGCGGGGATCATTGGCTCTGCCGGGCACTTGTGGCGAGGCGAGTAAACAAAACTGAAGCGAAACTGAGGGCATGTTTAGTTACCAAAAAATTTTATGCAGTATCCGTCCCATCGAATCTTACGGCACATGGAGTACTAAATGTAGACGAAAAAAAAAACTAATTGCACAGTTGGGTGAGAAATCGCGAGACGAAACTTTCAAACCTAATTAGACATTAATTGCCAAATACAAACGAAAGTGCTACAGTAGCAAAAAAAAAATTGCATCTAAACGCGCCCTGATCCGGTTCAGTGGCATGTGTTTGGTTGCCTTCGCGTGCCCTGCGCCCCTGCCCTTCCTGCGTTCCATTTCCATCCATCCGGCCATCCCCACCGAAGGGCCGCCCTGGAACACGGCTGTGGCTAGGAGCACACGTGGTTTTGCGCCAAGTCGGTGTGCACCGCCCGCTGACCTGTGGGCTCCGCCTGTTTTGGAGAAATTTAACCCTTCTCTTTCCTATATTGGCACACGAAGGCGGTATAAGCTTTGTTTACATGGAGCCCTGGTATGGGGTTCTACTAGCCAAGGCAAGATGTATCTAACTCGAGGCGGTCAAAACTAGACGGTTAAGATTGATATTTGTCAGGATCAAACAAGATTTTCAAACATGTATCCAAACAACCCCTATGTACATAGAGTCATTCCCTACGGGTGAGGCATGCTGGGATCTGAGAGTGTTTTCCTTTTTTTTTTTAAATAATAATCATTGCCAATGGTTTGAAACTACGAAATACGCAACGGCGGGTAAATAAAGCCACCTATAGATCTGGGATGCCCAACATTCAAGTTAAAGGTCTCATGCATAACAATATGGTTTTTCGGCTAAAAACATAATGAACTCTTCTCAAAGCATTTACTAAGCTCGAGCTTCAAGGTTTCATGGTCGATGACAGAGAACATGGTATGACGTGTTCAATAAACGACAAAGCAGCTTGTTTGAGAATCTAATTGTTGGACGCCAAATGCCGTTTGAATAGAAACCCTCCCAGCAGCTTGTAGGGAGTAAGAGTTGTGCCGTTCAACTAGGACCACCCATCGTGGAGGGAGGGTCCAAATAGGTTCTATATATGCTTGTTTGGTAAGAGACAATAGATTTTAAAGGACGTAACGTATTCTATAACGCTGGCACTATAACGGTAAGCATCGCCGACATGGTAACACTTGTCGTCCATTGATAAACATGATAACAATGTGATTTGATGCTAAAAACATAATGAACTCTTCTCAGCATTCACTGAGCTTGAGCTTCCGCGTTTCATGGCAAACGACAGAGAATATGGCACGACGTGTTCAATAAACAATAAGGTAGCAGCTTGAGAATATAATTAAGTTGGACGACGGTGCCGTTTCGAATAGAAACCCCTTCTGCAGGGAGTAAGAGATGTGCCGTTCTAACTACGAGGGAGGGTCCAATAGGCTCTACATATGCTTGTTTGGTAAGCAACAATACATTTTAAAGGATGTCACGTATTCTATACCACTGGCACTATAACGATAAAACATCACCGATATGGTAACACTTGTCGTCCATCAACAAACACGATAACGCGGAGAGTCCACCATGCTCGGATCCCTCAGACTAAAACCCTCCTCTGATTCAAGACAACTCAAGCGAGGGCACAGTTCATTCCCCTGTTACAGATCACGTAGGGGGGGCAAAAATCTCCAGAGATCACAGGCATTCATGAACCATGATTCACCACAGCGCGCGTGAGGGAGGCCCCACCTGTCAGAGACACGCCAGGCGGCCACGGGGGGCGTTTCTCCACGGCGTCCTGGTACGGCAAGCGTTTCTGCCGGCCCGGGCTGCTTGATGACGAAGCGAAAAAAATGCGCCGCAGACAGAATCCCAATGCCCGGCTCCGTCTCCGTCTCCGTTTCCATCTCCATCTCCTCCACCTCACCGCCCCCCTTGTGCTGTGCGGAGCCCTCCTCCGGCCTCGTCCCCTTTTAAACCTTGCGATTCTCTCTCGCCTTTGATTTGATTCGTCGAGAAGACAATCTCTGCGCCGCGCATAAACAACGCTAGAGGAGTCGTCGCCCTGTCCCCGTCTCCTTCCTCCACCCACCCACCCACCAGGGCCACCATAAACCCCGAGAAAACCCCCCGCACGCGCGGCGCGCGGCGGCCATGGCGCAGGCGCAGCCGGCCGGCAAGGGCCGGGAGCGGCGGGTGTCCATCGAGGAGGTGGCGAAGAAGCTGTCGCTGTGGCACACGCCCACGTTCCGGCCCATCCTGACCCACGCCGAGCTGGAGCCCATCCTGTGCGCGGCCGGCTTCGTGGCGCTGCCGCCGGCCCCGGCGCCCAAGCAGCAGCAGGACGACCGCGAGCGCGAGCGGCCCGGGGTGGCGTGGCGCGAGTACGCGTTCCTTGGCGGCGGCAATGCGAGCCCGGCGGCGGCGGCCCCGCGGCGGTGGCTGGGCCCGCGCCCGCGCCTCCCGTACCCGCGCGTCGACGGCCTCCACCTCAAGACGTACGAGGCCTTCCTCGGCGCCGTCGAGGCCTACCTCGGCGCCCACCGCGTCTCCAACCTCTTCCACGTCAGGTGCGTGCGTCGCCCGTCTCGCTGCCTCCCCGGCCCCACCCACCTCCCCCCACCCTGGTTGCGTTTGACTTTTCTCGCCGCCGCCGCCGCCTCTGCTCCCGTGCTTTGTTTGTTGCCTACTCCTACTTGCTGTCCGGATAGGAACACGCCTAGCCTCAGCTTTGGCCCCGTTCGCACGAACCGAAACATTATGCAGACTGATTTGCTGTGAGAGAATCGTAACGATTGAAAAAACAAGCTGAAAATACGGATTAAAGGCCGAAGGAGATACGACCGCTCGGCACCTAGCTTTTGTCACGTACGCTCTCTTGCACTGCACACACATCGCCGGCGTGCCGGTCTCTAGTAGAGATACGATTTCTTCTAAATCGCATACGAATTTCGCTGATAGCGGCCGCTAGGAAATCCCGCGAAATCCTCGAGCAACCTAAAAGGAGGACAAAATTGCTTTTTTTTTTTTGAGTTGATTGGGATTTGAAAGGATATTAGGTGGCACGCTAATCAGATTAGGTTTGGCGCTCATGCTTCTGCGTTTGCAAAATGATGACCGAGGCCCGCTGGCCTGGAAAACGGCTGAAGCTGATATTGATACTGATTTGTCGTGAAAGAAAAACAATGTTATTTCGTTTAAACGGTACCTGGATCAACTCAACATGGCAGGAGGAAGGGTTTTAAGCAAGTAATTGTTGTTTTTCTTTGACATGAAAGGTGAAGGCCGTTCAGTCCATTAGCGTGATGTGATTAAGATGCATGGTCGTGGTAAATAGTAAAGTTTAGTTTGTCACATCAAACTTGCTGCTTGTTCGTTCTTAATCTAGCCGCCAACGGAGATCGAGTCCGGTGTCTCACTGCTTGCTCTCAGCTCACCCAGCCCTTTGGTATCATCGAGGAGATGGATATATATTGCATGAGCTCTGAAATGTGAAATGTCGCTGTCGTTTTTTTTTCACACCTTTCATCTGCTATGGAATTGGTCTGTCGTTGATTGTACGTACGTACTGCCCTGTTTTACCAGTTCTCAGCGATGCAGCCATGCTACTACGTAATGTACAAGAAGAAACAGGCTTACCCGGTTCTGAGTTTTCGAGTATTTTACAGTTGGTGAAATCGTCCAACAACACAGTTGGTGAAATCGTTCAAAAGAGGTTAAATAGGCGATTTTTGTGTGTGGAAACGAATTACAAGTGTTTTATAGGCAATCTTTCTCGTTTACACTTTGAGGGCACTTGGCATCCTCGCGTGGGCTTTCTTTCAGGCCCGATCAGCCCAGCCCTTTTAGAAAGGAAGCCCAATCCAAACATGCCAATGAAAGTTACGCAGGCTGACACTTTGCAGTTGGGCCTGAGATCAGAGCCCAGCTCGGCATGGATGGTCTTCGTTTATTTTGTTTTGTTTTTCCTGCGAGGACATGATTTTATTTTCGTTTCACCATTCTTGCGTACGTGTCACGTACTAATCCTCGTCGTCTTCTTTCCCTGGTCAGGCTGATGCCGGTGACGAGCCCGCACGACCGGGTGTTCGACAAGGTGTTCCGGCCGATGCGGAACTGCAGCCCGGAGGAGGACGGGCTCATCGTGTACCGGGAGGGCACCCTGGACGACCTCACCGTGGAGACGTGCAGCCACCACGCCGCCACCGGGGACGACTTCGGCGGCCACGTCATCCCGGGGATCAGCTGCAGCGACCTCGGCTGCCTCCGCAAGGTGGACGGCAACTGCCACGAGGAGGGCTGCCGCCGCGGCGCTGGCGCTGGCAGCCATGACTTCTTCGCCGTCCACCTCAAGGATCTCTTCCCCAGCTACTGAGATTAGCATCGCCATAGGCTTTAGTTGGCCTGTCAGCAGGCTGTCCCTTCGTTTCTTGTCTCTCCAACAAGTGTATAATCTGTCTGCGAGTTGCGTGTATGCAATGTTGAGTGAGTTTTGTCGGCAGAGCATAAAGTTTTGGAAAGGTATCTCTCTATAGCTGGGTTTAATCTGGAGGATGATTATTACATAATCAATTAATGATATGAATATATGGAACCGTGTGTAGCTGCTAGTGACAGGTTGCTTAATCTGTTGGTTATATACTATACCTTGGTGTCATTGCATTTGCATGTGAATGTGGTCACTGTGACGCAATACACCTGCTCCAGTAGCTCACATTTCTTTTTCTTTTCTTTTCTATTTTTGCGAGAGGTAGCTCACCATTTTCATATATACTAGTGTATATCCTGTTTCTTTTTTTTTTCTCTTGAGTGATTGGGTCAACTGAAAGCAAACTAAAAAAAAGAGGTTAACAGGCACTAGCAGTTAGACTGCAACTGCGTACATACATAATGAGTTGCGTCATGGTGTTCTTGAAGGGAAGGGAAGATTCATCTGACCCCTGTCCCTGTTCATGCGTGTGCCTTGTGGAGACAGACAGGCACAGCAGTAGGGGGCACGCAAGCATACCAAACTTGCGTCACGGTCCATATTGCTGTCTCGTCGCCCTAGCTCTTTTTCTTCTCCATTCAGTCATCACCTCCTCATCGTCGTGGCTCGCTTTAACCTTTTGCGCTTTTGCTCTTTTTGTAAGCTGTAACCACATTTAGCTAGGTCACTCCTGCAGATCTCCAGACATTCCAAACTGTACGTCTGCCCCCTCCGCCCGACACCGCGAAAAGCGAGCTGCTTGGACTCGTCAATGGCATCCGTCCGTCCATCCATGTCATCGCAGGCCATCAGGATCCTCTACGGCCAATCACTCTTAACCATGGAATCAATGCTGACACACATGTGCGGCACCTCGCAGAAGCCGGACGCAACCGATCAGAGGGCTGGAGATCAACCTCTCCTTTCGTGCCATGCATGAGCCATGGACCATTGAGAAGGGAGCTCGGCAAGTAAACTAGTGGCCGGATCAGAAGGATGAGCAAGAACAGAGCCAGGGCCTCGGTGAGACCACCGGTCGCTCTTCTCCATGAAGACCTAGGGTTGCCTTTGAGAAAGCAGAGGAGGTCACTGTGTCATGCACATAACTAGGTAGGGTCGTAGAGGTCTTATAGCTGAGCTTATTAAGACTAGATTGCAATAACAACAGCAGGAACGAATCTCTTGAGCACCGTCTTTAACCTTTTCCCTTCATCACATCCTGCCCCCTGCTCGATCTTTTCGCCTTTTGTTAGGGTTGCTGCTGCTGTTGCTTGCCGCTATAAGAAGGCTGCTCCTGCTCTCGTCTTATTCCCTTCTTCTCCTCCTTCCCGTCTCCGATCGATCGAAAGCCGGCCGACGGCAGCATAGCTATAGTATAGCATCATCAACCAGACAGAACAACCGCCGGTTTCTTCCGATCTTCCATGGAGGTATGGGGGGTTGTTTCCATTCTATCTCATTGGAATTCATGGTCTGATAAATGTGCATATATATATGTGTGTTAACATGTTATATAGGTTGGTTGTTCATGTAAAGTTGTGATGATTCAATGATGTTTTATTATGGGTTCAATTATTGACGATCTCAACGGGGGAAAGGAATTTGTTCAGATCTTAATGTTGAACATATAAAGAACTCCAGCTAGTTTCTGATGGGCTTTTCTTTGTTTCTTTCTTTCTTTCTTGGTTTTTGTCTCTGGTCTCTCTCAACATTAAACTTTTTGTCGTTCATCGGTTATTATAGTTAATCCTATCAGAACTGTACATATATAATGCAGCAACATATACTACGCGCGTGATCAAGTTTAGCCGCCTGCATTGCAACAACAAGACGTTAGTTAGACGTACACGCCTACTAGCAGGTAGCAAAAAGTGCAAGCTTCTGCTGAAATAGTGAATCAGTATGATAATAATCATGAGATATATACTAGCACACTTTAATCTGCAGTGTTGCTTTTCCTTTGCATGATGAACTCGCAAGCAAGCAATGCAAGCTCTAGCTAGGACTGGACATGCACATGCACATGCATGTACATGCATGAAAGGCATAGCAATAACAATCCTGTGTGCGCGTTTCCTGATTGCTGCCGTTCGCAGAGCACGGAGCTGAAAGTGGAGATGGTGGCATTGCATGAGAAGCGGGTACGCAAATGCCTGTCCAAAGTGAAAGGTACGTACGTGATGAGCGCCTTCAGCTAATAAAGCCCATCCCGCAGTCCATTCCGGCCAGCCAGCCAGGGGCCAGGGGCCGGCATATACAGGCAGCTGGCAGATCATTTCGAGTACGATCGGCAGTAGCTGCTGCTGCCGTCGTCGCCCATGTCCATGTAGCTGCTAGATCTGAATTGAACGTCCTTTAATTTAGCTCCATCTTCTTTACCCAAAGCCTGGCCTTCGTTGTGTTTTCCCCCTGATGTAGATCATGGACATGCAGGGATCGAGCGGGTGGAGGTGGAGGCGAGCCTGCAGAAGGTGGTGGTGACGGGGTGCGTGAACCGGAGCAAGATCCTCAAGGCGCTCCGCCGGGTGGGGCTCCGCGCCGAGCCATGGTCGCCGCACAACGAGCTGCTCAGCGCTTACGCCACCACCACCCTCATGTTCAACAACTCCTACGCCTTCTTCTGATCAATTCCAGTATCTGCTCATCCATCATGCAGCAGCTACTTCTAGCATCTCGATCGACGACCTCGTCCATATATCTCGATCGCCCGGCCGGTGGTCTGCAGTACATATGGAGGACGTACGTACACAAAGCTGGGGACTAGCTGTACACCTGTAGTTGGATCCATCTAGCGAGGGAGTAGTAGCTTCTTTTCTCGCGTGCTTGGCTTGCTTAGGTTTGTTGGGAACGTGCATCAAGACGTACGTTCCGCGCGTGTATGTACACAAAGATGGCATTTTAACTTCGCTCTCTGCTTTCTCTTTCTTTTGGGGCTGCAAGAGCTCTAGATGTAATGTATGGCTGCGTGCAGTGCAGTAGTATCCACAAATGGCGAGGCTGCAACCAAGCAGGTGTAAAATGTTCTGAATCTTGCCAGGAAACTGAGCCGGCCGGTGCCATGATGCATGCATGCATGGTTCGTCGGCCAGGTCCGATGAGAACCACGACCACCATGCTTGAATCTTGGCAAGAAACTCTGCAGTGCACAATTGCAGCGCTGTTGCTGCCGTGTGTGCCAGTGCCAGTGCCACAGCTCGGTTGCCACAGGCGACGGGCCGGGACACGATCAGCTACAGCCAGGTGGGCTGGGGTCGGCGCACGCCGGTTAAAGCCCAAAAGAACCAACCCATCGGGATCCGCGGTCAAAAGCAACGTGCCTGAGCTGTTGACGGAGCGGCGGCATGGCAGTCGGAGAGTGCGGGGTGCACGGTGGCGGCGCCCCGCGATGGTCGCCGGCGCGGCGAGTGCCTTCGCCGGGACCGGGGACCCATCAGTTCCAGGGAACCCCTTGTTTCAGATCGCGATCACCGAATATTCTGAAAAGGTCCTGTAGTTTACAAAATGACCGTTAATATTGTCCAATTGTCCCTAATTTGTTGGGATGATGGACATGACAAATTCCGTTCCGTCCTGTTCTCTATATACTTGTCCCATCCATTTTCATAATTATAAGAAAATATGGAAACAAAATGATGTGCTTTCATTTTTTTCGATATCCTATTTCCCATATTCATCTCGTTTTTTATGAAATTCGGGACAAGTAGAACAAGTAACGTTTGAGCATTAGACTTTTATGATAAATATTAATCAAAGTATTTGAAAACTCCTTCTGGGAGGGCCTCAAGAAGCCCATGAGACACTCTAAGGCCAATCTCAATTGGGCATTAAATATACTGACATGTCACTGTATTGATGAAGAGAGAGATGATGAAAGTTTTATGGGAGTAGAGAAAGTTTCATGAGGATGAAACTCTTCTGCACTGTTTCCCAAATATGAGTATGTTGGAAACTGGGTCAGAAACCCCCACTGAGACTTGCCTGATAAGACTCCTAATATGTCTGCATATTAGGATGTTATAAGGCATATTGAGCCATATTATAATCTTAGCTTAAGTTTTAGTGGAACAAGAATTAGGGAACAAAATAACAACCACAATTCAAATTGAAGAATTTGTTGCTTTGGGAATTCGGTTGCAAGATGTGCATCTACATCCTAGAGTGTGAGATTCCATCACCTAGAGATGGACGACTGATGGGCAGTAGTATTCCACTCGGTTGGCATACAAGGCGCAATTCAAGGCTCCTACTCTAGGCACAAACCAAACTTAATTTGGAAACCACATGCGAAAACAAATACATGCTCTTCACTTGGATTTTAGTGCAAGATAAAATCCTAACCATAGATAATTTGGTGTTACGGGTTAGCCTCACCATGGTGTATGTGTGCTATCTAATGCCCCCCTATCGATGTTTGACCACCGATAGCCTACCACGGGGTCCCCGGCAAGATTGTTCGGGCTTCAACAGTCACGGAACTCGACGGTGAACACAAGAGACAATGATTTATCCTGGTTCGTGCCCTCGATCGTGGTCGAGTAATAGCCCTACGCCCAATCGGCGTTAGCCTTTATGTTAGATTGATTGTGTGTTGTAGAAATCGTGATCTCTCGTCTCTAGGAACCCCGCCTCCTTTATATAGTCAGGAGGTCAGAATCCGAGTCGGTTTACAATGAGAGTTCTTAGTAGGATTACAGGATAATACTACTACTAAGATTACATGGGAAGAATCCTAGTTAGACTAGATCTTCTCTCTTCCTTGCGGGATATCCTGTGGGTCTCGCACCGACAAACCTCCGAGCACTTCATGGTTGAGCTCTGGAAGCCTCGTCTTGTTCTTTCAGGCCTTGCCGAAAGCAGGAACAAGCGTGCCGTCTGAAAGTGCTTTCTTGAGCGAAACCGTAGCGCCTGTGAGATCTTCGCGTGGAGTGTACCTTTTGAAGAAAAAGTACTCCTCTTTGAGTGTAGCCCCCGAGCCTCTTGCTATTTGGTATAAGGAGCGGGAGGGTCTTATCTTGAAATCGCTCTGATCCTTCGTTGAAATGTTCCCGAGCATGTACCCGGGTTCTTTATCAAAAAGAACTCGGATATAGCTCGGTCCCGCTTCTTTGTCATGAGTCCTTGAAGTAGTTTTGTCTTGAAGAAGTTTTTTGGTGACGTGCGCTTTTTCAAGAAAAAAGTGCACTCACTGAGTGTAGCCCCCGAGCCTCTTGCTATTTAGAACAAGGAGCTGGAGGGTCTTGAATCTTATGTTGTTTTAAAATTACTGTCTTGAAGAAGTCTTTCGAGTGATGTGCGTTTTTGAAGAAAAAGTGCACTCACTGAGTGTAGCCTCCGAGCCTCTTGCTGTTTGGAACAAAGAGTTGGAGGGTCTTGAGTCTGATTTGTTCGAGGAACTAAAATCTTCCCCTGTTGTAGCCTTTGAGCATTTATCCGGGTTCTTTGATTCAAAAAGAACTCGGATGCATTGTTCTTGGCGTATTCTCTGGTAGTCTGCTGTTCGTCAGGTGTAGTTGTATAGTGGTGGTTGAGTGTAAATGTTGCATGTTCACGGGTTGTACAGTGTTGGCATATTCTTCCGAATATGCTCATCTTCGAGTACTGTTCCTTCTCGCATGAGTCTTCCATTATTGAGTCCTGTCTTTTCACTGTGTCATTTGTAAGGCTTGTTTCGTTGATACTCCTAGTCCATGTGCGCCGCTCCTTCGATCTATAAATACTCTCCTGGAGTGCTTATTTTCATCCATTGAAAATTTTGTTGAAACCTTCGTAGTCATGAATATGGTAGTTTGTGAAGTAGAGCAGCCCCCGGACATATTTGTAGTTCCTGTGCATCTTGTCGTAGCTAGAGAAAGTCTTGTGATAGGGATTAGAGGTAGACTAATCCTGCAGCGGCATTGTACTTGGAAGTACGTGGTGGTAGTTGGAGGAAATCTTGTGATGTGGGATGCGTTCCTTCATCCAACAGTTCTGGGTTGATCTTCCTTGCCCGCCTCATGATCGTCCGGTGCGCAGATCAACACCGATCCAAAGATCACATCGGGCTTGGGTAGACAGATGCTGCCGACTTCCCTCGATCTATGTTGTCCCGACATGTCATTTGATTTCCGCTTTGGATGCAATCAAGGTCCGTCCTTTGAAGAAAACAGTGTAGCCGAGTGCGATTTGTTCTACCGAGTAGCAATTTGGGACACGTAGTCGTTTCAGAGCCTAGCTGTGTCCGGGTTCCTCTTTGCTACCTTGATTGTCGTAGTACCGAGTTCGTTGGGTCTTGTAAGATGTGTAATCTTCTATTTTTTGAAGCCACTTGTAATGTAAAGAATCTTGTCTTCTGAGTTGTCATTCATTTTTCTGCTGTAATCCTAGTTGTTCATGAGACTCCCGAGTTCTTTCTGTAATAACTGGGTTCTTTTATTCCTTGTGAGATAGCCCTTCATTTCTTCATTGTTGACGGGTTGTTCTTGTAGTAATCTGATAACTCTACCGTGGTGCTGGATGGATAAGTCTGAAATCTGTCCGTTAAACTGTACCGTTGTGTGGATTTGTGCCGTCCATCATTTTAGCTGTGTCAAGAAATGGACCGCTATGCTTCCACACCGTGTTTTTGAACGGCCACGGTGGGCCATTTTTATCGCTGTAAAATCTATTTAAAGACCTTTTATCTTCCTTTTCTTTACTGCCCAACTCTTGCCTTGAAACCCTAGCTTTCAGAAATCCGCCGCCGCCATTGTCGCCGTCACCCGAGCGCCGCCTTCCTAGCTTTGTCTTCCCCAGTGCCTTTTCGCTTCTGCAAGTTCATGGGTAGGAAGAAGGGCACGAACAAGTCCCAGGTAGCCTTCGTGGACGAGGAGTCGTCCCTTTCTTTGATCGAGAACCAAGAGTTCGTGGCCATGAGGGCTGCCTGTAAGGTTTGGCCGACTCGACAACAATCAAGACCAGCTCCGTGAGCTTGTCACGACGACGATCCAGAGCAAGGACATTGCTGAATGGAGAGCTCCAGTGAGCATCGGGTCCCTACTCTAGGTCCCGTGAGATTGTCCTCTTTGTCTCCTTTGTCCGTCTTTGGACTCTGCTCTTCCCGCTTCGCCTTCCTCCATCGATTTTTTAATTATTTTGGGGTTACTTTGAACCATTTTACCCCAATGTTGTCCTTCATCTTTTCTGCTTTTGTTCATCTTTGCGAAACTTTCCTTGAATTCCCCTTCTCTCTCTCTCTTTCGCTACTTCTTTTGTCTCGAAACCCCACTTTGCCAAGAAGACACCAAAGTTCTTGGTGGTCATGGATTCAGTTCGCTAGGGTCTTAAGAGCAAGTTCTTTGACTACGACCGATTGATTCTGTGAGGATTGGCGCGTCAATCGGTTTTTTTACGCCGCCAATCTGATTCCTTCTCTTCTTTGTTCACTCACTGGATCTGGTCCCTTGGTTAATGACCGATGGGATAAGAACCCTGTGACGACGGCTGAGGTTCAGGCGATCCAGCCATTTCTTGATAGGATAAGTACTCTGAAACAGTAGGGCTTGACCGGCTTCGGTATTGTCTTGAGCTTTCTTCATCATCGTGTTCAGCCTCTGAAGGAGCGAGAGAACTTTGGCTTCGAGTACTCTGGGGCTGAGGATTCTTCACGTATGGTCCCTGCCCTTGAGTTGACTGACAAGGAGGTACTCGAGCGTCTCTAGAAAATGTTGAAAGGAGCAAACGTTGTCCCGCTTACTGTCTCTGAGTTCTCTGCCAACAACCCGCCTCCAGCTGTAAGTCATTTTCTGTTCGTGCGAGTACTTTCTGTATTTCTTTTGTTGTATCCATTTTTGCTTAATTTTCCTTGTCTTGTTGTTTTATTCTTTTCGTAGGAATTGGGGCGCAACTTTGTTGACCTGACCCCCCTTGATGTCCCCCCTGCCGTGGTGAATACTGGGGAGAACCTTGCTGGGGCTTCTATAATCAGTAAGTTCCAAATCACCACAGTGTTTCCTAGAGTTTCTTCTGGAGTTGTTGATGTATATGAAGAATATGTTCCTCGTCCAGTCCCTCGAGGTCCTCGTAGTGTCTCGAAGAGGGGGCGAGCGAATGGTTCTTCATCTGATTTACCTGCTTTTAAGAAGTCTTGCCAGCCAAGTACTCATCTAGGTACTCCAGTTATAGGTAGTGTGCTCCTAGGTGAGCATATTAATATGTTTGGTCTTTCTGTTATTTATTTGTGCCATTGACCGAGTTCTTTTCTCTCTGTTTTCAGATGGCGCTATAGCTGTCTTGCTGGAGACTGAGGAAGATGAGGTCGATGATGTGCCCCTCATTACGCGTTGGTGAGTTGTTTACTTGTCTTTGTTTTGTTGAGCCTTTTTTCTTGTTCTGACTTTGTCTTGGCTTTTTTGTAGCAAGCGGTCATTGGGCTCGAGTTCCTCTGGGGCTCCGGCGCCAAGTTCTTTCTTTCGGGCTCCGACTGGTTCTTCTGGGGCTCCAAGATTACCGGTAGTGCCGCTCCCCGTCATGCAGGTGGCGGTGATGTTTTTCTTGCCATCGTTCCCCATGCGAGGTCTTCTTTGTGTTTCTGAAGAAGAAGATAGCCGGGTGAGTGACTTCTGGTTTCATCTCTTTGCTTCTGTTTCCCTTTTCTTTATTCTTATTGGCGAGTTTCTTTATCAACTTTCAGGCCTTCGTCTTCTCTCGACCCTCCGTCGACTTCTTGCCAATCTTCTGGTGTGCCACCGAGTAGCGAGCCTCAGGACTCGGAGCGCACGGTCGGCGAAGTAGTTGTGGAGGTGATTGTGGCCATGGTGTTGGATTCATCTAGGGAGGTAGCCGAGACTTCCCATGATGTGTCCCTGCTCTTACCTTCTCCGCATCAGCCGTCTTCCCCCTCCGCTCCTCTCTCTACTGAAGATGTGGTGCATCAATTTGACGCCACTCATCGGTTGTCAGAGTTGACCGCTTCTTGGGGAGATTTTGCAACCTTTGTAACTTCTTTTGGAGAAAAACTCTAAGTAAGTTTTCTGAAGTTCTTTCTTTGGATGTTCATTTTTCTCCTGTTCTTATGCCTTTTTTCTTTCTTTCTTTCTTCTTGTTCAGTCCTTCTCTTAGGACCACACCGGCTTCTTTTTTTTGTTGGAAACCAAGAAGAAGTTGTCCTCTGAGTTAAGCGCCTTGAAGACAGATCTTGGTCTCTGCCAGGCCGAGCTAGAGGCTGAGCATCAAACGCATCAGAAGGAGGAAAAATCACTTCGTGCCCAGGTAGTTGAGGCCGAGAGACAGAGGGATGCTGCTATCCAGGAGGCTTTAAAGAACTCGGAGGCCATGAAGAACTTGGAAGCAGCGAAGAAAGAGTGCAATGGTATGGCGGGTTCTTTTCGTTTCCTTCTGTATTCAAACTTTCCTTTCTTCTGACTTGTTGTTTGGTGCCTTGTCCAGCTCTCCGAGTTGAAAAGCAGCTCTCAGAGAGTATCGATGAAATGAAGACTCTTGTCCGTTCTAGTCACAAGAAGGCTGAGGAGGCAATTACTCATGCTGAGGAAGAACTTGCGCTTGCTAAGTTGATTAGGCGTGGAGCCGATAGAGATCTTGTGTAGGCTCAAAAAACTATTGAAGACTTGTCTGGTAAGTTGGCAACGGCTACTGAAAACTAGAAAGCTTTGTGGAAATCCTTTTGTTCAGTAGCCGACGCTCTCCGAACTCCAGCGGATGATGGGCAATCTTGGGCTCAGTTAATTCCCCGAATTCCAACTCGTTTTCAAGAGTTCGTGAAGAGGTGCGCCCAACTGTGTACCAAGAATGTCCTGACCTAGGTCCGGGTTCTTGCTCCAGAGGCGCCTTTGTCCAAGATAGCAGAGGAAGCCGATAGTCAAGAGTACATTGATGCCGTTGAGAGGATGGAGCCTGAGGTCGAAGACTTAGCCAGTAGAGTTGTAGATAATCTTAATATTGTTATCTCTTCTCCTGATGATGACGCTTGACGTAATTGACCTTTATGCTCGTGCCTTGTAATATGACATTATACTTCCTTTTGAATGAAGATTTTTTTGTTGATGTCTTCTCTGCCTGGATGCCTTGTTTATTCTTTGGATGAGTTGTCCAAGCGATCAAAGTTATTTGACTTGCCGAGTACTTTGTCTTGCTTTCGTCTTTGCCATGTAAACAACTTTGCATGTTATCTTTGTGTTGACAACCTTTCTTGATCTGTCGAGTGTTTGTCTGGCCTTCGTCTTTGCCATGTAAACAACTCGGTGTAGTCCGTTGTCTTGACGATTTTTCTTGATCTATTGAATGCTTGCCTGGCTCCTGTCTGCGCCGCATAAACAACTCGGTGTGGACCGTTGTCTTGACAGACTTTGTGATCTCAAGTGTCTTCAGTGTAGCCCCTGAGCCTCTTGCTATTTAGAACAAGGAGCTGGAGGGTCTTGACTTAAATTTTTCCTAATCCATGTCCAGGCTTAGTCGTTTTGTTTTTTGGTTCGGGTGTTAGCTTATTAGCTACCCTCATCGGCGGGCTCAAGCATCTTTTCAGCTATTTTGCTCTCGGCCGGTAAGCTCAGGCATATTTTAGTCATTTTGCTCTTTGGTCCGGGTGTTAGCTTGTTAGCTACCCTCATCGGCGGGCTTAAGCATCTTTTCAGCTATTTTGCTCTCGGCCGGTAGGCTCAAGCATGTTTCAGCCATTTTGCTCTTTGGTTCGGGTGTTAGCTTATTAGCTACCCTCATCGGCGGGCTCAAGCATTTTTCAGCTATTTTGCTCTCGGCCGGTAGGCTCGTGCATGTTTCAAATGATTTTGCTCTTTGGTTGGTGTTAGCTTATTAGCTACCCTCATCGGCGGGCTCAAGCATTTTCAAATTATTTTGCTCTCGGCCGATAGGCTCGTGCATGTTTCAAATTTATTTTGCTCTTTAGAAACAACTCAAGGTTAGCCATCATAAGACATATGTTGTCGAAAAACCATCTTTATTGATCATGATCGTTTGATAAGCCATAATACATATTTTGTCGAGGAACACCATCTTTATTGGCCGTGAACGTTGATCTCTTGTGGTTTGTACATGTATTCTCCCTTGAGCTGTTTTCATGCGTAGAATCTTCTTAGTTGGCTGATGTGCCATGTATTGCTGACTTCTTTCTCACCTTCGGTTATTAACTTGTACGTGCCTAGTCTAGTGACTTTTGAGACAATAAAAGGACCTTTCCATGGACTGAGTAGTTTATGGCGTCCGTCAATTTTTTGTATTCTTCTTAGCACTAGGTCTCCGACTTGTAGTGATCGAGGCTGGGTATTCTTGTTGTAGTGGCGTCTTAATCCTTGGAGGTATCTTACTGATTGAAGGGTAGCGTTTACCCTGACTTCTTCTGTAGTGTCAAGTTCTAATCTTCTGGTGTGTTCTGCTTCTCCTTCGTCATATTGTTCTATCCTTGGTGACGTCCAAATCAAGTCGGCAGGTAGTATGGCTTCTGATCCGTAAACTAGGAAGAAAGACGAGTATCCGGTAGCTCTGCTTATTTGAGTTCGTAGCCCCCATACTACTTTGGGTAATTCTTCAATCCATTTTGATCCATAGTCTGCTAGCTCTTCATACAGTCTTGGTTTCAACCCGGCTAGTATGAGTCCATTGGCCCTTTCTACCTGTCCGTTAGCTTCTGGATGTGCGACTGATGCGTAATCTATGCCGAAGCTACAATCTTGTGCCCAACTTTTGAACTCTGTAGCTGTAAAGGGAGAGCCTAAATCTGTGATGATTCGATTAGGCATGCCGAAGCGGTGCATAATATCTTGGATGAACTCTACTGCTTTGGCTGCGCTGTATTTTATGAGTGGTTTGTATTCGATCCACTTGGTGAACTTGTCAATTGCCACGAAGATGTACTCAAAATTGCCCTTTGCTTTCTTGAGGGGTCCTACTTGATCTAGCCCCCAGCAGGAGAAAGGCCAAGCGGGTGGGATGCAGATGAGGTTGTGAGCTGGCACATGAGCTTGTCTTGCGAACATTTGACAACCTTTGCATTTTCTGATAAGTTCTTCTACGTCTTTCAGAGCTATTGGCCAGTAGAATCTGGTGCGGAAAGCTTTGCCGACTAGTGTTCTTGAAGCGACGTGATTTCCGCAGCAACCTGAGTGTATTTCGTCTATGATTTCTTTGCCTTCTTCAAACGAGACACATTTTATGAGTACTCCTGACGATGCAGCTCTTACATACTTTGCCCCCACTAGGGCGTAGTTTTTGCTTCTCTGAACAACTCGGTAGCTTCCTCTTTATATCTTGGCAACTTATTCTCTTTGATATAATCAATAAAAGCTTGTGTCCATGAAATGTTGATTACTAGAATCTGGTTGCCTTTGGCTGTGAGTTCTGGGGTTGTCTCACCGGGTTGTTTGATAGAAGGAGCTGATAACTCCTCTATGAATACGCCGGGTGGGACCTTTGCCCTGTCTAATCCGAGCTTGGCGAGGACATCTGCTGCAATGTTGGAATCGCGCAGGACATGATGAATTTCTAATCCTTGGAAATGTTTTTTGAGTTTTCGGATTTCAGCGCAGTAAGCACCCATGTTTTCTTTGGTGCAGTCCCAGTCTTTGTTGACTTGGTTGATGACTACTGCCGAATCGCCGTATACGAGTAATCGCTTGATTCCGAGAGTAATTGCCACTCGTAGCCTATGAATAAGAGCTTCGTACTCTGCTTCATTGTTTATAGCTTGCCATAATATCTGAAGGACATACTTGAGTTGTTTTCCGTCTGGGGAGATTAGGAGAACGCCCGCACTGGCTCCGCCTAGCTTGAGTGATCCATCAAAGTACATCTTCCAGTGGTCAAGGATTGTATTTGACATAGGTTGTTGAATCTCTGTCCACTTGGCAACAAAATCGGCAAGGGCTTAAGATTTGATTGCTTTCCGCGGGGTGAAATCGATGTTGAGAGCACCGAGTTCAACTGCCCACTTTGATATGCGCCCTATTGCATCTCTGTTATGTAAGATGTCTCCGAGTGGGAAATCATCACCACGGTAATCTTGTGGCTTTCAAAATAGTGGCGAGCTTCGTGTGAAGTGATCAATAGGGCGTAGAGTAGTTTTTTGCACATGCGGTACCGGATTTTTATTCTAACAAAGATTTCACCGATGTAGTATACGGGTCGTTGTACTTTATATACGCGCGCTTCTTCTTCTCTTTCCACGACTATCACCGTCTTGACCACGATGAGAAGTTGCCGAAATGTATAGCATCATGTCTTCATCTTTCTTTGGAGGTGTGAGAACTGGTGAGGATGTGAGGTATGCCTTAAGTTTCTTGAAAGCTTCATTGGCTTCTTCCGTCCACTCGAACTTGTCTGTCTTCTTTAGTAGTTTAAAGAAAGGTAACCCTTTTTCGCCGAGCGTTGAAATGAAATGATTGAGTGCCGCCATGCAGCCTGTTAGCTTTTGCACATCTTTGATGTTTCGAGGTGGGCCCATCTCTGTTATGGCTCGAATTTGCTTGGCGCTTGCTTCGATTCCGTGATGACTGACCAGGAAACCGAGTAGTTGTCCTGAAGAGACTCCGAATACACACTTGTTTGGGTTCAATTTCCACCTCCATCTTTTCAAGTTCTCGAAAGTTTGTTTTAAATCTTCAATCAGTGTATCTGGGTACTTTGTTGTTACCACCATGTCGTCCACGTATGCTTCTATGTTTTTGCCGATCTGATCACCAAGGCACGTTTGGATAGCTCTTTGGTAAGTGGCTCCAGCATTCTTGAGTCCAAACGACATGGTCTTGTAGCAGTAGGCACCGAACGGAGTGATGAAAGATGTCTTGCTCTGGTCTTGCTCTTTTAATGCGATCTGGTGATACCCTAAATAGCAACCGAGAAAGGATAATAGGGCGGATCCTGCAGTTGAATCAACTATCTGATCAATGCGTGGTAGCCCGAACGGATCTTTTGGGCAGTGCTTGTTGAGATCTGTGTAGTCGACACACATGCACCATTCGTCCGTGTTCTTTTTCTGTACTAGAACTGGGTTTGCTAGCCAATCTGGATGAAGGATTTCTCTGATGAATCCAGCCGCCATTAGCTTTGTGATTTCTTTTTTAATCGCTGCCTTCTTGTCAGGTGAGAATCGTCGTAGCCGTTGCTTTATAGGCTTGGAGCTTTCATTGATATCAATTCTGTGCTCAGCCAACTCTCTTGGGACACTTGTCATGTCGACCGGCTTCCAAGCGAAGATATCTTTGTTGTCCCGAAGAAAGTTGGTGAGCGCGAGTTCCTATTTTGCTGAGAGGTGGGCGCTGATGGTTGCTGTCTTGGAGGAATCGCCAGTGCCCATGTCGATTTGCTTGACGTTGACTTCTTTTGGTGGTGCGAGGATGCTGGGCTTTTTAGCCGGTATCTCTAGTTCTTCTTGGCTTATTTCTGCGGCAATAGTGGCTATTTCTTTTCTTCTATTGTCGGCTTGTGCTTTGACTGCAATTTGGATTGCCTGAACATCATAGTCAAAAGCGCGCTTCAAATCACTTCAAAGAGAAAGGACACCGTTAGGTCCTGGCATCTTAAGCAGTAGGTACGGATAATGTGGTATTGCCATGAATTTTGCTAGCGCTGGGCGCCCGAGGATTGCATGGTATGATGAATCGAAGTCCGCAGCCTCAAACTTGATGAACTCTGTACGGTAGCTCGAGGGAGTTCCAAAAGTAACGGGTAGAGTAATTTGTCCAAGTGGCATGGCTGCCTTGCCGGGTACTATGCCATAAAAAGGTGTACTTGTTGGTGTAATCATCCCGATGAGTTGCAGTCCCATCTTCCTTAGCGTTTCTGAAAAGATGATGTTGAGTCCGGCTCCCCCATCGATTAGTACTTTGGTGACAGTCATACCGGCAATAGTTGGATCTAGAACCAGTGGGTAATGGCCTACGTTTCCCACGCTAGTCCATTGGTCTTCTCTGAAAAATTGGAATGGATACTGTGACCAATTAAGATATTTTGGAGTAGCCGGTTCTGCTGCCATGATAGTTCGTAGTGCTAATTTTTCTTGATGTTTGCTTCTAGAATCTGGGGCCCCAGAGAAGATCACTGCTACCGTCCCCCTGGATTTTTGGAATCCCTTGTCTTCGTTGTTGTCCTCATCTTTTTTCTGATTGTCTTCTTTAGTGTTCTCCTTACTATCTTTTCTTGTGTATCGATCATTGAAGGTGTAGCAATTTCCGATGGTGTGCTTCCCATTAGGGTGCAATGGGCAACGTATGTTTTCGATGTCGTCATATCTTCTGGGTTTGGAAAACTTCTTTGATTTGTCAGCCATTGCCATGGTGTTGTCTGGTCTATGTTTTCTTTCCCGATGTCTGCTATTTCGATGATTTTGCTTATCCAGGTTGTCTCTGTTGCTTCTATCCGGGAACCTCTCTCGTGTCTTCTCTTCTGTAGTAATCATCTTTTCTACTGTTCGTCTGAATTCTTCATTGTTTCTCGGATTTTCTTTGCAGAAGTCTTGAAATTGCCACCTAGCCATGATTCCATGAGAGAAAGCTTCAATTACTTCTCGTTCTGTGATGTCATGCACTTGAGCTCGTAGTTCGCCGAATCGTCGATAGTAATCTCTGAGACTTTCACCTTCATTCTGCTTGAGTCCTTTTAACTCTGCGTGGGTGATCAGGTGTGTAATGATCCCTACGAAATTTTCACAGAAAGCTCTTTGCAAGCCCTCCCAATTTCTGATTGATCCTGGATTCAATTTGTCGAACCATTGGAGAGGCATGGTTTCTAGGGCCATGGAAAAGAACAGGGTCTTGATATCGTCGTCTCCTCCGGCTAGTTCAATTGATTGCGAATATATCCTGAGCCACTGCCTTGGTTCAGTTTTGCCATCATACTTAGAGTGGTTGGACGGTTTGAACTTGTGAGGTAGTCGTATTGACGCAAGTCTGTTTGCAAAATAGGGGAATCTATCGTGCGTTTCGACTTCTTTGAATTCCGATTCAGCGCCTCCTTCTGGCCAACTGTTGTTTTGATGAGAGTAATTCTGCGAGGCCATCTGGGCAGGCGCCCTGCTTCTGATCTTTCTTGGTTGTTCAACTCGGTGGCTCTGACTATGGTCCCTTCTACTTTATCTGTTATGACTTCCACTTGGTCCAAGTCTCTCGAAAGCGGACTTTCTTTGATTTTGATCTTCTTGCCTATGGGTCATTGATCTGGCGAGTAGTCTTGAGTGGGTCCTTTCTTCATGCGTCCTCAGGGCTGCTGACCGGAGAAAGTCCCAGAGCTGTTCATGTTTTTCACTTGGATGTGAGGTCGCTCTGAGTTCTTCTAATGCTTCTCGGATCTTATCGTAGGGCGTACTTGCCATGCGTCTTTCTTCGACTTCTCGTTGTGATTTTCTTCTGTCGTACTCGGCCAACTTTGACTCATATCTGATCCAAGCTTCCTTGCGCTGCCTAGCACGATGTTGGCGTCCTTGCTTCAACTTGTTTTTTCTTTCTCTAGCTTGTTTCTGATTCTCGGTCTCACCATCGTAGCCCTGGGCAAAGGGTGATATGTTGGATTCTGATTCATCCGATGACCTGACATCGGGCGCTTCTGGGGGGACCAATGGTGATCGAGGACAGTGAACCATGAGTACTTCCCGTGCGTGAACTGTTCTATTATTGGCGTTAGTTTCCACACTGTCGGAGTTGCTGATAACTTTAGTAGAGGCCTCGAGGTCGCAGATCGAATCTCCTTGGTAGGGTAGAATTGCCGTTGTCGTCGTGTCGACCAGTCGGGTACTGCTATCATCAGGAGCAGAGTCCGGCCAGTGGACGATGCAGTCTTGAGATGTTATAGCTAGTATGAGACCTTCCTGAGCTCCCTTCAGTGGCATTCTAAGCACCGGATCGAGGAATCCTCCGGGCCGTGTCTGATAAGATGTTGCCATGTTGTGGAATCCGAGCGAAAAAGGATCCGACTTCTTGAAAAGATTCTGCGTGTACTCCGAGTTGTATTCTTGATAGGTCAGGGCCGTGTTCTTAAGCCCCATTGGAAAAGAACTCGGTTTCCCAAAAGAACTCGGATAAGACTCTATCTCAGATGCGGAGCCTGAATTCGAGTCGGATGCACAAAGCCGTGAAACATGAGTTGAATCGGACATCATGAGCTGCGCGAATCTTCCGGAGATTTGATCTGTCGTAGTCGCCGAAATAGAATAGTCTTCATGGTGATTCGAATCTTCGAGGAGACGGCTTTGGAGCTTGCCATTGTCGTCCGCCTCGCAGATCTATGAGCCAAGATGAAAGTTGATCTCATCGAGAAGATCATGTCTGTCGAGGTCCATCGAGCTCTCTTGATGCAAATTCGCCAAAGCCCCTACACGGCGCGCTTAGTCGTCGATGTTTGACCATCGATAGCACGCCACGGGGTCCCCGGCGATATTGTTCGAAGCTTCAAGATATGCGGAACTCGACGGTGAACGCAAGAGACAATGATTTATCCCGGTTCAGCCCCTCGATTGTGGTCGAGTAATAGCCCCATATCCCAAATGGCGTTAGCCTTTATGCGTTGGATTGATTGTGTGTTGTAGAAATCGTGATCTCTCGTCTCTAGGAACCCTGCCCTCCTTTATATAGTCAGGAGGTCAGAATCCTAGTCGGTTTACAATGAGAGTTCTTAGTAGGATTACAGGATAATACTACTACTAAGATTACATGGGGAAAATCCTAGTTAGACTAGATCTTCTCTCTTCCTTGTGGGGTATCATGTGGGTCCCGCATCCCCCCCAGAGACCGAAAGACACCTTTGCTTGTAGTGCCCTTTGCCCATATGATCTGGAACCATTCTAACCTGGATCATCTCGTGGGTGAGGTTGATTGTGCTTTTGGATATGAGCATCACAATTAGTGGTTGGTGGGAGAAAACACCAGTGAGATCCCAAAAGACAAGAGGTGCAATTTTAATGGTATGACCATCTATATAATGTGTGATATTTGGAAATAACATAATCGAAACATCTTTGACAGTATGTCCCAAACAAAAGGTAGCCCTAAAAGTGAAGGAAGACATTTCTTAGTGCAAAAGCGGTTTTAATAATCCACCCTAATTTTTGTTTTCTTAGCTTAGTGTATCCTTGTGTTCAGGGGAGGTTTCTCAGCCTTTGGGGTTTTTTTCATGTTTTAGTGTTGTAGTCTAGAAGCTGGCCATTGCCTCTCTATTGTTTTTGGGTTGTTTGTATCTCTCTATCTAATTGAAATGTACAGCTCCTGTCATTTGCGTTAAAAGAAGTTTCCAATTCTTGTCTGTATTTGTTTGTTTTCATATTCCGAAATACTTATCTTGTTTTCATTTCCATTTTTGTTTTCGTAGTCAATTGTGGAAACGAAAATGATTAAGCTTGTTTATCCCTACCAATTTGGTTTGACACTTTTTCTCGGTATACTACAATTTGCACATACCCACTTGATTATATCGGATCGGATACCAGTATCCGACGCGTTTGGGCCGATTTGGATACGGCCCAACTTACCTCCCGGCTCCCAGGCCTCCCGCACAGCCACACCGCACAGCACGCCCGACGCACTCCGCCCGGCGAACAGCGAGCGGCGGCCGGCGGCGACGTAGTCTGGCGGCACCCCTCCCAGATCCCGGCCCCTTGCAGTTGCAGCCTGGTGCCCCTGCTCCGCGCATCGCCAGGCGCCTCACCATCAAATCGGCCAGCGGGAGGCAGCTCCTTCATCCCAGCAGGATTCAATCATCAGCGAAGTAACTGGTCACTTCAGGAAGGAGGAGCACGAGCGGAGCACAAGGCGGCCATGGCGGACGAGGCGGAGCTCGCCGCGGACCAGCACGTCCGCTACATCGTCACCGTGGAGAAGGTAACGAGCGCGGCCACCCCGCCCTTCCCGCCCCGCGTCCCCTCGACTCCTCCCTCCGCTTTCCAACGCCCGCTGTTGTCGTCGGCGCAGAAGAAGGACTCGTTCGAGTCGCTGGTGATGGAGCACATCCGCCTCAACGGCGCCTACTGGGGCCTCACCACGCTCGACCTCCTCCACAAGCTCCACGCCGTCGACGCCGCCGAGGTCGTCGACTGGATCATGTCCTGCTACCACCCCGAATCTGGTACCTCACCCCTCGCCCAAATCCTCGCTCTGTTTTTTCTCCCCCCGGTGAATTGGACTGTGGAGAATTAGGTTTGATTCGTATGTGTGGTCTGCTTGGGTTGTATGTGGTTGCACAGGCGGATTTGGAGGGAACGTTGGGCATGATCCGCATGTCCTCTACACGCTTAGCGCCGTGCAGGTCCTCTGCCTCTTTGATCGGCTCTATGTACTTGACGTCGACAAGGTTGCTGATTGTATCCTTTTTCCCAGATTTTGAATTGGGTTCTCATGTCCTAGTGAGCAAAGCCAGTTCTGCAACCTTGGTTTTATTATTAAAGCTCACTGAACTTGAAATCCAGTTCGTTTTCCTTATCTAAATCATGCCAGATGTCGCCGGACTGCAAAACAAGGATGGATCGTTTTCTGGCGATATTTGGGGTGAAGTTGACACTAGGTAAAAACCTTTTATGTGTTGCCACTTTCGAGTTCCTAGCATAACAATCCATGTGAGATAGTAATTAAAGTTTTGAACTTATTGCTTTTTTTTAATTTCTGTATATGTAGGTTCTCATATATTGCCCTATGTACCTTATCATTACTGCACCGTCTGCATAAAATCGATGTGCAAAAAGCTGTAGATTTCGTTGTTAGCTGTAAGAACTTGGATGGTGGATTTGGAGCTATGCCAGGAGGGGAGTCTCATGCTGGACAAAGTATGTCTTACCTTGACTTCACCTGAAAATCTGCTTTGTGGTATTTCTGAGTGCAACTGGAATTTAATCTATTGTTTCTAGAGGATGCTTTATCAAGGAATAAGAATAGGCAAACTGGTTATGGAATGCAGTAGACTTTTTTTTCAAAGGAATATTACTGCATTTTTTTACATGTAATCTGATTACATGTAAAATACCGGGCGTGATCCCTGATCACATGGCCCCGTTCGCTTCGCTGAAAAAACAAGCCGAAACACTGTCTAGCTGATTTGTTGCGAGAGAAAAACACTGTTCCGGCTGAAAAAACAAGCTGAAAAAGACGGATTATAAGAGAAGCGAACAGGGCCTTTGATTATTGATGAAATTTTAATTGACCTATTCTAGTATCACCATAAGACTAGCTGCCTAGTAGCTTGAAATTAGCTTTGCTGGATGTGATTACTTCCATGCTCAAGTATTTTCTGCAAGCTATTGCTTTAACAGTGGTTCAGTTAACCTGAACACCATATACATTTGCATGCAGTATTTTGTTGTGTCGGCGCACTTGCAATCACTGGGTCCCTGCATCACATTGATAGAGATCTCCTCGGATGGTGGCTCTGTGAGCGCCAGTGTAAAGACGGAGGACTTAATGGGCGGCCTGAGAAACTAGCTGATGTGAGGTTTACTTTGTTATAAGTCATGTATGCTTTGCATTCTTCAATACATGTTGCCACTATGGATTTAATTGAACCATTCCAAATTCTCAAGGTTTGCTACTCATGGTGGGTGTTATCAAGCCTAGTAATGATTGATAGAGTGCATTGGATTGACAAGGAGAAGTTAACAAAATTCATACTAAACTGTCAGGTAACTGTTTATTATTCCCACTACTGCCATGTGGATAACCGTATGTCCCTTGACTTATAAATATTGGTTCCAACTCTTCTCATTCATGTTGATCGGAAGGACAAAGAGAATGGTGGCATTTCAGATAGACCAGATAATGCAGTCGATATCTATCACACATACTTCGGAATTGCAGGTGCTGCTTTTCTTCCCATACTGTGGTACTTTTATCATAAGAATCTTTGTGTGGCACGTAAATGGATTAGAATTATGAACTCTTTGCTGAATCTGTTAAAACCTCTCTTGCAAGCAGGACTTTCATTAATGGAGTACCCTGGTGTGAAGCCTTTGGATCCTGCCTACGCACTGCCATTGGATGTTGTCAATCGGATTTTCTTGAAAAAATAGAACATTCCATCTATTTTGAGATATGCTCAGATAACACTGTCAAATGTGGGCGCTACTTCACGGAATCACAGTAGTTAGCTTTGACGGACAAATAGCTGAGGTGTAGAATCAATTTTACATGGAAACAGGAACATGTTTGAATATCATAATAGCACATCTTGGACTTTTTTTTTTGAGCGTCGACCATACATCGGGTCTGAAGTCGTACCGTTTAACTACCACAAACATTGGCTGTGACCGCTTCCTAAATTTGTGCTTAGCTAATGTTTTTCTAGCATTTGCCACTTGCCCTGTTGAATGTTTCATGTATGTTGTGTTTTGCCAGTTGATCTGATTCTCTTGTTCAAGTCGCAACATTTTGTGTTTGATGACACACTAGTCATGAGCTATATATGTATGAACAGTAGACTTTTGTTTCTAAATGAAAAACAAGGTTAGCCACGCCATCTCAGTGGGCATAGTCTGACACACAACCTTCAATGGCTCGCCATATCATAAGGAAGCAAACGTTTTCAAGGCAGAAGGCTCAAATTTCAGTGAGGACTAAAAATATTTGCACAAAGCCTTTGGCTCCAAAGCAAAAACGGTCAGGCGCAAACAAGGCTCGCCACAAGGGAAAAGGCTCAAATTTCAGAGAGGACTGTTCTAAAAAAAAAAGTGAGGACCAAAAACATTTGCACAAAGCCTTTGCCTCCAAAACAAAAATGGCCAGGCACAAACAACAAACTCATGTAAGAATCTTCTGATTCAGATCGACATGCCTTGGTAGAACATTTAACTAAATAACATTTGATAACGCTCGAAGGATCGTTACAGCTCAATACACAGGAATTCAGGGCGAAACCTACAATAGAGCTACAAATTTACCAGATGCAATTCTCTTCCTACTCAAGCTTCTGATTTATACTACATAAGAGCTACTCAGAGAACGAACGCTACTGAAAGTGCAAATTGCTACATCCTTCCCGGGAGGCAGTTTGCCAATAATGGTATATGCCTGGAATTGGTCAAGAGGATGCAAACTGCAAACTCATTTCCAAGGCATGCTTGACAGGAACGGCGGTTGGTTATTATTGCTAGCAGCCATGCCTTGATGCAGTGGTGGTGGGCTTCCAGCGCCACCAGATGACTCGCTCAATGTACCTCTTGAAGGAGGGCTGTTGGGTCTCATCCCGGTTGTCGGAGTGACTTTCAGTGGCACTGATGTGGGGTCTGAAGGAGCATGCTTTTTTGGCTCTTTTTTGCCTCCAGAATTGAAGCTTCCCAGTACTATCTGCAGAGAATATATGCAGAGATAATCAGCATCTTTGTCTTGAGTACACATGTACAACAGACCAATAAAGTAAGGCAGTAGAAATTACACAGTGATTTCAAACTTTTAGGATATGAAACCCACTTTGGAGCACTACATTTAGAAAACGAGGGAATGCACGAAAATTGCACTGGAGATATACTGTTTCTAATAAACTACTGCAAGGGAGAAAAATAATATACCTGAACTGGTGAAGCTGCTATGAGAAGTCCTGCAACTCCACCACCCAACAGACGACCATCAGGGCCAGCCAGTGACACACTGAGCCCTCCAGTTCGACTACGCTGACCACCATTCTCCACTAGGAGGAATGACCCTGACAGTGATAGTATCTCGAATCGACCCTAAGGAAAAAAAATATCATTTGTTATTCAAATATATACATTGTACAGTGATTACGTCTGCAACTAAACCAGAAGTTTCCACCTCTCATGATAAAATCATAATATCTAGAACCCAATTAAGAGCTTTAGACAATATTTCTATTTCACCGAGAAGAGAAGTATGTTAGCTTCCACTGGCCATAAGCACAAACCTCGTATGTTACAGTTCCACCTGATGTAGCAGTCTGACGGTTGCGTCACATTTGATATGGCACCCACATTTGCTGAAAGAACACAAACTGCACGTGTTCCATGCTGAGAAAACGACATAATCTTTGATGACACGTCCTGAAAAGAAGAGTGTGTTTTGTTATATTTCAGAAAACACTAAAAAAGGGCGCACTCTAGGTCAGCAGAGAGCTCCCGCCTCATGCGGGGTTTGGGAAAGGTGTCAGTGGCAAGCCTTACCTCGCTTTGTGCAATGCGAGGAGACCGCGACTCGAACCCGGACCTTCCGGTCACTGGCGGTAAGACTACCGCTTACACCAGGCCCGCCCTGAACCTTGAAATTTGCTTTCATTAACAGTCACAGATCCAGAACTCAACACCTTAACACTGAAATAAAAAGAAATGCTATGCAAATACCACTAATTAGCAAAGCTACAGCAACTGAAATTATTTGACATCAAACATCATATTAATGAAAGATACAAACATGAAGGTTAAACAATAATGCTATAAAGTGGCAATAATATGCACAAGCCAAAACTGGGAGGGCAAAACTTGAAATGTTCCAAACAATCAAGAGAAGAATAATCAGTTACCACAGTACAAAATGTCAAGAATTTAGTTTACACTCCCATCAGCACCACATGATGGAAGACATCTAAGCATAATGTGTTAGCTCAGTTGGAATTGCTTAGTGCTTCAAATTAAATGTCTGAATGAACAATTTGGCAATTCAACTTATTGACGGAATAACAAACCATACATTTTTTGTTTTTTGTAAAAGAGGTTCCATAGTGGGAACATTATATATAGAAAAGTAGAGTGAAAAGAGAAAGTCCAAAAGAATGTAAACATGTGCAAAGAATCCAGGAAGAATAAAAGCAAGAACATATTCTGACAATAAAACAACAATCAACATGTTCAGATGCAAGATAGCGTGTTATACCTCCCCAGCTTGAACTGTAATAACATGAGGTGTAAATCCAACTCCTGATGACCCTGCAAGATGATTTCATGTTAGGGCTAGTTATGCTGAAATCATCAACAGAAAAAATGAGTCAATGTACATCAGCTTTGCAGGACTTAGAATAACTAGCAGCATGCTTCATAAGTCAGCAGAGAAATAACCAACATGCCACCACTCTCAAAAACGAACACGTGGTAAATTGTATACTGAAATAACTGAGGACAAATAAGTCCATCCACAATTTATAGTTTTATGCAGTTAACTAATTAAAGCTAGAAGGGTAGTATAACCAGTACATACTTCAGCTCACCATGAAGCAGATTCAAATTCTAAAGGACAACGGCACTTGAGCTAGTTCAATCAGCCTGTTCGGCTGGGCTTATACGATCAGATATCGATCGTGGATTATAAGTTTGGAACAGTATTTTTCTCTCACCAAACCAGTCAAACCAGCCAGCAAGAAAATAATCCACGATCGTTTATGATTAAAACGAACAGGCTAAGCTCAATAACAACTTTATCCTGATATATCATGCTGAAACTATACCAAAACCAAAACCTTACCAAAACCTTAAAATCAGTGTAAATGATAGGAGTAGAAATTTTACCAGCGGCATTCACACGCGGCTTGTTGGTAGAACCCTTAGGCCGGCCCCGCTTCTTAAATCCATCTGGCGACACCACCAGCAGAGAGCTCGCCGGATTTAACCCAGCCGGTGAAAACGGCCCGTAAGAACCCTGCCCTGTAGCCGTCGACCCGTAGCCGCCGACGCAGGCACCAATGTTAGCGCCATGGGCCCGTCGGGCCCGTACTTTCTTGGTCGCCCGCGCTTCTTCTTGGCCACCGGCTCCCCCATGCCCGGTGCAGCTGACGCACCATTGCCACCAACGACCGTCGCCGCGGACATGCTAGCCCCGTGGGCTGCGCCCTGCGGCTGGTAAGACGGCGTCGTAGGCGAGGAGTTAACCGGAGCGTACACAGCGGTGCCGTCCGCGGTGTACGCCATGCGCACGCTCTGCATGGCGGCGGACGCCGGCGGCCCAGGCGCCGGCGCCGGCGGGCTCTTTGGCATACCGAATAGATCCCTCCCCGCCATCAGCCCTTGCTCGGACCTCACCTCCATGGCGGACCACCACCCGTTTCTTGACTAGAACTCAAATCTGCAATCTTTAGCCACTGGAAAGAGCTCACAAGCGCTCAAGTGAGGTCAGGACTAGGGATTGCGAACCTGCAAAAAAACCCGTAAAACCCTTCACTCCTTTCACGCGACAAACACACAGTTTTACGGCACAGGCAGATTTCTCGAAGAAATGGAAGATGGGAATAAGTAGAAATGAAAAGAAAAGTAAATTACTGGCGGAAATGGGAGATAAATAAAAAATGGGCAAAGGAAATGGTAAAAGGTCCAAGAAAAGGTAGGTTTAAAGACCAACAAAGCACATAAGCTGCAGATCCCCACTTTTGCCCGGATTTTGCAGGGGGGATACCCAACAAATCACCAGAATTTCTGACCCAACAGTTGGAGAATGAAGAAAAAAAATATGAGTTCAAAAGGATGAGCAAGTTCCAGACCGGAAGATCATGAGCTAGGAGAAGGCATCACACTAGCACCACAGACGCACGCAAGGAGATGAACAGATTAAGATAAGGGAGATTTCAGCTAACCTAGAACTCATGGTTTCTTGCTAAATGGCCTCCAATTTATCTCTCCTTTTTCCTCTTTTCCTCACCTCTCCAGTTCACACGGGCTCTTTCGTTTTCGCAATTAACAAAAAGGTTTTTGTCGCAGAAAACGAAAAATAGGAAGCAGGTAAGTAAAGCACGCCAAAATTGCCTCGGGAGATTTATTGCTGTAGCAGATAAGAAGGGAAGAGGAGGAGATGGATCACGGATGCGGCGGTCTACCTCATTTGACCCCAGCACTTGTGCTATTTACTTTGAGATCCTCCTTTGCATATTGACCAATATGGGCTTGTTTGGCTCTAATAAGTCTCCCCCGTCCCAAGGCAACAACATGGTCCTAAGGCCGCCTCTAATGATCAAACATAAAGACAGTTGAATTAATTTTTAATCATCAAATAATATGAAAAGAAGAGATTAATTTCGATCGTGAGTGATAGTCTTGCACATTTCACGACGCATCTCTCTCATAGCACGATGTTCAAGACTACTTGTTACAGTCGTCCTGTTCTTCGACACTACTTCAGCAGTACTGTGTTTTCCTCTCACAATAATCAGCATAAGCATTATCATAAGCCAAATTTCAGCGAAATGAACAGGGTATCTTTTTCATGTATATTTATTAACTTAGAGCTAGTGCTAGCTCATAAGTGTCTAAAATCGAACGCCTGGGTTGCTTCACATGTTTGGCAAATGTCTTAGTAGAAAGCAAACAAAAACTATCTAGATGATTTATGTGTTGTTTTTCTTTGTTTGGTTTACACAGGGTGGTTGTGGCTGATTGACCTAAGCAGCATCTATTTGACCGATCATTACCAAGTAATAAGCTAAGGCCCTATTTAGTCCATGAGAGAGTTAGCCATGCCACACTAGTGCAGTAGGTCAGAGTCTGGTTTAGCCATAGCTTCAGGTAGCCAAATGTGCGGCGATGTTTCATGTCTTGAGGTGATGTCGTTCCTTGCAAAAATGTGGCGCTTGTTATGCTTCCGCGCTTTTGGAGTAGCCGACGCTATGGCGTGTTATGGTTCTGCTTAAACCAAACACGCCCTAAAACAATTGAAATGAAACACTAGATCATTGAAAGAAACATGAGCTTCTTTGCCTTAAGAACACTTTATACCTTGTTTGGATGTAGATATTGGAGCCTAGAATTGGGAATTGGAATCATGTTTCTTGAATTCTGCTGTTTGGATGTTCATGGTATTGAGATTTAGAATTGCAACCCCAATACCTTGGTATTGGACTAGAACTAGGATTGACCTCTCTCAATACAGAGGGGTAAGGCTCTGTATTGGCTGGAATTGTCTGCTCTCTCTCCCCCGACCTGATGCGACATCGCCCTTGCGCCCCTGACCCGACGCGACCGCCCTCGGGCCCCCTTGAAAGGTCCTTGTTTGGTTTTGGTAATTGAGTGATAACCTATGTGGACTAATATGTGTTTATATGAGATACACAGGTGATTAGTCCATAAGTACATGTGTGTGAGCAACATATGCCATGACGGTGAAGATGGTTTGGATATGTTGCAAGGCTCACACATGTGATGAAGGAGCTCATTGCATATGAGACATGATATTAGTCATGTGACTAAGGTGGAGAAGATCAAGACAAGACTTAGCTTGATGGACCAGTTGCAAGCATGAATGGCAAGTTGGAGGCATTAGAGCGATGGACCGTTTGGCGGTGAAGCTTGAGCAAGACTTGGCGCCGATGGACGAAGGCAACGGTGAAAAGCAAGTGAGGTCGAGATCGATGAACCAATATGGTCACGTGATGATATGAAGTGGATCATATCATTTGGTGATTGGTTGGTGCATGTGTTGCATCAATAATGGAGGAGTTGGAATGGAATGCGCAAGGCAAAGGTATAACCTAGGGCATTTTATTTCACCGGTCATAGGTTGTGTAGAGAAGTGCTTGACCGGGTTTAGGATAGATGGCCGTACTATCAAGAGGGACAAACTTGTTTGCATATCAGTCATCCAGTGTCACTTGAGTGATCTAACTTTGCATCATTGCTAGGATCGAGTGGCGCGGCAAGTTATGTGGTTAACTCCTTGAAAAATGTTTGTGAAAAGCTAACACGTGCACAAGGTGTTGTACATTTGGTGGTGTTGGCACATTTGCAAAGAAGAAGTTGGTGAAGAGAAGGAGTTGAATGCGCTGGTCATGGGGTGACCGGACGCGTCCCAGATCTCGACCTAAGGCGGTAGTATTCTGACGTGGATCGGTCGACGGCGTCCGATATTCTCGCCAAAAGGGCGAGTTGCTTGAGGTGATCGGACTCGCTCGTCAGCGATGACCGGATGCCGAGCAATCACCGCTTAGCGTCAGTCGTGGTGACGTGGGCGCAGTGTTGGTCCGAGAGGATCGGGGATAGGGCACGCTTTCGCTGCCACACCGGACGGGCGCGTCGTCGGTCAGAGTTGAGCGGCTCGAGCTATCTCGACTCGACCGGACACCGCCTCTCTGCGTTCGATCACTTCACCGTAGTGTGTCCGGCGCGCCACGTTAGAGCGTGTCGAGAGGGTCGTTGGGCGGCAATGGCTACTTCGCTTGAATGGGACACGTGGCGGTCAAGCGTTGATCGGATGCGCAATGACGGGACGCCAGCGTCAAAGGTGCACGACCTACGATCCGGTCATCCCAAAATCTACCCAAAGAAGGGTAACGGCTATTTTAGCCCATTGGGCTATAAATTGAAGTGTTGGTCGGCCTTTGGCGAGAGCTAAGCACCCTTGAGCCTTGGTAGTTTGTGTAGGTGTGCATGGGAGCCCTCTAACTCACTTGAGCTTGATAGTGTTCATTCGATCGAGTGAGTGAGTGATTCTAGTGCGATTGCATCATGAGGTTGCATCGAGTGGCACTAGATGATCGAGTTGCAAGCCGGTGGTGCTTGTTACTCTTGGAGGTTGCCACCTCCTAAATGGCTTGGTGGTGATCTCCATTGAAGCACGTAAATAAGATTGTGTAGTGCTCCTAGAAGTGATTGTGAGAGGGATTGTGCCTCATCTCAAGGAGCCACGAAGAGCAACTCTAGTAGAGCGAGACGCTAAGGGGTGACAAGTGGTCCGGCCGGTCAAGTGCTAGATCTTATGGTAAGCACTCCACGTGGGAGAGTGTGACTTGCGGGTCACCACTAGCAAGAGGACCGACGGCAACCTTGGAGTTTGTCTCAACGGGGACTAGCGTGTTGGCAAGCACGTGAACCTCAGGATAAAAATCATCGTGTCATCTTTGTATTCTCGTTGTTTTGCATCCTCATTACACAAGCTTGTATTTACTTCATTTACATTGTGCTTGTGTAGTTGCTTTGTAATTAGTTAGCTTGTGTAGCTTGCTAGTTACCTTCTTGCTTGTGTAGCATAGAAGTAGTCCCTTAAGTGACTAATTCGGTTTAAGTAACCTTGTTAGTCACATTGCTTAGTTTGTGTAGCTAAGAAATTTACGCTCTATAATTTAGCTTGTGTAGCCTTGTTATTGAGCATTGCTAGTGAGTTTAGGTGGCTTTGTGCTTTTGCTTACTAGCATGTTAGGAGCTCCCTCGTTGCTTGAAGTACTAGTGGCATAGGTTTGTGCGACCTTACTTCTAGAATTGGTTAGGTGAGCTCTAGCTAGCCCGACACCTCTATTGCCTAATTAAGATCTTTATAAGGTGCTTGTGAACTTCGATAGAGGGGTGTAGTCTTGGTTAGATCAATTTTTTTAATTCCGCATTTGTTTCGGTTAGCCGACGCGATTAAATTTAGAAAGGACTATTCACCCCATCTAGTTCGTCATCTCGACCCTACACGTGGTATCAGAGATAGGTCTCTCATTTGTGGTCTTTACCGACCTGAGAGGATGGCGACTTATGGGCTAGATGTTGACTGTCCACATATTTTTTATGGCACACACTTTGCACGGTGAAAACATTGGATGATATGCAATTTCAAGTTTATTTGCCCTCAAATATGGTGGATGGTGGATGTAGGCTTTTCTCATATGTTGGATGAAAATAATCTAACTCAAGCACAAGAGAAATGCCTAGATCTCGACACCCAAGCTATTGACATCATGTATAGATCTTTGGATGATAGCATATTTAGAGAAATCATTGACTTGAAGACCGCCTATGAGATTTGGAGTTATCTCACTGAGAAATATGGGACGGTCTTCGATGATGATGATGAGCCCAAGAAAGAGGCACATGAGGATGTTGAGCATTACCACAACTTGGTGATTGTGGAGGATTGCTTCACCTCATGGTCAAGTGATGATGATGATCATACTACCACAAGATCACTTGACAAGGTTGATGATGATGCCACAAGTGTTGCACATGAAGATTCTACCTTAAGCACACTTGGTAGTGATCTTGATGATGTTGATTCATGCTCAAGCTATGATTGTGATGCTACTACAAGCTCTCCAACTACATCACATTGCTTCATGTCATAAGGTGACACCAAGGTATCAAATGATAATGTGGTTGATCATATTGATTCATATGACGAGCTTGTGAGTAGACTTGCTAGCATGACCATGTCTTTAGAAAATGAGAAAGCTAAAACAATGAAATTGGAAAATAAAAACTCATTTCTAAAGAACTCTTGTGAAGAACATAAGAAATTACTTGGTATTCTTAAATCTTCATATTGTGAGCTAAAATTGAATCATGAGACACTACTTACATCTCATAAAGAATTATTAGAACAACATGCTTCTCTTATTAAAGTGTTTACAAAGAAACTTAAAAATAATGAGAACTCATCACATGGATCAAATGATAAATTACAAAATATTGCTAACCCTTGTGATGTAGGCAAGAAACATGTATCCACCTCTTGTGATGATTTATTAGATATGCCATGCTCTTCACATATAGATGTTTGTTCTACTTCTATGTCTTGTGAGACTAACCTTTTGAAGGAGAACAATGAGCTCAAAAATAAAGTGAAGAATTTGAGTAACAAGTTAGAGAGGTGCTACAACACCAAAGTCACCTTTGAGCATATGATGAAGAATCAAAGAAGCTATGGTGACAAGAGTGGCATTAGTTT
This sequence comes from Miscanthus lutarioriparius, assembly GCA_904845875.1. NCBI lineage: Eukaryota > Viridiplantae > Streptophyta > Magnoliopsida > Poales > Poaceae > Miscanthus > Miscanthus lutarioriparius. The sequence continues at coordinate 96,141,012 of CAJGYO010000007.1, read as the reverse complement.
CAACAAGAGCAACATCAAAGGAAAGAGATGGGAAAAGAAAAGATATGAAAGAGAGATGAAGAAGCAAGAAAAAGAGAAGATATCTCATTTTATGTGCTACCGGTGCCATGAAGTGGGACATCTTGCAAATGCTTGCCCCAACATAGAAAAGCTCAAGTTGAAGAAAGAGGAAGAGAGGCTCAAGCATGTCAAGTGCTTCAAGTGCCGCACTTGGGGTCATTTCACCTCAATGTGCCCAACCAAGCAATTGGTGAAGCAATAAGAAGAGTCTCAACCAAAGCCACAAGTTGAGCAAGAAATCAAACCCCAAGTTTAAATTCAAGTCAATCATGAAAATGGTGGTGACATAGGGAAGAAGATGAAGAAGACAAGAAGAGGAGGAAAAGCAAGGCATCCAATGCTTATTTAAGATATCAAGATAATGAGCAAAGATCAAGAGAAGGGAGATTTGGCTCACATCAAGTGCTATACATGTGAAGATATGGGACACTTTGCCTCGAGGTGTCCTACCAAGCTTGAGAAGAAGATTCAAGCAAAATTGAAGAGGCAAGACAATGAGAAGCAACACATGAGTAAGGAAGAGAAGGCTCAATCAAAAGAAAAGTGCTACTCATGTCGAGAAAGGGGGGACATGGCTCATTCATGTCCCTAGGTAAAAAATTCTAAGCCCATTTCAATTGATGATCATGATGTGCTTAGAAAGGATGGCAATGGTACCTCATTGGTTGCAATTGTAAAACATCCCGCTTATTCATACTAAGGCTATGCCTAAGTATGTTGCACCTAACTTGAGAGGAACCAAACTAGTTTGGGTACCATCAAAAAATGGATGAATGATTGTAGGTACTATGGTATTGGAGGCTTGATTCAATTGATCTCACATTGTTCATCACATATTGAGTCAAGTTATGAAGCTTAGTGCACATCCAAACCCTAATGCCAAGTAAAAATTGAGTGAAGTCCAAGTGCTATCAACATACAAGTGTCATATTCAAGTTGTGGTGATTTATTGGATTATTTGATGGTTTGCAAAAATATTTGAGTTAAAGCTTGCTAGTGGATGATCATGATCTAACCAAGGTATATCTCTTGTTGATCATTTTATTTGGGTGCATATGAGTTGATTGAATTGGATAAATATACAATGTTGCTTGCTATGAGATGTTTGAATGGATAAATAGTTTAGTAATCAAGTTAGGATTGATTTGTGTTGGATAAATTCATGAGCTGACACTTAGTGTGGATTGAATGGATATATGTCTTGTGGAAGTATTTAAACAAGTTAGTTTCAAGTTTGATTCATATTTGATGAAGTATAGCTCAATAGTTGAAATCTGTCCTATATTGCAAAATTTGAGCTAGCTATGATCTTAGCCATTTTTGAGTGAACAAAATTTATTGTATTGACATAAAAATTAGTGTACATTTTCTATACTTATGGGATAAGATGTTGTACAAATTTTATGAGAATTGGATAAGAGATGCTTCGATTTTGAAGTGGATCTTGTCAGCTATAGTGCAGCAGTTTTTAGCATGTAAGAGTGGTGGGAGAATTAAAATCTGGTAGCAATCTAGAAGTCAAATGAAGCTCCAATTTTTACAGCTGCTAGATAACTTAGTGAATCACATCTCCACCAAATTTCGTGGTATTTGGATTTGTACTTTGGGAGATATGCAATTTTATTTGAAGAGTACAGAATCTGCCAGAAAAATGACAATTATTGGATTTATTTGAAGTTAATTTGATTGAAAGGTCCTCAAGTTAAAACATATTTATAAGTAATTGAGGCACCTAAGTTTGATTTTGTGATGATCTAGAAGCATGACAAGCAAAGAGTACAAGGACATTTGATTATGGAGTGTACTTTGCACACATTTGGTACTCAAATTGGAAGATCAAGATCAAAACTTAAGATGAAGATGAAGTTTAAGTTATAGTGACTATTGAAAATCATTTGGTAGAAAGAAAATGATTTAAACAAGTAGAAAGAAAAGGACTTAAAGAATGAATCAAGGTTACTCATCAAGTTAAGTCTATCACTTGGATCAATCAATCAAAATATTTTAAGTGAGTGTCAAGAAAGGTTATTTGGAGAGAGGTCATTTCTCCCTAGTATAGGGGCTTGCCGCCTATGTGTAGGTAAACTAAATGCGGTACTTGGAAGGATAACACGGAAGTGTTGATCCAAGGGACATTTGAGATGCTTAGTTGAAGCAATCAAAAGAGTTGATCAAGAAAAGCAAGCAACACTCAAAAGAGAGCTAGTCATGGCAATTCAAGTGGTATTCCACGTAGTTCTCTCATGCAAGCATTGATCAAAAGATGAAGCAAGCCAATCACAACAAGAAAGTGCACTTGATCCTATTAGTGGTTCTCAAATCAAATGGGTGAAGAATGGACTCTATCTATGATGATTGGTCTTTACCAAGCTTATAATTGGACTTCACATTGCTATTAGAGTAATGAATTGGAATCTATGTGACTATCCTCTAATTCAATATAGCAAAGGTACCATTGTAATGTGCATGATCATTTTATCCCTTACTAGTATGCGATTAGTGCATATAGTACATGCTTTATAGGATTATACATAATAAATGAAATATTTAAATTCATAGCCTACCACTATTACTTGAATGATTAGTTGATATAGTGGTTAGTATATAAATTTGTTCATGAGCTAGTGAACCCAAGTACTTGATTTAATTTAAATTGCCAACAAGTGACAAGTACAACCTCGATAAGGTAACCTCCAAATGAGTGTGAAGAAGCTTAGAGAGGGTTCAAACCAGACTTGAAAGCTTAGGCAAATCAATTTAGTTCAAGTCAACCATAGAAGTTCATGATAGTGATAAGAGTATAAGCACAAGACAACAATACAAATGGATATCTAGTTTATTTGTTTCAAGTGGTATCTAGACTCAAGTATTTCATCAAGAATTCACAAGTGATGTCTAAATCAACTCACAAGTGATATCCTATAAGTGGTACTTATGAAGATAGCAAAGGTTCAAGAAATATTTTATTGATAAATTCAACAAGTGGTTACATATTAGAAAATTCTTTCAAGTGGTATCATCTCTACACATGATATCAACCATACAAGAAGGTGGTTCCACAAGTGATCCTCAACTTTAAGAGATCATCAAATGAAGAATGCATCCTCACTACAAAGAGCTCAAGTTTATCAAATGGATGACCCATGAAATGACTTAGGGAGGTGTCCCACCAATTGGTATCAAGGTCAAAGATTCTATATGTAGTATCTCAAGAAGCTATACAAGTGGTGTCATTCCAATAATCAAGTGATGTCCATAAAAAATGCAAGATACAAGCCTCAACCATCTATCCAAAAGCAAGCCTTTGCATCAATGAGCACACCTTTTATGGAAATTGATGCGAAAGAGGAGAGATTGTACAAAGATATAAAAGTTTTGGGAAAGATTGAGACAAAGAAGTAGAGGTTGGACATGGACATAAACAATGAAGGGGAGCAACATCAAGGATGTGAAAGGATCAAAATTCTTGAACAAGAGAAGCACACAAGTAGGGAGAGCAAGCTCATAAACTTTGATTGATTGCATTTGATATGTGCATATTTATGTGCTTGCTTGCATTGCATAAGCTTTTAAATTCAATATGCATGCTTGTGTGGTGTATGCTAGTTGTAGAATTTGATTGATGAAATGAAAACTAGCATGCATAAGATGATAGATAGACACTTGGTATGCTTTTCAAGTAATGCTAGTGCCTTGCTTTTAATGTTGATCTCACGAGGTATCTAGTGCTTTTATTTCCAAGTGATATCTAGCTAACCATGGTGCTAAGGATGAACTTAAAGGTGCAACTCCGATTGGTATCACGCTTCAAAGGTTTACTCTATACACCTTAGCATCATTTAGTAATAATTACTCTCCCACAATTCCAATCTATGCATATGTGCGAGCTTCAAACCAAATACTCTAGCACGTATGTAGGGGGAGTTAATACTACCAATTTAGGTTTGTGGTACTTGTCCAAAATCATTTACACATGATAAAATTGCTTGGGCAAGCAACATGAATCCAAAATAGCTTAATTTCCATATCTTTGTAGAGTTGTCATCAATTATCAAAAGGGGAGATTGCAAGCTCCTTGTTTGATTTTGGTAATTGAGTGAAAGCTCTAGTTTGGTTTTGGTGAATTGATGAGACCCTAAGTGCTAACCTAGTTTATCAAAGTGATTATGAGATAGGTGGCACATTTCAAGTGGTGGAGCAAATGAAGATCATGACATGATGATGGTGATGCCATGGTGATGATCAAGTGCTTGGACTTGAAAAGAAGAAAGAGAAAAACAAAAGGCTCAAGACAAAGGTATGAGTGGTAGGAGCCATTTCGTTTCGGGTGATCAAGACACTTAGCGTGTGTGATCACATTTAGGTTCGATAGCCGTATTACTATTAAGAGGGGTGAAACTCAGATCGAAATACGGTTATCAAAGTGCCACTAGATGCTCTAACTCATTGCATATGCATTTAGGATCTAGTGGAGTGCTAACACCCTTGAAAATGTTTGTGAAAATATGCTAACACACATGCACAAAGGTGATACACATTGTGTTTAGCATTTGAGAGCAAGGGTTCAAACTTCACCAATGAGTGTTGCCGCCATCTAGAAGGCTTGGAGCAGCGAGGATCGTTGAGCGGAGGTTGGTGATTGTTTCGCTTCAATCGTGGTGATTGTGAGGGTTCTTGACCTTTCCCGGTGGAGAGCCAAAAGATACTCTAGTAAATTGCTCGTGGCTTGTGTGATCCTCATCTTGTATTGTTTGTGCGGCACCCTATTGAGGGTTTGACGTGTGATGCCAATTAGCGCGTGAACCTCCAAGTGAGTGTATCGCCACAACGAGGACTAGCTTACTGGCAAGCAAGTGAACCTCGGTAAAATATCATTGTGTCATTATTTGATTCCGAGGTGATTGGTCTTCATTGGTATTCATTCTTGTGATTGATTGGTTCATTCCTTGACTCGGTGGTATAACCATCTTGCTCTCTCCCTTTACATTACCGTAAACTAGTTGTCAAGCTCTTTAGTGTAGCTAGTCGTGAGAGTTTGTTAATTTGGTTAGTGTGTCTCTTTAGTTAGCCTTTAAGAGCACACTAACTTAGTGTAGTGACATAGCCATTGTGTAGATAGAGACTATCTAAACTAGAATTGTGGTAGGTGGCTTGTATTTTTAGTAGGCTAGCGCAATACTCGTTTTGCCTCATATTTGTCTAATCGGTTTGCTAAGTGTTGTTATAGAAATTTTTATAGGCTATTCACCCCCTTCTAGCCATTAGGACCTTTCATTGAGTGACAACTTAGGTGGACTAATATGTGTTTATATGAGATACACAGGTGATTAGTCTATAAGTATATGTGTATGAGCAACATATGCCATGATAATGAAGATGGCTTGGATATGTTGCAAGGCTCACATATGTGATGAAGGAGCTCATTGCATATGAGATATGACATTGAGTCATGTGACTAAGGTGGAGAAGATTAAGGTAAGACTTGGCTTGATAGACCGGTTTCAAGCGTGAAGGGCAAGTTAGAGGCTTTGGAGCGATGGACCGCTTAAGCGGTGAAGCTTAAGCAAGACTTGACACCGATGGATGAAGGCAACGGTGAAAAGCAAGTGAGGTCAAGATCGATGAACAATATGGTCACATGATGATATGAAGTAGATCATATCATTTGGTGATTGGTTGGTGCATGTGTTGCATCAACAATGGAGGAGTTGGAATGGAATGCGCAAGGCAAAGGTATAACCTAGGGCATTTCATTTTACCAGTCATAGGTTGTGTAGAGAAGTGCTTGACCAGGTTTAGAATAGATGACCGTACTATCAAGAGGGACAAACTTGTTTGCATATCGGTCATCCAGTGCCACTCGAGTGATCTAACTTTGCATCGTTGCTAGGATCGAGTGGCGCGGCAAGTTGAGTGGTTAACTCCTTGAAAAATGTTTGTGAAAAGCTAACACACATGCACAAGGTGTTGTACACTTGGTGGTGTTGGCACATTTGCAAAGGAGAAGAAGTTGGTGAAGAAAAGGAGTTGAATGCGCTGGTCACGGGGTGACCGGACGCGTCCGACATGAGGACCGTACGTGTCCTGTATTTGACCCAGGCGGTAGTATTCCCGACATGATTGGACACGTCCGATATCGATACCGGACGTGTCCGGTATTCTGGCCAGGCGCGGGCAGAGTTGCCGAGGTAATCGAACTCTAGCTCGTAGCAGTGACCGGATGCTGAGCAATCACTGTGTTAGCATCAGGTTGTAGTGACGTGGGGCGTGGGTATTGATCTAGAGAGGACCGAACACATGGGCGCGTCTGATCGGCCACACACGCGACGCGATCCGGCCATAGCTTGAGTGGCTCTAGGAGCTCTGGACTTGACCGGACGCCGCCCTCTGTGTCCGATCACTTCACTCTGATGCATCCGGCGCGCGTCCGTAGCATGTCGAGAGGGCCCTTGGGGAAGTGGATCAGAGGGGGATTGTGCTCACCCCTGGGAGCCGCAAGCAACTCTAGTAGAGCAAGACACGAAGGGCGACAAGTGGTCTGCCAGTCAAGTGCTAGAGCTTGTGGTAAGCACTCCACGTGGGAGAGTGTGACTTATGGTCACCACTAGCAAGAGGACCGACGGCAACCTTGAAGCTTGTCTCAATGGGGACTAGCGTGACAAAGCACGTGAACCTCGTGATAAAATCATCGTGTCATCTTTGTATTCTCGTTGGTTTGCATCCTCGTTACACAAGCTTGTATTTACTTTATTTACATTGTGCTTGTGTAGTTGCTCTTGTAATTAGTTAGCTTGTGTAGCTTGCTAGTTACCTTCTTGCTTGTGTAGCATAGAAGTAGCTCCTTTGGTGACTAATTCGGTTTAAGTAACCTTGTTAGTCACATTGCTTAGTTTGTGTAGCTAAAAAGTTGCAACCTATAATTTGGCTTGTGTAGCCTTGTTATTGAGCATTGCTAGTGAGTTTAGGTGGCTTTGTGCTTTTGCTTACTAGCATGTTAGAGCTCCCTCGTTGTTTGAAGTACTAGTGGCATAAGTTTATGTGACCTTGCTTCTAGAATTGGTTAGGTGAGCTCTAGCTAGCCCAAAGACCTCTGCTGCCTAATTAAGATCTTTATAAGGTGCTTGTGAACTTCAATAAAGGGGTGTAGTTTTGGCTAGACCGATTGTTTTAATTCGCATTTTTTCAAGTTAGCTTGGCATGATTAAATTTAGAAAGGACTATTCACCCTCCCTCTAGTTCATCATCTCGACCCTACACCTTGACCCGACGCACCGTCGTCGCCATTGCTGGTCGCCTCCCCCACCAGTCGCTGCCGCCCTCCCCGCCTGGATGTCGCCCCTGAGCCACTGCTGCCTCACCTCCATGACGCCTCCCTCCTCCTCCCTAGGCCTTCTTCCTAGCTTCGACAAATCAAGGTCGCGCCCCCAATGCCTCCCTCTCCTTCTTCCCAAGGTCCGATAGATGTGGGATCTCGCCTTCTTCCCAGCTCCGTAGGTACAACTTCTTCGTCGAAGTTCGATACATCATTTGTTGACCACAAATTAGGGATCTAGGATCCCTTCTTCCTTTCCACCGCCAAATTTAGGAGCTGTGTCTCTCCACACCACCGACACTGGTTGTGTCCAAAGCTAGAGCCAGAGCCATGGGAGCTGTGTGTAGGAAGGATGGGGTGGGGAAGAAGACGAGTCAATTCAATTCAATGAGATATACATCCAAACATTCATTTGGTATTTGTCATGTCCCTAGATTCCAAATTGCAATTTCAACTACATCCAAACATCCGATTTGGTATTATAACCCATTTCCAATACCGACCGATTTGGCATTGGTACCCAATTTAATGCCGACCATCCAATATCTACATCCGAAAGAACCATTATAGATATTGATTATGATGTAGAACTTGGTGGTTTATGTTTCAAATACTTTTACCATAAAAAATTGGCATATTAAGTTTTGCATTTATCGTGTTTAAGTTTTGAGTACCAAAACCAGCAATAGGAGTTCATACTTCATACCTTTTCTCCTGATAAGGCATCCCATCTGCCATAGATTTTTGGAAAAGATGGTTTGATGCATCCCTGCCAACCAAGAAACTTACATTTTAGAAGTTACCTCGCGAGAACCGTCATGAGTCCTCTTGAAAGCTGGTAAGTTTGCATATGCTTCGTGCTAAGATTTGAGTAATGTAAACTAAAAAGATGCTTCTTAAGAAATTGCTATGATATTACGCCAAAAATAGGTTATAATGGAAGTAAGGCCTCGTTTGGTGATGCCCCATTGGCTTTGACTCCTCTCTATAATGTAGATACACTATAGCAAGGAGCTATTTTTATCACTGTTCTCAAAATAAATTTGAAGCCTATAAAATCACTGTTTGTTGCTTCTGAAAGCATTTAGGCCCCTAGTTCGGTTTTGGTAATTAATGATAATACGAGATTACTATGACTAACATGTATTTTACAGAGACAATTAAGTTAGATCATGGTAATGGCAATTGATTGGGCAATCATGGTTGTCATGCTCCTACGATGGAAATCGTTTTGGTTTTCAAAGGATGGATGACAAGGTTAAGGATGGACTAGTTCTAAGTGTTGTTTGGTGTTGAAGAGACACTTAAAGTAGTTTAGGACTTTGTTTTTTCTTTAGCCATACTATTAAGGGGGGGTATGGACTAGTAGCTTGATCTAGGTGAGTCTAGTGGGTTAGGTGTGGTGCACACGTATCAAATCTAGCACTAGGTAGCTCAGGAGTAGCCCTAAGATCAATTAGAGCAAACTACATTCACATATGATTTCGAGTTAGAAGTGAGTGGACGCTGGTCTAGTTGTGACCGGACGTCAAGGGCGAGTCCGGCCAGCTTCATTTGATCAACGGAAGCCGTCTGCTGCGACTGACGACTGAAGTGAAATGTGATCGTCTGGACATCGGTGCGTGAGAGTTCAGTCAACTCCAGAGAGGTTCCAGAGAGGGAATTTCTCGACGGACGCGTCCGTCCAAAGGCTTATTGACGTTGAACAACGTAATGGATCGGACTCTGGGTGACAACAGACGGTCAACATCAGTAAGGTTCGAGAGAGCAGTTTTCATGGATCGACGCAGTCGAGTCCGGTCACAACTTAACGGCTCGGTGGCGGGGAGAATCGACCGGGCGGCCCTGGTCACCCCAGAGTCTTGACTCAACCTCCTAACGGTTCTTTTGAATGAGGGAGTATAAATACTTCCTCTATTCATCCAAGGGAGGTCTCTTGCCCATTTGTTCAAATTTGAGAAACACCCTTGAGAGTACTAAGGAGAGCAAGAGCCTAGTGAGGTGATTGAGATTTGAGAATTTAAGATTAAGGCCTTATTAGTGCAAGGAGAGTAGCAAGTGGCATCCACCTTTCTCATTAGGCTTATTGTGGTCAAGTGAGACTTCAGACTTGTTACTTTTGGTGATCGCCACCACCTAGATGTCTTGATGGTGATCGGGAGTTTGGTGATCATCCGACGAAGCTTGTGGATAACCCAACCTCAAGTTGTGAGCGGTTTGTGGGCGATTCACCGCGACAGTGTCAAGAGAATCAGCCTCAGACAGAGTACTTCTGATCCTTGCGCAGATCAAGAGGAGCTACAACCTTCACGCTGGTGCTCCAACGATGACTAGTGGGGAGTGGTGACTCTCCGATACCTCGTAAAATATCGCCGCGTTCATTTTCTCTCTTTACTTTAAGCATTTATATTTGAGCAATTCATTTCTTGTCTTTACATTCTTAGAATTACCATGCTAAGTAGAATTAGAACTTAGGGTGTTAAACTTTTGTGCGGTAGATTAATAGAATCACATTCTAGGCACAAGGGGTGAGGTGGGTTAAGTGTAGGGTTTAATTATTGTAAATAATTTTAGAATTAGTCCAATTCACCCCTCTTGAACATCTTGATCCTTTCAAACACCAGCCACGACTCTCCTCAACCAGCATCGTACTAAGGGTCTACAATAAGATGAAGCTATGGAAAACAGATAATAAGCATTTTGGCAATATTATCACCTCATGGTCCAAAGCTTTGTGGTCGATCTTTCGTGGGAAAGTCTTTAGACTTTACTATTTGTTGACTTTTGTGCTATCATTCAGGACTAAGGTCCCTGACTTTACAAGAGGAGTCATCAATAATCTTCATTTCTCCCTCCACTATCATGGTTTCCTGGGCGTCTTTCATGTCTTGGACGACAGAGTGCTCCCGCCATATGCTTCCTGCTCCTCTTGGTGTTCTATCTCCCTAAAGCAAGTGGGCAGAGGCTTCCCCGAAGGCCTCCTCCGACTCGATTTCTTTAAACCGCCAAGGCCAAAATATTTCCTAAGAGTCTTGTCTCGACCCCCTCCTTGTCTTCTGGGGCTTATTCCTGCCGGAGACGCTACATCTGAGATGGAGGGCTTCCTCCATGGAGGGGGGCTCTTCACTTATGCCTCTATAGATGAACTAAGAGCCAATTTGAAGGCCCTTTCCTTTCGCTAGATTACCCACAAAGCGATTAGGTCCTCCCTAGTATGTTCACTGATTTTTTCTTTCCCAAATCACATTGTCTAATCCTAGTTCGGTGATCTCGAGGAGTAGTACCGGTCGAACACAAACGGCATATAAATAAAAAGTAATAATAAAAGGTGGAGTTAGTTAACTTTAAACAATTATTGCGAACTCAGATACCAAATAAAAAAGATTTTTTGTTATACACTGTATACATATTATTCCTCGATGCCGAGCTAGAACCATTCACCATGATTCACGAAAAGACATGAGCAAAAATCCGCACACGAACT